>JAUTXW010004702.1:0-1220023 GCA_030620095.1 Kuschelorhynchus macadamiae | reverse complement strand
TAGTACGTACCAAGGACGATGGGATTCAGCCATGATGGGTGACTACTGTTGGTTTTTGAAGAGAGAAGATAGGACACCTCATAAACGGAAAAAATAAAGTTTAATTAGTGTTTTAAGTTAATATTTTTCTTGTTTGCTTTTCTCTTAGATGTATGGTATGTTTAATAGGAGAAAAATGTAAGCATAGTCAACAAACAGGGTTAAGAATTTTCTGAAATCATTTTTTCAATAAATATTAAGTATCGTAACATTCGATATGGTTTTACAACAAGAAAACCCTACGTGTTACAACTTTGTATTTGTTATTTTCGTATTTGGATAGGTCCAATTTATTAGATTATGCTATTCTGATTTGTGTTACAACCAAAATTTTTTTTGTCGGCCAGTGTATTAATTGCCTAAGGAACAGTTCTGGTGAAAATTTGATTTTTAGATGCCTAACAGCGCATGCAACTGTGTCAATTCACCAGTCACAAAATGTTATACGATTTTGAAAATCCTGTTCGCAGAATTCTCGATACAGAGAAATATGATGTGGACGAAAATTTTGTGAGTGTAATACCATACAGCCTGTCTGAAACAAAGGTTTGGATTTATAGCAACTACACCCAAAACTCCAGTGGACATATCTTTATTGGTTTTTCGTTCATCTTCTAGCTTTTAGTCCAAAATTAGTGAAAAACTCAACCTACATTATAATGTGACACCGGCATTTTAAAATGATGAGAGCTTTTTCACAAACCGATTGTAACACTTTAAAATCCTCACCCGTATAAAATTGTTAATACAAAGGTTGAGAGCCGGAATAGCTGGCTTTGATTCCTTTTGCTGATTCGCAGAGGAGCTTGAGATATTTCAATCAATTTAATGTACCTATTTCAAACACAATTAGCTTATTGAATTATCTCATGTCAAGAATATTTAAATTCGCTAACCGCTATTGAAGAAACGGAGATTTTTCTCATATATCAGTGATTAGATACATAAGAAAGGGTTCTTGGGATTACACGGTGTCAAATTAGCATTACTATCCTATGTTTCGCCTTCGATTGTACGAGGCATCTTCAGAAAAGAGAAAAAAATTGTTCAGCCTACTGTAGTTGAACACCAGCATATCACCGGCCATATTATGAATGTAAAGGAAACCATGGTTCTAGCATCATTCCACGATTTCATAAACGAAAATTTAGAGAATCTATTGAAATTTTTAAATATACAGAAAACTTCAATAAAGATACGGTGTTACAGTTAGATTGTCATATATGTTTGTCAGTACATAGGGCAGTAAAATTCAGTAAAATAAATCTTCGCTTGACACTTTTTCATTTTTTTAGTATTATATCTTTTGTGATATCTAAGTCGTTTTAATCTAATTTATAATTAAAAACACTCTTTTATACTATATTCAGGCTTACATTTACCATTGATACCTAAGTAACAGAAATAATGCTAGTTTTAGAAATTTCTTGTCACAAATAGCCGGAAGCAAAAGTACAAAATTTATTTTTGGTAGAGCCGATGTAATATACTTGCATATTGTACTGGATTATCATATAATTACTGTTTTATATATATAATTCACTTTAAGATCTTCCAATTAATAGGAATTAACATTTTTAATATGCTGTGACTCGAAGACTAGGTCAACAATCATATAAGACAAACAAATGAAGGTAAAATCTAAGTGACGTATGTTTCTGATAAGATAATCTAATAGAACATTCAAAAATCTACCTGTATGTAGTTTTCTTGCGTTAATATTCTAAGATTCCATTTGTTTATATCAGTTAGTTCAGAAGAATTTTGTTGTTTACATGTCAAATAGCATATCACATTTTGTTTGGAAATTTCACAAGAACGTAAATTTAAACACAAATGTTTTTTTAATAACTTGGTTCACTATTTTGCATTAATTAGTAAGGTAAATTTGTTCATTATTATATATTTCGAAATCTACAAGATTTGCTTTGTTATTGTTTATCAGTTGTCAGATTTTTACACGGGGTTATGATAGGTCAGTTCAAAACCACATGCTTTCAATCGATAGAATAATGCAGTCGAAATAAGTATAGAAATGGAAGTATTCTCTCTCTTTTTCCTATCCTATTGATTTGACGTATCGGCGAACTAAGTTTACTAATTTAGATGGTTATTCTTTGGTTGGACAAAATACAGGGTAGCTTGGATTAGTTGATGCGTAATAATATATTTTCATCTCTTTCCAATACCATGGATATAAGGCTATTTTTGTTATAAACCGAACTCGAATTTGACAAGTTAATATTTAATTTAGGGGATTTACTGTACCAACATTATTTTGTTGATACTGAGAAAAGTTGTTTTTTTCTAATAGTGTTTTGGAATGTAGAAAAGGATATGTTGATTTACCGTATTTGGTAATATTGTGTGATGGAAACCATTTCGTGTACGTGAGAAGGGCTAACAAAAAGATCTTTCTTTTTAGCACCAAGTCTCATAAACGACGGAAGTGTCGGATGTTCTGAATTTTTTTTTGATTGTTAACTAAATTCCATCCCAAATGGCAGATTAGAAGGATCCGATTCGACGAAGTGAAGTTGAATATTATGGTTTAGTAAATTTTGGGTTTCAACTTTACGGCCTCTATGGCGATTTTGTCTTAATTACTTCCACGTGCCACTAACATCGGTCATCTTAATATTGGTGCTCATCAAGCAATTTTTTTTTGGTACCCTCGTAGCTACAATGAGAGTTTTTGTATAAGGTTGAACCTTTGAAGTTCATTGGGATTATTTTGGAACTTTAAACACAAACCATTAGCAAGGTTTTGGTATGGTTTCCTAACTGCTAGTTATTTATGGAATTGGAACTTTTCTTTTGATGGAATAGACATGATGTCTTCGATATGGTCTACGTAGAGGAGCTGTAGGACATAGTGATCACTAAGGAACACTTGGATGTTACCTGCCTTACCACCTTTTACAGCCTACACTAGGGAATAGAGTATTCAGCTAAGTAGTAGTATAACATTTGGAAACTTAACATATAGTACTATTTCTGTTAATCAAACTGTTTATCCATATTAATTTAATTACTGGTGTCACCTTGTATAGCATATAGCATACTGTGCAGAATTTCTGTAAGGTGAAACGCAGCCGGCTTCGTAGCGCTACATGATTACTGCTGATTTATTATTAATATCTAAGACATTCAAATCTATGTAATAGACATTTTATAGATATTTATTGTGCTGCCACTCAGCGTGTGGCTAATCAAAATTTATTTTTTTTAATACTTAACCCTAATCATTATCATTTGTAACATAACTATTTGTTTTAACTAGAATTAAACTTCAATCATTTAAGGGGGGGCAAGAAACTTATTGGGATTTCAGTTAGTGTAACCTTACAATAAATTTAAACTCTTGTTAGGGAAAACTTAATTCCTTCACTTCTTGTTGGAATGCTATTAAGCTCCCTAGTGGATGGAATTGAGTTAACAATCTTTTTTGTGGTTAGATCCAATACAACTTTTTTTTTTAAGAAGTTTTATTTAACTTAAATTAAAACTTGGTGGCGCTCAACTTAAATATTACATCTAAAGCAAGAGATTGTGATATAGAAGTACTGGTAGAGTAACGAGAAAGAAGAATCCGAAGCTACCCGACTAGAGCTAGCAATAGTCATCATTAAGAGATATTATTGGGTCGATATTAGGTGAGTGTATTGCGTCTGGTGACTAACATATCTTACTTATTTACCGCCTTCCATCATATTGGTAAACCATAACATTTCAATTGGGCATCCTTTAAAGGGAGAAATGTTAGAACGGGTTACGGTCTACATCACACGTGGAAACCGATCGTAAGCCAGGCTCACGGTACGGCGAGCACAAGTCGAATAAAGATCCCTGAAGATACCTCGTGCAAAGCCAAACGTCGTATATTAATTCCAATTTGAGGCAGTCTATTGAACCATGATTTCGCAATAGACCAAAGCAATGAAAGCTTTCGTTCTATGTAAGCAAAACTCTATGGGGAGAACAACCAAAAAGGATGCGAAAATTTGTCTCTTTAGATACCGAGATGAGGATGTAGTACCGAAATCACTACAGGTAAGATATCACGTTGTTTCTAGAACTGCTAAGAACTTTTATAAGTGTGCCAGCAAAGCATTAGTTACAGAAAGGATTAAGGCATTGCGTCGTGATTGCCCGTAAACTACTAGAAATTCACCTGAAATTAGCTTGATGGAACCATATTTACAACTTTGGACATCATTAATGCACAGGCAGAAAAAATTCATCAAGAATTTACACTTAAGCAACAAAGGAAGTTTGAAGCACTCCTGAACTGAAAAAAATCAATGCAAATGCAAACATTCTGGTCCTTCCAGTAGATAAAGGCAATGCCACAGTCGTCATGGACAGAACCGAATAGGTAGAAAAGGTAACTCAGCTTTTGGACAACCCCACCTATAATGTTGTGCAGGCAGGCCCTATAAGTAGAATCAGTGGCGTGCAGTCCATGGAAGCAAGGGAAGCAGTGCTTCCCCAAAAAAAATTACAAAACATCTTCTAAAACGTAATTTTTGAAATAGGAAACCATTAATTTAGTTTATATTAAAAATGCTAAAATATCATGTTAGTTATCAAGCCCATAATAAATGCGGCCTTGACCCCGACCGAGCTACAATAGAAATCGAATAGAAGTCCTGTATGCTTGATTTCCTGTGAATCGAGCCAGAGGTTATTGAACTTTCCACCGGCTGTTTGCAGTTTTTGCATTTCAGTCGCGTGCTTTAAGTAGGGGCGGAAGCCATCGTTGGAGTGGGTTCTTTGCTCGGCTGTCCGTGTGTTGTGTGATACGTATGTGCGATATGGAAGACAAATAATACGGACGTGGTTATGCAAATACGGTCAACTTGTCGGTAATAACGTTGAAAATGTTGGAGAATTTAGTAAAAAAAGTGTGTGTGAATGTGTGGTGTGTGTCTTAATAATAAAGGGATTTTCAATATTAACCTTCGCTGATAAGCTTCAAATAATTTCCAAAGGGAAGGCAAAACCGCCTATGAAAAATTTAACTACAAAAATGAAAAACTGTATTAGGCATTTTTATCTGGAAAAACAATACGAACAATTTAAATGGTTAACAGGCTGTGAAAATATTAGTAAATTATTTTGTTGGCCATGTTTACTTTTTGAAAATGAAAAAGGTCTCTGGAATAAAACTGGTTTTTCCGATTTAACCAATTTCCATAAAGCTGTAAAAAGACACATTATGGCCAAAGCGGATTTGCAGGCCGTCATAAAAGAAAAAGTCTTCGGCAAAACCAGAATTGAACACGCCCTTAATAAACAGTTGGTAATTAGTCACCGCCAACACAATGAACTAGTCGACAAAAGTAGGCAAATATTAAGAAGACTTATCGATGTTGTTTGTTTTCTCGGACAGCACGAATTGGGATTTAGAGGTCATGACGAAACAAGGGTTTCTTCAAATAGAGGAAATCTTCAAGATTTACTTAGTTTAATGGCTAAGTATGATGATTGCTTAAAAAATCATTTAGAGCAGTCTAGCGTTTTTCGCGGAACGTCGAATCGAATCGAGAATGATTTAATTTTCGCTGTTGCAATCATTATTCTAAAAAGAATTAAGCAGGAGATTGGCGAGGCGCGGTTCATTGCTATTGTTCTGGACGAAACAACTGATATCATTAATTTTAGCCAATTATCTATAGTAATAAGCTACGTTGAAACAGACGAAAGTACTCAAGAGGGATTTTTATGTTTTAAGAATATATACCGTAGTTTATAACGTTACTAAAGAAATTAATGGAGAGAAAAAATTAGTTGTTCAAAGTTATGACGGAGCTGCAGAGATGGCAGGACAATTAGGGGGTATGCAAGCTAAAGTTCGAGAAACTTTCCCAAGAGCTGTGTTTGTCCATTATTTTGCTCATAAATTAAATTTAGTTTTATCCCAGTCCATCAATTACATTAAAGAGTGTAAAGTATTTTTTGTTACTTTAAGTGGCATGGCTGCTTTTTTTCCAAGTCAACATAACGTACACAAGCTTTGGACTGCATTGTCCACAAACGATTGCCCTAAGTAGCTCCTACTAGGTGGAACTATAATGGAAGACTTGTGTTAACAGTATCTGAAAATCGTGAATCACTGATTGAACTATTTGAGAATATAATAGAAAATAATGAAACGTGGGACTCAGAAACAATAAATAGTTCGAGGTGGTTTTTGGACTGTTTGAAACAAGGTTTTAATTTTAATTATTTGTTGAACATATTTTCAGAAATATTTCCATTCTCGGACAATGTTTTTAATATATTACAAACTAAAACAAATGATATTGCTTTCTGCCTAAAAAAAGTGGATGATTTTAAGTCCATGTTAAGCAAAAAAAGAGATGACTTTGACCTATTTTGGGAGAAAACGATGACGTTAAATGTAGAGCTACAAGCCAAGCGTCTTCGAACAAACAAGGTGGGAGATGTTCAAACATCATACACACACCTCTTTTATGAAATAATCGATCAAATTCAGCAACAAATAAACTATAGATTTAACGGTTTAAATAATTTTAAATTACTCGAGCTCTGCAATTTTGATGCATTAAAAGGAAAAACTTTTCCAGAAGATGCGTTTAAATCTCTTCTTCTTCATTATGGCTAGTTCTTCGACCGATTGTTACTACGATTTGAACTAAAAGTGATATACGAAACTGATGACATTAGCGCAAAAATTAACGCTAAGAAACTAATGCAATTTTTAAAAGACAAGGAGCTGGAAGATGCCTATACCGAAGTGTCGAAATTGTGTGAATTAGTATTGACAATACCTGCCACAAGTTCATCAGTAGAACGCAATTTTTCAACACTTAAACGTATAAAAAATTTCGTGAGAAATTCAACGGGGCAGGAGAGACTTTCGCATACATCACTGTTGTCCTGAAAATAAACTTCTCCAAAATATGTCGGAGCATCGACGTTTTTATGATGACGTCATTGAGGACTTTGCAAAAAATGATCGAAGAATCGAATTACATTACAAATAGGTAAGTTTCTAAAAATTGCTTCCATTTCTTAAAATTTCACCGCACGCCCCTGTAGAATAGATAGACCAATCTGATTAACGCATCGAGTCTACCATCCACGGAGAAGAAATTATTAAAACGGAGCAATCCAAGATTTCCATGTTCTACGGTTTCATGTTTTTGTTAAGAACTGCAACAACAGGAAATATTGTCCACGACATAGAAATTATATTAACCCCCTGTCCAATAGTCTTGTTAACCTTTTCCCTTATCATTGTATAAGCTTCCTGGTAAAAAAATGCAATATAATCAGACAAAAATGTATTGTAAAATAATTTCGGTAAAAAAAAAACAAAAAACAAAGAGGGATGCTACCCAGTTGGTTTATTCAGAGCCATAACACACAATCAGACTCCATTGCGTCATAGAAAACTGATTTTTAAGCAGATTATCATTATGTTCTCATAAAAGCTTAATTAATGGCTCTTTTTAAAGCTGTAAAATAGATATTTTCTTTCTAGTACAATGTGCTTTAGTGACGAATCATCAAACTGATTTTTTTTTAAACAAAATTTTGTTTTATACGTTAATTTTTTCAACGAGTGAACCTTCTGGTGAAAATATAATATAAGTTAATGGGTTAATTCTAAAACCTCGCCGTAATTGAAACACTTAAACAAAGTAGATTATAAAACTTATACTGGTTTAATGAATCTGACTTGACAAATAAAGGACCAAAGCAAATTGTTCTTTATTACACCCCAGATCTTATAATAAGAACGCGTTCGCAACTCCCTTTCAGAGCTTTCTTAAATGAATTGCTTTGTTCCGAAAGTAAGAGGCATGAATTGTAGTTTCATTTTCTATTATTGTCGACTGCTTACCGAGTCTTTAGACCTCCTGTGAATTGAAATACTTTAGTATGCTCTTTTATCAGTTATTTGTTCGATAGACGTACAACAAAATTAATTCCAGGTTAAGTGTAATGTAGTTACAAAGTAGATTAAGCGGCTCCAAAACATCACGAAGGCATGGTTTCAAATTATTTAATTAATTTGTTTATCTGGAAATGAAGATACTCATTTTGAGTCATGTCACATTTATTTTTAACATTCAGGACTAGTTAAATTTGAAGATAATAATTTATTACAGCATCAAAGTAACAAAAATATCACGAGAAAAATTTGGACAATGTTTCTTTGTTTCCGATTTATGAAGGGAGGGCGTAATATTAACTAAAAATAATTAAAAATGTCTGTTTCTTGAAAATATGCTTAATTAGTATATATTAAAAACATGCATTTTTGGCATTTAAATACATATGGGTCAAAATATATAACTTATTATAAACAATGTTATAAAATAAGAGGTAGATGGAATCTCAATATTGGAAGAAGAACTACTATTCATAAACTCATATATATATATATATATATATATATATATATATATATATATATATATATATATATATATATATATATATATATATATATATATATATATATATATATATATATATATATATATATATATATATATATATATATATATATATATATATATACAGGGTGTCCCACTAAATGCGGCCGGGTAGCTTTTCTCAGAAACTATGAAAGCTACAGCTTCGCGAAAAAATATTTCATCACTAAAGTGGCTAAGAAAAATTGCTGGAAAATATTTTCAAGTTTGTTGAACTACCGCAAGATGGCGTACCTGCAATGGTAAATAAAAAAACACTTTTATAGCTACCCGATAGGAGATAACATTTTGATAACAGCAACAAAAACTCCAACCAAATCTGCTTCAGTTTTGTTAAAGGCGTTTTGTCATATTTTCAAGTATAAGGGTGGGGGAAGGTGATAAATAAATCAACTTTCAAAGCGCTCTGTCTATATATATATATATATATATATATATATATATATATATATATATATAAATGTAGAAAACATATAGCGCGGTTAGAACTAGTATATAGCAGAAAATGGATTCGTTGGGATGACCGCTAAAGCAATGGAATTTGGCTAACGATAGACACGTGTTTCTGACTTAAGGTCTTCATCAGTACAGTCAACTAGTTGAAAGACGAGTACAACTAGTGCCAAAATGAATACACAAAACAATACCAGAGTCACCAACAGGAGCAAAACCGACATTTGTGATTACCAAGAGCACATCCGAAATCTTCGCCGGACTTGATACTCTATTTACCACGGAGCAGCATATATATATATATATATATATATATATATATATATATATATATATATATATATATATATTTTTCGGTTTTTTTCTTTAACCATATATAAATATTTTGTTAATTATTTTCTTGGGCATAGGTTAACTCATTGAGAAGCAAAACTACAATTTAATCGACGTTTCGCTCATTATATTGAGCTTTTTCAAGATATTTTATTTTCTACAATAAAAACTAGTTTTAAATTGGTTAAAACATTATTGAAAAAACATCATTCAAAAAAACATTACATTTAAAACAAACTATGATCATGAACACAAAAATACATTTAAAACAACATTAATATTATACAGAGTACGTACCTTGGAAACATGTCATGTGTACGACTGTTTTGCGATTGCAATAATTTCGACACGTCTGGAATTCTGGTAGATAAAAACGAAACAAATTTTTCAATTTTTTTTTTATTTACTTTGATTTTTATTGCTGTACAGAGTTTGGGTTTATGATCTTATTGAAATGTACAGGGTTTTATGTATGGAGTAGTTTATTTATTTAAATTAATTTACTTAGATATCAGATTATAATAAATTTGGCTTAAGTTATTGATGTCTTTTTTATCGTTGACGGCATCTTTCTCTTTTTTAATTTGTATCATTTCTTTTATTGTGAGTTTTCGATAATTAGTTTCTTGCTCTAAAATTTTGGTTTGTTTAAAATCGAATTCATGTTTTTCTGTATGTTCGTGTTTGTGGAGTGCAGTTGATGCATTTTTTGTGTATTTGTGACCGTTTAATCGACTATCTAAGTATTGTGTTGTCATTCCTATGTACTTTTTTGGGCGATTTAAACATGGAATTGAGTAAACTAGGTTAGGTTTGATTAATGACCTATTAAATGCTTTCAATAATTTTCACCCCAAATTAAAATTTAACATGGAAATTGAAGACAAAAACAAAATTAATTTTCTAGACTTAACCCTAATTAGAAACAAGAAAAATCAAAATATAAAAACCAAGTGGTATACAAAAAAACATGGTCAGGGCGGTACTTAAACTTTAACTCCAACCATCCAAAGAATCAAAAAAATAGCGTTATTATAGGTCTAACCGATCGTGCCATCTGAGTTACTTCCCCAGAATATCGTCCTGAGATTTTAAAGAAGGTTAAAGAGACTTTAATAAATAACCATTATCCGGAAAAAAACATACTACGAGTTTTTAAACAAAGAACTCATGTTTTTTATAATAACTTAAAGAAAGCAACAAAAGAAAGAAATGGTAATACTAAATACGTTGCAATGCCCTACACAGACGATCTATCAGAAAAAATAAATTATATATTGTCTAAACACGACATAACTGTCTGTCATAAAGCACAGAATTTACTAAACTGTCTTTTCACTCTCTTGAAAAGCAAAGTAATTAAAAAAAAAGAAATCAAACCTAGTTTACTGAATTCCATGTTTAAATTGCCCAAAAAAGTACATAGGAATGACAACACAATCTTAGATAGTCGATTAAACGGCCACAAATACACAAAAAATGCATCAACTGCACTCCACAAACACGAACATACAGAAAAACATGAATTCGATTTTAAACAAACCAAAATTTTAGAGCAAGAAACTAATTATCGAAAACTCACAATAAAAGAAATGATACAAATTAAAAAAGAGAAAGATGCCGTCAACGATAAAAAAGACATCAATAACTTAAGCCAAATTTATTATAATCTGATATCTAAGTAAATTAATTTAAATAAATAAACTACTCCATACATAAAACCCTGTACATTTCAGTAAGATCATAAACCCAAACTCTGTACAGCTATAAAAATCAAAGTAAATATAAAAAAAAATAGAAAAAATTTGTCTCGTTTTTATCTACCAGAATTCCAGACGTGTCGAAATTATTGCAATCGCAAAACAGTCGTACACATGATATGTTTCCAAGGTACGTACTCTGTATAATATTAATGTTGTTTTAAATGTATTTTTGTGTTCATGATCATAGTTTGTTTTAAATGGAATGTTTTTTTGAGTAATGTTTTTTCAATAATGTTTTAACCAATTTAAAACTAGTTTTTATTGTAGAAAATAAAATATCTTGAAAAAGCTCAATATAATGAGCGAAACGTCGATTAAAATGTAGTTTTGCTTCTCAATGAGTTAACCTATGCCCAAGAAAATAATTAACAAAATATATACATATATATATATATATATATATATATATATATATATATATATATATATATATATATATATATATATATATATATATATATATATATATATATATATATATATATATATATATATATATATATATATATATATATATATATATATATATATATATATATATATATATATATATATATATATATATATATATATATATATATATATATATACAGTAGGAAAAAATTAACGAGGCAAGAACTAGTATTTTGGGACGACCGCTATAGCAATGAAATTTGGCCAACTATAGACACGTGTTTTTGGCTTAAGGTCTTCATCTGTACAGTCAACTAGATGAAAAACGAGTACAACTAGACCCAGGATTAATACACAAAACCAGGCACTAGTTGTACTCGTCTTTCAACTAACTGTAGCAGGTGTACAACCAAGAAAGGTGGCCGGCTGTATCTCGGAAACCGTTTATCCCATGATGTTGGAAAAATTTTTTTTCAGTAAAAGTGGCCAGGAAAAAACGCTGGAAATTATTTTTAAGTTTCCAAGTCGGCCGCTAGAGGGCGTAATACGCGTAGTCAATTAGAAGAGGCAGATTTTGGCAGAAATTTATATCAAAATTTTTATATTAACTTCTGCTAAATTACGGGGTTTTTTCTCACATAACTGTTTTGTTTTTTAAAGCGGACATAACTTAAGTAATAATTAACGGATCTTGATGATTTTGGTCTTTTTGAAAAGGGCGTTTATTAGGTTTTCATATGACGTATAAATTATATTATTTTAGGTTTCGTTCCGATCTTCAGATGGCGCTTTCTGGTAGTTTCTTAAATTTAAGGTGTTTTCTTAAAAATTTCAAATGGATCGATATATTTATTATAGGTCAGTGTTACGGAGCACAAAAAAATCAAGAAAACGACACAAAAAGCTTTTTTTAAGGGAGATATGAAGAAAATTGTAATTTTTTAGTTTCATTTCGGAGCAGACTGCTAATAAGTGTAGATTAACAAAAGATGTGGCATATTTTTTTTATTTTGCCATTAGATAACTAACAGAGGAACCAGAATAACTAACAAATGAAAATATATCAATGAATTTTCCGGAAAGAATCATGCTAACTAATAATTAGTGTCGAGTGAACTGCTCAAAGTGCCTACCGTCATTTTGAATGCAGAAACGGAGCTTCTCTGCGGTAGATTGAACTGCTGCTTCTATTTCCATCGCAGGAATAATCTCGATATCGTTTTGAATTCGGTTAATAAGGTTCTCCCTCCTTGTTGGTCTGATATTAAACACCACGTCATCCCCACAAATAAAAATCCAGACAAGTTAAATCTGGGAAACGAAGGGGCCAGTGAAATAAACTACCTCTACCTATCCACCTCCCTGGAAACCGATTGTCTAAGAACTGCCTGACATTGACAGAGAAATGAGCCGGACAGCCCAGTTGGTAAATCGTGCTGTGTCTCGTTTGTATATCAATGTCTTTCAGTAAATCCGGTAGTTAATTTGGAGAAAGTTTAAATAAATTCTTCATTTAAAGGTTCATCGAAATCCAATGAGGGTTATATTCCGACCAATAATGTAAGTTGCCTGTGATAATGGTCCAGCCTTTGATCGTAGTCTTGAGGTGTTAAAGCCTGGTGCAATACCAAATGGTACGGATGCATCCGGAAAATTAAAAAAATAAATGATTGGATCACGGTTTCCCACAAATTAAAGGTTGAACGGTGTTGTCACGAGTCAAGATAAAAAATGTGTTTTGTTAAGCATAGTATACTTTCCAATTTGGTTACTTCAATAGTTTTCTCAAGTTCGTAAATTCATTATATATGTAAAATATATAATAAATTTGTCTTGTTTGTCGTGTTTAAAAATAATAAAAGTTTTTTACTAAACTTTACTATTTTGCATTATATAAAAACTTACAATTTAAATTTTGCTCTTAAGGAGTCATTTCACTTCCGTAGATTAACCTTATATAACTGTAAATATCGTTTATGTAGGTTTAAAAAAATATCTGCCCTCTGTTTTGCCGTTTTTTTTTAAGAATGGCGTTATGGAAACAAAAACATTTGAATTTCTAGTGCGTATAGTAGAAAAATATTTTATATGAAAAAATAAATTTAGCCGGTTTTGCTTTTCGAAAATACAAGTATGTAGGTTCATGATTTTTAATATTTTCTGGGGCTAGATTTACCCCGATTACTTCTGTTTTCAATTTGGCTATTATAGGTCTGTGAGTAGGTAGATTTTATATCTAAAAAATATCAAAGATATTAAGCCACGAGACGCTACATTACTTTTTATGCAAATTTAATATCGATTTGACCGTTCTCAAGTCGGAAATTTTTTTTATATACAAATTCATTACAAGCATCATCATTTTTTTCTAAAAATATGTCTTTATTAGATTAGGGTGAACATGAAGTAATCTCGGCTTATATTTTCCGGAAATCTTTGTATTTCCAATACTTACTCTATATAGTGTATTTTTAATATATAGGGAAGCAAAAATATCAGCTGATTTAGTGTTTAAGACGACTCTGTCACTTTAAGGATTACCCATTTCTGCGAAACTACATTGTTATTAAAAAATAACATTGCTCAAATTCTTGATTTTCTTTCATTTACACTTGCCTGTACTGTTCTAATATATTTTGCACAGTTCCTTGATCTATACCTAAATCTCTAGATGTAGCTCTAATACTGACATGTGAATTAATTAGAATATACGTCAACATATTTATATATTGCTTTTGTACGCCCTCTTATTTGCCTTCGATGGAGGGGGCGATGAAAACTACCGGTAGCAATACGACGTCTTGCTAATCATGTAAAAAACCTTTTGATGATATCTACGTCTACCGGAGTATCTAGTAGCATATATTCTTGCTGCAATGATAGCATTTTGAAAGCATTCAAAGTAAACTGCAAGCATATCATACCCTTCTTCATTAGAAATAGGCATTTTGCTTTCGTAATACACACTTACTACAAACACTAAACTTAATATTAATTTGATAACTCATTTTGTGATTTTATTTTGACGCTCGCCGTTAATTTTTGTCGCATAATTGAATAGTAACGCATTTGAGATACATTCTTTATGAAAGGGGTGTAAATGGTGTAATTAAAGCAAATACGTTAAAAATTAATTAAAGAAGTTGAAGAGTACTTAAAATATTTGTAGTATAAGAATAAGATTAGTGTTAAAAATTGATAATTAGATACCACGTAAAAATTCGTTTAGAAATCCTTGAGTTTCTTATAAGAGTGTTAAGTAATATTTTCTTTTGCTTATATCTCCGCAAATAAAAAAGATATTACCTTGCAGTTCGCGCTATCTTCTTATTTTTCTTTGTGCTTCCTAACACTGGCCTATAATAAATATATCAATCCCTTGGAAATTTTTAAGAAAACCTTAAATTTAAGAAGTTGCTAGAAAGCGCGATCTGGCGATCGGAACGAAACTTTAATTAATATAACTCATTCGTCATTTAAAAGCCTAATAAATGACCTTTTCAACAAGACCAAAAATCGTCAAGATCCGTTAGTTATTACTTAAGTTATGTCCGTTCTAAAAAAAAAACATTTTACCCTTTCCCCCACCCTTTATTTGAACAGTTCGAGCAAAAACTCTTGATAAAAATTATTCGTAATTTAGCAGAGATATACCTTCACTGGATGAATTTCTGAGAAAATCTGCCTCTTCTAATTGGCTACGGGTGTTACGCCCTCTAGCGACTAGGAATATAAATATATATATATATATATATATATATATATATATATATATATATATATATATATATATATATATATATATATATATATATATATATATATATATATATATATATATATATATATATATATATATATATATATATATATATATATATATATATATATATATATATATATATATATATATATCGAGAGAGAGAAAGCAGGTAATTTTTCATGAAAATTTACGGTAAATTGACTCCTCTATACGTCGTAAATGAAAGCTTCTCGTCGTTTGTTCATATATTCATTTATTTTATACCAGAATTCAGTAATAAGAACATTTGAAGCCTGCACCGAGTAAAACAACACCAAAGGTAATTCGTTCGCCTATTGCAGCAAAAGATATTACAGCTAAAAGAAAACCAACTAAAGTATCTGAAAGTAATTTAATACGGAGAGCTTCCAGCGAGTTAAGGCAGTTGACTGTAATACAAAGTACAACTACAATCCACTTTTCCTACTTTCCGAACAATGCAATTCATTTCCTGGAGAGCCATTTAAATCAGAAATAAATTTACCTTTTTACTTTGGGACTCAGAGCGCGATTTGGACTGCTCTCAAATAGGATTAGTTAAATTTATTAGAGTGTAAAAATATTATTTTTAAGAGATAAATAAAGTTGTTTCCGGGTTTTTGCAATGTTTTGTTAAATATATTGCCACAGTTGGAATAAATAATATATTAGAATATTAAAACTTAATATTAAAAATTGGACATGGATACACAAGCTCAGCCAAACTCAGTCGTCTATTAAATATATCTGGCGAATCAATGAATAGATTATTTGAAAACTTGGGTTTGGCCATAGGTGAACGTAATGTTTCTTTCTTAAATATTTTTCTACAGGTCCAATGTGTTAATATCGATATTGAAACCCGGCGCAGTTTCCTCTCGTTACTCCACTGCAACATTCTCAGACAAATCATTACTCATTCAAATTTCGACAACCATAAGTTGCAAATAGAAAGAACTATTCGAAACTTCGTTTGGCTGCTAGCATTCTAGTAAGATGTTATCACAAGTTACTAAAGCTGGAATGCCGGACTGCAAAATATCGATACTGATCACAATGTATCGATCTATATAAAATAATCGCATTCGAAATATCTATACAAAATATCGATCAGAGGCTTAAGTACCAATTTTCTAAAATATCGTATCATATCGAATATCCCAAGAGCTAATTCTGTTTTTGACTTCGTGTTCCAACTTGACACAGTCTAAACCGAAGAACCGTGATTCTTAAAGAATTATTAATGTAACATTTAGACAGAGCCTATTAATTTTGAATAGGTTGTTTTAATAACTAACCTTTCTCTGCTGGTATTATTAACCCTGGACATTAACGAAAGCATTCTCTGAAACCCGGCTGTTGAAACTTTCCCCAGATATTCGAAATCCAAGCGCATATTAAATTCGCTCTCATCATCTCCCGTCTATTTTAGTAAGAGAAACTTTACCCGATAATTTCAACAAACCACTTACATGAATGAATGGCAAATTAATTTCGGGTATAAATCCTCGAACTAAGCAGTATATCGAACAGACAAAGCACTGCGGTTTGAATCAATACGTATTGTTTAACTGGTTCGTGGGCAATATGGTATGATGGAACGATTATCTTTTGCAATAACTTTATTATGATTAGATTGAACGCTAATGGAAACTATGGATTGATTATACAACTGACGTTTGCATAAAAGACGAATAAATACAGTTGGGCCGCTAGATCTTTATTCATGTGTCATCAATCGATGAAAATAATAAAGATGATCTTTTTAATCATCGGGTTTCTCTTATAAGCTCATTTCCATAAATCAATAATAAAATAAAAGGATGACACATGAAATATGTTTGTGTGAAATAGAAATAAACTGGTAATATTTTGTTCAACCTACATGCTGAAACGAAATGAAGCTATGAATCGTACGAATGTGTACAAATAGTGTCGAGAGTTTAAAAATGGTCGTATGTCTGTGCATGATGATCAGAGGAGCGGAAGACCTTCACTTGTGACTGACAAAATTGTGGAAAAAATCGAAAATGCACTCCGTGACTGTGGATGAACTTTCTGCGATGTTTCCGGAAATCTCCAGATCTCTACTATACGAAACAATCACAGAAACCCTCGGATATCAGAAACTGTCCGCAAGGTGGGTCCCAAAACAACTGACAGACCGACAAATGTTGAATCGAGTGGAGGCCGCGCAAGAGTTTTTGAGGGGCTGGAAACTCCATGGAGATGCCTTTCTCCGCTCGATCGTTACTGGAGATGAAACTTGAGTAGCACACTACACGCCTGAAACCAAAAGACAGTCTCAACAGTCGCGTCAGACCTCTTCACCCTCCGCCAAAAAGTTCAAAACCACAATTTCAGCCAAGAAAATCAGGGCATCTGTGTTTTGGGACTGTCAAGGCATAATTTTAATCGAACATCTACCTCAAGGGGAGACCACCAACTTTGTGAGAACCTAAAAAAATTGCGGAGGGCGATTCAGAACAAGAGGAGAGGCATGCTGACAAAAGGCACGCACAATGACAGACCACACACGGCCAACGCCCGAAGGAACTGCCGGCCTCATTTAAATGGGATGTCCTGAACCATCTCGCGCATTCCCCTGATCTTTACCTCACTGAAGCTGCACATGGGTGGAAAAAGGTTTTCAAGGAGGTAAAGGAGGAAGTGGAGAAGTGAACGAAGGAGTTGGCGGGAAACTACTTCGAGGAAGGCATTAAAAAATTGATACCCCGTTTCACCACCTGCATAGAGAGGAATGGCGACTATGTCGAAAAATAGCTTACATTATGTATTAAGGTATCACGTAATTTTTTTGTTTAATACAAATTTTTAACACCTACAAAAATTCACTTACTTTCTGATATGCCTCGTATAATTCATTAGCTGTATGGATATATAAACTGCGTTATAAGTATGGCAAAATCCGCTATGAAAAAAGTATCCGGTATCAGTCTATCATTTTTTTTTGGATTAAGATTATTATATAATACTTGTTATGCTTTTTTCGTTAGACAGCGCCGTGAGTATCCAGCAGAATTATGAGAATAATAGAGCGCATTCACCACATCGCACAGTGTTGCGCCCAATGGACAAAAGTCCCAAAATGGAACCTATTAAAACCAAAATACACCAATTTTTATTTAAAATAGAAATTTCAAAACATATCAATTGTTTTGCATTCCAATGCAAAAAACAACACAATCGCATAGAACGGAAGAAAATAACTCTGTTTTCATCAGTATATAAAGGTATTGTGAGTATTATTTTAATTTTTGTGCAGGTATAAAATAAATTGTATGCCCAAATATGGATTGCACTTCTACAGGTATGTACTTTATTCTACCGTTATAACATAATTGATGATTTTCATAAATATAATTTTAATTGCTTTTTTTTCTTGGATCAAAAATTTAAAAAATTCATATATTATATAGCAATTTTATTCAAATTTTTTTAAAAATGTCCTCATATGTCCTCGAAGATTTTTTGGAATATACTACCCCTACTATTGTGCTTTATTATGCAACTTTTTTTTTCTGCCCCAATCTGCCCTATTCTTAGGTATTAAATTTTTTAGATGTTTCGTAAAATCAAAAAGAATATTGTTTGAAGAGTGGCTATAAATATCAAACGATAAAGAAAGTGATTGTTTTAAAGATGAAATCGTTTTTAAATCTAGAAGGAGACGTTTTAGAAGAAAATGAGAACTCTTTGAAGCAGAAAAGTCATCTTTTTTGTTTAAAACTCAAAAATCGAAAAAAAACGGTCGAATCTCGCAGTAGGATTCATGGGATGTGGCCAATTTTAACCCTTAAAAATAATCATTCAACTTCAGAACATCTTCAAAAAGCCAAAAATTAATAGGCAGACCTAAAAAATCGTTTGAGGATTTATCTTCAAAAAGCAAAATAAGAAGAGTAGTCTAGTCAAAAGCTATGCTATGGAAGAATTGTGTTTTGCTGCCGATAGGTCAATGCAGTTATCAGGTAATGTTCCAGTCAAAATTTAGTCGGTAAAAAATGCTTAACACCCTTACAGGCTTTGGCACTTTTTTATGACATAGATTTATCTGTCAAAAAATACAATATTTTACGTTCTGTTGTTAATGCGCTTTATCCAGATTGTTTTCCAGCTATCGTTCAGTCCTATTAATTAAAAATAAATATTTATCGGATAAAATTAATGTTACGGAAATTTCTGCTGAGGTTGATCTTCAAGAATTATTAAAAAACCACTACTAGCATTTTAAACATTTCAAATTTAAGTAATGTGAAAGACTTCCACTTCAAACTTGTTTGTAAGTGGGGTTTCCTCTGGCCATAGTCTATATAAACAAAAATTTACATCTGCAACAGATACGGACGAATATATGTTTTTGACAGCAATGGTTCCCCTAAAATTACTCGACAGCCATAAAAATATAATTTGATCCAAAACCCTCATCTACATTTTACTGCCGACCCATTAAATTTATATTTACAAAAGAAAATCCAGAAATTGTTCGTAAAGAAGAAGAAAAAATAACTAAGTTAGTAAAAGAGCTTAAAGAATACACAACCCTTGTCCAGGACAAAACTATTATTATTTCTTATGAAATGATATTAACAATGTTTGACGGAAGTGTCGCCAATATTTTGTCAGAGACAAACTCTACTGCAAAATGCATCATTTGTGGAGCCACCCCTAAGGAGATGAATCACGATAAAGTTTTGAATAAACCTCCCATATTACAAAATTATCGTTTTGGTATATCAACCCTGCACTGCTGGATACGATTTTTTGAATGTTTGCTACATATTGCATACCGTTTGCAAATTCGTAAATGGCAAGTTACAGGCGACGAAAATAAAAAAATTGTAGAAAACACCAAAAAAGCAATTCAGGAAAACTTTAAAAGCAAAATGGGTTTAATAGTTGATAAACCTAAACCGGGATATGGCTCCACAAATGATGGCAATACTGCTAGACGATTTTTTCAGAATGCCGAGTTAAGCGCTGAAATAACAGGAATCGATAAAGGGTTAATTGAAAATTTTTATTTAATCTTAAGAGTATTGGCATCCGGCCTTAAAGTTAATGTAAACAAATTTAGGGTTTTGCTGAACGAAACACGTCTTTTATACTTAAGCCTGTATTCCTGGTACTACATGCCTAGTTCCGTTCATAAGGTTCAGCACATGCATACATAATCGATTTTTTTGAACTACCTATCGGTCAGCTCTCAGAGGACGCTTTAGAGGCTAGGCATAAGGAGTTCAGAAAAATCCGATTGTGTAACAGTCGCAAAACTTCAAGAACGGATGCCAATACTGATATAATAAAAACTCTTTTACTGACTTCAGACCCACAGTTATCTTCATACAGACAATCTTCAACTAAAAGCAAAAACACTTTTCCTGATAATAAACTTAATCAATTTTTAATTATTGAAGAATCACCACCTAACTCAGAGTCACTTTTAGACCTAACAAAAGCCTTAGATAGCGACACCGAAAGTGACCAATCTGACCTGTCTGACTAAATTTTGAGTGGATACTTGTTTTATAATTTTAGTTTTAAATTTTGATATATTCTTTATAATATCTTTAGTTTTTTTAAGTAGACAATTAATAGCTATTTAGGGTATAAATACATAAAGAATTATTGGTTTCTTCCAAATGGCAACGAAAAAGAATTTATTTTTCTTTTTATTTGATTTCTAAAACTTTATAATAATTAACATTCTCAGAATTGTTTTAGCATTTTTAATGTATCGTATTCTAATAAAAGGTATTATGTACATACCTAAAGTGTATAGAAATATATGTATGGGATGTTTATTAATATTTGTATAATAAATTTTAGGTAATTGTTCTAATATCATTATCAGATATTATATTGAAAAGGACTATTTTTTGTAATTCTATAAAATACGACACGCTAAACTGTAAAATAAACTTTGTTAAGCAATCATTTACGTAAAATTCTTTATTTTGTTTTTTACACATTTCAAAATTGATATTCTCATGAAAATTATCGAAAATATAACATGAAAAAAATCTTCCAATGTTTTTTAATAATGTATTTTTGTTGTTCTTTAATATTAAAAATTAAGACATCCGTATATTTAAAAGAGCTAGGTCAGTATTAATTTTGTCCAATAACCCCTATACCACGCAACACTGTACATCGTCCAGAAATTTTATTGAAGAAATACATATTGATTTTATTGAAAAAATACGCAATAAAAGAATTAAAATGTTTTGAATATATGGATTTTGCCCAAGAAGTTTTTATCTTAGCATGTTGACGTTTAGTTTATTATGACTTTTTAAACATTCTCCTTTTTTTCTACAGGTCCAAAGTGCTAATATCGATATTTCATACTCATTCTAAATCGACAAACATAGATTGCAAATAGAAAACACCATTCGAAACTTCCTTTGGATCCCATCATTCTAATAGATGTAATCACAACTTATTAAAGTTAAAATATCGGATTGCAATATATCGATAGTGATTACAATATATCGATCTATCTAAAAGGAGCGCTTTCGAAATATCTATACAAAATATCGAGCATCAGAGGCCTAAATACCAATTTTCTAAAATATCGAATATCCCAAGAGCTAATTCCGTTTTTGACTTCGTGTAGTGAAGATGCCTGAAAAAGACCGGTGCAATCACTAGAAGTAATTCTACCTTACACAGCGTAAACCGAGGAACCACGATTCTTTAAGAATTATTATTGTAGCATTTAGAGAGTGCCTATTAATTTTGAATGGGTTGTTTTAATAAGTAACCTTTCTCTGCTCGTATTATTAACCCTGGACATTAACGAAAGCATAATCTGACGCCCGGCTGTAGAAACTTTCCTCAGTTATTTGAACTTAAAGCGCATATTAAATTCTCTATTATCATCTCCCGTCTATTTTAATAAGAGAAACTTTGGTCGATAGTTTCAACAAACCACTTAGTTTACATGAATGAATGGCAAATTAATTTCTTGTATAAATCCTGGAACTAAGCAGTATAGCGAACAGACAAAGCACTGCGGTTTGAATCAATACGTATTGTTTCTGGTTCGTGGGTAATATAGTCTGATGGAACAATTAACTTTTGCAATAACTCTATTATGATTAGATTGAACGCTAATGGGAACTATGGATTGATTATACAACTGACGTTTGCATAAAAGACGAATAAATACAGTTGGGCCGCTGGATCTTTATCCATGCGTCATTAATCGATGAAAATAACAAAGACGATCTTTTTAAACATATTGTTTCTCTTATCGGCTCATGTTCCACAAATCAATAATAAAATAAAAGGTTGATACATGAAAATATGTTTGTGTGAAGTAGGAATAGACTGGTAATATTTTGTCCAACATACATGCTGAAACAAAATGGCGCCCTAATTAATTGTTTAAAAAGCCGGTAAAATTCAATTTCCTAAAATAAAAACCTTTTTTTATGGAGGAAAATAATAAATGTCATAAATCATATTTATATAATATACGAGGCATATCCAGAAAATAAGTGTACTAGAGCTCTCACGGTCGGAAGGATTTTATTTTCATCATGTTGGCTACAGGGCAATGTAGCCTGACTCCCCCCCTTTGCAACAAGATCGGTTCGAGGTCAGTACGTTGAAAACTGTTGACGCGACAACACGTTTCGTGAACAATGTCAATCCAGTTTCCCAAAGTGCGTAATACACGGCGTCATCAGTTATCTCGTTTGGAAGGGAAAATCTCCATTCGAGATTTACAATGAGGTGAAAACTGCATATCGTGACGAAGCTATGAATCGTACGAATGTATACAAGTAGTGTCGCGAGTTTAAAAATGGTCGTACGTCTGTGTATGATGATCAGAGGAGCGGAAGACCTTCAATTGTGACTGACGAAATTGTGGAAAAAATTGAAAATGCGCTCCGTCATGATCGCAGATTGACTGTGGATGAACTTTCTGCGATGTTTCCGCAAATCTCCAGATCTCTACTATACGAAACAATCACAGAAACCCTCGGATATCAGAAACTGCCCGCGAGGTGGGTCCCAAAACAACTGACAGACCGACAAAAGTTGAATCGAGTGGAGGCCGGGCAATAGTTTTTGAAGCGCTGGAAACTCATGGAGATGAATTTCTCCGCTTCATCGTTACTGGAGATGAAACCTGAATAGCACACTACACGCCTGAAACCAAAAGACAGTCTCAACGGTGGTGTCACACCTCTTCACCCTCCGCCAAAAAGTTCAAAACCACAATTTCAGCCAAGAAAATCAGGGCATCTGTGTTTTGGGACTGTCAAGGCATAATTTTAATCGAATATCTACCTCAAGGGGAGACCACCAACTTTGCAAGAAACTGTCAGAACTTAAAAAAATTGTGGTGGGCGATTCAGACCAAGAGGAGAGGCATGCTGACAAAAGGGGTCTGCCTGCTGCACGACAATGCTAGACCACACACGGCCAACGCCCGAAGGAACTGCCGGCCTCGTTTAAATGGGATGTCCTGAACCATCTCGCGCATTCCCCTACTCTTTACCTCTCTGAAGCTGCACATGGGTGGAAAAAGGTTTACAACCGGCGAGGAGGTAAAGGAGGAGGTGGAGAAGTGGACGAAGGAGTTGGCGGGAAACTACTTCGAGGAAGGCGTTAAAAAATTGATACCCCGTTTCACCACCTGCATAGAGAGGAATGGCGACTATGTCGAAAAATAGCTTACATTATGTATTAAGGCATCACGTAATTTTTTTGTTTAATAAACATTTTTAACACCTACAAAAATTCACTTACTTTCTCGATATGCCTCGTATAATTCATTAGCTGTATGGATATATAAACTGCGTTATAAGTATGGTAGAATCCGCTATGAAAAAAGTATCGGGTATCAGTTTATCATTTTTTTTTGGATTAAGATTATTATATAATACTTGTTATGCTTTTTCCGTTAGACAGCGCCGTGAGTATCCAGCAGATTCATAAGAATATAGAGCGTATTCACCACATCGTCCAGAAATTTTATTGAAGAAATACATATTGGTTTTATAGAAAAAAATACGCAATAAAAGAATTAAAATGTTTTGAATATATGGATTTTGCCCAAGAAGTTTTTATCTTAGCACGTTGACGTTTATTTATTATGACTTTTTAAAAATTCTCTTTTTTTCTACAGGTCCAAAGTGCTAATATCGATATTTCATACTCATTCTAAATTCGACAAACATAGATTGCAAATAGAAAACACCATTAGAAACTTCCTTTGGATGCCATCATTCTAATAAGATGTAATCACAACTTATTAAAGTTAAAATATCGGATTGCAGTATATCGATATGATTACAATATATCGATCTATATAAAAGGATAGCTTTCGAAATATCTATACAAAATATCGAGCATCAGAGGCTTAAGTACCAATTTTCTAAAATATGGAATATCCCAAGAGCTAATTCCGTTTTTGACTTCGTGTAGTGAAGATGCCTGAAAAAGACCGGTGCAATCACTAGAAGTAATTCTACCTCACACAGCGTAAACCGAGGAACCACGATTCTTTAAGAATTATTAATGTAGCATTTAGAGAGGGCCTATTAATTTTGAATAGGTTGAGAAACTAACCTTTCTCTGCTCGTATTATTAACCCTGGACATTAACGAAAGCATAATCTGAAGCCCGGCTGTAGAAACTTTCCTCAGTTATTCGAACTCCAAGCGCATATTAAATTATCTCTTATCATCTCCCGTCTATTTTAATAAGAGAAACTTTGGTCGATAGTTTCAACAAACCACTTAGTTTACATGAATGAATGGCAAATTAATTTCTTGTATAAATCCTGGAACTAAGCAGTATAGCGAACAGACAAAGCACTGCGGTTTGAATCAATACGTATTGTTTCTGGTTCGTGGGTAATATAGTCTGATGGAACAATTATCTTTTGCAATAACTTTATTATGATTAGATTGAACGCTAATGGGAACTATGGATTGATTATACAACTGACGTTTGCATAAAAGATGAATAAATACAGTTGGGCCGCTGGATCTTTATCCATGCGTCATTAATCGATGAAAATAACAAAGAGGATCTTTTTAAACATATTGTTTCTCTTATCGGCTCATGTTCCATAAATCAATAATAAAATAAAAGGTTGATACATGAAAATATGTTTGTGTGAAGTAGGAATAGACTGGTAATATTTTGTCCAACCTACATGCTGAAACAAAATGGCGCCCTAATTAATTGTTTAAAAAGCCGGTAAAATTAAATTTCTTAGAATAAAAACCTTTTTTTATAGAGAAAATAATAAATGTCATAATTGATGTTTATTTAATATATAATTCAATAGATGTATGGATATATAAACTGTGTTATAAGAATCCATTACGAGAAAAGCATCGGGTATTAGCCAGTTTATAGTTTTTTTTGGATTAGGAATATTATATACTGCCTTTTTTGTTAGATAGAGCGAAGAGTTTCCAGAGAAATTATAAGAATATAGGACGCATTCACCATATCGTCCAGAAATGTTATTGAAGAGAAACATATTGGTTTTATAGAAAAAATGCACCATGAAACAACTAAAAAATAGTGTTGAAAAGTCAGACGATCATTTAAAAAAAAATCATGTAAATTAATGCAGTATAACTCTTTCACGAATTTGCTGAAAAGTCTGGCTTAATGTTTTAAATATATGGATTTAGACCAAGAAGTTTTCATCATAGCACGTTGACATTCATTTCATTACGAATTTTTAAGCATTCTCTCTTTTCCTATAGGTTCAAGATGCTAATATCGATATTGCAACTCGGCGCAGTTTTCCCTGGTTACGCCACTGCAGCAATGTGAGACAAATCGTAACTCATTCCAAATTCGACAAACATAAATTGCAAATAGAAAGAACCATTTGAAACTTCCTTTGAGTTCTATCATTCTGGTAAGATGTCATCATTAGTTACTAGAGCTGGAATACCGAATTGCAAAATATCGATACTGATCACAATATATCGATCTATATAAAAGAATCGAGCATCAGAGACTTAAGTACGAATTTTCTAAAATATCGTATCATATCGAACATCCCAAAAGCTAATTCCGTTTTTGACTTCGTGTTCCGACTTGACACAGTCTAAACCGAAGAACCGTAATTCTTAAAGAATTATTAATGTAGCATTTAGACAGTGCCTATTAATTTTGACCAGGTTGTTTTAATAACTAAAATTTCTCTGCTCGTATTATTAACCCTGGACATTAACGACAGCATTATCTCAGGCCGGGCGGCTGTAGAAACTTTCCTCAGATATTCGAACTCCAAGCGCATATTAAATTCGCTCTTATCATCTCCCGTCTATTTTAATAAGAGAAACTTTACCCGATAATTTCAACAAACCACTTAGTTTACATGAATGAATGGCAAATTAATTTCGGGTATAAATCCTCGAACTAAGCAGTATAGCGAACAGACAAAGCACTGCGGTTTGAATCAATGCGTATTGTTTAACTGGTTTGTGGGCAATATGGTTTGATGGAACTATTATCTTTTGTAATAACTTTATTATGATTAGATTGAACTCTAATGAGAACTATGTATTGATTATGCAACTGACGTTTTTTATAAAATCAGAATAAATACAGTTGGGCCGCTGGATCTTTATCCATGCGTCATCAGTCGATGAAAATATCAAAGACGATCTTTTAAAACATTGTGTTTCTCTTATCGGTTTATGTTCCATAAATCAATAATAAAAGGATGATACATGAAATATGTTTGTGTGAAATACGAATAAACTGGTAATATTTTTTCCAACCTACATGCTACCTAGAATAAAAACCTTTTTTTATAGAGGAAAATAATAAATGTCACAAATCATATTTATATAATATACAATTAAATAGCTGTATGGATATATAAACTGCGTTATAAGTATGGTGGAATCGGCGACGAGAAAAGTACCAGGTAAAAGCCAGTTTATCATTTTTTTCGATAAAGATGATTATATATTACTTGTTCTGTCTTTTCCGTTAGATAGCGCGATGAGTTTACAGTGGAATTATAAAAAAATATAGAAAGCATTCATCACACTCTCCAGAAATGTTATTGAAGAAAAAAATATTGGTTTCATAGAACAAATACGCAATAAAACAATACAAAAAATAGTGTAAAAAAGTCTCGATAACCAGACGATGATTTAAAAAAAATCATGTAAATTAGTGCAGTACAACTCTCTTACGAACTTGCTGAAAAATCTGGCTTAGTCTTTTTATATACAGTGATAGACAAATGAAACGGGACAAAGCATATTTTGGGTAAAATTCAAAGACGAATACTTTCGAAGCAAACAAAGGTTTTGATCTTATTTTTTCTGCATATGATTGCGCAATTCCCCTACTTTCTTATCCCTAGGCCCTGATCGCTAGCTCCAATGACAACTGCAATATACGGGGCGTTATATGAAATCCTTTCCTTTTTTGCAAATTTTGTTAGTTCCTAGAATCTAAGAAAAATAATTTTAGAATTTTTTATTCACGGCAAAATGATCTATGGACGGATACCAAAAAACAATTTCTACCGATTTTACCTAGCTTCACTTGTTTTTACTGTACATGGTTTAATCGAGAAATTCGAAACTTTTTTTATTTTAAGAATTAATCCATAACTCAGGCTGTTTTTACAAAGTAGGCATGGAATATGTGAATTTGCAGTGGGGAGTTATCTCGCTAAAACAACTAACATAAAGATATTATACAGGATGTGATGGAGACTCTTGATCGGCAACTCAATTTTTTTTGCACAAATTTTTTTAGGAATGTCACTCTTAAACTGCCCGTCTGTTACATTAACGGTTAAAATTAGTTGATTCTTATGCGAATATTAGGTACAGTAGACCTTTTTGCCCAAACGGTTTTTTGATTTTAAGGCTACCTTCGTTTGTGACGAAATAAACTGCAAACATTTTGAACTTGTTTTCTTTTCGAATTTTTTTGTGTCAAAATGATACCAGGACAAAGAAACAAAAAAAAACATTTCTGTCTAGTTAACTTACTTTAATGAACTTTTTGCGTACGAGGGTTAAGCAAGAATAACTATGCTTGCTTACAAATTAATTTATTTTCCTCTTTGCAGAAGAAACATGGGATAAATTAATTTTATGGTGTCGATTGTAATACTGCTATAATATATATAAAAATAGAGTCTGACAAATTCAGATATGTACGCACACTGCTCACCTTTTTGCTTGCTTAACCCTCGTACACAAAAAATTCATTAAAATAAGTTAACTGAACACAAATCTTTTTTTTTTGTTTGTTTTTTTGTCCTGGTATCATTTTGACACAAAAAAAATCGAAAAGAAAAACAAGTTCAAAATGTTTGCAGTTTATTTCGACAAAAGAAGATAGCCTTAAAATCAAAAAACCGTTTGGACAAAAAGGTCTCCTTTGCCTAATATTCGCATGAGAATCCACAAATATTAACCGATAATGTAACAGACGTGCAGTTTAAGAGTGACATTCTAAAAAAAATTGAGTTGTCGATTATTTGTCTATAATATCACATCCTGTATAATATCCTTGTGTTAGTTGTATTAGCGACATAACTCTCCACTTCTATTCCAAAACAGCCTGACTTATTAATTTTTAAAAGAATATCGAATTTCTCGATTAAACCATGCACAGTGAAAACAAATAAAGCTTTGGTACTCGTCCATTGAACATCAAACAAAATACTCTAAAATTATTTTTCTTAGATTCTCGGAACTAACAAAATTTGCAAAAAATTAAAGGATTTCATATAACGCCTTGTATAGCGCAGTTGTCATTGCAACTAGCGATTATAGCCTAGAGGTAAGAAAGTAGGGGGATTGCGCAATCACAGGCAGAAAAAATAAGATCAAACTCTTATTTTGCTTCGAAAATATTCGTCTTTGAATTTTACCAAAAATATGCTTTGTCTCGTTTCATTTGTCCAGCACTGTATATAGATTTAGCCCAAGAAGCCCACGTTGACGTTAATTTTGTTATGAGTTTTTAAACATTCTCTCTTTTTCTGCAGGTCGTTTATAACTCGGTGTTTGGAGAAAACTATTTATTCTAAAAGCTTCAGGTCTCAGCTATTTTTAGGACTACCCAAAGTCATCAGGCCAGAACCTAAGAGATTTTTTTTAACCGTGATCGTTTAGGTTACAACTTAATTTTATAATAGAACCTTGTTTTTTATATATGGCACTCTTTTCTGAGACACCTAGTCCTTTATGTAAATGATGTCGCACAAGTTTACCATTCTACGCACTTAATAGGATAAAGCTTTAACTTTCCTAGTTAGTTTCGGTAAGCGCTCCATTCCATGAGGGAGAATTAGTAATTGATTTGGGATTTAAATTCTCGCTTCAAGGGAATAAAACTTAGGGACAATGGATTGCGGCTATAATCAATAGCCCTGCTTTTTAACGGTAGCGGTGTGATTCTGCGGTACGAGTTAACTGAACATTATTGGATTTCGGGGGTTTAGCATAGCATGATCCTCCAAATAGAAGTTGTTTCTAATCTATATGTTAATTCTTTGATTCTAGTGATAATTTTACATTTTAGAGTTATAATTCTTGTTGTAAAAATGCTTCTCCGCTTTATATGGATTACATTAATGTTAGACGCTGCTTAGTAAAATAGAATAAAATCTAATAAAATAATTTACTCAATTAGTCGTAGTTTGTAATTCGAAATTCTATAATTAGCTATTTCTCCTTCTCCGGGCTTCCCCTCTGTCAGTAAACACTAATCATAACAACTATATCTCCCAAGTACCATTTTTAGACACAAAATCGAAACAAAATCTTAGCTGAGAAACATTGCGGAACAGTTTTGAAAGAATGAAGATGTTTGTGTCAAGGCACAAAAGTTTTTTTGGTACATATGTATTGGTAACATCAATTGTTCTTTGTTTCGCAACATTTTTCCAAAACATGATTTAGCTATATAAGACATAACAATACACATATTGGTGTTACCAAGTGTTACAAATTTCCTGAAACGTTTATGACACAGGCATCATGATATCACCAACTTAAAAATTAATTTTATAATTTCTCTCTTTTCTGACGATACAAGCATAACATGGAGTGATTTTGATACATCGTCTTTACATTCTAATATTTCCAACGACATTGTTATGATTAACAGTTCGTCCAATTCTAATCTACTTTGCTCCAATATGGATCAAACGGTGGCCTTACCTTATAAGGGGACTTTACAACCACTTCAGCTACTTAACAGCAATATTAAATACGCTGAGTCGGTTAAATTCTTGGGTTTGAATATAAATCAGAACCTAAAATGGTCTAAGCATATTGACACTTTAACTAGAAAACTTTCTACCGCCTGCTTTGCCATTCGACCAGTTTCAAAAGAACTGGACGTGTCTTCTGCCAGACTTACTTATTTCTCTCTATTCGCATCCCATCTCCGCAATGGCCTTCCCTTTTGGAGCTGTTGTACCATCGACCAATTTCTTAGTATTTTTAGGCAATTCGCTATTTGTTTTGTCTAAATAATAGAGCACACTGCCAATACTATTTCAAAAAACATGAAATATTAACACTTTCTGCAGTATTTATTTTAGAAACCGTCTGTTCGATGAGAAAACATATAAACACTTTCCCGGAAAGTCCACAAGACGTATATCCTACCAGAAACTCTATGCATGACATATACCTTCCCATTCCTTCCACAGAATTATTAAAAAAATCAATTAATTACAACACCATAAAACTTTACAACCATCTTCCAGAACATTTAAAAACTATCTCTATGTTTCAACTCTTTCGAAAAAAACCAAAGCGTACCTCATTGAAAGACCTTTTTATTGCGTTAATGATTTTTATAATGAATAAGTCTCATTAAAATGTTTTTTATTTGCTTGTTTACTTAAATCTCCTTGGGTGTCATATTGCTGCGTAGCATTTGAAAATATTTTATTAGGAACGAACTGTCTTATAGTCCGTTAAAATTAGTTATTTTTGTTATGTATTAGATTAAAGTTAGACATTTTCTTTTTTTGTAATACGCTTTAATTACTATATTAGTCTTATACCCTTTTTGTTTAACTTCATGTATCTTGCTTGTATAAAGATAACAAAATAGAGTTTAAGAGTTTAAAATATAACGAATGTTATATTTACAATTTATGTATTTGCATTGACCTATCGAAAAATATGATTTTTTTTCGATCAATATTTTGTTTTTTCATTGTTCTGTTTTTTTCTTTTAAGGCAAATTTCGTTTTGTCCATAAAATTGTAACAATTTTCCAGTGGCAATAAAGCATACTTCTGTTTGTTTGTTTAACCTTACAACTTCGTTGTTTGGATTTTGTCCTGCAGTTTTTGCAAAATGGAGAAAACAAAACAATTTAAACATTCTTCAAGATTTTATAGTATAGCATTATTCTTTTTTTTTGCATAAAATAAAGTCTCGTCCACGATCCAGATGCTTGGGATAGTTGTTACCAGCAAATATATGTTTTTATGTTTTAATTTTGTTTAAAATAACGCAAATCAAACGAAAACGACAAAATAGCAACTAAAAAATGTTTTGTTTGACGTTCATTTTCATTAATGACAATTGCTGATAGATAACTGGTTCGAAATCTTACCACAGGTAGCGCTCTTTCTTTGGCTGCGTTTATTCAGCGAAACTAAATCGAAACACTTTCGAAACTTATTAAGGAAAACGACAAAATAGCAAATAAAAAATTTTTTGTTTGACGTTCATTTTTATTAATAACAATTGCTGATAGATAACTAGTTCGAAATCTTACCACAGGTAGCGCTCTTTGCTTTGGCTGTATTTATTCAGCGAAACTAAGTCTAAACACTTTCGAAACTCATTAGGGTTTCCATTTATATTCGATTCATTTTCGAATTATGAGTTTCTGTCTTTTTAGACACAAACATAATATCATGCAGATGATTTGTGACCCACTCCAGGTCCATTTTAAAAAATAATGAATTAAAATTCTGCCATGTTGGCTAGTGAAAGCATTTTTAACGAAAAATATTTGTTTCTATCGGTTGTTGCGCTTTTAAACCCTAAAAACACGTTTAACTTACCTTAGTGCGTTTATTTTTTTTTAGGACAATAGATAAAAAATAAAAATCGATATTCCCAACCAAAATATTTTTCATCAATAAATAATTATATATAGAAGGGGCATTACAAATATGAAAGAATATCCATTTTTTTGCGCGGAAACCTTAAAACAAAGCTCTTTATTCCTATGAGAATAGACGAAAAATAAAATAATTATGGCGGATGTCGCCTTGTTGATTTTGTTTTCATTTTTGAATCCACATATACATAATGCTTCATATAGACATTATTTTAGATAGGAACCCATTTAAAAGTGTAATGTGTTTCTATTTTAGTTTTGTATTTAGTTTCTTCACATTTAGAAACAATAACTGCTGAAAACGGGAACATCATGATTACAAATTGCAGAAAATGTTTCGAAACATTTTCTCTACAAGTTTCGTTTACATCATACTGGAAACACATGTTCTAAGGCCATATAAAATATTAGGATTTCGAAAATGTTTCCTATTTGTAGCATACATGATTACATTATAAAAACTAAATATTATATTATAAAAACTTTACCTAAAATGTGTCCAAAAATACTATATCTTATTGGCATAGAAGTATCATATTACGGCTTGGGTAATTCAAATGGCCTCTTATGTCTAAATGTTTCTGGATATTTTATTTACTCCGCAATGATTAGACCAATTTGGATGAAATCTTCTGGGAATATGCAAGATGTTGTCAGAGTGATCCCATAGCAAGCATACTGAGGAAATGTTAAAAAATGGAGAAATGGCGCCGTTTTGAACTTTTTACACAATGATATATTGAACAATATATGCTAATTCGTTCACCATTTCATCAGGAAAAAAAAGTGTGTATGTTACCATTACATAATAAAGCATGTTATTATACATTGATATTAGATATGCAGTGGACCCTCTAGAATAGTGTAGATCACATTTACATATAAAAGCATTCTATTTAAACTGGTAGATTATATAAGTTAAAATTATAACAAACACACATGTTAAAAAATAAAAAGTACGTTATGAACTTCCAAAATGTCCCAAGAATATTATGTAGAGGGCATATCTTATCATAAGTTTTAGCTCCACTCTGAGCCCCTTGCCATTAAAATATATGAAATCTAAACATATTTTAAATGAGATCACTTGACTCAACTTCCCGTTTGATATTTTTAAGGGGTGTTAAGGAGTGTATCTAAGATTTCTTGTAAAATATGCCCCTGTTTGGATTCCGATAAACTCTTGTTTTCAAATGAACACCCTGTATATTTCCACTATCCTCTCCTACTGCATTTCCTAGGTTATTTTTGAGTCACGACTTTCAATACATTTGATATAGGGGTTATGTATCTTCCTGTATATTTAATCTAAAGTTAAAGCTATAAATCACCATTAAAGCCATAAAATCACATGCTAAGCTAAGCTCAAATAATCGAAAATCAGATTTGAAATACGCCCGTAGTAAAGTGTTGTAATTCGCGGCTGTCGGGTTAAAGAAAATCAGTGAAAGTGAAATTGTGAAGTTTTTCGATTTTTTTTTTGGAATTTTTATTTTTAGTTTACTGTAAATAGCCTATTCTATCGTTTTAAATCGAAAGAAAACTGAATTGTTTGGGTTTATAAGTTTTACAAGCCCCCGATATATCCAAAAGGCTACCAAACTATAACTTGATTGATAAATTGATATTAAAATTAACATATTTTAAATCTATTGTACTTTCTACATATTTCTGTATCAAACTTTCCCTTTCCGGTAGCGTGGAGGTATAGATTAGAGATCTTCCCAATTAGAATTGCTTGTCTTCTATAGCTAATTTTCATCATATTTAATGCTGAAATTCTAACTTGGTAGATAATCGTCGCAAGTGGACCAAGGTTTGTTTCTTCTTTTAGAAGAGTAAGTGTAAGTGTATTAATTTTTCTTGAAGCGTTTGACATTCTAACATTAAACAATTTTTCATACAAGTTTTACCTTATAGGAATGAACAATTTACGATATACCTTCGGCGTTAATAATCGGCTCATCTAAGTCGCCCATTCGTAGTTCAGTGACCAAGGCCGCCAAGGCGAATGTTTTCATTTCATAGATGGCACCGATAGATTTAAATCATAAATATCCATCCTTTTTCGATCATGTAAATATCACCTCCAAATACCGTAATAAATATTTGCAATTCAGTAGGTTGATATATTAAACTTCATAATAATACTAGAATGCAAAATATTTTTTTAACTACCACGGTTCTATGTTTTTTTTTTAAATAGCCAATTAAACCAGCTGCGATCTGACCTCTTACTTTTTATTTGCTTTATCTAAAGTATGTATATTGCCCATTTGGGCTATTTTTTTAAGCCATCCCGTTATTCTAGATCAGTGGTCGTCAACCTTTTCAAGGTGTTGAGCCACTTTGATAATTTGGAAATAAACCGTGAGCCATCTACTTGTAACCAGCGTTTAAGCCAGTCTAAACGAAATAGTGCACAGTTGTATTTCAGATACATGTTTTTATTTAATTAATAAATACTTAACTAATACTAATACATACCTAAAAAATAAACAACATTTTCATATAGCCATAATGGCATGTCACATACGACTTAATAAAAGTAAACAAAACATTATAATTAAAAATTTTCAACAAAACATGTGATAAAGAATGCGTGCATTCAATGAGAAGGATGACACTCGTACACATCGATAATTTTTTGATATTCGCAGTGTGATTTGATACAGCCATTCGAACACAATTATCCAGATGTTCATCTGTAAGGCGATTGCGGTATTCTTAATAATCTTCATATTGGAGAAAGAAGATTCGCACAAATAGGTTGAAGTAAATAACTCTTTCACTTTCCATAGAATTGAATTTTATCTTTACTTACTATAGGCCAGATACATTTTGTATTTAAAACTAACGATTTCAATCACTTTGAAACGCAATCACTTCCATTTCAGTTGCACCGATGTCTTCGCTAAAGTTCTGCAAAATACAAGTTGCAAACTGTTGAATATCAATTTCCATGAAGTGTGAGACAACAAATTGAGCCACCAATGCCATTTTGTTGAAATTCTTAAACCGATTTTTGAAGTTATCCTTCATTAGAAACTATTTTTACATGAGATTTACTGTCATAGGGTTCTATTGGATTTTGAGATATCTTCTCTGAAGTCGATTAGGGTTTATTCCTAAAACTCAAGTTTTTTTATGAATGTGTTTACATCGGAAATCATTACCGCCAGTTCTTTATCTCTTACCTGAAGTTGCAAATTGAGTTCATTAATCTTGTCTGTAATGTCCACAAGAAACCCAAAATCTCTAAGCCAAATTGAATTTTCCAAGTTCCTGAATCGGATCGCCGCGTTGTTTGAAAAATTGAACTATGACAGATAGGGCTTCATTTAAACGTGTTAACACCTCTCTACCTCTCTACCTCTACTTAACCCTTTAACTTCAGAGTGAAAAAGTAGATCTCCATACTGACAATCAATTTCATCGGCTAAGATTTTGAATAATCTGTATAATGCGTGAGCTCTAATCTTGTTTACAATTTTTACTACCAATTTCATGACGTTTAGTTTTAAAAAATTTCCACATAATGCTTGCGGATGAATCATGCAATGGTGACACAGAAGTTGTGGAAAGCGTTCATCTCTACGACAAAATGCTACCAGACCCTTAGCACAACCCAGCATAACTGGAGCCCACTTAGTTGTCAAGCCTACCAATTTTGAAATTGGAATTTTCTCAAAAGATATAAAATTGGTTAAATTGGTAAGAAAACAATTCCTGTCCAGTGGTATATCCTTTCAGTGGAATAAATTTCAAAAGATCTTATTTCATCAGAAGATCACTAAAAACCATCCTGACGAACACCAATCCAGTTCAAGAAAGAAATAAACACAGTTATCTAAATCAGTTTTTAGCTGTGAAAAAATATCCTTGCTCATTACTTCCACTCCTCTCATCACTGTATTAGCATAGATTTTATTGCTGACACTATCTCGTCTTTATTTTTAAAGTTGGAAAGTAAGGAATCTGCAGCTTCTAAAAATGCCTGTTTTATCAATACAATTATTTGGAACACACGGTATGATGCTTGCGTTGCAGACTTATTTTTGTCAACTGCTTTTAAAAATATTGACTGTTGTTCAATTAACTGGTTCTTTAATTGTTTTAATTTTTCTGCCAACAGAAAGGCAGCATGTAATGGGAAATATTTTTCAAAATTTGGATGCTCACTTTTATGATGCCTCTCAATATTTCCTTTTTTAGCAACCGAAACACAGGCATTACGTAACAAACATACACTTTTACCTTTAACATTTGTAAACAAATACTGTTCTTCCCATTCCGAATAAAAATTATATATCTTTACTTTCTTACTACAGTTTTCCGTAATCTTTTGATTGCTCACTCTGTGTACTAACACATAGCGTGCCGTTTAGTTTTCAACTGAACACATGTTCTGACTAGAGGTGGGTCGTTCACGACCGACCCGGCTCAGTGATCCGGATCTTCAAAGTGATCCGTAAGAGCCGGATCGTTCAAATATAGTGAGCCGGCTCCGGATCCCAGAAATATCAGATCTCGTCTGTTTCGCAGGTCCCTGATCGGAGCGGCTGAACGTGTTTAGTCGTTGTTGATTCGTTCACTAATTGCACACACGTGTTGCCTTCTTGAAACGCCGGGCCTTTTCCAATTTCTATTCATTCTCGATGTTTGTTTGTTTTGTGTCAGGAATCGGTTGCGTTACGGTGCACTTGAAAACATGAAATTCTAAATAGGAAAGTTTATTCATTATATATTTATAAAAAATACTATATCACAAAAGTTTGAAGTTTTATATTTAAATTAATTAATAAGGCCTAAAAAAATTAAAATTTATGTAGGTGGTAGTAGTCTATATACAGGGTGTTTACCAAGTAAGGTAAAATATTTTAAAGGTTATTTCTTAGTTAATTCTAAGACATAAAGTTCATATAAATAAACACATGTCTGAAACAACCTAATTTTTAAGATACAGGGTGTTTTATATATGTTTTTAAAAATTAATTTTTTTTAAATACATATATTCAGTATTATTCAGAGCTAAAAAGAAAAAAAACATGTGTTATGATGTCTTGACTAGGTCCGATCCCATAATTTTTAAATAGGTACCTATGTAAAAACCAATATTTATTTGGTGTGTAAAAATAACATATTGGAATAACTTAATATCACTACATATGCATATAAAATACATTTTTGAAAATTTACGATTTCCGGCGAATCGTACATCTTTTACTCAGGATGGACGTCAGTTTCGATTTTTATGGTATCAAATTAGCATATAAACAAAGTTTAAGCAAAATTTATTATGCGTAAGTTTTTCGAAATTTTTGTATGAAAGTTTTATTTTTATTTCCAAGACGCTTCATAATTATTTGTTGATACTGAGCGCGGTTGAATGCGGTGAATATATTTACCGGGCGTAAATAGTTAACAAGATGTCTAAAAAATATCACTTTTAAAAAAGTATTTCGCGAATTTACAATTTTTGCGGATCGTGGAAACACTACATCCACGTCAAAATAGATGTCAGTTTGGATTTTTATGGTATCAAATTAGTATATACAAAAAAAAAGCACAATCTATTTTCTGAAAATTGTTTGAAACTTTTATATATAATGTATAGAACTTTTTGTTGAACAGTTACGAAAAAAAATATTAAAATATAAATGATTGGTTTTCATATTTTCTTCTGAAACCACAATTAAATAGGCAAATTAGGATGTTTATAAACAATTAAGCTTTTTCTAAAAGCTACGTAACATGTAGGGATGTCATACTAATTAAATTAAATAAGAACTATCTTAGTAAACAAATAGTAATTTTTAATGATGGTTGAAAAATAATTACCAATCTTAAAATCTATTTTTATATTTAGTTATATTTTTCATCAATTAATAATTGTTATTTGTATATTTAATTCACTGCGTAAAATATTAAAATTGATTTTGTTAAAAACATCCGCTGTAGCATCAATTACGAAGGAAACGACGGATCACCCGGGTCTCGTTCGCGACCCGACTGAGCCAACTGAGCCAAAAGTGTCACTTCTATTAAATAGCCAGGGATCCAAGTGATCCAACTGACCTGGATCCGGCTCACTGACCCGGATCTTTTAACTGATCCAGATCCATTGACCCGGCTCTTTTAAAAGAGCCAGAATTGTTCTCAAACTTTCACGCGATGCTGGCGCTCTGGTCAATTCTAGCAGCTGTTGTCCAGAGCGCTCACCGCAGTGTTGCCGCTGCTTGTTTTCATATTGCGGATTTTTTCATAATTTATGGCCATGCATCGAGGCCAATGCAGACATATTGTCGCCAAGCATCACTGTCAAACTAGGTTTATAAACAATACTGTCACATTATTCACTGCTATGTTCGTATCAAAATTTTCTTATAAGTATCTTATTAATTTTGTTTTCAATATATTTTTCCAAAATATTTTGGTAAAGCTGATGTTCACAAGAAAACTTAATTTTTAGTTACAACCGAGAAATCTCACAACCAGTCTTCGCAATTCATCACACTGTGTATATTCCAACCGTTCACGATTTTATTAGCTGGCTAAGGACAAATACTCCGAGGACTAAGAATTTCTGAACTATATTTTACCCAAACTATTAATGAATGAAATACTTGACCTTGCTAGGAGTAAGCAGAATTCTATTATAAAAGGCAATTCGAAATACGGTAGATTCAGGCTTTACTTCATTCTCAAATCCATCCTAAGTTATTCCGAAACTTCCGCAAATTACCTACCAGTTGGGAAACGCCTTTCGAATAATTAACCTCATCCCGATTATCCCACCTTCCTTCAGAGTTTTCGCAAATTACCTTTGGGAAACGCACTCTCGGGAACTCTCCTTAAGCCTTTTCACTTTAAAGTTGCACAGACACGTATTAATGTTGTAACTATACCAATAGAACAGAGTATGTAAATTCTTAATTTATTTTTTTTTCATGACAAATGCTAAACATTAATATTTCAAAGAAGTCGTTAAAGTAAAGCTATCTAATATTAGTTTTGAGAGTTTTTAAAATCTAAACAAAATAATAAATATCATGTTTTTCAAACAAAATCTTCTAGACTGTATAGACAGATTTATGTATAGATAAACCTTCTCAAGTGGTTATCGTCTATGACTCCCTTTCGAGAGTTCATGGTCCCATATGGACCTGTGGCGTAGGAAACTGTCATTTAAATTAAAGCGAATAATAATTGAAACATTTTATTTGATTCGATTCAATTATAATCAATTGTCAACCTACTATGTTAAAAATACAATAGAATATTTTATAATAGAAGACGTTTCAAAAATTCCATGTTTTTTTTTAAAAGCATTGTTTCCTCTCAGAAAAGATTGGCTGAGAGGGTTTTTCTTTGCCTTTCTTTTCTTTACCATTATTTTTTTGAGCCAGAACGCTGATAAGTAAATTTAGGTTTTAGACATTTATATAGAAGGTACTATTATGCTATTTAGACGGAAATGTAAATATTTTTTCAATTACATACATAAAGTAGAACTCTATGCGATACCTATGAAGTATTTATCAACTAAGAAAGAAAGAAAGAAAATATATATTTCACCATATTACAAGATGTTTGCAGACAGTCATAGTTTTAAAAAAATGTATAAAGTACATCACAATAAAAATTTCAATACATAATACATATAATATTTACTTACAAACATACAAAATAAAACAAGCTAAAAGCATTTCGCAAGGTAGACAAGTAAGGCCAAAGTATAATTTTAGTAAAAAATTCAAATACAAACCTAAATGGGGGTATTTAGGTACTCTCAGACTGAGTAAAAACAATATTTCAAAATGTGATATTTTATTTTTATCTTATAGTTTGAGCGACTGACTTTTTTTCATAAGTTCAAGTGAATTTCTTTCTGACATTTTTAATTTATAGCGGGTCAGTTTAATCAAGCAAGCAGATCTTGTGTTGTGGTTATGCACTCCCGAATGTAAAGTCATGAGATTGAACTAGAATGAATCTCTAATAATGAATTAAAAATGTATATGGAAGGTAAAGGCATAATTTTAAAGTGTTTAAAGAGAGGTTGACAGTGTTCCCCAAATGGAGCGTCTACCATTATTGTCATGGCTCTCTTTTGCAAACAGAACACCCTTATTGAATCGACTGCATCATCCCAGAGAACAACACCATAGGTGAGATGACTATGCAGCAGGGCAAACTATACCATTCTTAGTACATCTAGATGAACAATATCTCTCAGCCGCCTGAGAACAAACAAAGCCGATGAAATCTTTCTACTTAATACATCTATATGTACTGACCAGCTTAAAACATCATATAAACTAATGCCAATATTTTGCAAGTCTTTCCCGAGGTAAGTCTCCTGTTAGTACTCACAACAAGAGATTGCATCTTTGCTTGATTCAATTTTAAGTTGTTTGAACAAAACCATTTCTCAGCTCTGACAAGAGAATCATTGGCGAGATCCAAAAGACCCTCAATATTTGAATTCTCATTCAAAAAAGATGTGTCATCTGCAAAGAGAGCACACTTAGGAATTTTTGACATATGAAAACACAGATCGTTTATATGAACAATAAACATAACAATACTGATCCTTAGGGCACACCATGTAATAGTTGTTTGAATGCCGAGACCCTATTATTTGCATCAACACACATCCTTCCAGAAAAGTAAGATCTAAAAATATCCAAGGCCACACCCCTAACACCATAACATGTCAATTTTTCCAGCAGTATGTCATGGGAGACACAGTCAAATGCCTTTGTTAGGTCGCCCTGTGTAATAATAGACAATGCCATCCACAAGGCTCAAAACAGCGCCACTTGTTAATCGACCAGTCTTTCTTTTAATAACACTTCCATCACCTGAAAATATCACAACCATGGAAATTGGGCGGTAATTATCAAGTAAATTTATGTCGCCCTTCTTAAACAAAGGTGTTATTTTTGCAATCTTAAAACTACTGGAAAAGACTCCAGTACAAAAGCATTTATTTATTAAAACGGTGAAGGGAGCGATCAAAATATCTAAAGTTTCTACCAATAACCTGCTATTTAAATTATAGTAACCTGTAGCATTAGATCGCTTGAGATTTGTAATTGTATTAAAAACTTCAAACTCTAGTAGAAAAGAGAAAAAAATTCTGTAAAATCGCTAATAGTTTATCTAAGAAATCTGATGACTTATGAGGAATGTAAGGTAGTGTTTTAATTATGTTTTCTGCAATAGAACTAAAATAATCATTAAAGCTTTCCACAGAAATGTTGTTAGTTATGGAGAGGTTCCTCTTTTTTTTTATTTCTTTAAAAATTTACTAGCTTCCAACAATATCTTGATTTATTTTGAGAGTTTAATAAAAATGGCTCGTAATCATTTCTTTTCGCTGTTTTAATACAATTGAGATAATCTTTTTTAAGGTTTTTATAAGTTCTCCAAAAGGAGGGATCATCTTTATAATTGCAAATATCCTTTACCACAGACAAAATGTCACGTTGTCCCTCAGCTCAGAATTAAACCAGTTTACTGGCGATTTTTTGTCCAAGCACTTTTTTAATGGAAAACATTGCTCAGCCAGTGACGAGTTTCTTTGCACAAGAAACGTAGCCTTATACTCCACATCGAGGTCAGAGCTGTCAAACATATTTCAGTTTACATCCCCCAATTTGAGTTTTAAGTTATGAAGACTAGCTCGAGTTATTGGTCGGCAGTAAACTGTAGTATTGCTTCCTGGCTCACGTTCAATCAGAATATACTGACACCAATGATCCGAGAGGCAGGGGTCGTGGACACCTGAACTGCAGTTTTCAGTTCCAATATTTGTAATAATATTGTCATTACAGGTGGAGGACACCGATGTAATACGTGTATAATCAGAAATACATACTTTCAAACCAAAAGAATCAAGCAAATTTTTAAGGACGGCAGGTACTGGAGGTGCACAATTAAAATAAAAATTAAAATCACCCAAAACTATTATTTTTGAGTTATTGCTTATTATCAAATTTAAGAGCAAAGTTTCAAAGTTAACTAGGAATACGAATGGATCTCCAGCACAAGATCGATACAGAGTAACAATAATGCAGTTAGCACTAGAAATCTTAGTCGCGTTGAAGTTCACGGTGAATCAAAATATTTTCTGCCATTTCTTATAAACATTCACCCCGTGTTTATTTAAACTTCTGGAAAATGAACTTGCGAGATAAAAACCATTTATATATATTAATTTTAATGTTGCTTCTGTAAGCCAATGCTCTGAAATACAAAAAACATCAAAACTATACTTATCGAGAAATAAGTTAATCTTATCTACCTTGTTTCCTAGACACTGTATATTAACGTGAAACACATTAAGCGTATTTGTATCGTTTAAAAGTTCAGCAACGAGTGGCTCATTACTTCTGGTCAGATTGCCCTTGTTCTGGTTGCAAGTCGGTGAAAAAACCTGTTTACTCTAGCTTCCTTTGGCCAAATCGACGGAACCAATGCCCTTTGCAGGTTTGCTTTTTTAATTGTTATTTTAAATGATGAGTAATAGTCTGAAAACTTTGACTTCATTGCCTCACAAACAACCTTAGGAAACATTGCAGGTAAGTAGCTATAGTAGCATCAGTAGTTGTCTGCGGGTGCAGTTTATAGATATGTAAAAAGGACAACTTGTCCATTGCTTTTAAATTACATTGTTCTTGTGTATTACGGATACCAACAATAATATCTTCGTTCTTCTTACGTCTTTCTTTTCTTTTTACTAATTGAAATCCGTCCAATTCCTCAAAGTTATGAAGGCTACTTGGCTAAAATTGGCATTTTAAAGCAGTATTTGCTTCTAAAATTGCTATAGAAACTTTGTTGGCTGTAATGCTGTTTTTTCCTTTGTTAATTGATGTTGAGGTTAATGTTAAAGAGTTTGACTTAATTGGCGTTTCATTTGGGCGTGGCAGTTCAAATCCTCCTGCATCTCCAGAGTTGTGACATTTAATGATTGTACTATCACCTGGAACGGGCGTTGTTCTAGCTTGCTTGAGGCCAGCTGGCATTTGCTACCAATGCAGAAGTCTCCGAATGTTTTGGAGTTTTTACGATTTTTTTTTTGGTTCATTCAGTTTTTCATGCATGTGCATCTATGACGACGCAATGCATTTCAGCCAACGACAGGCAGTTCTTGTCAATTTAGGTGCCGACCTTTTTTCTGATTTCTAAAACAAAATTCAGTCTGCGTCGGAGTTCTGTTTCTAACAGTTGATTTTAAATTCTTCTTTTGTGGTGGTTTGTGGGGCTTTTCGTATACAGTGAGTTATTAAAGTTGAGGGATTATCAAAGAAATTTTATTTTCATTCTATGATTTATTTGGGGAGTAACTTATTTTCAAGAGTTAAATTTACGGTTTATTTAAAGATTTTTCTTTTCTTTTTTTTTGCACTAAGGTTGGGAATTTTAAGTAAATTCCATCATTTTCTAGATTTAAATACTTTTTTTTTGTTATTAGTTTCAGGTGTTATTTTTGTAGGTATAGTAATTCACTTCCTTTACTTTTGCTAATAGATCTTTAAGTTTTTTTTTAAACGAAATCTTTTATTTAAATAAACCACCTGCTAGTTAGTAATATATTCAAGAAGAAGATACCATCGTTGTTGCAGTTTGTTGTTGTTCGAGATATAAGTGGCCACAGAATTGATGAGATTAAATTTATACTAACAATTATATTTGATAACATTGTAAATTATAATTTACGAAGAAGTCTACAGAGTACCTTTGATTTAACTTATAATATCTTAGTTAATTTCAGTATTGTGATAGGGTGGCCCGGTATGTCTCAAATAAATAAAATAAATAAATAAATAAATAATTTTAAATATTATAAATACCCGCTCTATAACCCTGTTACAATGTTGTTTATTCAAAAAAAAACCAAAAAGATGAACGCGCTAATTTATTGGTAATTGTAAAAATCGAAAAAGAAAATATAGTTGATACCTTGTTTTCTAAATTTTAGTTTTCCCATCACATCCAAACCAGAGCTACGGAGCATCAGAGCATGTCGCAGGTGTAAGGAGGCTCCACTGGGTGTGACAGCTCTTTATACCACTATGGATGTAAAAGCTACTTAATAGAGTTGGGATATCTACCGACTAACATCAATATTCGCTATCGATATTACCATCAGACAAGAACATCGATGTATACGATATATCAGACAGAAAGCATCGATGTTTTATGACATCGGTTTTCATTCGATGTTTAATTTTGCATTTAACAATTCTCCTAGAAATTCCATAAAGTCAAGAAATTTTTATGCTACATTTGAAACTCTATTGATATTCCGTAACTATTAAGGATTAATGTAAGAATAGTAGATTAGAAGTTTTCACCATGCTCCGGTTCGGCTGACCGCTTCCAACCTCAAAAATTCGGGATGTAAGTAGTGACGTCACCAGCTGATTGGTTCGATAACTGGTCGGTCAAACCATGTCGGGGATATGGTCCCCATCGCGGTTCCAGAAACCAAAAAAATATAGCAGTTTGTTTACAAATTGCAAACAGCGAAATTATTTATTTTTATCAATAAATAAATGATTTTTATAGTCTTCTAGTGTTAACTCTGGTTTTGTGTTTGATATTATTTGGGTGTTTGCAAATTTGAAGGTTGATGAAAAATGACAAATTGCTTATTGCAGGTACAATCTTGCTATCAAAAATAATCTTTTGCATATAAATTGCTAATTGTTTCTCTATACTTGTTACTATTTTTTGCAAAACCAAAACACAATTAATCATTTACTTTAGTTGTCACTTGAAATCGGTAACCACACGTTTTCACCATGTTCTACACATGACGCAATCAAGACGTCATTATCTGACAGACCAGTGCTAAACGATTGAGACCATCGGTTAGTGAAACCGGAGCATGATGAAAACACTTCTACAAATAGTGCACTTTTATAATTTTTGGAGATCTAAGGTAAGCCATCAACTTTCGGCTTGAAATGTAAGAATAGTTTTAAAGCTAAATTTCTCCTCCTTCAGCTGTCACATTTTTGGATTTTTCTAAGGATTTTTTTGTTACCAATAAAAGACGTCTATTATTAAAAATTCGTAAGTCTTGGGATTAGACCGTGTCAAATTGAAACTAACAGACGTTTCGGCTTCGATCGAGATATGAACACTCAATGAGCTCGGAGAGGGGCTTGTATGATGGACTTGTGCTCGCCGAATCGTGACCATGTGTTAAGATCGGTTTTCACGTGTAATTTAGACCGTTACCCGTTTTTTGTATGTCTAAAAATTTCATTAGATTTTCTAATAATTCGTTTATAAAATACTGAAACCGATGTTAGAACGTTGATTTCCTTAACATGTATAATATGGCCAGTGGTATGCTGCTGCTTAGCTGCAGCATGTTGAACAATTTGTTTCCTTATAATACATAGTTCATGTTCCTTAAATCTAATTGGTATTGAGCGTCTTGTTTCTCCCCAACAATCCTCCATAGGAGCAAGGACTTTCATATACTCCTTCTGTTTGGAAAAGTACATCTTTCGGGGATCGTAAACATTGTCCAATCTTCTTATGTGTATTGATGATTGTACGTATGTTGGACCGCCGAAGTCATCATCCTACTTTGTCTGTAATGCCATGTATGTAGAAAAGAACACAACCTAACGTTGGCTCAACATAATTATCATCTACATATTTGAACCAGGGTCTTGGTTTTAGGGGAGCCGATGGTATAGCAGTATAGCAATATCCTCAAAGGACTTCATAAAGATATCCTCTATCATAGCTGCCCCTGAAGTTTCTTCATAAAAATATCCTTAAAAATGAAATAAGTAGATGTAAGACAAGCTTCCACTAGATCTCTTAAGATATTATCAAGATTATTATGGTTCAATACGTCTGATATGATGAAAATTGAGTCGTTAACAGGAACATTTCTGTATATTGATTCTACATCGAAACTGATCAAAATATCGTCGGTATCCAGTTGGATGTTTTTAAGTTTTTCCACGAAATGTGCAGAAATTTTTATAAAAGAATCTGTTTTTAAAGTAAATGGATTAAGATACGAAACATATTTATCTAGTTTGTGATACATTGTTCTTGTGTATCTTGATAAGACCGTAGAATCTGGGGATCTTGGAGCTATGCGTTAATCAGATGGAAGATGCGTCTGTCTATTCCATTTTTAGGGTCTACCTGCATAACCTTGTTACAGTTGTCCAAAAGTTCAGTTACCATGATTTGTTAATTAACCAAAGCCGTGAAAGCTTACGTTATATTGCGTTTATTATTATTATTATTATTATTAGTAATTAGTGTAAGATGATAAAATTAAAAAGTTGAAATAGGAAAGTTTGTAAGCTTATAACCATTTAGTACTTAGGGGGTTTCTGCAGAATATCTAGGAGAATGCAAAAATACGCAGGATAGTCAACTGTCAAAATTAAAAATGTTGCCAGTGGGCTATAATACCTTCCATAGTTGTATCCATTTTTAATAGACATTTCAATTCGAGCAAATTATTCTTAACAAAAAATAAACGTAAGGCACTCTATTACATACAAAATACATTAACAGACATTATTATATTAAGTAAAAAATTGAGAAATACGAAAAAAACAAAATCTAAATGCATATAATACTACAGAAACACAAAAATATTGCATAAAACATATACGAAATAAACTGAAAAACATAAAAAAAAACGACATAAAAAGTAATATATACCTAACCTAACCTAATAGTAAATAATTCCTTTGTGCCATTTGCTAGTGTATTCGGTTGTTTTTTTTTTGTGTATATGTATATATATATATATATATATATATATCTCTCTCTCTCTTAAAGTCAGTCTAATGTATAGTATTTAAGCTATGCCGGAAACAGACAGAGAGACAAACCGACAGACGGACTGACGGAATTGATAAAACATAATATTTCTATATACTGTTACTATTCATCTTGAATTAGTACCACAGTTTCATTAGTTAATCACAATGCAACAATTAGTTATGGTACACAATTTCAAATCAATTCCTTAAGTAATTTTGTCTGTCTGAATTGCTAAATATTTTATTGCGCCATCATTTTGTTCCTCCAAGTTGTATTCGCACCAAAATTTTACCAGTTGATACTTGGTTTTTGTGCAAAGTTTGAGACAAATTGGAAAATTAGTTTTTTTTAGTAATAATTTTTTAACGCTTCGCAAGACCGCCGTCTTGTTCTGGCATATTGGGATTTTACCAAAATATTACCAGGTCATACCGACAGGCAGAGAGACAAACCGACAGACGAACCGACGGGCTTGATAAAACATATTTTTTGCCATTTAGGGACGTTAAAACAAGAAGATATGTAAATGCTGAGAGGGTGATTTTTTCGGATTAGAGAAATTTTATTTTGCCGCCATTTTGTTCCGCTATCTTGAATTAGTACCACACTTTTACTATTTCAAATACTTATGGCACACTATTTGAAAGAAAACAGTTCATTAGTTTTTTAGACTGAGTTTTTAAATATTTTATTAAGCCGCCATTTTATTGTGCCATTATCGATAAGTACCAAAATTTTACCAATTGATTCCTACATATTATTTGTTTTTTGTACAAAATTTGAGATAAATTGGATAAGCTAGAAATAATTTTTTTATCATTTCACTAGGTCGCCATTTTGTTTTGCCATATCGGATGTTTACCAAAATGTTATCAGATTGTCTCCATATGACCCTTAATTTTTGACCAAAATTTGAAGTCAGTCGGATCGACACACACTGGTTCGCCCTTATGGACACATGTGGCCAAAACCTATATTTTATTATATCTGTCAAAAATAATGTATTAGTTTCTATTTTTTAAGCATGTCTAATTATATTTTGATAATATACAAGTTTTTATTACAATTGGCAATATACAGGAGCACCCAAAAAGAATCTAACAATAAGCTAATAATATGCGACCTAAAATAGGGTATTTCCTAACATTTTTTACAAAATAAAAGGGATGAATGCTTACTTAGTTTTAAGACAATAATAAAGAATAACATTTTTTCGTCGGTCGCTCAGTTTTCAAAATACAGGGTGTTCAAAATTAGTTTAATTTTTTTTTATGTTAGAATTTTTGAACCAACTTTTTTGAAATTTGGTAATTTTATTTGTAGATAGTGATTAGAGGCCTATTTAGCCATACAAATAAAAATTGTCAATTGCATTGGCATATCCCAAAGGGTACAGTCAGGTTCAATATTGTCAAAAGCTTTCCTTTTTCAAGCACCAACTTTTATCAAGAATAAGTTGTTGCTGAAAAATTGAAAATAAAAAAGATTTCCACTTGGCAATCAAATTTGGGCACACTGTACTTTACTATGGAACTTTTATGTAGGTGATTTTTCGCAAATCAATTTATTTTGGCAAGCTCTGTATGCTGTTAAAATAAATGACTTAACTTTGAAAACACCCTGTATAGTTCCTAAGCTATCAAGTAAAAAGAAAGTTGAAGTGTAGAATAACATTGATATTAATTTAAAAGGTCTTAGAATCGCTGTACAGTTCTGTTTCATTATTTTTGATCTGCCATTTATACCTCAAGTTTGTAATTAATGGGTCAGAAGAAATAAGTAACGCATATATTACATCTTCATTTGTTGAAACGCGAGAACTTTCGAGAATGAGACTGCCTAAGTCTTTTAAAATCCTTATTTCTAGATTCTGCTGCTTCCTCACTTAACTGGCCTATTGAAAGACTGATGGACTTTATAATTTGACCCCCGTGAATTAAAACTTTATGCAATGATGATGGCATATAATACCAATAATAATGCTGAATGAAAATGTTGGCCGTTTCATAGCAATAGTTTTCAAATTTTGTCTCATTAATATCGCATCGGCTATTAATAACTTGTAAAATAACTGCAAAACGTCTAAGTATTTCTTTGTTAAATCCAGTTATTTCTGACATCTGTTCAAAATTTTTAAAAAATTGTCTTGCTGTATTGCCATCATTTGATGTGCCACTACCTTGTTTTGGCACATCAACAATTATTCCAAGTTTTTCTTTGAGCTGACATTGAATTTTTGATTTTCTGGATTTTAGAAGTTCTTTTTCATTCGATGATTTGGCCGTCCATTTCATAAATTCCAAACGGTAAGAAACATGAAGCACACATTCCATAAACCGTATTAAAGCATGAAGAGGTGACAATCCGTATTTATATGCATCTTGATTTACTTGTCGCTGTTGAATAATTTGTATACTGTTCATCTCGGAAGGTTTTGCCCCGCATATATTACAGCACGCTGAAGATGATGTGCCTGTTAGAATCTGACACACCTTTCCATCAATCATTGTTAAAAACAAATCATGCTTAACGTATACCGTTTTACCAGGAAATTCAATTTTAGTATCTGACAATTTAGATATTTGGTCATTTATGGAATTAACAAAATCAGTAACATACGATTTTGTTTCTTTAGCAAAATGAAACGAAATTGGTCGACAGTAATTTGTGGATGATGGTCGCTCATTTTTCCAAAAAAAAGTTGTGGAATCTAAAACGTCATTTAGTTGGATTGGAACGAGGGATGACATAAAAACAGACTCGTCAGTTAAATTGGGATTCGAAAAATTTTGTTTGTAGATACTTTGACCAGATGAACCATCGCATCCCCATTTTGATTTTAGTACTAACCTTGATGTCTCTGGTGGTGTTGCCAGTATATTACTTTTTATATCTGGAACTAATAGCAGTCGTCTAACAGTATGGTCTAACAAAGACTGTAGTTCCACATCTACGCCACTCTCAGATATAACAGTTTTTTCTTTGGTAGGATAGCATTGCTTTTTCGCTTCTAAAATACAAGCATATCGAGGAAAAATATGATAGTTCTTAAGCTTACACTGATTTCGGAAATGTTCATATTGATATTTAGAAAGTTTTGTATCGGTTATTATATATATATATATATATATATATAATATATATATGTGATTTTTTTATAATTTTTTGCACCGTTTTCCAAAATGTCACTAATTAATTGAGCTTCGTGTTTTTTACCTGATGAATTTAACACTAATACTAAAAGATGCTGTAATTCAGCGGCAGATAAGTTGGTATGTTTACTTAAAGAGGACACTTTTCTTCGTTTTGATACCGGAACAGTTTTCTAGAGTCTTAATTGGCCTCCCTCCTTTTCCTTTGAACAGCGTCAATGAACCTTCCAACCACGAAGCACATTTTTTATAAAAAAAAGTTCTATTGCGACTTGCCAATTTCCATTTTTCACGAAATTGCGGCAAAAAATGGCGCCTTAAACCGTCAAACGCTAACTTTTCACTATTACCAGAAAAATGATATTTTTCTTGTAGGTAATTAAAAACAAAAGTTTCATTTCCGTTGTTTTCTATCGCACAATATTTTTCTTTTTACTTGCATTTTTAATGTTAACTCTTCAGTTATAACTGAACTGACACCATAACAACTAAGAATGACGCGACGCGTGAAAAGTAAACAAACCATGTTTCCAAAGCCAACCTATATTAATATTACTAACTGAATAGCAGATAGTAGCAGCTAATTTGGCAATATTCCTTAAAAGGACATTGTGAGGCTTACTTTTAGCTAAAAACAATAACTTGGATCAGCTTGGATGACTCTGATTTGGCTGTATAGATAAAAATTACTGCAAAAATGCAAATCGCAAAAATGATTAGTGTTATTTATTTTTAAATTATTGATAAAAACCGATATTATTTAAGAAGAGAATATGTGAAGTATAGCCTCAGCATAAATTTGACCATTTAAAATTATTTTAAAAACGCTTAAACGGGTACTTTAATTCGTTTTTTATATTAAATTGTTGAAAGTTTTGGTCGATTTTTGTATGTAAAACGCTTATAATTAGGTGCTCTAAAGTGTATGATCTTACGTAGGACATTCTTTAAATAACACCGTTATGATTTTAAAATATATATTTTAACATATTTTAAACATATTCACTAAAATAAAGGTTTTCGATATACTGAGTTTTGGCCAAAACTTTACAAGAGAGCGAACTACTGTGCGACAGTCCGACGAAAATGAGAAAACATGTATTACGACATCTAGGGACCTTGAATCGCAAAGATCTGAAAAAATCACGGAGGCTGATTTTTTCACTATTACAATACTTCCTTCACGAGGCAAGTAATATCAATTATAACAACTCCGTCTAATTCGGGGTGACATAAAATTATCATATATATTAAATAGCTTGAGTCATTCAAGTGGACTCTTAAGTATAAATCGTTGTGGTAGTTTTAGGATTTTAACAGATTAAAATAATATTAGATTTAATTTTTAGTAATATTAAATTTAATTCGATTTGCTGTGTTGTGAAAAAGATCCGTTGATATCAGTGGCGTGTATGTATGTATACATACAGTGTGTATCAGCCAAATGGAATAAATTCGATAATAAATAAATGGGGGCGTGTTCGAAAAAACGCTTGGACCCGTCGATTGGTATTTTTACTTGCTCATTTTCGCCAATAAAAACTTTTTATACAGGGTGTGTCCTGTAACAGTGGTCAATGCCAACTTTCTTATTTCAAATGCAACACCCCGGATATTATTTAATTTTTCGATTCTTTAGGAGATTCTAAACATATTTTATGTTCAATGTCCTATACCTATCTTCAACTATTTCGGCAATATTAAGTGTTTTCAAATTTATTGCAAAAATTAAGATTAAAAAAATTAAATTATTTATTTCTTCATAATGTATAAACAAAAGTAAAAAGTTAATTTAGGAACTATTGAATATGCTCGCCGCGAACGTCTTGGCATATTCCTAATCTTAAATAGAAATTTCTTCTAACGATATTTAGCATCTCAGGCGTGACCGATCTAATCGCAAGCGTTATTCGTCTTCTTAAGTCAGCTAAGTCGAGGGGTTTAATTTTGTATACAACATTTTTAATATGTCCCCATAAGAAAAAATCTAATGGCGTCAGATCAGGGGATCGCGCTGGCCATTCTATCGATCCTCGTCTCCCTATCCACCGATTTGGAAATATTCCGTTGAGGTACTGCCGGACATTAATTTGGTAATGGGGCGGTGCTCCATCTTGCTGAAACCATATCATATTCGCTGGAACTTGTGGGTTTGCTGGATCCGGATACAAATTTGTCAAAGTTGGCACGACATTATTTTGGAGCAGTGCTAAATAATTATCGCCATTCAAATTGCCGTCAATGAAAAAGGGGCCTATGATATGATCCCTAACAATTCCTGCCCAAACATTAACCTTTTCAGGATATTGAGTATGTTCTTCGCTGATCCAGTGAGGATTTTCCCTAGACCAATAGCAGCAATTTTGACGATTTACATGACCGTGAAGTGTAAAGGTGCACTCATCCGAAAACAAAACATGTTCTAATTGAATAACATTGTTATCTAACATAGCCATCATTTGTTCACAAAAATAAGTTCTCCTATCATAATCGTCTTCCATGAGCTCCTGAGTTGGTATCACTTTATAGGGATGCATTTTATTTTCTTTTAATGTTCGAATAATCGACGAATGGCTAATATCGAACATTGCGGCGGCTTGTCGACTAGAAATATGTGGGTTTTCCTCAAACTCAAGCATATATATCCAATTTAGTATCTTCATTTATTGAATTGGCAGCTGCTTTTTTTTATCTGCCTCACATGTCCAAGCTCGCGAAACTGCTTTTCTATTTTACTAATTGTCCCTTTGGAAATTTTTCATGAAATAAGCGAGCAACTTCCACTTGTGTTATCTCCATAACCAATCATTTGTAGAATTGTTATTTTATGCATTTCTGTTAAATGAACCATTTTTCTGATATTAGGTATTATGCAGTTAACGAAATTCAAAAGACTATGACACTGACACTGACAACTACTGTCTTGCAAAGAGAAAGGCCAGGCATTTTACACAAAAGTAAACAAAACTTAAAAGTAAAGAAAACTAGCTCTTTTTGTTTCATATCAATAAAAAGGAACGCTAAAATGGTTTTTGCTTACATTCTTAATATGAAGACCTAAATGGTAAATAAGTATTGAGTGTGTTGTAGCGAATTTTTGTAATCAAATAAATAGTTCAGTAACCAGAGCCACTTTTATGAATAATAATAAATTCGAAATAAATAAAATAAAAATAAATTTGAAAACACTTAATATTGCCGAAATAGTTGAAGATAGGTATAGGACATTGAACATAAAATATGTTTAGAATCTCCTAAAGAATCCAAAAATTAAATAATATCCGGGGTGTTGCATTTGAAATAAGAAAGTTGGCATTGACCACTGTTACAGGACACACCCTGTATAAAAAGTTTTTATTGGAGAAAATGAGCAACTAAAAATACCAATCGACGGGTCCAAGCGTTTTTCCGAACACGCCCCCATTTATTTATTATCGAATTTATTCCATTTGGCTGATACACACTGTACATACATACACCTAATTTCCTAATTATTATTATATTTTACACCACAGAGTCATCTGAAAAAATCAAAGACACGAAACAATAAAATGCCCTTATCCCTTTGCAATCATACATCCAGTCACATAAATCGTACATATTTTTACTAAAATGACATTTTACTTTTTTGTTTTTGTCTTTACTTGTCTGCCGAATTTTAAGTTCCGGCAAAGGTCAACATCTGGCCTTAAATTCGAGACGTCTCTCACAGTTGAACTCACTGGCGGCTTTTGAAGTCTTAAGATTCTAAACCACTGTGGCTATTATTTTTTTTAATTAATTTAAACCGCAAATCAACAAACAAGTCTTGAAAATAAAATAAATTCTAAAATACGCAACCTGTCACACGATTCACATTAAACGAATCAACTGACAAAAATGTTTCCTCGGGGTGGCTGTTGTCCCAAAATATGCCAACGCAATCGGGAACACTCGGGAAAAACTCTCCTCTGTTTATGACCACGAGGACATCGCGGGCCGCCAGCCTCGTCGTCCAATGAAAGGAAACCTTCGGAGATCGCTGTGCGAGGCATCGACTGTGCGGCTGCCGCGGAATCAACATGAACATTCAACGAGTTTACACACTTATAATAATAGAAGAAATTTCCAAATTTAAAAGAAATTAAAAAAATATAAATTATTTATTATTTTCTGTTTGAAAATATTTATTGGGGGGTCATTGACCATATGTTCGAATGGAGGAGCCGCCACTGGTTGATATTATTAAGGCCAGCATATCTACAGTATTTGCACATGGAGCCGTGTTATGTTACGAAACGGAAATGGCGGAATTTGTTTAACATATTTTCTTTTACAGACGCTTTGGCCTGCAAGCGACTATCGGCCAGTCTGTACATACCTTTAGGAGAAAAGTTACAGAAAAGCAATTAAATGATAAATCAGTGTCTTGATAGTTCAATCCTTGAATGTTACAACAGTAATAAATCTTCAAATCTTATAAATCTCATTGAATCTTGTTTGGAATTGTAAAGATTAAGGGACGCTGGACAATCTCTCTAGAACTGGAGTGAGATTAATGTGCCAAAATAAATCATACAGATTTGAGGAAAGGCCTGACGGAATTCAATAAACGTACACGTGTCCAATTTGTGAAAAGCGTTCGCAAGATATTCCCTTGCAAAGATAAAGTGGTACGATTTTCCAAGCGTTTTCCTGCTTTTTGTATTATAAAATATGCTATAAATATGATTTTATATTCGTTTGGAATTTTAAAACATACGCACAGTAGAAGTAAATTTGCAGGATTTTATAAAAGTACCCCATATAAATATTTTTAAGATAATTTTTTTGCAATTTGCAATAAACTGCCAAAAGCATGTGCCTAAATGCACTGTTTTACACATACATCCAGACATCACAATTTATTAAAATATGTTTTTTTTGTGCTCTAGGAACTTTAAATAGTAAAAAAAAGTTATATTTTTCAAAAATGCTTGGCCAAGTCACTCAGCTACTTCGAACCATGGTTGCTACGTCATTTTGTAAAACTGAAAAGGTAAAAGATGCTGTGCGTTTTGGCAGACCTGTAAAAGCACAATAGGTAGTGATAAGGCTCTGAATGTTTTAATTTAGAAGAGAATCCGCACCTTGCTACCAGAACATTAAGAAGAAAAAATTCTCAAAAGTTGAACTTAAACAATGATTGTAAAAATAATAACGCAAGACAAAATAAAGAACTTTATGTAAATGCCCAAATGGTGAAAACTGCAATAAATAGTGCAATGAGATTATGTACTGAAGATGGTTTTGAAACTGTAAGATATTTTAGGGCAACAGTTTGTAGCAGACAATAATTGTAAAATGTGGTTTTACATTGGGAGAATATCAAAATGAGTTAGCAGTGACGTGATTCGTGATTATATTACTCTAAAGATTTCAATTTTTAATCAAAATCAACTTGTTATAGAGCAATTGAAAACTTTAGGCAGAAAAAATTCTTACAAGGTAGGCATTATTATACCGGATCACTATGACACTATGAACACGAGTGATTTCTGGCCAAATGGTGTTATATTTCGCAGATTAAATTTTAATAGGTCTGAGTATTCTCACAATAATGATGCTGGAGTTACACTGAATGATCATAGGTTTCTGATAATGTACATTGGCAAGATTTCCTACAACAAGACGACAATCGCGAGGAAATAGAGAGAGAAGTAACCTAACTTTTTATTATCAAAATGTAAGAGGTTTAAGATCAAAATTAAGGAATTTTGCTTTGTCAGTATCAACAAATGACTATGATATTATAATTCTAACAGAGACATCGTTATTTGAAGATATCCATGATAATGAACTGAAAATAGCTAGCTACAATGTGTATCGTTGTGATCGTAATAAAGATACGAGCATTTGTGAAAGACTGGGAGGGGTTTTAATAGCAGTAAAAAATCAGATCCCATCTTTGGTTCTTGATTCTTCATACAGAAATATTGAAAGTGTTTTTGTGCGAATAAAAAGTGGTACGGAAAAGTTCCTTTTTGGATATGTGCATCTACCACTTAGGTCTCCCCTGCACTTATATGACGATTACATAAATTCAGTAGAACTTATAATAAACAACAATCAGTTTAACTCTGTATATTTGTGCAGTGACTTTAACCTTCCAAATGTTTTATGGGAAAATCATTAACATGGATGCAAGCCAACGGGCAATATTACGGATAAGATAGAATGTATAGCGAACAATTTTTCATTTTTTAATTTGTATCAGTCAAATAAAGTTCCAAATTGTAATGGTGGTTACTTAGACTTAGTTTGGATGTAGATGTATATAACTGATGAACTATTGCTGAGTTGCGACAATTATCATACGGCATTGATCTTTCAGGTACCTGTCAACGTGTCTCCAGAGTTTTTAAATTTTGGTTATGTTCATAACGATTTTAAAAATACAAACTACATCCTTGTGAATGAATATTTGGGGACATTTGATTGGAATCAGCTGTTGGGTGGTGAATTTAGTTATAAATAGTTTCTATGGAATTTTAAATTTTTGCATTGCACAAATTGGATCTTATGTTTATTATAATTATATTTTCACGTTTACGTCAAGAATATAAAGGTCTATATAAAAATTGTTATAAAAACTATATTGAATGTATTCAAACATCTATGAATGGTAAAAAGACTTTTGGAGTTATGCAAGTGGAAAGCGTAGGAGCTTTGATCTGCCGTACCATAACCTGTGGTTCTACAGCCTCAGATGACCCTCAGGCAATTACAAATTTTTTTGCAGATCATTTTAGTAAAGCTTATACTAATAATAATACATTAAATGCTACAAATATTTTTTCTGGAAAGGGTGTATGTCGGGAAACCTGTGATATCACTGAAATGGTTTTGCAGAAAATAGAAGAAATGGATCGGAGGTTAAGTTGTGGACCTGACAATGTTTCAGCAGTTTTTGTATTCAATTGTAGGTTTGTTTTAACCCCAATTTTGTGTAAGATTTATAATAAGTCATTATGTGTAGGGGTATTTTCAGAAAAATGCAAAGAAAGTTATGTTACGCCTGTGTTTAAAAATGGAAATAGAGCCATAATAGGACACTACATAACTGTATTAAAGATATGTGTGTTCTCTAAAATTGTTGAATGTATTATGGCTGTTAAAGTTTGCCCATTACTAAACAGTACGCTAATAGATGGACAGCATGGCTTTGTCCCGGGGAGGTCCACCACCAATCTGTCTGGTCTTCCAGGAATATCTGTTGGGTGCAATGGAGAGTGGGTGTCAAGTCGATGTGGTTTAAACCGGTTTCTCCAAAGCATTTGACATTAGTTAAAATTAGTCAGTCCCAGTCATACAAAATCAAAGTAATATCGGGCGTACTTCAAGGGGGACATCTCTCACCTTTTTAACTGCTATATTAATGATATCAAAAGCTGCTTTTTGGAGTGCAGAATTTTGTTGTGTGCAGACGATTTATACATTTTTAAAATTATCGAAAATGAAAATGGTTGTGTTTTGATTCAGAACGAATTAGATAGATTAACAGATTGGTGTAAATGTAATGGATTAGATCTTAACATTGATAAATGCAAGGTCATGCGTTTCTTTTGGTATAGGCAGCCAATTATATTTGATTATAGTATTGGTTCTCAACCGCTTGAGACCTTGATGGTGATTAGGGATTTGGGAGTATTCTTTGATCCTGTATTAAGTTTTAACCAGCATATTAAGTTTGTTGTCAACAAGTCTATGAAGCTTCTTGGATACATGAAACGAAGTCTTAATGACTTCGACAATGTATTTTGCTTTAAATCTATATTTTGTTTTCTTATAAGGTCTGTTTTGGAATATGGAAGTAATATATGGTCACCATATTATAATTGTTAAAAAGATGAGTTAGAAAAAGTCCAAAAGCAGTTTCTAAGATTTGTTGCTTACATATTACGTATTTTGTTCAGAATGTTCATGAATATCTAGACAACGTATTTTTTGGAAGATAGATTGGACGTAGGTGTACAATAGAGTGGCCACCTTTTGTCTCCGGACTTGACGCTTATCGACTACTTTTTTTGGGGGCACCTTAATAATGTGGCGTATAAAACTAAGCCCAATGACCTTGGGTATTTAAGGGAGCGAATAGAAATCGAATGTAGACGAATCGAGTAGGCTGGCATTCTTTTTAATGTCTTAAATGTTTCCCACAATATTTGGCCTACTGTCAGGAAGTAAATGGACACCATTTTAAACACCTTACTTGGTTTCGTTAATTTATTATTTGTTATATAAGGGATTTCTTTTTTGTATTGTTTCCGTTGTTTTTTACCACCTGCTTTTAAAGTTGAGATGCTGTTTTCTCTTGCTAGTGTTTTGGTAGCAAGATAAGGAATTATTGTGCTTTCTGGTCTACCAGAACGTACAGCATATTTTGCCTTTCCAGTTTCACGAAATGTTTTGTTAATTTTAGTTACGGTAGATTTGGTTATTGGATTTCTGTTAGGAATTAAATTTCGTTAAATGTTATAAACATCTTGCAGGTTTCACATTCTATCTCCATAACTTAGTATAATTAAAATTTTAAATCTTAAGGTTTCAGTTAAACGATCCATAATAATAAATATAATAATATAATATAGGGTGTTCCATTAAAAAAAAATTCCTTTTATAACAGAAAAAAAAGGAAAACTTGGCAGCAATGCCGTTACATACTTGGCATTATTAGCAAATCAGAAACTTTCATCTGTTACTATACCTACCTAAATATTTACACCTTTTAACATGTTCAACTTTATCACAATCTATTATTACACCGTTATAACTAGAAGAATCTATCCCACTGTATTTGGTTTTAAGTATCATACATTTAATCATTTTAACATTCAAATTCACATATTGAACATCCATTTCTGTAATCTACCTATGTATTGCCTCTACTAGTTCATCGATATCATCAAATATAATAGTGTCATCTGCAAAGAGTTGATTATATAACACAAGTAAGTCCGGATCCAAGACAGTTCCTTGAGGAACTCCATGTTGGTTGAATTTGACAAATGACGTTGTATTATTATATTTTGTCTATTGTGACCCTAACCTTAGATATTCGGAAAACCATTTCAACTACACATCATGATTAATAGTTTCAAATGCCCATCGAAGAACAAAAAAACAAACAAATTTCTTCCCAGTTGTAGTAGTCTTCCCTCTTGACATAACTGTCTGTAGGGCATTTTCACATGAGTGTTATAGTAGAAATTATTCGGATATGCAGTGACGGCATTTTTAGAGCTTTGTAACAGTGAACTTACTAAAAAAAGTCACGACTTTTCTTATTTCAACTAAAACTAGCCACGTTGACAAGTATGGCATTTCGAAACGTTAAAATAGTTTATCTATCCGTCAAAACAAAGTCAATATTGAAAATTCCGAAAAAAATTGGAAATAGACGACTAAGTGAGCAATTATTATTCATAATATATTAGTTTTTTTTGAGCTAGAAAAACTACAAGTAACTGTAGAAATTGCCTTAGACCTGTGGTGAAAAGAACAGCTGCCACAATGAAAGTAAGTTCAAGATCGATATTTAATTTAAGAAAAAAACTAAAATGGGACAAAAGATTCAAAGAATTATCATCAACAAGAAATAAAGAGCATATCAAGATAACCGACAAGGACAGGATACCATTTATCGCATGTATGCCCAAAAAGAACATATTACGATAAAGTCTCTCCATCAGAAACTAAATTATGATATGTACAATCATTTTAACTATTGTATTAGTTTTCTGCGAAAATGGGTAAGAGAAATTGACTTTCGACGGAAGAGAAATAACAACCGCAAGTATCTCGTGGATTTACCAGATGTTTTTAATAAAAGAATTACATTTCTGAGGGAGTACACAAAAAATATGAATTCACTAGAAAACGGTTTTACTCCAGGCTTCCTTGATGAAACATGGATATTCAATAAAGGGTCTTTTACAAATACCTGGCAGGATGATCCAAAAGCCACAAGCTCTTCAAAAAGCGGTGAAGGTAAGTTTATGGAGCATTTTGACTATATTTGTTTTGTGTTTAATTTAGTTTTCTTATGCATTTACATTAAGAGCATCAGTCGGCTTAAAATGTTTGCTAATTTAAGGTGTTCTTTTAACCCAAATCATAAAAAAGTTTATTATAGACAATTTAACGGTATTTCAAACATAAATAATATGAAAGTGTGGGAAAGTTATTATTTTTATTATGTATCAAAAAAGAAATGTTGCAAGCTGTCGAAAATGGCTAAAAATCAGTGGTAAATTTGCACCATAAAAAAATATTTATATTTATTTTTTTTGGGATTAAAATAACTTTTTCACATCTCCGCAATAATCAGGATTATAAATCTTCAAAAATAGTCTAAACTTATTGATAAATATGATCAGGATTTGGTTTAAAAGCCAACCGTTTTTGGCAGCGTAAAAATAAAAATGTTTATTTTTTGATATTTAACAAAAATATAAAAATAATTACTTTATTTTTCCATTATTTATCCATGTTCGTAAATATACTAGACTTCTAAATTATATATAAAAAAACAGATTTTTTTCTTTTGCTCCATTGTTAAATCTGTTGATTTTTTTAGGTTATAGATATATCGTCGTCAACGACGGCAATGAGAACGGGTTTATCATGGAAGCTTGTTTAGTTTTTAAAAGCGGAATATAAAGTGGGGACTACCACGATAGTATGAACCGTCAATATTTCAAAAAATGGTTTAAATATCAACTTGTTTCTGATTTGCCGCTCAAATCATTATTTATCAAGGACAACGCAAGTTACCACTCTGTGCTAGTAGAAAACATACCCAGAAAATCCTGGATCAAAAAAAAGATTAATTTAATGAGCTTCCGATAAACATATTGCCTTTCCAGAGGCAGTAATGAATTAATGAAATCTAGGATTTCGTAGAAAAAATCGAAGTACAGAAAAAACATATTTTCATGACGAATATGTAAAATTTTTGGTCATATGGTTCTCCGCCTCCCAATACATTTTTACCATCAAGGGAATATCCTCTGAAGTTTTGGCAACGTAGGAAAAGGTTCTTGGCGAAGTATGCGCTGATTATTGGCAGAACTACATTCGGCACACCCAAAAAGAGATTCTAGAAGCTTGGTCCCCGTTGTAGTGACCGATTCGGATGACGAAGATGAGAGCGACGATATGTTTTCTGACACTGACGATCTATGATTTATATCGTTTAATATTTATTTTTTTATTTAAAAATATTTTTATAATTTTTAGTTATTAGGCTCCACATTAAGTTTTCTATTGTTACACTAATTCTTTCTAAAATTAGTTTATATTGCATTTAAAAAAGTTTTGGCTTTGTTATTATAAAATATCTTAATACAAAATTTTAGAATAAAAACATATTTTGTACGTTTTTTTAACGAACAAATCACATTTCGTACTGTATTTCTTTTCTTTCTGTAAAGTTACTAAAATTAGCATTTATCCTTCTTAATGGCAACTACCGGCGTGGCGGTCAAATGACAGCATAGGATTGCCACCGTGATTGCTGCAGAGAACGCTTTAGTGTATGCATTCTTTCTAACATTTCTACCTTTAAAGGATGCCCAACTGAAATGTTATGGTTTACCAATATGATGGAAGGCGGTAAATAAGTAAGATATGTTAGTCATCAGACGCAATACACTTACCTAATATCGACCCAATAATATCTCTTAATGACGAATATTGCTAGCTCTAGTCGGGTAGGTTCGGATTCTTCTTTCTCGTTACTCTACCTATACTTCCATATCACAATATCTTACTTTAGATGTAATATTTAAGTTGAGCGCCACCAAGTTTTAATTTAAGTTAAATAAAACTCAGAAAAAAAAAGTTGTTGCATTGAATCTAACCACTATCAATAGGTAAAGACTTATCTTGATCAATTGAAAACCAACCCGTTGGAAACAAATGACTTTTATTGTTTAATTCACAATATATTCGGTGACTTATCCCCAAGAAACAAAAATGTACTGAACAAAAAAAAATATTGATTGTTAACTCAATTCCATCCACCAGGGAGCTTAATAGCACCCTAACAAGAAGTGAATGAATTAAGTTTTCCCTAACAAAAGGTTAAATTTATTGTAAGGTTACACTGGCTGAAATCCCAACTAAATTATTTGATTTGGGTACCTAAAAACAAAACCCAGAAGCTTATTCCTTATCTATACCACTCCAAATTAATAACATTTGGGATTACACAATATAAGCAAGAATTAGATCAAATAATCAGTTTAGAATCCCAATAAGTTTCTTTCCCCCCTTAAATGATTGAAGTTTAATTCTAGTTAAAACAAATAATTATGTTACAAACGATAATGGTTAGGGTTAAGTAGTAAAAAAAATTTTTGATTAGCCACACGCTGAGTGACAGCACAATAAATATCTATAAAATGTCTATTACATAGATTTGAATATCTTAGATATAACCAATAAAACAGCAGTAATTAGGTAGCGCTACGAAGCCGGCTGCGTTTCACCTTACAGAAATTCTGCACAGCATGCTATATACTAGACAAGGTAACACCAGTAATTAAATTAATATGCATAAACAGTTTGATTAACAGAAACAGTACTATATGTTAAGTTTCCAAATATTATACTACTACTTAGCTGAATACTCTAGTCACTAGTGTAGACTGTAAATGGTGGTAAGGCAGGTAACATCCAAGTGTTCCTCAGTGATCACTATGTCCTCCAGCTCCCCTACGTAGACCATATCCAAGACATCATGTCTATTCCATCAAATGAAAAGTTCCGAATTCCATAAATAACTAGCAGTTAGGAAACCATACCAAAACCTTGCTAATGGTTTGTCTTTAAAGTTCCAAAATAATCCCAATGAACTTGAAAGGTTCAACCTTATACAAAAACTCTGAAAGAAGAATTGCCCCATGTAGAAAAATCTCTACAACAAAATTTGGAATATAATTCCGTATAGGCAAAACAGCACACAATATATACGAGAATATAATACAAAACTCTTACCTCATTGTAGCTACGAGGGTACCAAAAAAAATTGCTTGATGAGCACCAATGTTAAGATGACCGATGTTAGTGGCACGTGGAAGTAATTAAGACAAAATCGCCATGTAGGCCGTAAAGTTGTAAACCAAAATTTACTAAACCATAATATTCAACTTTACTTCGTCAAAACGGATCCTTCTAATCTCCCATTTGGGATGGAATTTAGTTAACAATCAAAAAAAAAATTCAGAACATCCGACAACCGTCGTTGATGAGACTTGATCTTGACTGAAGATCTTTTCCTTAGCCCTTCTCACGTACACAAAATGGCTTCCATCACACAATATTACCAAACACGGTAAATCTACATATCCTTTTCTAAATTCCAAAACATTATTTGAAAAAAAAAACAACTTTTCTCAGTATCAACAAAATAATGTTGGTACAATAAATCCCCTAAACTAAATATTAACTTGTCAAATTCCAGTTCGATTTATAACAAAAATAGCCTTTATATCCATGAGTATTAGAAAGAGATGAAAATATATTATTACTCCTCAACTAATCCAAGCTACCCTGTATTTTGTCCAACCAAAGAATAACCATCTAAATCAATAGGACTTATAATAAGAAAGAAAAAGAGAGAGACAATACTTCCACTTCTATGCTTATTTCGACTGCATTATTCTATCTATTGAAAGCATGTGGTTTTGAACTGACCTATCATAACCCCGTATAAAAATCTGACAACTGATAAACAATAACATAGCAAATCTTTGTAGATTTCGAAATATATAATAATGAACAAATTTACCTTACTAATTAATGCAAAATAGTGAACCAAGTTATTAAAAAAACATTTGTGTTTATATTTACGTGCTTGCGAAATTTCCAAACGAAATGTGATATGCTATTTGACATGTAAACAACAAAATTCTTCTGAACTAACTGATATAAACAAATGGAATCTTAGAATATTAACGCAAGAAAACTATATACAGGTAGATTTTTGAATGTTCTATTAGATTATCTTATCAGGACCATATGTCACTTAGATTTTACCTTCATTTGTTTGTCTTATATGCTTGTTGACCCAGTGAATTTTATATATATATATATATATATATATATATATATATATATATATATATATATATATAACAGTAATTATATGATAATACCGTACAATATGAAAGTATATTACAAAAATAACGTAAATTCACATAAGGTTCTAATTTTGTACTTTTGCTTCTGTTTATTTGTGACAAGAAATATCTGAAACTAGCATTATTTCTGTAACTTAGGTATCCATGTTAAATATAAGACTGAATATAGTATAAAAGTGTGTTTTTAATTATAAATTAGTTTAAAATGACTTAGATATCTCAAATGATATAAAACCAAAAAAAATGAAAAAGTGTCAAGCGAAGATTTATTTTACTGAATTTTACTGCCCTATGTACTGACAGGCATATATAACAAATCTAACTGTGACATCCTTAAATAACTTGGTATATTAACCGTTGACAGCTAAGAAATACGTTCTTTTTGTGCTAGCTTGAAAGTTCGTTTCCATTGACGTATTGCCTCATTTGATCCTTGACAATAATTTCCAACAGTTTTCATATATTGGTCCTATGTTAATCGGCCTATATTCTTCAGATTTGTTTCTGTTGCTTGTTTTCTGAATAGGAATTATGGTTGGTCTTTCCCACTCCTGGTGAAAACATCCTTTTTCTAAACTGTTATTGACAAGTTGCAAAAACCGATCTCCAATTATTTCGAATGCCAGTTTTGAGATTTTTATATTAATTCCGTCCACACTGCTTTTTTATTCATTACCATTAACTTATTTAATATTTTCCTGAATTCTGCTTATTTAATTAATCAAATTAGAAAATAATATTCACCGACCTGTTTTTTCTATGTATTTTGTGCCTCGTTCTTTAATAATTGTTCGTTTGAAAATAAAATAACACTGTAGAATTTTATTCAATGAAATAAACGGAAACTCAAACCAAAATCGGTTTCGTTCTGCCTCAGACACTTCAAAGTAAACAATTGCCTTTTTGTCTCGTGAAAGTCTCGAACGAAAACGAGCAGTTCTTATAAATTATTAACTCAAGCTCGGAGAAAAGTTATATTAATTTTTTACGGTCTCTGTTTCTCTTATGTTAGTAAACTGGAGTATTTTCAAAGAAAACTTTCGGAAAATAATATAAATAAAGGATAATCATCTAGAATAATATGCACAAGGCTAGTTTTATTATGGCAGAGCTAGATGTTGTATTTTTTGCGATTTGAAGATATTGATTTTATTTGGTATTTTAGAAATTGCATCCATGATATCCTCAACTTTTCTTTCAAACGTAGCTTCGTGCCATTGAACAAAATAATTTTTTTACAACTTTTTTATGGCCATAGCAAAAGTTTCATTAAATACTACTTGTCGGCTAATGAGAAAAAGGACTTTTAAGTTGTGATATCACGGGAAACAACATTTCTTTTTATAGATCCATAGAAAAGGCTATTTAACATAAATAAATAGTTTATAAATTTATACTAAATAAGAAAGTATCTTTTAATATATGTATGCAAATGCAGTTTTGTGACATTGTTTTTTTCGTTTTGTCATAGCCAACTACTTGACAAAATTAAAAAAGAAATTATGGTTGTCATTCCTGGCTTACCTGCCGCCCTTGTGCCAGAATAATTGTACCGCCCTGTCCCCCCTGCAACTTCTAATGTAAAAGTTTCTATTTATTAAAAATTAAATAAAATATCGTTTTTTAAAAAAAGTTAATATAAATATTTGTTTATTACAGTCACAATAATAATAATTATTTAACCTAATGACCAAATATGAACGTAAATAACAAAATAAAAACTAAATACTTGTCGTAATACATAATCATAACCAGTAAACCTAAATAAACTTTGCTTTCCTTGCCTTCTTTAACGCAAATACTGAGATAATATCTGAAACATTCATGTTTTCCGAAATTTCTTTTTCGATACTAATAATAGATAAGTCTGAAAGCCTTTCTTGTCCCATCGTCGACCTCAAGTAATTTTTGATAATTTTATGTTTTGAAAAGCTTCTCTCCCCGCTAGTCACTGTTATTGGTAATGTTAAAAAAATTCTTATAGCAATCACTAAATTTGGAAAGAGATAGATCCGCTTATTTGTAAATAGGTATTGAATCACATTTAACGCGTTCATTCCAGAAGAAATATAGGGTGCTATGTTGTCAATTTCATCGCATGAATCTTCAGCTATAATATCTTTTTCATTTTTAGTTGGATCATGTAACTATCTGCTTTATCTGATTTAAGGAAATTATTTAAGTCGTTGAGAAAATTGAAAACTGTGTGATGTTGTTTCATTTGTTCAAACCTTTCATTTAATTTTGATATAGCAGTATCGATTATTACAAAGTAAAAATTAATTTTACCTTGATCTTGGGGATTTTTTGGTGCCTCATCCTCACATTCGAAGTCAAATAAATTTTTTTTTGTTCTGGGTCTAACCATATTAATCGTAGCAAATGAAGGGTCGCAATCGATATCTTCCGCAATATTTTTGGCTTCTTCTAAAACATCGTTAAAACTTTTATCTGATCTAATATTATATAAATATGATTTGGTTTATTCTAACATTAAAATAATATTTGATAATGTCATGCATCAGATTTTTGCATAGCTTTACTTACGAAATTAATTTTTGTTAACACATTATACCATGTGATAATTGAGCAAATAAATTTAAATGACTTAATTTTTAAAATTAACGAATTGGCCATATTCCTCGTTTCAGAGTCTCTAGTTTTATCAGAATAGATGGTATATAAAGCATCATATATTTTGGCTAGATTATATCTAAGGACTATTAGAGCATCAATTCTGCTTTCCCATCTAGTATCTGAAAGAGGCTTTAGTGTTAAAATAGGGATTTCACTTTTTAAGACCTTCCAACGTTTAGCCGATGCGGAGAAAAAAACGTAAAGCTCAAGTACAATAGAAAAAAAACTTGTAATTTCTAAAGACGCTTTTGCAGCATCATTAAGAACTAAATTTAAACTGTGCGCGGCACAGGGCACATAAAAAGCTCTAGGGTTTATGTCAAGTATTTTTTTTTGTAAACTATTATTGCGGCCTTTCATATCTGCACCCTTATCATAACCCTGTCCTCTTAAATCCCCCAAACAAAGGTTGTGAGTCTCTAAAAAATCTATTAAAATATTAGTTAAACCCTGTCCTGTTGAATCAGATATTGAAACAAATCCTAAAAAGTGCTCTATAATTTCTATTTGGTTTGATTTATTATTTAATAGAACGAATTTTACTACAACAGTAAGCTGGTCTTGATGACTTATATCCGGAGTAGAATCCAAAATAATAGAATAATATTTACTCACTTTTTATTTTTTTGTCCCAAAAGAGAAATAAGTTCATTTTGAATATGAACGCCTAAATAATGCGGCATTGCTGATGGATTTCTAATAATTATAGTAATGGGATCCGATATAGCATCATTCAACTTTACAGTTGTTTCAATTAATTTTAAAAAGTTTCCATTTTGTTGCTCATACAACTTATTATTGTTGCAGGTAAAACTTAAACTTTGACCTGCTAAGAATTTCACGACATAAATTACAATTTTTAACACGGAAACCAATCTATCTTTTTTCCACATTTACCATTTTCTAATTTAGCGAATCAGTAGTTGTTTTAGAATAAATTGATTGACATAAATCAATCCACGATTTTGTATTACATATGTGACCATTTGATTTTTCATGTCGTTATATAATCTGAGATAAATGTCTCCAATCATGATACCCCTCAACAAAGGCACTAGAAAAAGTTTTAAATATTTTGTAAGGAAAACAAAATACGCTATCTTTTGATTGAGAATACACTAGCCAAACTCTGGGATTTATTTCCCCGTTACTTAATCTTTTTTTATAATACACAGATGAGAAGCCTCTGTTATCTTTATTTAAAGGAAAGTTTACATCTGTTTCTGTAAGTTGCGTTGGGCCTAACTCTATTAAAGTTAATTTAATTTTGTCAGATAGTATGGAAGGCCAATAGCTGGGATCCTTAAAAACATCGTCTTTATAAGAAACATTGGAACTTACTTCGTCCAGCCAACCTCGACCTACTGAGTCCTCCTCGGTAATTGTCGCGATTTCACTTGGTTCAGGACTTGGCTCTCCACTTAAAATATCTTCCATTTCCATTTGAGTTACTGACGAAGAGAGTTCTTGCTCTTGCGCTCGCCACTGGGTTTTATAATCTCGGCCTCCATTAGATTAGCTTCATGGTAACTTGGTGTAGCATCTTGGTGACTTGATGCGATACTGCGGGGATCAAAAATGCTTCAAGTGAACCACAAGCTTTTTTAACTAATTCTTCTTTTTGAAGTTTTCTTTTTTTTTGTATTGTGCCCCAGAAAGCTTTTTTCGTTTATCAGACATCTGCAAAAAATAGAGTATGATATAACACTGCTGTGAAATATTTCTGGAAAAAGAACTATAATGCGTAATGTAATTTAAGATACTTCTTAATAATACTTAAATATTTGACTTTTGGAAAGCAACGCTCCAACAAGTCGTGAAGTCGTTTTTATTTTATTTTGCAAGCAATTCAATTCCTTTCTAACTGTTAGGCTACTGTTATATTAGATATATACTTAATTTGATCACCACATGCATAAATAAACGACCTATATCGACATAATTATACTAGTAGTTCGTTTGTTTATATAAAGTATGCCATATATCATATGCATCTAGCCCTACGACATCTGAGGCATGAGAGGGGAAAAATCATGAAACCGCCGTATCTATGGTGAAATCATAGGCACGCCTATATCACTATAAATGATTACGTACGACTATGATTTCACCATAGACACAGCGGTTTCATGCTATTTTCACTTCTTATATGCCTCAGACGTCGACGTCGTAGAAGTAGATCCATGTGGATCCATAGTTCTATTATTAAAAGTACTGGCCACTCACGTAAAACAAATATATATTTCAAAATTTAAAAATAATCAAAGTAATTTGGCAAAATATCCATTAAAAGAACCAAAATATAAAAACAATTGTTTGGCGCCATAATAGTTGACTTTATAAAATTAACGTGTATATAACAAACTACCTTTTATTTTTGGTATGAAATCACCCCCTAAAATTTTATGATTTTGTTTTTAAACAGATTGTATAAAAATATAATTTTAAACTTGTCCCCGTTTATTTAACAACATTTGCAAATTAAGAACATTTAAACTAAATTCAAAGCTCTATTTAAATATTTAACCACGTAAAAAAATTGTCAGCAAGGGTACTTACCTTTAATTAATATATTTTCATTCGCCAACACTTACAAAATCGAAGTCAAAACATTTTGGACCACAAAGTATTTTAACTTACTGAGATTGACACGCTCAAAATTCAATTAGTACAAATTATCCGGGCGCGTGTATTTATAAGCCCTGGCTATAAACAAGTAATTTCCCGCAAAATCGTATGTACGTGTACGATGCTGTTGCCGATGTCAGCAAAGCAGGCAAAACTAGCTACAAGCTGCAACGCGTCGGAACGCGATCTAGGACTCTACTCAAGTTTGTATTAATTTTATTACATACATACATATTACATACATTATTAATAATTCAATAGGTAAAATTTCTTAAACTAACCAAGTATAGTCCATGAATATTTCCAATCACTCGTAACTTATAAAACATGATTTTACTCTAAAACCAACATTCAACATATTTTCTACATTTTTAGCATTTAACCTATTTATTTGTTTAAATATTTTATAAAAACGCAAAGAGGTATTTCAATATTTATCCCGTGAGTTTTCTTTAAAATTGCACGTTCCTAGTTTCATGTTTGTATTAGCTATTAGCATTGGTCAAAATACCTTAACTAATGCTATTAGATTACGAAGTTACCTATGCCTAATTTAATTTAGTAAGAGGTATATTTTGAAAATCAGGGAATGGTTATTTAAGTATTCAAAAAATACCTACTACTTTGTAACGGGTGGATTGAATAGAATTTTTTATATGCGAGCAAATAAGTATATGCATTTCACAAGGATTCGCTGAGGATAAAGAATGAAGCATGGACCAAAAAGACTGCCAACGTGGAAGCGTTAAACTGAGAATACCATTTTGTATAATTGATTCATTATATCATGTAAAAACCAGTTACTATAGTGATGCTAGGTGAGCGTTTGATTTTGGATACACGGTAGACTATAACTAAATACTTACGCATTTGCAATTCTAAAAAAAATTATTTGTTTTTAACCCGATCTTTTGACTTGCCGCCTGTTTGCCACGCACCCCCAGCACTTGTAATACTGCAAATTTGCTTTGTGGCTTATAGTTTGTGCTGATTTAATGTTTAAATGATTTGGTCTGTGTATCTTTTTATGTGAATATATGGAACACATTTTATTTGTAACGATTTTTATAAGCAGAAACAGAGTAGTTACTCTTTTACATTTACTGGGTTTTATTTAGGGCACTGTAAATGTATCCAATCAGCTATCCAATTTAATGCAAAGTAAAATAGAATACTCTTTGCTTCTATAGAATAAACTTTAATACATCTTACATGAAAAACTTAGCAACTTAATGCAAAATTGGTTAATATGTCTTGGAGGAACCAATATTTTACAATATGCAGATGATTTTTGTGTATTCTCGACTAAAAGACGCCTGAAGTACTGTATACTAAACTTGAGTCAAGCTATTGAATCATGTCAGACATATTCCCTTAATAAATGCCTCACTTTATCATCTGCAATCACTATTTTTAGAAGACATTGCCTCCTAAAATTGGAAAAAAGTTTGCGGTACTACTACGTAAAAAAGTTTGCGGGGATTTTTCTTGATCAGAAATTGACATGGGAAGACCATATTAACAATATCATATTATCAGTCTTTATTAATTTAAGTTTCTATATGGTTTTCATCAACGATCCTCTTGTCGTTATGTTAGAGTGTATTATTGTAGGTGTATTGGTTTCATGTGGTATATAAAATCTATATGTGTTCTGAAGATGCAACAATAAATTGCCGGAACGTCGAGAATTTAAAAAAGGGCTTTTGTTTTTCTACTGGATCCTAACCCCAAATAATACACCACTCTAACGTAACAATAAGAGGATCGTTAATGAAAATCATTTGGAAACTTAATATCTCAGATATCTGCGGATTAATGGAGTAGGTAAAGACTGATAATATGGGTTTCAATGTAGGATGAGGAAACAAAATGGCGGTAAAATAAAATTTTAAAAAATCATCGTAAAAAATTCTTGTTCAATTGAAATGTGAAAATGGGATAATTGAATTTATTTTAAATTATACCCAAAAGTCAAGTGTGCCATAGGTAGAAAGGAGATAGTAAACATATTGGTAGGAATCCAATATGATGAAACAAAATGGCGCCCAATAAAAATGAAGAGACAGTATATTATGTAACACATATACACAGAGACTATGTACTGAACTAAATTGGGACACACATCATTATTCCTAACGAATGGGAAAAAATCATACCGAGGGAAGTTCTGGGTAACGGAAATTTGCAGATTTTTTTTAGTATTATAATGTCAATTGTGTATACTGTATAATTTTCCAACAGAAATCCTTTACATTACAGCATAATAGAAACATTTAAAATAAGAGTATTTTTCATTTCTATATTCATTTAAAAATTTTATCCAGTAAGCTGAAATAAAAAAGTGCCGGCTCAAAACCAAACCGCTCAGTAGGATAGGAAGCGTCGTTTGGGCGAAGGATTTACTGGATCGCCCGCAGCGGTGGCCAAATTTAATCTCGGTTTCATGGCCTTTGTTTGCTTCACGAATCATAAAGAGCGAGAACACACAATTACTAGACTGCGGAGGTATTATTTCGTTTTTGGTAAAATTTTTGTACGTCGTGACTTCCATTGTTGTCGAAAATCGGGTCTTTATTTTTCGTAATTTACTGGATTGCTCAGTTTTCGCGACCTGTTTATGATAGCACGGGAGTTGGCGTCAGAAAATCTGACGTAACCTAATCCAAATTATTTATTCTTGTGCAGGTTAATGAATAAGTGTCTTGGATTTAAGCCGTGTCCAGGCGCGTAGCCAGAAATTCAGTTGGGTGGGGGTCCAAACGAGAAATTTATTTGGGGTGGGGGGGTCAAACCTCAGGAAATTAGGAAGAAGCATACCTATATCAAAATATTTTTATGGTTTCGTGGGGGGTCCAGAATCCCAGGACTCTCTCTGGCTTAAATTTAGACCAGGATCTAACTTGACAGTTACAGGTTTAAGATGACATATGCAATAATGAAACAAATAATTTTTCTAAATGTCACAATTGCAAAATATGACAGTGAAATAGACATAACACAACTGGTGAACTTAGAGTTTTAACTGTCATGGTAACTAGAACTGGTTTGACCTTTGAATAAATACACAACAGGAAAGAGCCCCATGCATTATTTTAAATTAGCAAGCTTTGACGGAACTACGTCATTTTTGGGACCTTATTTTTTTGATGTTTACGTTTTGGTTTGTTGACGTGTGTTGTCAAACCGTCGTCTTTACAAATTTAGGCTTAAGTTTTAGCAGTTTATAAATAATACACACATCGAATAAATATAAAAGTTGATTAATAAGTTGTGTTTTGTGTTATAAAACGCACATTTTTGGTCGTTTGCATTATCCTAAATACAAAAAATGGTCAGTTGTGTGGCGTGCGGTCGTACCCGTATTAAAAGTACAAGGATGAAAGGAATTTCATTCCAGCAGAAACTACATTTGTATTTTCGTAAGTAAAAGAATTAACTAGATACTTTTAAATCCGGCAAAAATAATTGTTATTATAACGAAAATCATAATTCTTAGTGTCAAACAGTTAGGTTAGGAATCAAGTGGTATATAAAAAACACAGTAGCGTAACACTGCATGTAATATTTGTTAGGTCAAAATATTTAAATTACCCTAAGTATGTTTTAAAACGGAAAAAAAGTTGAAGTTATGACTTTCTGGGAACAACTTTATGGAACAAAATAAGTTTTAATATCTGACATTATATTCTCCTTTTTTTGGGTCTGATTCTGTGCTGAAGTGGAAAGAGTTTGATTATATTTCTCAACAAATGTTATTTGTTTAACAGACAGTAAAGGAAAACAAAAACATACCTATAGGTACATACATTTTTTTTTAAATTTCTATAAACACTTAAGATATATTATTTTTTGCAAAAATATAGTATTTTTGTATTTATTTATTTATTTATTTATTTATTCAGTGCAGATAAGCAAAATCTAACCCTAAGTAGTCCAAATATTTGTGTTTTCATGAGCTATTCTTAGTGTAATATATTTTTAAGTCTAACCCAAAATGAATTTAAATCAGTAAAAATATAATATAAATATTATAACCTATTTTGTCTAATAAAATTGTTCCTAGAAATCCATAACTTTTTTTCTTTTATTTTAAAACATACTTAAGGTAATTGAAATGTTTTGACGTAACAAAATATTACATGAAGTGTTACGCTACTGTGTTTTTTATATACCACTTGGTTCCTAACCTAATTGTTTGCCATTTTAAGAATTATGATTTTAATTATAAAAACAATTATTTTTGCCTTTAAATCGGATTCAAAAGTGTTTTTAAATTTAAATTTTACTTTGGTTTATTAACAGTTTATGCAGACTAGGAAGTACTAAATAAAAATGAAGGCGTAGGTACTTCTGGTACCTATATTAATATTTTTCTAGAATATAATAAAGCATTTTTAATCAATAAAATTTATTGGTACCGTATAATAGCAGTTCTATTTTAATTTGTTTTGTTTTTATTTGTATAATAAATATTAATTTTACTGAATTTTCTTCTAACCTAATGTGTCTTATGATATGTCTATTGTTTTGTTCTGTATTAAATCTGTAAATTTAAATGAAATAATAATACTTGTGCTTGTTTTTATTTAAAACGTAATTTAGACTGTATATATATTTATGGCCTGTTGCATCTTAAATCCGTTGATATTTTGTATCTAAATTTTTCAAATAATTTTAGTTACAAGAAAAAAATAACCATTCAAGTAAAGTATAAAAAGAAAGTAAACTTTACAGCTTATGAAAGCCTAATATAACTTTCAAATGACTGGCAAGTTTTTCCAAATATGCTCTCATACGGTTGCGCCGTTGAATTCTTAGTTGCAAGTACCTCTTAGGTGCAAGCTTTAGATCAAATTATTGTAATTACTGGGCACGTGTCGCGACATCTCATTATCCAGAATACGTTCTCGCTATGTTAATTTATTTTGCCCAGTCGCCAAAATTGCCACATTTCTTTATAACTTTGCTAAGTCGCTATTTCAAACCCAATGTCAATTTTAAAGCATCAATAACAACAAACGTTGAACTTAACCTCCTGAATAAGGGTATTTATACGAAAGGTTTATTATGTGAAAAGTAAAATTTAATAATATCCAAAGCCAGCTGATAAAGACATGAATTTTAATATTTCACCAGTTTTTTGTTAAATTGTCACGTGAAATAATGTATCACACTAATTGGCTTGTTTAATTTAATCCATACCTTAATTATAATTCTCTTTCAAAAGTATAAGTTTTCAAATTACTGCCTAAATTTCAAAGTAAAAATCAAAGTGACTACGCCACTGAAAACCGGAAACAAGGTGTTGTCATTTTGACGAGCCATCGTTTTGAATTTTGGGACCTTCCCGGTCTCGTCAAGGTCACGGCTAAGACCTTTCCTGTACGTTTATTTATTCAAAGGGTTTAACTCTCTCGCACTCAGGGACGTAAACCTGTGTGTGTGAAGCGTGTCATTTCAGAAACCCCGTTTTTAACGACCTTTGGTGGGCATATCTCGGCATTTTTCTGTACCACCTTTGATACCGAATATATGGTGCCGCAAAGTTAACCAAAAAAGTGTCGATGTAACACGGTTGAGGTCACAATTTTAATTTTTTTTGACGAAACATTCTGAAACGATGGTTCTTCCACTCTTACCGAACCCTATTGTTTTTGGTTGGGTTTCGATTTCGTTCGACGATTTTACTAATTTTTTTCGTTCGAAAAAAGGATGTTTTATAAGAGACGTTTTTCATATGATGAAAAAAATCCTGAATGCAGCTCTTTCAGAAAAATGGCGAGAAAATAGAAATTTTTTAGAAAAGTCATAAATAATTAATTTTTGTAATCACTTTTTTCTTTTTTATATAAAAAAGAAGGCATCTGGTCAGAAAACTAATTAGGGCACCGGAAAGTGTTTAAAAAACTACACGAATTGGATTATTTAGGAAGGGTCCTGGATTATATACAGGGGTGCACTAATGAGGGGAAATTTGCACCAAAGTTCCCAAGAATGGGTACATGGTTTAACATTATCTTGTATTACTAGGAGACTAATATATCTAAGTATTTTTTTTACGAAATAAGATATTTTTAGGTAGACCAAAATTCGAGTTTTAACTTTAACGGTTAAATTACTGAAATTTTTTAAAGTTGCTAATTTTCCAACTTAACCTCATTTTGCCGCTTACTGCAAATAGTAATCGCGGATGGAGCATTTATTTGGCTACAAAAAAGCTTTAATAACATTTCTCTCTAACTAATAAGCAAGTTGGTGAAACTTCGATTTAAAGAAAAAAGTGCACTTATCGGTCAAAAATCGTTCCATATACGAGGCGAAATGATAGGTGGCCTTGGCTTGGATCACAGCTGAGTTTAGGTTTGTTTAAAGCCAATAAAAACTTTTCAAGGGTATGTGAATTTTTATTGGGTTCAGAGAACTCTCTGGTGAGAAGAAGACGCGTTTTTCAAGAAGAGTTTGCCTGAGTTATTGAAAAATCAAAGAAAATATAAACGTGGTTCAAAGCATCTGCCCAGACAGTTTCTGTGAAGTGACCACCATCTCCGGTTTATAATGTAAGTGTTTGGTTATTAATTTTTTTTTGAACAAAAATCGAAGTTTTGCAATTAATAATATCCTAGTATCATATTTTAGATATATTTGACATATATTATAATGGCGTTATATTTTACCAATATGATGATTATTTATTGTGTTTTGAACCGTTTGTAGTTACGTTTTATTGAGGTAATTAAAAAAAATTGAGATGTCAGAAAAAATTATTTTCCCCATAACTTCTGCACTGCTTCAAATTTTTAGATACAGGTTTTATAGTTTCTTTTAATTTTTAATGTCGTAATTTATTTTAGGGAAATATTTTTACACCTGTCCAAAAAAAACGTCTAGTATTACTAACTTTTACATAGCTGAATTTTTTTAAATGAGTTTTTTACAGATAAATGTATAGCATATATATCCGTAACCGGATGTATCGGATTAGCGGACGTTTGTTAATCAGAAATAGTCGTCAAGGTTATGATAATAGTAAGATAGGATCGAAAATAAGTGTGTAGGACTAGACACGTAAGGTCACGCACATGACTAATACACGCACCCAGAGTCCAAAGGGACAACCTGACATATTACTTGTAAGTGAATATGGAGGGTGAGTGAGCACCGATGAGCAGAGTTCAGGTATTTATAATCGACGCGTGATTTACTGCTTTCCACGTATGATGCAGTACATAACTCACGTCTCTAATCGACACAAACCTTCAGATTTCCCTATATTCGCTTTACCGTAGGAACAGGGAATTTAATAAACTTCTGTTTCCAAGTTGCTCAATATTTTTGCGTGTACTAAAAATTGTGTGAATGCTAGATGTTAGAAATGTCTTTAGTTGATGGTTGTTTATCCAATACTGGTCTGTCATTATTCTAACATCTAACCGTACGCCTAATATCTACCGTGCAATATCTCTTTGTTGTCAGTTCCTCTGTTTTCTTTTGGAATTGAATTTGAATCTAAAGACTAATGAATTGATAATCGACGGTTTCTGAGATCGATGATGGTGAGACCTAGGATGCCATTCTCCTGTTTTATAATAAACATCAAGGAAGGAAATGGTACTATCTGGATCATATTTCCATACTGAATATTATATTACGAATAGTTTTTTTCTTCATGTGACTATGTCAAAGGTACCTCAGAAGTAGTTTAACCAATATTAAGGTTTTAAAGGGGCAGAGCTTGCAGAGGTTTTCTTGAAAGTCTCCATAAAGATGTTCGCTACCACAGGAGATGGCGAAGAAGGTGTTCAAGAAGAATACTTGGACAAATGAAATATGTGGATTTTAAGCATTCTGTAATCAATTCAACTAAGACCGGATGGAGATATTTATATCTAAATAGGTCTGAAAATATGAAAACTGATTGGTTTCATTTGTATAAAAGAATTCAACATCAAAACTGACTAAAATATTGACTTGATGTAATCTAAAATCTTTAAGCTTTTTTACGAAGCGATAGTAATTTTTGATGTAAGATAAAGATCGAAAGGTATCGGCAAAATTCGTCAAATAATATATATGTATAAAGTTTTATTTTTGTCTATACTTTAACACATATCTGCAATCTAATATTAGCCTCATTTGCATAGGTAACGGCTTTCCGTCAACTGCATATTTTAAGTGGACTTCTTTATTATTTACAGGTCATAATGACTTTAAGCTAGTTTCGTTAAAGTATCTTAATATCGGTGAGTAGAAAAAGCTGCTTCTGAAGGTCACCTAATAACTAGGTTGGAATTTATGGCTTTTTAATAACATATGGTTTGGGTTATAAATTGCGGTAAGTCCTTGTCCTGTTTAAAATTCCAAACGGTATTAGAAGGCTGTTTGTTTGCGTTAAGAAAGTCTAAAATAAACTAGGAACAATATTCAAACGGTTTAATATCGATTGTAAGCAGCAGCTCTGTAATATACTCTAGACAAAATCAAAAAAAAAACGTTGTACTAGTGAGGTTTTAAACGTTTAATTTTTAACTTGGTAACAGGGAAATGTGCCTGTACTGGTTATTTTAAACAAAAATATCTTGCACAAATAATATCAAAAAAACCTTTGTAAACAAAAAAAAAACACGAATTTTAAAGGTATTTGGTTATAATTTAGGACTGTTTGTTTTATCTAGTTATTAAGGATTTTTGTGTAAAAAGTTGCAAAATTAAAACATATTCACATATTGATTGGCTCTTATTCAGAATGATCCCATCTGCCTCTGCAGTGGTTTTTCTTTAAATTCCTGTTGTACATTACACAAATAAGAACTTCCTATTATTCAGTACAAAATTATATTATTTATTCTTAGCTACGTTAATGCAAATACCTATTTGTGTTCATGTAGCGATATTCGTGTATGTTAGAAAATTTATACAGCAGTTGAGAATGCGCATTTACGGTGAAACGTGAAAAACGAACATTTTGCTATAGCAATTCTTAAAAGATTTTCAGATAGATGAATTATAGGCTATTTGTGTCAGTATCAAGGTGTACAAGTAACAGAAAACAAATATCAGCGAATTAATATAATAAAAGTTTTATTTTTGGGGTTGTATGACGTCAGTCTACCTTGGTACGCTCCAATAATACAATAACACAGCACTATCATTTTTATTTAATAATTAATTAATACGGCCCAAATAAATAATAAAAAAAATTAATTCACCTGCCTCACACCCACGGATCGTTATGTTTCTTTGTTGACAAAACATAGCTGAAACGATTAGAGTAATCTCGTACAATCGAATATCCATATTGCCTAATAGTCAAGAACTTAATTTGAACCTTCTCCAAAATTAAACATTTTAAATCATTACATTTCAAAAACAAATTAGAATTGCCATGGTATACAAGTATTTTTTGTTCAAAATCATCCATACTATCATATCCTAAAATATTTGTAGTCAAACTCCCATCACCCTGTATATATAATTCAGTTTTCACTATACAGTTATTTCGCAAATTTAAACATGGCGATCGTCTCTGTTTCGACCAAATTGCAGTCGCATTTGACCTAGCACAATTGACTAACCTATAATTCTCTGATTAATAATACTGTGGAGAGCCAGATCATTATCGAAACAACGCGTAATTCGAAACATTGTTCGGTATGTGCGTAATTATTATTGGTTTTGTCCGGTATAAGCATAATTTGAAATACAGAGATCAAAGCTGAGCTGTTGGTTTACTGAGTTTTTTATGAGCCTTGAAAATAATTTCGACATGCATATGCAGCTAATATATGTCAACTTTTATGATTTTATTACCAGTATTCTAGGTTATTTATTAAGCCTTACAATTTTCAGCTTCTTTTCAATAATCGTTTCATTAAGTGGAATCCAAGTTCCATTGATTACCCATACCTACAGCCTTTAGTATATTTTTTTTCTCTAATAACCCCTAATGAGTTTGTGTCATGATAAAGAGCTTTCTAGTTTTTACTTTCCTCGTAAGAGGGAAGTATTTTAATCGTGATCAGTACCTTTATTGGTCCGTAGGTCTGTCCATCTGCACGAGGTATAGGTAAAAACTATTTACCCGATTAACTTCATAATTAAAAATCATAAGGGTTACATTTTGGTAAAAATCCAATATGACGAAACAAAATGGAAGTGTCACATAATGTAAAAAAATAATATAATAAAACTACTTATCGAATGGCTTTCAAACATTGCACTAAAATAAAGTGTGACATAAACTTGAAATTTGGCAAAAATTCCGTTTCTTGGTATAGAATTTTCTTTTAATGGAGGAAAATAATGTAGGATATAACTTATTTTTTTGTTGATAAATAACGTTATCAAATATAAATAATAATAATAATAATTTGGACTTGACAAATCTGACTTCTGGTTAAGAAGGAAAAGGTTGACTTTGAACAAACGCCATCAGCAGATATTAAGCCCCTTGACGCAAATGAAACATATAAATACATAGGAATCGCTCAAAATGTCCTCATTGACCACACATTACTAAAAAAGGAGTTCAAAGATCGATACAGAAAGAGATTAACTAAGCTTCTAAATAGTCTACTCACTCTCTGGGCAGTCTCAGTGTTAACGTACTTCTTTAAAATGTTTATTATATTCTGTATTCTAATACAGATCTACATGAACTGGATAGATTAACCAGTAGGTTATTGGTTAAATTCAGATACCACTATCCTAGATCTGCAACAGAGAGGGTCTATTTAAAAAGAAGCGAAGGGGGCAGAGGTCTAATCGATATTCATGACTTGTGCAAGAGCCAGGAAAACAAAATGCGCGAATACTTTTTAAATTCAGATAGTCAGCTCTTATGCCTAGTTACAGCAGCTAACCTGAGCTATATTCCATTAAATCTGTCAAAAAGGGACGCAGCTTTTATTCGCAAAACAAGTACAGAGATGCGAAAGACGTGCAAAGACAAAGTATTTCATGGAAAATACCCATCTACCCTCGAAAAGGAAAGCATAGACAAAAAGCAGTCCCTAAACTGGTTGAGTAGAGGCCAACTATACCCGCAAATTGAAGGATTTATTATATCTATACAGGACGGAGTTATTAAAACTAGAAATTATGAGAAGTTTATCTTAAAGAATGAAGTAGAAGATGTATGCCGAAAATACTATAAGCCTGGCGAGATCATTAAACACATCATAGCAGGATGCCCAGCATTCGCAGATAGTACGTACTTAGGACGACCCAACCAAATTGCGAAAATTATCTACCTGCAACTGGCTCAGAACCACAACTTGATTGATAATTCTTCACCATATTACAACTTCTCCCCCGACGCCGTTCTGGAAACGCCTGAGAACTTGCTTTATTGCTTTATTTATAACGGACAGAATGGTGGACTATGAAAGTCCTGATATACTGCTGCTAGAAAAACGCAATAAGCATGCAATACTAATGAATATTGCATGTCCACCGTCTCACAATATGGCAAGAGCTATAGCGGGAAAGGTTACTAATAAGGAAAACTTCGAGGTTGAGATAAAGCATATCTGGAAGCTAGAGGAAGTACGAATAATTCCGATAATAACAACAGTAAGAGTCGTGTCAAAAATCTTGCCTAAAAGTTTAGAGAATTTAGAAATTTCAACGCCGATAATTAACAAAATTCAAAAGGCAGCAATTCTACAGACATGCCGCATCGTCCGAAAGTTCCTGGGCATGGAAGGATATGATGAATGTCCTCCCTTCTAGTCCAAACCTAATTCCAACTAGGATAGGCAAAATCTACCGACAAAAGCTGAGAAATTGAAAGAACATAATAATAATAAATATATTAAAAACTAAAAAAAACTTGAAATAAATTACAGTTCATATAATTTGTTTAAAGTTTTTACCAAATAATTATATGGATATTGTAAGTAGAGAAAATCCGTATGAGAGAAGTTGTAAGTAAAGATTAATTTACCGATTTTTTTCAGTTGTTTTATTTTGGGTGTTCCAACAAAGCACCAATCCATTTATCCCTTTAATACCTAGCTACAAGAAAAATTCAAAAATTAAATAAACGTAATTTGTTTTGGTGTACCAAAGATATAAAATTATGAAAACAATTAAAGGCCAAGTAAAAAAAATCGGTTAATTTACTTTACCCGGAACTTCATTCGTTACGAATCTTTCCTTGTATTAGGAGTAGAAAAGTGTGATCCAATTTAGTTCAGTACATAGTCATTTAGTAACAAGTACTATGTTTTCAAACATTTTTATCGAGCGCCATTTTGTTCCATCTTATTGGGTTCCTACCAATACTTTACCAGTTCCTACTTATGCCATACTTGATTTCCGGCATACTGGATTTTTATCAAAATATTACCGGGTCATCCCCATATTAACCCTAATTATTGACTAAAATTTGAGGTCAATCTGATAAGTAGTTTTTAAACTATGCCGTGACTGACAGACTAACAATCAAACCAACAGACGGACCGACGGAATTGACAAAACATATTTTTGGCATCTAAGGAGGCCAAGACCTCAAAAAATATGTAAAACTTGGGTGATTTTTTACGATTGCAAATGTTATATTTGACCGCCATTTTGTTTCGCCAACTTTAATTGTTCTATAGTCTTACTAGTTCATTTCTTTATCATAATTAGTTATGGCACACAATTTGAAATCAGGTCATTGCGCAGTTTTTCGGGTCAAATTTTTAAATATTTTATTAAGCCGCCATTTTGGTCGGCCATCTTGGATTTGTACCAAAATTTTACCAGATGATTCCTACATAGTACTTGATTTTTGTCAAAATTTGATATAAATTGGATAGGCAGTTTTTTAGTAATAATTCTTTTAATATTTCACTAGGTCGCCATTTTGTTTCGCCATATTAGATTTTCACCAAAAAGTTACCTGGTCTTCCCCATATAACCCTTAATTTTTTATCAAAATTTAAATATAATCGACCAATTAGTTTTTTAACAACGCCGCGAAGAGACAGACCGACAGACAGACAGATCGACAAAATTAAGAAAACATGTTTTTCGCCATCTTGGGATCCTGAAACTTAAATCTCTGAAAAAAATCTCGCAAGGTGATTTTTTCAAAATTATATTATTTCACTTTTACGAGGGATGTGAAAATGCCGAAAAAGTTATTTATTAAAACACTCTCAATTCCATCGCGTTTGCGACTGCACTGGCACTTTAATCACACTTCCACTCGCGCACACATTTGGACTTACACTTTTACATGCACTTTCTCTTTCCCTTTCCCTTCCATTTGCGCTCTCATTCGCATTCGCACTTACATACGCACACACAGATCTGTATACCTAGAGCAATATTTTTTTTATTAAAAATGTTATATTTACGTAAAGATCCTTTATTTTCTTCTTCACATTTAGGAGTTGTTATGATCGGACTTTGATTTAAACCGCTGTACTGTGGCCATACAATAAAGTGTTAAAAAATAAATAAAACCCACTTTAAAAAAAATCTAAATCGCTAAAAAGTAAAAAAATTTTTGACATTTTGTCGAGTCGAGGGCTTTGGGCATCACCCAGCCATTACAAAATCAGTTGATGTAGTCTATATTACATAACATATAAACCAAATATATAGCTAGCTTTATATCTTTTAAAACTGATGCCCGAATCACTCGCTCTCAGCGGAACTGCGCAAGCGCAAACTGCTATTTTTATCCAATTGCTAAGCCCAAAGTCAAATGGCAATATCGACTTCCTTTAGGACATTTATAAACAGGCTAATAATGAATTCGCATTTCGATACATGCGCAGAAATACTCTGGGGGCCTTCCAATTGTTGGCTAGAATAGTGCATGAGGATTTTATTGATGCTCGTATTAGAGAAGATACACCTACCTATACTATAAAATAACTACAATCCCAGCAGCGACCAAATTTACTCGATAGTTCGACTTCAAGTAACGTGAAGCTCTCTGAATACCATATTAAAATCTGTATTAGGTTCTGGTATGGTTACTAGTGAGTATAGATAATGAGTGTATGTATATTTTTTTGATATATATTATTACAGATTTGTCTTTATTTGGGTGCCGATTTGTCTATATTTAAGGAATAAACAAAATATTATTTTTTACTTTTTAGCGTCGAAGTCGGTTCTATTTTTTTTAAATTTTCTTTTCACTTTTTAGTCATTTTTTACAAGTTATATTTTTAAGAATATTATAATTTGTAGTATATGTATTTCCATTTGTATATAACATAATAAAAAAGTAACGAAGAGAGAAGTAAACGGCACTATTAAAATTAGAATTTAGAATACATACTTAAGAAAAATATACATACATAAATACTATAATGAGGGTAGTCGATTAATAATGTTTTATTTATACACAAAGTTCATTTTTCGAAAGTGTAAAGTAAAATAGTAGATTTTGAGGCTGCACATTTTCGTGGTCATTCTGTATACATAAAATTACATAATGGAATAGCAAAAGAGAGATATTTTAGCGAATGGGGTTGTATGTCGATTACACACCTCAATACTTTAATTTAAAAAGTGTATTTTAAAAAATCTAAATTCAAATATCAAACTCACTGCCTTTATCGTCCTTACACCTGTTTTTTATTTATTTATTTTATTTAAGCGCATCAACCACTTAGGGTTATTAGCGCTGGAACTTTACATAACATGTGTACATATATAAATTACTACAAGTATTTTATTAGAGTTCATTTTTTTAAGTCCAATATAAGTAAGAAAAGACAACATATTATAATCACAATTTTTCCCTAGAACTTCTGATATGTCCAAAGAAACATTAAATATCCGTCTTGCGGCACTGTATCGTGGACAGTCACACCATATAAGAATATGGTGGATCGTGATGACATTGGTGCACTGCTCGTACTGCGGTGGATTTGAACGGCTCAGGAGATAACTGTGGGTTAGTTTTGTATGTCCGATTCGTAGTCGAGAAAAAAGCACTTGTTCATTTCGTCGCACTGGAATGTTAGGCCATGGTGTCACTTAGTTTTTTATTTTTCGTAATTTTGCATTTGACTGTTGCCATTATAATTGCTATGCGTTAAGAATATGATTTTTAATAAAAATTTTGGCGTAACTTAATGTCACTCTGTTAACGGTTCGACTTCAGCGTCCGCTTTCTCATTACCAATAATACCAATATGAGAGAGCACCCACAAGAACTTTCTTTCTTTCTTTCCCATTATTTTCAATATCGTGTTTCAGTTTTTTTATTATATTTACAATAGGACGCCATAAATTAAGTTTAAAGAGTCTGTTATTATTATAAATTTTGTATTCTCCTGTTCTTTATTTATATGAATTAGAGCCTGCAGTATAGCGTAAAGTCCGCCTGTAAGTATGCTAGATATTGAAGGCAGTTTAAAGTACAAGTTATCATTTGGTGTTACAACAGCAACTCCGACTGCAGATTTAGACGAATCTGTGTAAATTTGAATATATTGTTGGTTTTTGTAAAATTTCGTTTAATGAATTCTTGATATGGCTTTGTTTCTTTCTTGTTGAATTTAATTAACGATTTGTCTACATTGGGTAATTTTAGGATCCAAGGTAGTGTTGTGTCATTTTGTGAATTAAAAATCTGTGGGAGTGTCATATTTAATTCTTCTAAATACCTCGCTATTCGGATGTAAAATGGTGGGTCGAATCTTTTCTTGCGGTCAAATAGTGTTCTGTATTTGTTAGAGAAAGTATTGTTATAAACTGGATGATTTGGATTAGTCGCAATGGAGACTGCATAAGAAAGACTGTTTTTTATTATATTATTATTACAAAAAAAGGGGTGAACAGGTTTCAAATCAAAATATATGGGACCACCAGAGAAATGTCCTGTACAATTTGGCGTTTGACTCATCAGAATCAACAAACTTAAGAAATGTATAAACTGGTGGCCATTTGCTTTGCACATTTAAAGGCTCTATCTATGTAGAATTGGTCAACGTTGCTTTGGTTCATCAAAATGGTCCTCCGCATAATATATAGGGTATATAAAATGATGCAAATTTTACAAAAGTTCGTAAGTTCCGAGTTTCTGCAATTTTTAGTTTTGTTTAATTTTGGGCATGTTATGATATTCTGCGAACCATTATCTAAAACCAATTTGGCGGGTTTTTAATTCATTCATTTGTTTTTAATACACGGGGTAAATTTAATAATTTCTGAACTTCCAAAAGAAAATTATTTTTAACTATTCTCTTATTATTTAAAATTAATAATTTTTACATAATTTTATCTTAGTTAATCAAAAAAATACAGGGTGTTACACAGTTTTTGAATCAGGACCGTAAGAAAGTTTTGCAATTTTTTTAAAAGGGGACCAAAAAATGATTGGCATTGACGCTTATACAATTTTTATAAACTATAGTCATATTTATCCAAACGATTTTTTTACCTTTTGACAAAAACCTTTAAGTTGCTATACAAAACATTTGTCATATAGGCTTTCCTATTAAATTTAACTTAATTACCTGTGTGAGGAAAATTTTATACACACTGATAGAACTATAATTTCAAAACTAAAAAAACAAAATGGCAGGGGGCTAAAATTTAAATAAAATAAAATTTGCTTTGCACGTCTCAAATTTCTTAAACCATTTTAAATTGATATTGGTTGAAAATTAAAAAAGTTGTACGAATGCGGTTTTCGATGTTTTAATGATTTATATGTCTGGGGTTGGCCAACGTTGTGCTGGTTTGCCAATATTATCCTCACACAAATAATTAAGTTAAATTTAATAGAAAAGTCTATATAACAAACGTTTCTATAGCAACTTAAAGGTTTTTGTCAAAATGTAAAAAACCGTTTGGGTAAATACGACTGTAGTTTATAAAAATTATATCAGCGTCAATGCCAATTCTTTTCGGTCTCTGAAAATTAGCTTAACTTATATTGATGAGGATCTTTAAAAACATTGCAAAAACTTTGTCATGTTACTGATTCAAAATTTGTGTAACACCCTGTATAATACAACTATAGTTTTTTGATTAACGCAATTTCAACTAAGATAAAGTTATGTAAAAATTATTAATTTTTAGTAATAAGAAATACTTAAAAATAATTTTCGAAGTTCAGAAATTATTAAATTTACCCCGTATATTAAAAACAAATGAATGAATTAAAAACCCGCCAAATTGGTTCTAGATAATGGTTCTTAGAATATCATAACATGCCCAAAATGAAACAAAGCCAAAAATTGCAGAAACTCGGGACACCCTATATTGTGGAGGACCATTTTGATGAACCGAGGCAGCGTTGGCCAATTCCAGATAGATAGAGCCTTTAAACATCGAAAACCGCATCCATGTAACTTTTTAGTTTTTGAAAAATTCTGCTTTAAATTTGGGTAAAAATTTTGAGATGTGCGAAGCTAATAGCCAGCGGTTTATATACAGTGTGTCCCAGATTCGCTTCTTTATATAGGGATCTCGGCTCCTATTATACCTACAGCAAAGGTTAAATGCGGAAAGTTTTAGAGGAAACTTATTGCATTCGATATCTGGCTTCAGATTTACGATCGATCAATAAGTTTGGGAAATATCGGCGAACAACCAAAAATGGCGGACTTCGTTTTTCGACAGTATATCCAGAACGGTAAATTTGACAGCTGTCAAAATGTGACATTATTCGGACACATTTTTAAGACAAATAAGATGACGTATACGACACGTCCTCATTGTTTTTTTTTAACCCGCAACCCGCCTCAACATTCATTTTTCTTATGACCGCCATATTGGATTTTTCGATTTTTGGAAAGAGCTGAAAATTTCCAGTCTAGTGATATCTCACAAGTGCATTAAAGATTTTAGAGTCATCAAAATATCACACTTCGTAAATTAGATTTCAATGTTTTTAAAGGAGGCCATGATTTATTTGTCACAATATTACATTAATAAGTAAGTAATGTATTGAACGCATTGAATTTTCAATACAACATGAAGGTAAATAACGACTTAAAAAATCTAAATGAGCTTTAACTACTTTGTAGGCGGGTAACATTAATTTACAAATCTGCAAAATGACATCCATTTACAACCCTGGTAAGTGTATTTCGGTTAATATTTCTAAATGTGTCCAGAACTCTTTGTCTCAGGATTTCTATGGTCACGGGGGGATCAAATCAGATCATTTAAAGAAATTATTCTTTCGTCAAACTGCTCTCTTAAGAAGTTCCTGAATTGAATGGTATTGTGAGCTGGTCATCCGTCTTGCTAAACCAAGTTCTTCTTAATTCATCTTCCGTTAGAATAGCTCGTAAGGCTGGTACAACCTGGTTTCGCAAAAGCTCTAGGTACCTCTGACCGTTTAGGTTGTAGTCAAACAAAAATTTCCTGAAATGAATAAAAATTTATAAATAGGTGCCCAACAGTCAAGGCGGCAGGGTCGGCCGGGTGGTACTAGAAACTATAAATTAGAAAGGGAAAATTATCTTTATTAAAAAGTAGATATTTTCTTTCCAAAAATAATTATCGAAACAGCTTGTATACAGCTGAAACCTATTCAGCTTTATTATGAAAAAGAAAAACATATTTGGTTAGCGGGAAGTAATAGCCGTAATAAATTATTTTGTTGGTATTGCATATTAATTTCGGAAATACTAAATCAATTTATTTCAGTGATATAATAATCTTAAAGGAGTATACCGTGCCTTAATAGAACATAAAATATCAAAAGAACAAACCCTTTGCGCTTTAAAATTTAAATTATTCGGAAATACAGCTGAACGCCTTTCTATAAATCATCATGAAAATCGAAAAATAATTCGACATTTGATAATAAAAAATCGGGTAATAATAAATCATTAAATTCAGACAATCAAAATAATTTTAGAGAATTAGCTAAATCTGCAGAAAATTTAGATCAAGTGTTAAAAAATGTATAGAACCCAATTCTATTTTTCTTCGAAACTACTATACAAAATGATTGAATAAAAATGTAATACAATATCAAAAAAGTAAGTTGACTGACTAGAGTAGAACGTTTTACTTTTTTTTATTAGATTATACACTTTTAGTATCATTAAAGAACTAAACGAAAAAAAAAAAGATTATTATTTGACCATCATTTGGTGCCTATTTAAAAAAAGATTGGTTAGATTAACTTACCAATGATCCCACACCAAACGTTACTTCCAAATCTGATCTGTAGACGTCTCTCTGCCACTTCGTGAGGATTTTGCACAGCCCAATGATGACGGTTGTGCCTATTAAAGACTCGCTGAACCTGCTCTCATCGGACCACAAGACATGATTTACAAAATCAGGATTTTCATTACATCTCCTAGTATACCACTCACAGAACTGTAGTCGTCTTGGAAAATCAGTTTCCTTAAGTCCTTGTACTATTATGGGTTTGTATGGATGGTACTTATTCTTTTTTAAAACTCTCTGTTACAGCTACAGTTCTTACTGAAGCACTAGGGTTTTCGTTGATAGCTTGTAAAATGTTTCTGTCTCGATTTTCATTGTTATTATTGTATCCGCTTCTAGGTTGTTCGAAGGCACCATGGTTAATTAAATTAACTACGATTTTCCTGAATTGGGTTTTATGAGGCTACCGTCGTTTGGGGTATATCTCCAAATACCTTGCTGAGGTAACGTCGGCGGTTCTGTATGATTGAAAGTACAGAGCTAACATGTCAACCTTTTCTTTATTTGAATACGGAATGCCGGCCATTTTCTATAGGTTTTGACAATTTATGTGTCAGATTTATGATTCTATTGGGATAAAACTACTACTTATTAAAACACAGCTTTGATACTTTCAACAATTTAACTTAACGTCAAAGTCAAAATCCAATTTGGTTACAGATAAATCATGGCCTCCTCAGAAAAGCATTGAGAGCTAACATTACTTTAAATCACGGCCTCCTTAAAAAAAAACTGAAACCTAACTTTAAGAAGTGTAATATTTCGATGATACTGAGATATCACTAGACTGGAAATTTTAGGCTCTTTCCAAAAATCGAAAAACAAAAAACAATGAAGACGTGTCGTATATGCCATCTTATTTGTCTTAAAAATCTCTCCGAATAATGTCACATTTTGGCAGCTGTCAAATTTACCGTTCTTCTTCAGTTTAAACTGGCCAAAAACGAAATCCGCCATTTTCGGTTTTTCCCCGATATTTCCAAAAACAATTGATCGATCGTAAATCTGAAGCCGGATATCGAATGCAATAAGTTTTCTCTAAAACTTTCTCCATTTAATCTTTGCTGTAGGTATAATAGGAGCCGAGATCCCTATATAGAGAAGCGAATCTGGGACACACTGTATAGAGGTCGAATTGAGAACTTCCTCCTTTTGTGAAGTTGGTTAAAAATATACCATTATCCTAAACCCAATAAATAATGCAGAAAAATATCGTTTAAGGAGAATAAAATTCGATAAAAATACCAATAATAAATATTTTTCCAAAAACTTATTAAAAACAGGCATTATTTCGGTTGTAATAAAAAAAATAATTATATTTAGGAGGTGTTTCAAGTAGTTTGATTGCCTGATATTATAATAGCTGACACGAATTTGACAACTGCGTGTGATGGTACCTGTAAATCTCCAATTCAGCCTCTAGCTTTACATGAAATTTCAACCGTATATTTTAGAAATTGGCACATATTGCTCTCAAAGTTCTAAAACCACCATTATGAAGTAAGGAATAAATCTTACCGCAGAATAATAGAAAATAGGTCACATGTGCTGCCGAACTTTAATCCGGGTTAGCTAGAAAAGAAGCAATATTAGAACGCGGATTTGTTACATAACTTTATAAGGTTTTAGCCGTTAGAGGTGCGGTTCCCGATGAAATTGTGCTCTGGCTTACGTGAACATGAAATTTGCGCTTGAAATTTTCTGTGTTCCATACATGGAGATTTTGAAACAGAATTTCTTGCTTTAACTTAAATCGGATTTCACTGCGAAGCATATGCTTGAATATAATAAGCAGAAATATCGGTTAGCTGTGAATGCATATTTAAGGTTTCTGTAGAAGTTTGATTTACTTTCTTATATGCTCAGTAAAATATAGGTTACAGAATGTATTAAAATGAGATTTTATATTGGAATCTGGGTTAACACTGGATTTATTGGTTATTTTAGAACTTGCTCACTTTAAGCCAGTTTACAAAAACTTCTGCTTATTTACTATTACAGGCTTATAACACAAATTTATATAGATAAAGGTACAGGGTGGGCCGTTTATCTTGGGACACTCCCATATATCAGAAACGATGGGTTTTAGGAAAAAACTTTAAATACAAAAGTTTCTTAGATTGACTAGTATTTTTCATTTTTTTAAACTTTATATATAGAGGGTGTTTCGTTTTGCGTGAAGAGGTATGGACTTTTTTATTTAAAATGCAACACCCTGTATATTGACAAAATTTTAAATAGCTCTCTCAAAGACTATAACATGTATGATATATAATAGTATGGGACTTACTGACCTTTATCTCAACTTTTTGACATATTTTCAACCTGGTATAACAATGTTATCTATTAACTTCTTGAATTTTGTTCGTATACAACAGGAAAGATCAATTGATCAATTATCGTTTCTGTATTCGAAAGTTATTATATTTAAAAAAAAAAACAGTTTTGCCAAATTTGACGTACCATTAATTTTCTCAACTATTTTAAATGTATCACTCTATATATTATTCAGCATGTGAATAGGATATTAAAATTAAAAGCCCTTTCTAACGATGTATAATACTATGGGTTTGAAATTCACCCTTTCGGACTTATCGAGAATTTTCTTCAGGAATATCCGACGGAATATCCTTATACAATTGATTTTCTCTTTTATTTTAATGCGACCCCTGTGTATATTATACTGAATTCAAATAAAGCGTTAAATGCCCTTTCCAATGATGTATAGCATTATGTATTTGAGAGTTACTGTTTTGAACATATTGAAGTTCATCTGATATAATATGATTCGTCCTCATCATTTTCACTATTTTTGGATAAACATAATATTAGAGACATCTAGGATCCTTCTACGAGAGATATTTTATTTTTTGATGAAAATTTGAATATTATTAAGTTTTAAATCATGCTTGGATCATACATTCTAGTCCTAGGATTTATTTTAAGGGGCATATTGACAATTCAACGAGGTTGGTCATGGATGCTTCATTTGTGTGTTGTTTACTGTCATGGTTACAATCTTTTGACACAATATTAATATACCCTCGTTTTTAATTTAGTTTATATTTATATTATATTTCCGTTCCTGAAGTTAGTTTACCCCCTTTTTTAAATGTTTCTTATACAGGAAAAAATTGATATGCTAGAGAGTTATTTAACCAATAAAAATCAGACCCTGGCACTCAGGGATTATATCACTAAATATCCATTAAAGTGTCACCCAAAAAAAAGATATTCGATATAATTTATCAACAATATAGAAGAAATAATGGAAATTTGAAGAAAGAGAAACGAAGGCGTCGTACAATTTTGACCGAAGAAGAGCAACTCAATATTTTATTTGAGGAGACTCCGGAAAACTCAAGAAGGAAGACATCTTTGGAATGGGGAGTTAAAAGAACAACGCTTCGAACCTGCCTTGAAATAAATCATTGGAAGCCCTATAAATAATGTCAAGTGCAAAAATTACATCAAGGGGACTATAATACAAAGTTAAATTTTTCTAGTACTCTTATAGACAGACATTTCGCACAAAAAAGATTCTCTGTTATTATTAGGGCTGATGGGTCAATATTTACGTCAAATAAAATCTACAATCGGAAAAATACTCATTAATGGAGCAGTGAGAATAAAAGGAAAGTTAAGGAAGTTTCAAGGTCTGGGAGAACATCAGTGAAAGTATGGTGCAGTGGCGGCTCGTGCTGAATTATATTGAGAGGTCAATAACAAATTTAAAAATAATCATATTTAAAAAAAGTTCAGGTTTACTCTTCTTTCTTTAGAATTGGAAAATAGTGAATGACACGTTCGTTAAAATTGCACGCACATTCCTTTTATAAACGATTTCTCGATACTTAACATTGCTAAAGCGGATAGTCTATGTGGGCCCAATTCCTCAACAAAATTTATAAGCACTCGAAAAACCACAAAATTTTACACATTCTATAATTTTGTTTAAAATATAACGATTTTTTGATACATTTTCATTAAAATCTCTAAGGGATTTTCTATAAGCTGTGTCTAGCTGAGTGCGAATATCAACATTTCCGAACGTAACATAGTTCACCGAACATTTCATGTGATCTGCAGAAAACGCATGTTTTTTAAATTTTTCTTTTAAGTATTTTAAGTCTTTAACACCGGTTTTGCACCATAATGAGTCCGACGAGTCCTTAGAAAACAATAAACGAACATAACAGAGAAATGAGTTAGACTTCACAACCTCATATTTAGTTAGCTAAATCGTACATAATTTTGCTTAAAGTTTCGATGAACCTCTTTATTTTTGTCTTTACTAGTTTGTCGTATACTAAGTTCTGGCAAATTGCGACCACTTACCTTGAATTCGGTTATTTTCTCAAAATTAACTTCGTTAGCACCCTTTAGTTGGTTAATTTTTTGCACTACCGACATTTTATTTCATCTACATTCACAACTCAAACATAGACCACCTTGAAATTTGTTATTTTTGCAAAATTAAGTTCGTAAGCACTTTTTAGTCGTTTATTTTTTGCACCAGTAACTACCAACATTTTATTTCTTGTATATTTCCAACTCACACATGGATCACAAAAATAAAAAAATATATATTACAAAAAACAGTATATTAATCAATTTTCATCGATTAAAAACGTCTGAAATAATATCGAGTTCGAATATCGACCGCGCGACCTCTGAACAATTGAACTTCCGCATGCCGACGTGATGCCGCGACTGATCGATCGAATTATGAGAAGAGATCGGCTGATGACCCAAATCGCGATTTCATATTCCATTTGCTATCTCGTTCGGCTGCCGCTCGGTAGCTGTGAAATCTACGGGTACTTTCATCAAGCTTTAAGGTAATCAGGGCAATTCGAACTGCCCAGCCTAGCTTAGTATAGCGTATTTTATTATTCCTAAGGAACGCAACGAGACCATTCGAACCAACGCGCGCGTCTAATAGTGTAGTGTATTTAACTTTTCCCAAGGTTCGCCTTTTATTGCAACTATTAGGAGGGACGGTCAAACTAATAATTTATTTTTTTAAATATTTTTGGGGGAAAATTGACCAAATGACCCTATGGAAGAGCCGCCACTGGTATGGTGCGCCATTTGTAGGTCTAGAATTATAGGTCCAGTATTAGTACTAGACCTGTTAATAGACATTCAGCCACTGGTGAAAAATGAAATTCTTCTAGGGGATCGTGCTAATTTAATTTTGCAGTAGGATGGTACTCCACGCCACAAAAGTCCAGAGATCAGAAATTATTAAATACTTAATATCGGGAAATATTGGGGGAAATGGAAGTTACGACTGGCCCCCGAGGATTTCCGACCTCACTTCTCTGGAGTATACTAAACGAGCTAGTTTATAAAAAAAAGCCAACAACAGCAGGGTATTTGACAATTCGGATTCGGGAGGGAGTTTAATTTCTGAATGGAACAGAAAGTGTCAGAAATGCTATAACACTTTTTAGAAACTTTTTACACCCGTACATTGCTCAAAATGAGGGCATATAGAACAACTTTTGCAATAGTTAGCTATATTTTGTTTATTTTCTTTGTTTTTTGTTTGAACTTGTTACTATAATTAAGTATTTATTATTAATATCCGTTGTTTCTTGGTATTTGTTTAAACTTGTTGAAATAATTAGGTTTTCTTTGTGAATTCAATTAATTTATTCTTTTGTTAATAATGTTTTTAATAAATTGTTTATTCAAAAATACTGAAGATATTTGTCTATACATCCGAAAAGATGAACGGATACCCATGATTTATAGTTAAATAGTTATTATAGAATTGTTTTTTAATATAATTACCATATATTGAGAAAAATAACTATTCACAAAATTTAGCAATACCGTTCTTATATTTTTTTCTTATTTTAAAAGATGGGTACTAGATATTATATGAAACATAAATCTAATCTAGTTTTTAGTTCTGTCGTCCAGGTAGGTTTTTCTAACTTAGCTAAAAATCATATTTAAGCTGGTATAAAATACGTCAAATAATCACTAATATTATGTAAGAACAAATCAAATCAAATCAAATCAAAATATATTACGTACAATATACTATAAATGTTTAATTGAAACTTTTAGTTGAAGTACACCTAGACAAAATATCCGTATGACTACATGGAAATTGCTTATATAAATAAACTATATTTAGTTAATTAAATGACTTTAATAATTCTAAAGTTATATTTAATTTTATTCTAACATATCTTGGTCATGCAACCTCCACAGTAGTAATAAGAGAATATCAATAGAAAGGTATTTTAATACCATATTCAAGTGAGATATAATATACAGGGTGTTGCATTTAAAATAGTTGAAAAAATGAATAACACAAGTGAATCCAAGAAACTTTTGTATTTACATTTTTTTCCCTAAAACCCTCCGTTTCTGATGTAAAGGGGTGTCCCAAAATAAACGGCCCACCCTGTACACTACTATAATGATGCAGCGCATAGCACTTTCACTATTCGGTCATCCGAATATCCGGCAGGATCGAATATTCGGCCGAATAATATGTGAAATTAAAAAAAAACAACAAAACTATGATTTATGATGATGGTTAAAGATGGTACTGGTGTACACATTTTTGTTTCGTCAAAGCCAACGTAATAAGTTAACAGAGCTATTCCAAAAGCAACACAAGTGGCGCCAGATGATACTACATGTGGTATGCGTGAGTGGGAATTTTTCCTTGAATACTGTAATGGTTGGGTTTCAATACTACTTGATGAGGGTGATAGCCCAAAAATCGATCGTAGAAGTTAAACCAATTTGTGAAATTATAAAATACAGAATCACTATCGATTTATTAGTCGATAAACATATGGAACATTTGATACCTAACTTTATCTGGACTATAAATATATTTCAAAGAGTTTTTGTTTTAGAAAAGTTTTTAAAACTCTTCCTGAGGTTTTAACGAGCTATAATGAGGAAAATGGCGAAAGGGAAAAAGAAAAGCAGACTTTGTGGTGTTGGATTGTTAAACTTTTTGTGAACTTTTAAGATGATTTTCGTGTTTGGCAGAGTCGATAACTATTATATAAATTTCAACAGCCCAAACAGGATATCCTTAGTTACATTTATTTTGACAAGCATGATTTATTTGAAATATATATCTTGGGATTGATTGATTTTCAGTAAAAATCTACCACAAACAGGGTAAAATGGTCTTTAATAAGCGATATATTAAATGTTCGCGTTTAATTGATTAATTTCTTGATTGGCGTTGCGTTGCCGTTTGCCTAATAAATTGTAAATGTTATTAAACGTAAAAACTCCTCAAATTCTCGAATCGTTAGTATTTGTACGTATTTACTTTTATTGATATCCTATACTATCCTATCCTAAATATTCGGTTTGCTGGGTCAGGTCACGTGTCAAAAAAGGAAATGCGTTTCAAGAATAGTTATCACAGAAAATCTTATAACGATTACATTGTTGCCAATATTTCAATCCGTAAAGCGCCTATTATTGTTATTATTACAGCAAAAATAAGTGTGGTTGGGTTAGTGAGTTTGTTTTCTTTCCGTATCTTATTTCGTTTTAAGTTTTAGCAATCGACTATTTTGGTTAATAGTTTAAAACAAAATAAAATTTTAAAATAATATATTGTATAAAAAGTTTTGAGAGTAGTTATTTTTATATTAATGTGAGAGTATGAGCACGAGACTTGGGCGAGTGTGTTTCAATTAAAAAATTCGATGAATTGGCTTTACCAGGAACTTTCCTATTTATGATTTTTTTCCATTTGTTAGGAATAGTGAAGCGTATTCACTAAAAAGGTTTAAGAGTTAGACCAGGTCTAGTTGCCCTGGTGCTTAAAACTCTTAGTTCGCCAGTTATGTTTCGCTTATGTCACTGTGATTTTGTAAATGTGACATTTAGAAAATATATTTGTTCAATTGTTAAAAATATTTCAAACCCATTAATGTCAAGTTAGATCTGATCTAAATCAAACCTCTTTAGTGAATACAGGTTTTACTGTCTTTCAAACATCTTTATTGAGAGCCATTTTATTCCATCGTATTGAATTCCTACCAATATTTTATCAGTTTCTTTCTACCTATGCCACACTTGACTTCTGGGTATAATTTAAAATAATTTCAATGAGTAGTTTTTACGTTGTCGTATATCGCCATTTTGTTGCGTCATGTTGAATTCGTACGAGTTTATTTCATTTTCATATTTAATTTTTCTGCAAAATTTAAAGTCAATTAAAGAAGATTCTTTTAAAATTTTATTTGGCTGCCATTTTGTTTCGCCATCTTAAATTCTTACCACAACAAAATTGAAATTAATTTAATAAGTAATATTTTCAGGTTGATTTTTTAAATATTTTAATAGATTGCTATTTTGATTTGCTATCTTAGATATATATCAAAATGTTATTATATAACATCTGTATGTAACTTGTGCAAAAATTGAGCTAGATTATTTTTTTTAGTAGTAATTCAGATAATCCCCATCATGGGCGTATCTAGAAATTTGTTTCGGGAGGGGCCAAGATTTATTAAAAAAATATACAACCTATATTTTAAAACTGGATGTTCTTTGATTTTCTAATAACCAGGTATACAAAAATAGATAAAATTTTAATAATCTGAAAAAGAAATATCATACACATATTTATATTATCTACAAAATAATGTTTAATCTTCTGGCTTTTTCCTTGCAAACCGATCTAGAACATCTTCAGGGTCAATTAGAATGTCCTTATGAACCGAAGGTAATGAGAAGCCCGTAAGTCGGTCATTAGTCATCGAATTTCTAAGACAATTTTTTAGTCTTACTAAAGTTGAAAAGCTTCTTTCTGGTGTGGCTTTTAAAGACAGAAGTTATTAGGATTTTTAGTAAATAATACACATTGGAAAAAAGATCCGGATTATAATGGTCAACAACTTCCAGTGGAGTAGTTGGAATGAATTGATCACATTCTTTTTTTTGCGACCAACAAATTTTCCAGATGTTGGTCTCAGACAACAAGCTATCTTCATTTAACAACGTTTCATAAATGGTCTCATTTTTTAGAAATTCTTTAGTGAACTTTATGTTCATGCACCTTTCGGGAAGCAGGTAACAAAGAGTTCAAATGAAATTTCTGTGATGTAGCAATCGTGAATTAAGTTGCTCCAAAAAATCGTCAAAGTAGAGAATCGCAATGGAAACTCTAATATATTTCCGGAGAACTTGTAGGTATATTGACCTGGTTTTTCTGCCTAGAGATTATTCTCGGCATACTAAAAGTACCACGCACACACTCATGTACTATTTTTCCTTCTGAAAATATTTTTGCAAAGCAATTTTTTATGTTCACTCTATGTTTTTGAATAGAACAGCTTACAAAGGGTCAACGTATATGAGAAGATAAATTCGGCGGTGCACAAACTAATAATGAAATCTGTAGCTGTGATAGTTCTGAGGAAGTCAGTTGCCTTTGAAAATGTTGATAAATCTGAATTATCTGTGAGCTCTTCTAAGGTTTCTACAAAACATCTATAGATTTCTTTTCGCACATAGCTGTCAATCTAATACATTTGGAATTCGGCATAAGTTTTTCAACATCTTCAAACAATTTGTGCGTTTAGGAGAATCTCTAATAAAATTACCAACCGTCTCACAGTGGCGAGCCGTAATGCTATTCAGTGGCCAATACCTCCAAACGATTGTTAAAGTAAAACCTTCAACTATTTGTTTTTTAATTCAAAGTTGATATAAATAGTGCTAAATAAAAACCGTCAACCCGAAAATGAAGTGTTATGAGGTTGTATATGGATTTAATTCCAATAAAGAGTAATTGAAATCTATTTTGAAGTTAAAATAACAAGACAAAAAAAATTAAAGTTTCATAAATGTATGATCAAAAGGATGCCATTATTTTTTTATTTCATGTTAAATAGATGATTTCTTCGAGATAATATGTAATAAGAAAAATATTTTCTTGTTTATTTAACACGCTAATAGCTAATAAAATGTTTGGTTCCACATGATGCTTTATTACTACAATTTTAATAACGAGAAAAATCACCATCGAAGCAAGGCGAAGTTTTGTATTAAGGCCAGAAAGTAAGCTGATGTATTGCTCTTCTAAGAAAAAAATATATGGCTGCTCAAAGTTGCACCTTTACTCGGAATAACAATTTTTTAAGTAGGCTGTGGATCACGTCAAAACAAAATCGTTACATCGCGCGCCATATTGATGTCAATATTATTTATTTAATTTATTTATTTTTATTTATTTATTTACACTACCCCACAGGGCAGTAGCCCCTATTATTGGGCAGGATACACAGCAAATATTAAGTTATACAGATAAACAAATATATATCCAGCAATATAAATTATCAAATAGCTAACATATATAGTTAAATAACTAAAACTAAAATAACTTATCAAATATTGAACATACTATATAATTATAAATAACTAGAACTAACAGATTTAATATTTTTATCATTACAATGGAAAATATCCAAATAATCCTTCAAGCGATTGTGAATAGAATACATATTGTGCAGTGGGGAGAATTTTAAAACGTTCGTTCTAGATTTTGGAAGGTAGAATAATGGTGATGACCGAGTTGATCTAGCGGGCACGTGAAAAGTAACTTGAGATAGCAGATTAGGAGCAGACATTTTATTATTTATTAACTTGTACAGAAATATGAGCAGAAAATATTGTCTTCTTTTCTCAAGGGTGTCCCATTTAAATCTTAAAAGTAGACTTTGTCGGGAAATATCAAAAGGTGGGTAAGACCCATCAATTTTAAAACTCAGAAATTTTAAAAATTTATACTGCACGCTTTCTAATTTGTCAATATGCACTTGATAATTAGGGTGCCAAACAGAGGAGGCATACTCTAACCTACTACGAACCAGAGAATAAAAAAGTGAGCACAAGGTTTCAGATGACTTGAACTCCCGACTAGATCGTATAAGAAATCCTAAAATCCGATAAGACTTGGCAACAATATCCTCGATGTGATGGATAAATGAAAACCTGCTATCAAATATGACTCCCAAGTCTTTAAAATTTTCAACTCGTTTCAGAGCAACACCGTCCATATTATACTCATACTGCATAGGAATTCTACTTCTACTGAATGTTAAAACATTACATTTATTGATGTTAAGGGACAGTTTGTTTTTTTCACACCATTGACCAAGTGTAAGAAGATCAAGACTCAAGTTCCGGCAATCATCAAGACAGTCAATTGTGCGGAATATTTTTAAATCATCAGCATAAAGCAAACAATTATTATTCATACCGTTAACGATGTCATTTATAAAAATGATAAAAAATAAGGGACCCAGGACAGACCCCTGGGGAACACCCGACGTGGCAACAAAAGTATCTGAAATATGACACCGATACTGCACAAATTGAGACCGACTTAAAAGGTAGCTTTGCAAAAATTTAACCAAATTTCCCGAAAAGCCAAAACTGGATAATTTAGTAAGTAGGATACCGTGATCAAGACGATCGAACGCTTTAGAAAAATCTGTAAAAATAACGTCAACCTGTGTATTACAATCCAGGCTCTCAGCAATGTATTGAGTAATAGTACAAAGATTTGTTACAGTCGATCTACCAGATACAAAACCATGTTGTTGATCAATTAGAAGAGGAGTAACGTAAAAAGATAACTGGGCGTGAATAACAAATTCAAAGACTTTGCTAAAATTGCATATTATAGCAACAGGTCGATAGTTTTCTATTTTACTCCTATCATCTTTTTTAAAGATTGGGCAGATTTTTGATTTTTTCCATACATCTGGAAAAGTGCAGTTTTGCACACATAAATTAAAAATAACTGCTAAAGGTTTGGCAAAAGCACTTGCGCAGTCTCGCACAATAAATGAAGGGATAAGATCAGGCCCAGTGGTAAATTTAACTTTTAGTTTCTTACATGCAGTTTCAGTGGCTTCAGGCGTTATGTTAAACAATGAAATTAAAACATGACTAATATTTGAATCATATGTGTGCGCATAATCAGTAGATGTTATAAAAGATTCCTTAAACATATTTGCAAATGAGTTAACAATGTCCATAGGGTTGTTCAGTTCGGAATTTAGGTAAGACATCGTAGAAGGCAGAGTACCGCATGACTTCCTAGAATTTATATAGGACCAGAATGACTGGGGATTACTCTTAAATTTTGTTTCTACATTAGCTACTTTACTCGCTTGCACCGCTTATACGTACGCCACTGGGATTCCTTCTTTTTTAATAAAATCCGTATATCACTTGTAAACCAAGGAGGATATTTACTATGTTTAGCCTGCGTTATCGGAACTGTATCTCCGAAAATAATATCTAAGTGCTGATAAAATGCTGCGACCGCATGGTTAGCATTAGGTTCCTCGTTAAGGAACGACCAATCATGTTCGGACAGAAGCTGGTACATTCTCGGAAAATTGGCCTTTTTAAAATTATAAGCTAAATTCTCTTTCAGTTTAAACTTATTTTGTTTGTGAATGTAAAACGGAAAAGAAATTAATAAAGCGGGGTGATGTAAGTCAATGGATATCACTGACTCATCAGATTCAGTTACACAACAGGATTTTAGGGTACAAAAAACTAAATCAAGAAGCCTTTTATTACAATTTTCTATCGTATTTAATTGCTTGAAATTAAAGAAGTTTTGGAATTTATTAACGGCTTGCATTTTTGAGCTACACACGATATCGCTTATATTCATATTTTTTCGGTATTCCGGAATATTAAAATCACCTAAAAATATAATATCTAAATCCATATTTAAAGCAGGCAAGGCAATAAGAATCCCAAATAACTCCTCATATGCTGCGAAAGTAGGCGGAATATACATAACAATTACAATAATTTCGAAAAATCTCCGAGTGATGCGCAATCCCAAAATGTCTATACTAAGGAAAGTATCTGAGACAAGATTTGTTTTAATAATTGTGGCCGTAAAATATTGTTTGACTGCAAAAAGTTCACCTCCGCCTCTACTGACGTTGAGAAGAGAAGTTCTACGATCAGAACGGAAAATTGAATATTTATTAGAGAATAATTCACTGTCAAACACTTGTGGTGTCAACCATGTCTCCGTAAAAGCAATTAGATCAAAGTCAAAGCAATATGATGCATTAAATAAGTCGTGCGTTTTGGTATTGAGACCACGAACGTTCTGATAGTACAGCGTAAAGTTAACATTATTTTGGACAGATTGACAATTCACCGTTTGACTCTGAAGGTGCGAGTCGAAGTCGATTAATTGAACTAAATCGTCAGACTTCTGACTTGCGCAGACATTCGTCGAAGTGTACCGGTACGCTTTGTACACGCATATGCGCTGTGATTGCTACTGCCTATTAAGTATTTGAGCCTTGACCCCAGATAACTTCCGTAGATATATGGGACAAGTTTTATCCCATGCAGCATGATTGACATCAACAGTATCATTAGGGGTTCTAATTGATAAATTGACGCAGTTTACGCATTTTGAAGCAGCGGAAGAGTTGCATTTCGATAGGTCGTGCTCTTGTGAACACTTTGGACAAGCCTTTTTAAAAGTACAGTTCTTAGAAGTATGATTGTAGCCTGAACAATTAAAGCACCTTACGGGTTCAACCGCGTCATAAATAATGCATCTATCATAACCAACCACTAAGTATCTAGCACGACTATTTGATATTTTATCTGAGAGACGGTCATAAGTTAAAAGATCCAGTTGAACAATCGCTTGAAAAATTTTTTTGTCTTTCTTAATATGCCAGTATTTAAGTATTTTACACTCAGAGTCTGCACAGATATAAGGTTCGTTTTGGATCCTCAGGCACTGAATTAGTTCCTCCTCCGAAAGGTCCTCCGTTATACCCACAATCTTGATTTTCGGTTGAGCGACTTTTACTTCTTTCACTTCAAAATTTTCGGCTAGTTTATCTTTAGCCAAATTGCAGAATTTTGAAACAGCCTCATCATTCTTACATCCAACCACAATGCCTCCATCTCTTCTAGAACGCACGTTGTTGACAGCAATGGACGAGTCAAATGGACTTATCTTCGAGAATGTCTCGGATTTAGCACTAGTGGCACTTATCAATGTAGAATTATTGTTGTTCGTGAATTCGTGGCAAAAACATGTTTGCGATAAGTCGAAAGTGTCTTTCCGAAAGATTTATTGCTAGTTCTAATGAGCAAGAGTTTTTTTCTCGTTTAAAAGAAGACTTTGAGCAGTCTTCAGAAGACTTTATAATTGTGAAGCGTACCATCCAAAAAACATTTCTGGGCCAATTTAGGCAAAAATGGAAACAGGCTAGTAGAGTAAAAGATCATTTTGTCAAAAAGTTTAAAAATTGGTTGGCAGGCGACTTGATATTTAAAGAAATTGTGAACGTCCTTAAAGTGTCACATTCTTCAGGTGGAAGACCTATAAAAAATCTTGATGGAAGCTCTGAAAGAAGCAAACGAAGGAAGCTATCTAAATTAGAGAGAACATGTGATATGACACTCTCAGAGTTACAAGGTCTCTTGGTTCGTAAGTTAAGGGCAGGTGAAAAGAAAGAAGAGGCAACCGTGATTCAGGAAGTACTATCTCTTGGAGCAAGTAAGTTCAAACAACGTCTATCGCAAAATACGGTTAAAATGTTTTCAAGAGATGAAGGTTTAGCATTATTGGTAGATGCAAAACTATCCAGACATCAATATAATTATGTACGTGAGCAGTATGCGAGTAAAAATGCTGATATTTTCCCTAGCTATAATCAAATATTTAAGGCAAAAGTAGAATGCTATCCTGATTCTATTCAAGTTAACGAAAGAGGCGGTTCCATTCCAATGCAACAACTATTAGACCATACCACAAAAAGGTTGCTTAAAGTTCCTAATGTATTGAAAAAAATAGAGAGTAGTGAATCAAACACATTTTCATTACACACTAAATGGGGTTGTGATGGTTCCTCAGGAAATAGCTGCTATAAACAAAATTTTAACGACGTTAAAATTGTGGATAATTCTATTTTTATGGCTTCTTTGGTTCCATTGCAACTCGTTTCAAAAAATAATGAAATAGTCTGGCAAAATCCGCATCCATCCTCGACAAATTATTGTAGACCAATATTTTTTGAATTTTCAAAAGAGACGCCTGAACTTACCAGAGTTATTGCCGACAAATATGACAACGAAATTAAAAAACTGGTTGAGACCGAAGTATCCACAAAACATCGAAATATTAAAATTTCACATAATTTAGCTTTTACCATGTTGGATGGAAAAGTACGACAAGTTTTAACACAAACCTCCTCGGCTGCATGTTGTGCAATATGTAAAGCCAAACCGAAAGAAATGAACAATTTACAAGAAATTCGAAAAAAAAAAGTTGATATCGACTCTTATAAATATGGCCTCTCTAGTTTACATGCCTTACTTCGTTTCATGGAGTGTATTCTTAATATATCGTATAGACTTGATTTTAAAAAGTGGAGTGCCAGGACTGATGCTGAAAAAGAGTTAGTGAAAGCAAGAAAAAAACATGTTCAAAACGAACTTAAACAAAGACTGGGCATATTTGTTGATGTGCCTAGACAGGGTAGTGGAACCTCCAACGATGGTAACACTGCAAGAAGGTTTTTCCGGAGTCCAGAAATAGTAGCAGAGGTAACAGGTGTGGATGAAGAACTAATCAAAAAATTTTCTATTATTTTACAAGTTTTGACATGTGGAAGAGCTGTAGAAACACATAAATTTGATTTATATGCACAAAATACGGCAGAATTATTTGTGGAAAAGTACAACTGGTACTACATGCCCTCATCTGTACACCAAATTCTTCTCCACGGAAGTGGCATAATTGATTCGGCTTGTCTTCCAATTGGGCAACTTAGTGAGGAAGCAGCCGAGGCGCGAAATAAAGACTTTAAAAGATTCCGTCAGATGTCCTCTCGAAAATGCTCCCGAACTGCTACCAACGAAGATATTCTTCATTCATTACTTGTTTCTTCAGATCCTTACCTAACCAACTCCAGAAACCAATGGAAAAAAAGTCAAGTTTAGATGTAGAACAAGAAGCAAAATATCTCTTGATTTTGTGAAAGGTAGGATTTAGCTTATTGTTTTTAATAATTAAATGTATACTATGTTACAGTGAAAGCCCGAATTATGTATTGTATTAAGTTAAGTTTCGATTGATTGGATTAATTCGCTTAATACCAACGAATTCAAATTAAACTGAACTCAAACTTGGAAAAATGTGTTTTCAGATATAGTCTTATCTATCCTAAATTGACCACGACTGCGACTCTAGTGTTTTTTAATGTAATATGTACCACTAATCTTTATTTTGAAGTGAACATTTTACAAGTACACGTAATATAAGTAATCAAAATGTATGTTCGTTCATATTATTTAAATATAAATAGCCTAATAATTTAATTTTTTCTTCTCGATACATGGACCTGCCTTGATAAATTTTATCGCAATCAGACTACCAATTTTTGAATGATTTTCATATACCTACGCACCTAGCAACCCCACATATGCACACAAACAGTGTGACCCATTTGTTTTCGGGTCACCCTAAAAAAACTTTATTATTATTAATGCGATTTGGCTCGGATTTTCTAAAAATTGTAGGGCTTGACAAACTCCAACTTTTTACCAAAGATATTCCAATTCAGACAAAATCCAAGGCCTACTTTGCCAGTTTCTAGGCGCAAAATTTTAATAAACCACATTGATATTTTTTGGTAAAACTTGGTATAGGACCATTTTGAGGGATGCCAAATTCAGTGGTGTTCACAAATTTTTATTAAAAAAATCGCTAATATGGTTTATTGAAATTTTGCTACTAAAGACTGGCATAGTAGGCCTTGGATTTTCCATGACCTAGGTTATCTTTGCTAAAAAGTTGCAGTTTTTTAAGCCCTACAATTTGAAAAAAACCCGAGCCAAATCGCACAAATAATAAACTTTTTATGAGGGTGACCCGCAAATAAATGGGTCACCCTGTATATACAGGAATTTTTTTTTATTCATTCAGGACAGAAATCATCAAAATTTGAGGAAAAAATTCACTTAAGGCAAAATATTAATGTATCACCCTGTATATCGCAATGCTGAAATAAACGAGCATCCTACGCTGGTGTTTCATTAATTTATTTCATAAAAATTGCAAAATATGGATGATAAATCAATTGTAGAGGTGGTTAACAGTTATGGCCGGGTGGCTCCATAAGACCTCACCACTGTGCGTCTTCACCGTGCCAATACAATTCCTCATATTTTGAACCTGACATGAGCGAGCAATCGCCAAATTTAACGAGTGAGCTACGCAGTGAAAATATTAAGTCATTGGATATTCTTCCTTTATACGAGCTTGAACCCCTTTAAAATTTCCGGACATTGCCGCAGCTCCGTCTTATCCTTGTCCCACCAGAAAATGACAGTTAATACCCAATGACTTTAACTCCTTATTATGGTTGTGGCTAGGTATTCTCCCGGAGTTTGCGGAACAGGAATAAAGCCCAAAAATTCTCTGACTATATACTGTCCGTATTATCTAGAATCTGCATACTGATCGATCGCCATAAACAAAGAAACAAGCCATAGATTACCAAAAAAATTTTAGATTGGCGACTTCAAGCCTTCTGTCGAAACGCATTTGCAGCGCCGCTCGTGACGCGAGCTCGCAACTTTTTTTAAGGCGCGCTATTTAAAATATAGTCTTTTTAAAAATTATTACAATTGAACTAGAAATCAATGTTTTATCAAATAATTTAATTTTAGAGCATTTAAACATACGTTTTTATTGAATTTAGTTTAAAATGCTAAAACTAAATTAATTAACCAAACATTGATTTCTAAGTTTGTACATCTAGGGAATATTTTGTCATAGAAGCCCAAATCAAGATATTTGGGAATTATTTGAAGAATAAATGAAATATTAATTTATTTTATATTCACTCATCCAAAAAATCTTGATTTGGGGCTTATATGACAAACTATGCCTTTACGTAAAGGATTGTTTAGTTCAATTACTTTCACATCGCTCTGCTCCGAAACCATGCTGTGAACTTAATGTACCTTGCCCTTGAGGTACACAAGTGCATTTGCAAATTAATAACCATCATAACTAAATCTTATAGGCTACGGAAATAAAAAACAGTTTATAATAACAACATTTATTAAGCTAATTGCTTTACATTTTTAATTGTTCAGTTTTTATTTTTCAGGGATAAATGCCTCTGCCACACCATTTTCTTTAAAATTTTCTTCCAAAAAAACTACTATCTAAATCTTTTTAGTGACTATGAGAGTATAAGTATTTGATAAACACAAAAATCTATCTAAAAATGTATACCTTCACCAGCATATTAAGTAAGTTCCACTGCAGATATTCCTTGGGCTGTAACTATATCACTTTTAGAAGCTAGCATTGTACTAGTTGCATCAGGGCAAACTGTAAATAAAATAATTCTTAAAAAATGTCAAATAACTACACATTTAAAAAATTCAGAATTTTATTCCTCCAGTCTGTTAAAGATTATATTTAAAAAGTTTAATGACCTTCTATACATACCTTTAAGAAGCAAAGTTGGTACAGCATTGTATTTTAAATTTGTTCGATTCTTTTCAATGGGAAATGTAGCATCTTCTGCAAAATGCTTCTCAGAAACTCTAAAGGTATGTCGTGTTTTCCTATCAGATAAGATCTCCAGTTCACTCCTACCAATAGCGTGGCACCACAAATTTCTAATCTGTAAAAGAAAATATACATTTATTCATTTTTTCAAACTAAACAGTTACAAATGCTAAGTATATAAAATTACAGACATAAATCAATTACTCTGAAATAGAAATATAAATAATGCAGACATACAGAAACATTTTTATACTTTTCACAAAGCGCATAGAGGTATAAAACAAATTGTGGAAGTATTCAAAAGAATGTTTAAAGATAGACTTCATTTTTTACATAAAACAATCATATTTCTAGATTTCTTGTTCTTTAAATATCAACCTACATAGCTATAAGACGAAAAAGCAAATATGAGTTGGATGTAACAAAACATAAAGTACAACTAGTAAAAAAAAGTGATGCTTACATTTATCTTTACACTAATTATTGTTGGAACAACTAACAACAGATAAAATTGTAAATTAAATTAGAATATGTGTTGATTTAGATTTGCTCTGTAAAACTTTGTAAAATGATGTTGCAATACTCTGAGATTATTTATTTTAAATAATATTTATATAAAACTTACCTTCTCATCTTTTGGTAAACAGTGCATTTTTTCAGTATTATTGGCACTGTTGCATCCAGATCGAACACTTAAAAACCATTGTCAATAATATATGATGCACACCGTTTCAGAACCAATTTAACAAAATTGTGATATTATAGCACCTATAAACAGAAAACCAAACAATACAAGTCGTCAACGTCAACTAAATTTGAATATGACTGACAAATGACAGGAAACTTCAAAATCCTCGATACTAGCGACGCTCGTGACGCGAGTAAAAAGTAAAATACAGTTCTGTCAAATGACGAGAGTGCGCATGCCCTGGAAACAAGCAATCATGCTTAATGGCTACGCAATATACGTCATTATGAATCGATATATAAACCAACCAATTCGATTGATATGTCGGGATTAAACGGGTTTGCCCGACCTTCCGGTGTTGCCGCGTTCGGAAAGCGGCTCCGATATTGCCAGACTGTCTAAATTGTCTGTGACTGTGAATCTATTCCACTGAAATATATAAATGTAATTAGAAATATTTTTTATTTCTAGCTGAAGGTGGGTTATGTGTATTTTGGAAGAACTTTTTAATTATAATTTGTGTTATTTAAAATAAGTTTTGGGGGCTCCGTTAAATGCGGTCATGATCTTCCAATAGAAAACTTAATCTTTGATCAAAGTCAATCGGGTAAGTAGTTTTAAACTATGCAGCGAACTGACAGACCGACAGACAGACGGTCCAACCAAATTGACAACATATTTTTTGCATCTAGTGACCTTAGAGGGTGATTTTTTTCAAGATAACAAGCATTTTATTTTGCCCCCATTTTGTTCGGCTATCTTCAATTAGTACCATATCATTTTACTAGTTGATTCCTGTACCACAATTAGTTTTTCAGGCTGAATTTGTAAATGTTTTATTAAGCCGCCATTTTGCTCGATCATCTTGGATTCGTACTAAAGTTTTATCAGTTGACTCCGACATAATACTTTGATGTTTGTGCAAAATTTCAGATCAATTGGATAAGCAGTTTTTTAATAATAATTTTTTTAACAATTAACTAGGCCGCTGTTTTGTTTGGCGATATTGGATATTTACCAAAATGTTACCAGGTCATCCCCATATGACTCTCAATTTTTGATTTTTGAAGTCAATCGGGTACATAGTTTTTTAGCTATACCGCGAACAGTCTAGTGGTGTGCAAAATACTAGTAGTTGATACTTTCAAATATCGGTGGTACCAAATACTTTTCTAAAAAAGTTTCAGATACTCAGATACTACCGCCTATTTCGTGGCTGCATACAAACTTTATGTAATAGTATTAAATTACTTGAATTAGTTTTAAGATTTGTAATATATTACTGTTTAAGTGTATAGTATATTTTTATATATAATTTGTAAATGAATTTAATACATTAAATAAAAAAAACTAGTGATATGTTTTTTGTTCATTTTTTGAAACTACTTCCGTTCCCAGTGAACGTATTTTTTCTAAAACGGGACAAAAATTTCTGACCGCAGAAGTGAATTAAAATCAAACACTGCCAGAGAACACTTTTTTTAAATGCCAATGATATTTGCTTGACTTTAAAAATCCATCTAAATTTGTATTAAAAGTTATATATGGCTGAATAAGTAATATATAAATGTTTGTACACATGTACAGGGTGTCCTCATTTGGTTGCAAAAGCAGGGTATCTCGCTTATTTTTAAAGATAGAACCTTGCGGTTTTCACGACCCTAAGCTAATTTTTTGTGAAACTCATGAAGCCGTAAACAAAATTTTCATAGCCTTCTTCGTTTATGAGATACAGGGCGAAATAGAAAATTTTGCATTTTGGGACCCCCCTCGTATCTCGGTTATCCTTTAACTTAACGCAAAGGGAAAATTGCTGCTTATGCAGTTTTTTACGCTGGATCCAGTGGCGTAGTCATATTTTTCATTTGAGTTGTTATTTTTTAGATATGACCCAAAGTTGTGTTTTTTAAATGGGACACCCTGTATATTTGTCCAGAAATTGATTTGTCCTTTTAAAAGCATCTCAAAAATATATAATAGTATGGGTCTATTTTAATAAACAACAACAAAAATCCTAATTTTTATAATTATCATCCCAAATTTTACAGTAGGCCATGCAAAACAATGCTGCCTTTTATTAAAGTCGTTAACAATATTTACATCCTAACAATAAATCAAAATAAATATGTAATTAAATCTATTTATCAAAATATGTATTGATAATTTCGCACCAAAAAAGTACCACCTACCAAGATTTATGTAACACAAGAACAAAACAGTAATAAATTATTATGTAACAAGCCTTTCAGCAAAAATCAACTGTCGTATAAGAACTACAGTAACCAAGGAAATCAAAAGAACTGCTCAAACTGATTTCCATTTTGTTCTATGCATGCTTCGCACAATTTTCGTATTCGTTTTAGGGAATTAAGCAAAATAACGGGATGATTTTGTAAATAGCGAAAATTTTCTCTTATTGCATTTCCTAAATCTTGGACATTAGCATAGTGGTCTTTGTAAATTCTATTTTCCAGATATCCCCATAGAAAGAAATCTAAAATCGACAAATCTGGGGACCTAGGGGGCCATCTTATAGGTCCATTTGTTCCGATCCATTGATTGGTAAAATTATTGCCCAGAAATAATCTCGTCATTCCAGAATTGTGTGCAGGAGCACCGTCCTGTTGAAAATAAATTTCGTTAATTTGCGCTAGAGGAACATCGTCAAGTAATTCAGGTATAGCTGCCTCTAAAATTTCTATATAGCGATTGGCTGTTAGATTTCCCTCAAATATATAAAATTTGATATGTGTTCCTAATATGAAGCAGGACACATTTAGACCAAACCTGCCCTGCTGTCTTCTGGGAAATATTTGGTGTTGATTTTCCTGGGACCAGAATCTACTATTGTGCCTATTGAGTATACCAGAATTACTGAAATGTGCTTCGTCTGACCATATAACCTTCCTTTCAAAATCTCTAACCATATCGCATCTTTCTCGAAACCAATTGCAGAAGACTACCCGACGCTCTGCATCCCCTGGCTGCAAGTGCTGCACGAGCCTAAATTTGTATGGGTGATATTTGTACTTTTTTAGAATTTCTTGAACTCTAGTTTTCGGAATCACTGGCCCTACAAGAGTTTGTAGGGTAAGCTTCTGCATTAGCCAAAACCGTAATTTCCTCAGCCTCCCGATTTTCTTTATTATATGTTTTCGTACCAGGTTTGATAAATGATCCATGATTAAGTAAATTTTTTTTTAACCGATAAAAACTGGATATATTAGATTGCCTCCTTTCTGGATATCTAAATAAAAATTTAGCAATAGTATTTCAACATACCCAAAAATTAACTATTTACCTGTTAAAATACATTTCAGAAGCCGCTTCAACATTTTCATTACTTAATATAAAACAAGCTAACATATCGTACTTTCCATAATGTTCGAAAGTTTGGTTTTCTTCCATAATAATACAAATATATTTTTACACAATAAATAAATACAAAAAACTAGCGCTATATTTTATATACGCGTACAAAATTGGGAAATGTCCTTTGTTCCAACAAAACAAAAGAAAACGGCATCGTTTTGCATGGCCTACTGCAAAATTTGGGATGATAATTATAAAAATTAGGATTTTTGTTGTTGTTTATTAAAATAGACCTATACTATTATATATTTTTGAGAAGCTTTTAAAAGGACAAATCAATTTCTGGACAAACATACAGGGTGTCCCATTTAAAAAAACACAACTTTGTGTCATATCTAAAAAATAACAACTCAAATGAAAAATATGACTACGCCACTGGATCCAGTGTAAAAAACTGCATGAGCAGCAATTTTTCCCTTTGCGTTAAGTTAAAGGATAACGGAGACACGAGGGGGGTCCCAAATTGCAAAATTTTCTATTTCGCCCTGTATCTCATAAACGAAGAAGGCTATGAAAATTTTGTTTACGGCTTCATGACTTTCACAAAAAATTAGCTCAGGTTCGTGAAAACTGCAAGGTTCTATCTTTAAAAATAAGCGAGATACCCTGCTTTTGTAACCAAATCCGGACACCCTGGACATATACCACCTACATAATTTCGATTATCCATTTTTCATTTATTTAATTCAGTTATTCAGTTTTGTCACAATGGTCACAAAAAATCCACCGTTTACTTATTGATATTGACATTGTAATCAACGGTCTCTCCTACTCTTATTCATAAAAGTATTGAAAGTATCAGAGTATCAGCTACTCAAAATAAAAGTATCGATACATGTGATAGTATCGATACTTTAATCGTAAACAGTATCAATTGTACATTACTAGAACAGGCAGACAGTCAGACAGACACACCGATGAAATTGAGAAAACATGTTTTTGAATTTGATGTGAATTTTAATATTACATAAAATGACGTAGGTTGCCGTTTAAAAAAAAAGCTGTCCACAAATTAAGAGGATGCAGGGAGGAGGCTGAAAATATTACAAAAAGAGGAACAACCATTTAAACCACTTTACGTGGTCAAGCGTTTTTGTGAAAAATTACTCATACAGAAGATATGAATGTTGTGCCTTTCTTTTGAACAACCCTGTACATTTATTGTTCAAACCATAAAATTTGATATAATCATCAAAATAAATATTTTGCAAAATTAAACTTAGTTCGATAAATAAAAAACATATAAGTTTACCAAATATATATATATATAAAAATATATATATTTATATATATATATATATATATATATATATACAAGTTTAACAAAAATATGTATATACAAAATTGTTTCCCTACTCGAGAGTCATTTTTGATATGTGGTTCTATTTCAAATTTTGATAAGTCAAGAGAAATCCTATTTTCATGATAAACTGCTCTGGATTTTTAAATTTATTTCAACTAAATTTCCATTCAGTTTAAAAATGAAAAGTTAAAGCTCTCTTGGAATATCTAATTTAATTTTTTTTAATGTATTTCATTTTAAAATGATCGATTGCAAATATGAAATATTATATAGAGGTATTGGAAAAACGTTAACATAAAGGTTCATTTATTATTCTAATAATTCCTTATAGAAGAGCACTCCATTTTTCACAAAATTATTATTGCCAAAAAAGCATTTAAATATACATATATTTTATAAAATAAAAGTGAGGAAACAAGTTTTAACTAAAAATGCAAACTCAAAGCTCTCGTTGATTTAATGAGGAGTAGCGTTTAATTGCTCCAGACTTTTTATTGGTCTGAATAAACGGGCTATATACTTATTCATTATTTAAATGCATGTCGCAGGGCCATGATATTTTTTGTTAGGTTGATTAAAACTAAAAGAATTATTTAAAAACCACTTTACACCTACCCGCTTATAAAAGATGGTAAACAGCAACGAAACATTATATAACAATACGACCATCTATTTCAGACTTATTGACAATCATCTTCACCATGTAAGTTTATGTTTCATAACAAAGCTTATAAATTAGGTAATTTGGAAAAATAAATATTTACAGATAATTTTTTTATTCATCCTTGTTCATTACTTTAAAAAAAAGTTTTATTTTTTAACTAGAATTAGTAAATGATGACAACTTTGAATTTATATATGGTTTGTAAAAAGCTTTAAATTTGTCATTTGTATTCGTACATTAATTCAAATATTTCGGCTTAACAGTAAACTTCATAGAAAACCATTTTTTTAAACTTGGTAAATTTGGACTTAACATAGTATGGCTTTGGGGTACTGTCTGTTCGCGGCGTAGCTAAAAACTACTTATCCGATTGACTTCAAATTTTAGTCAAAACTTAAGGGTTATGTAGGGATAACCTGGTATTAATTTGGTAAAAATCCAATATAATGTAAACAAATGGCAGCCCAGTAAAATATTAAAAAAATTATTACTAAAAAATAAATTAACCAATTTACCTCAAATGTTGCACCAATATATATAATATAATATTTTGGTATAAATCCAAGACAGCAGAACAAAATGGCGGCCTTATAAATAATTTTAAAAAATGAGTCTGAAAAACTACTTATTAGAGTAATTTTAAATTTTGGGCATCCATTAAGTGCTATATAGACTAAAATCAACTGGTAAAATTGTGATACGAATTCAAACATCAAATATCAAATCAATGTAAAAAATCTTCTTAATCAATTAACTTAATATCTTGCCGCAAAATTGAACGTGATACAGTGATTAACTTGTAAGAAATCAAAATGACGATACAAAATAGCGGTCTTAAAAAATCAGTGTAAAAAAATCAAATTTATCCTAAATAATGCCTCAATAAGTGTGGCATAGGTAGATACTGGTAAAATATTGGTACGATTTCGATATGGTGGAACAAAGTGGCGCGCTATAAAAATGTTTGAAAAGGCAATATACTAAATGACTATGCGCGGAACTAAATTGGGTCACACTTTACTATTCCCAATAAAAGGAAATATTTATAACGAGTGCAGGGCAAAAGGAATTAACCGATTTTTCTTCTATATTTTATGATTCTCCAGCTAAGAAGGTGTATTGTGAACGAATGTAAAAAAAAACTAAATTTTATGCGTCGGTCTCGAAGTTCTATAAACGGAGAATTAGAAATTCTGTTGAAAATTACAAGCATCATAATAATTTAATAGAGATGCAGGCTACAGCTTAGACTATAAAACGAGGAATAGACTCAACATTTCATTCATAAATAGTTTCGAAAGTTGTATCTATTATTGTTTTTGGCGTGCTATGGATGCGAGAGAAAACATATCTTTCTCTGCGTCGCCGGTCCCAAAAATGGCAACCCTGTTGGCTCTCACTATAGACTGAACCAGCGGCGGCTCGTTTCTCTTTTTAATTTAATATATGTTTATAGTAAGCAATTTAATGTTTTTTTTCCAATTTTAGGTATCTGTCAGACGCATAGTCACAAATTTGGACTGGAGGGTTCAAAATCAGAAAGCAGGTGATATAGATATTTTGCGATTCCTGCGTATTGTAATCTATAGAAATAACCCTCTGAGATTTTTGCAGATATTCACGTTTCAGGGATGTTGAAATTTTTAAATCCATCGGTCTGTCTGCCTGTTTGCGGCAGAGCTAAAAAACTACTTATCCGATTGACTTCAAATTTTAGTCAATAATTAAGAGTCATATGGGCATGAAATGGTAATATTTTTGTGAAAATCCAATATGACGGAACAAAATGGCCGCTTAATAAAATGTTAAAAAAATATTACTAAAAAACTGCTAATCCAATTTACCTGAAATTTTGCCAGAAAATCAAGTCTGATCTAGGAATAAACTGGTAAAATTTTGGTGAGGAGCCTTTATGGCTAAACCAAATAGCGGCCTGATTAAATGTTTAAAATATCAGTATCAAAAACGTATTTATCCAATTAAGTTGAAATATTACACAAAAATCAAGTGTGAAAAAGGAATGGACCTGTAAAATTTGGTATATCTATATGGCGAAACAAAATGGCGACATAATTTAATGTTTAGAAAATCAGTAAAATTTTTTTTATAGAAAAGTAATTATAAAATAATATATTATAATATAATAAAATTAATTTTTTTATAGAAAAGTAATTATAAAATAATATCGATAAATAAAACAAAAATTTAAAATTAGTATGTATATTTGTATGTTTGTAAGTATGTACGTATATATGTATATATGTATTTATGTATGTATGTATGTGAAAAAATAAATTTAAAAAAATCAGAGCATTGTTCTTTGCCCAGAACATCTCTTATAACAAAATTCCACCACACAACATTGTATTTGTAATTTCTTATAAGGTAAGACCTGGGTACCTGGGTTCAAAAATAAGTCCTTTTAACAGAACCTTCCTTATAATACAAAAATTGACACATATTCACATTTATATAGTGTGTTAATTTATTACAAAATTACTATATGGATATATAAACTATGTTATATGTGTGTGTGGTGGAATCCCTTGCGGGGAAAGTTCCGGATAATAAGAAATTTATCGATCTTCTAAATAATGCTGCAAAATGTTAAAAAGGTATTCTTCCATAAATTTTCAATTTGTTTAGTGCCCAATATAGCAAGCAGTAGTTGATTTAGGTGACAGAATACTAATAATAGTTTTACTAGGAACTGAACAAATACGTATACTACGAGATATGCCATTGACACTGTCGACTGTAGGATGTAACGAAACACTTTTAAATGAAGATAACAATAAAATTTAAAAAACAGTTGGAAATATATCGAACAATTAAAACGGAAAAAATTTTATTTATATATTTATTTTTTTATTAGCACAACAGACACAGATGTGTCGTCTTGTGCTCCAAAGTAGGTCTCATCTAAAGCGATTTAGTTGCACCATAGTACCTACAGATGGCGCCACTGGTTGCCTATTTCCCTCGTCGACTTTCAAAGTCGAATGACATGACACCTTGTTTGTCTCAGGGTTTGGGTATTTCGGTTTTAATACCGATACCCCCCAAGGAAACTGCCTGATGAGCCTTGCCGGGGCAGATACCACGGTAGCAGATGGCACCTTGACCCTGGAAACAAACATAGCGTCATGTTTTGGTCGATTCTCGACAAAATGGTGAAGGAGTAATCCTTACCGTTACTGGTTTCGTTTTGTATAACTTTTTACGACCAAGAACCGTACAGAAATTGAAATTTCTTTTTTATTTTATACATTTTTGTAATTTTTTTAGTTGCAATAGACCTACAGATGGCGCCACTGGTTAACTTAATCGAATACATGACACCTTGTTTGTTTCAGGGTTTGGGTATTTCGGTTTTAATCAAAAGGAAACTTTGATTGTCGGGGCAGTCTAAGCAGATGGCACCTTGGCCCTGGAAACAAACATTTCATGTGTGTGTGGTGAAGTATATATATATATATATATATATATATATATATATATATATAAATAATTACTGGTTTGTAGCTTTTGTATTGATATACAAGTCTAAATGCTTCATGATATATTCTAATTTTGAAATACTTATTTGAAATTAATTTTATCAACTGAGTGTGATGTTTCCTTATATATATATATATATATATATATATATATTAAAAGTACTATTAGTATATATATATATATATATATATATATATATATATATATATAGAAAGTATTTATTATATTTGTTTGTGTTCTCGCCTCGGTTATTGCCAAACACCTATATATATACGTAATATATATATGATATATATATATATATTAATAGTACTTATTGATTTCTAACAAAATTTAAAGGACTTCTTTTATAAGCTTTTATATACTAAAAAGGTTGGATTGTACTATGTTTTAATTATATACCAGATAAAACCAGAGGAACTAAGTAGTTTGGAATTTGGTATATGGAGGAATAACATGAGCTAGTTCCTCGTAGGTATCTGAAGATTAATATCACAATATGATTTAAACAAAATGTTCTATAACCAAGAGGCATTTCAAAACAACCGCAAAAATACGTTTGTTTTTAAATAAAATCATTTTGCCATAAAAATATAGAACTTGTTCACAACCAAAATAGTAAATTTGCAATTAAGCATTTGGAAAGCTAGTATGTATTTTAATATTTTCGTTATGTAAATCCCAACCCAAAATTGGCAAAATATTTGTTTCTGTTTCATTAGTACCTATTTTTTTCTTGTTTTCCGTGCCAGTTAACATGATCGAATGGCTTAAATATCAAATTAATATGTGAAAATGATAAGGCCTTACGGTTCGGAAACCACTGATATCTATCTTAATTACGCCAAGACTTATTTGTGATATGACTTCCTCACCATAGTTTGTCATTTAATTAAGTACTGCAACACACAGAACTTGCAAAATCATTAAAAATTAAAAAAAAATGTGTAAACAACCATAATTACATTTTTGTAATTTTTTAAAGACCTTAGTTAATTAATTAGACAATAAATCAAAGTTTTATAGTCTAAGGTTAATTATTGTGTGTAGTTTTTTGATATACAGATAATTGTGTTAGGAATATATATATATATATATATATATATATATATATATATATATATATATATATATATATATATATATATATATATATATATATATATATATATATATATATATATATATATATATATATATATATATATATATATATATATATATATATATATATATATAGTGTGTATCCAAATGGAATAAATTCGATAATAAATAAATGGGGGCGTGTTCGGAAAAACGCTTGGACCCGTCGATTGGTATTTTTAGTTGCTCATTTTCTCCAATAAAAACTTTTTATACAGGGTGTGTCCTGTAACAGTGGTCAATGCCAACTTTCTTATTTCAAATGCAACACCCCGGATATTATTTAATTTTTGGATTCTTTAGGAGATGCTAAACATATTTTATGTTCAATGTCCTATACCTATCTTCAACTATTTCGGCAATATTAAGTGTTTTCAAATTTATTGCAAAAATTAAATATATTTATTTCTTCATAATGTATAAACAAAAGTAAAAAGTTAATTTAGAAACTGTTGAATATGCTCGTCGCGAACGTCTTGGCAATTTCCTAATCTTAAATAGAAATTTCTTCTAACGTTATTTAGCATCTCAGGCGTGACCGATAATCGCAAGCGTTATTCGTCTTCTTAAGTCAGCTATTTTAACGCTGACGTCAGAAATTTTTAACACCCTGTATTCCGATAACATTAATTTGGTAATGGGGTTAAAAAAAATAAATTTGGGTTTGCTGGATCCGGATACAAATTTGAACATTAAGCAGTGCTAAATAATTATCGCCATTCAAATTGCCGTCAATGAAAAAGGGGCCTATGATATGATCCCTAACAATTCCTGCCCAAACATTAACCTTTTCAGGATATTGAGTATGTTCTTCGCTGATCCAGTGAGGATTTTCATAGCGGCAATTTTGACGTTTACATGACCGTGAAGTGTAAAGGTGCACTCATCCGAAAACAAAACATGTTCTAATTGAATAACAAAACATAGCCATCATTTGTAATAAATAGTATCATAATCGTTTTATTATCACTTTTATTTTTATCAGATTAATCGACGAATGCACTTTTTTACAAACGTTTGTCGACTAGAAATATGTGGGTTTTCCTCACTATAATATCCAATTTAGTATCAATTTATTAAATTGGCAGCTGCTTTTTTTATCTGCCTCACATGTCCAAGCTCGCGAAACTGCTTTTCTATTTTACTAATTGTCCCTTGGAATATATGCGGCAAATTTGGAAATTTTTCATGAAATAAGCGAGCAACTTCCACTTGTGTTCGTGTGTTATCTTAACCAATCATTTGTAGAATTGTTATTTTATGCATTTCTGTTATATTTTTCTGATATTATATACAGTTAATACAAAAGACATATTCAACAGTTTTACACAAAAGTAAATTAACTTTTTACTTTTGTTTATACAAATGGTATGAAGTGTGTTGTAAATAAATATATTTAATTTTTGCGAAATAAATAAAATAAAAATAAATTTGAAAACACTTAATATTGCCGAAATAGTTGAAGATAGGTATAGGATATTAAACATAAAATATGTTTAGAATCTCCTAAAGAATCCAAAAATTAAATAATATCCGGGGTGTTGCATTTGAAATAAGAAAGTTGGCATTGACCACTGTTACAGGACACACCCTGTATAAAAAGTTTTTAGTGGAGAAAATGAGCAACTAAAAATACCAATCGACGGGTCCAAGCGTTTTTCCGAACACGTCCCCATTTATTTATTATCGAATTTATTCCATTTGGCTGATACACACTGTATATATATATAAAATTGGAGTAATTCGATAAAACGGCTTAGAAACTTTGACAATTTTTAAAACGTGACAACGAACAGGCTACAGTCTACATCATACATGGAAACCGATCGTTACATCGGGTCACGGTTCGGTGAACACAGGTCGGTTATAAATAGCCGGCCTAAATCTCCAGCTCATTCAATATTTCGATCTGCTGAAGTAAAAATCCCTGAAGATGCTTCGTGAAATCGAAGGCAAAAGTCTAATCCCAAAAAATCGTGATTTCTTAATTGACAAAAACCTTGGAAGCTTTCATTTCATGTTAAATTTAATAGTTTTATAAAATTTCTCACCTTTCCCTGAAAAGTTTGCCTTTTTATTTGTCTACATTGCTCCCAGTGCGAGGCAAACTGCAAACAGAAAATACTATTACAGAAAGAAACCCTAACCACATACTAATAGAAAATAGAACGCACACGCCTCGGAACTTTTATCCGCGTAAGCTAGAAAAGAAGCAATATTAGAGTGCGGATTTATTCTAAAACTTTATGGGGTTTTGGTTTGTACGTGCAGCTTTCATTGAATTCACTGTTAGTCTCGTACTGTGGCAGGATTCGACCTTTCTAATAAATTTGAAAGTGTATTTTTGTTATAGAACGAACAGAGCTATGTTAAAGCTGTTCCAGATATGAGTTTTTTTTACTACAAATAAATGTCAGAGACACTGTAAAGGTATAATATTTAATAATATACAAGGTGAGGATTTTAAAGTGTTACAAGGCGATATCGGCAAAATGATATTCAGATTTTAAGATATTTTTGACAGTTATCCCCTTTTCACATTTTAAATGGCGGCTGGCAGCTTTGAAATATCAAATAGAATGATAATTTTTTTTCGAAAATTCAATTGTGTGCGTACTTGCGAATTATTAATTAAACACAAAATAACAATACACCTAGTATTTAGTGCCTTAAATTAAACGACGCTCGTTCTTAAGAAGAATGATGTCCATCGACTTTTAAACAGTTTATGATCCTTTTTTGACTACAGTTGTGAACGCGATTTACCATTTCGGGGGTTACTAATGTACATACAGGGTGTCCCATTTTGGGTACTTTTGTGGGGTATCTCCGTTATTTTTATAGATAAAAGTTTAAAATTGGAGCAAGTATTCTATATTTATTTATTTATTCCTTACAAAATTACAAATGTACTAAAAAAGTAAGCAAAAAAAATAGTGTCAAATCTAATAAAAAAAAATTTAAGTTAAAATTAACTGGCTGATATCCAGGAGCCAGTGGCAAAACCTCTGAGGATCGGTATAACGAATGTACAGAAACTTGAGCATGAAAAAAAACATAATTTACTTCCAAAGAAGATTAAGAAATATACACGAAAAAATCCAAAGGCAAAAGACTTAAGTTACAATGCAAAAATGGATATTCATAATGCAATTTATGATTTATACACGTCAAAGGCTAATATAATCCTTTAGAAACTCTTTAATATTATAGACTATAAAATATCATCATCACTTAAAAAGTCCTTATCTTCTGAGTCGTCCTCAAATGGCGCAATGATCATTGTTGCTATTTCGACATCTAGAACTCGTTCTCGATTCAACCAATCCCATATTAATTTCTCCGTATGTTCCACAGATTTCTTCCAGTACTCCGGCGTAATATAATTTAATGAATCTTGCCAAACAATTTGCACTTTATCTGATGTAAGACCTTCGTTCACCTGTTTTTCGTAATATGATTTTGCCTCAGCCTATATTGATTCTATTGCGCTAAACTGGCAATAGTATGGCGGCAGTCGTAAAACCTCGTGTCCATTTTCCCGTAATATTTCATCTACGGCATATATTGTTGGTTTTTTAACAGATTTTGCCATTAAAAGAAGTTCTAGTTTCAGCATATTGGGTAAAGGATTTTGTTTTTGGTTTATTAGACAGTCATAAATATCACTTTTCTTCCAGGATGAAGTAGGTTGTTTATTTAAGATTCTTGAATGATAAGATGCATTCTCCAGAATGATTTAAGATGGAGCATCTAAAGTCGGAATCAGTTGTTCTTTTAACCACTTTTCAAACAGTTCACAGTTCATATTATCATGGTAGTCCATACTTTTGGATGTTGAAGAAAACAGTAAACTTGCACCTGGGAGAAATCCAGTTGAAGAACCTGCATGCAAAATGATGAACCGTTTTCCCGTCCCACATCCCTTTTTTCTCTTGACACTTTTTACAGACTCGTCCTGCTAAGATTTCGAACCACTTCCATTAGAAAATATTCAAGTCTCGTCTAAAAATACCACTTTTCTAAATTTTGAATTAACATTTTCCAACAACTGTATGTGTGTATAAATCATAAACTGCATTGCAAACATCCATTTTTTACATTGTCCCTTAAGTCTTCTGTCTTTGGCTTTTTTCGTGTACATTTCTTAATCTTCTTCGTTAGTAAATTATGCTTTTTTTTCATGCCCAATTTTCTGCACAGTCCTTACACCGTTTCCCAGAACTTTTGCAACTGTCTCCTGGATATTGGGCAGTGAATTTTCATTTTCGTAATATTTTATTAGATTTAAAACCATTTTTTTCGCTTGTGGATGCAAAAAACCCGAAAATTGTTTTCTATTTCTCATTTTGTCACTGACTTGTGAATCTGACTTTGACGTGACATCGCTCAAAGATTTTTGCAACTGCTGGTATTTATACGTTTATCCTCTTTTTTCATATGAAAATATCTTAGGTCTATTTAATTCATCTTCCGGATTTTATGCGGACGATATAATTACACGTAATAAAAGAAAAACAAACTTAAAAAGTTTGTCGTTGATAAATCGTATGACCCGCACGATAACACTGCTTTTGACCATACAGGGCTAAATTGTAAATGTTACAATTTCAGGCACCCCTCGTATCTCAACTACCAGATAACTTATCGAAAATGTGAAAACAGTTTCTTATATAATTTTTCCCTTAGAACTCAATTCAGCCTTCGGAATTAGTTAAGAAGGTCAGGTCAAAAAGTTATCGGACCTACTTTATTTTTTTAAATGGAACTGTATATTTATAGACTATAAAATTTGTCTTTTTTTTACCTTTTCAAAAATATATAAAAGTATGCACTTTTTGTCAGAAACACGAAAATAAATGACAATTTTTTGAAATTAAATGCATAATTTAATAGTAGGCCAATCTTCTTATAAAAAAAATAGAGTTTTTTAATAACATTAAGGTTGTAACAAAAGTTTTATAGCATGAAGTAACAATAAATACAAACACAAGAAAATAACATTATAAAAAAAAAACAAATTTTTAAAGAGGATGTTTAAATTGACGACAATTTTCTCTAATGCAAAATTGGCACTATTTGTAATTCTTTGAATAGCGTTAGAAAGAACCGTTGGTCCCATTCGCAAATTTCGAAAGGCTAAATTAATTGCCTCTCGAAGTTTTACTATGCCGTCGTATCGTGTTTTATATACTTCATTTTGTATATAGCCCCATAAAAAAAAAATTAAAATTGAGAGATCTGGAGATCGTAGAGGCCATGTAACACGTCCTTTGGTACTACTACATCTTTGAGGAAAGTTATTATAAAGAAATTCCCTTAAGAGCCTAGAGTTGTGACTTGGGGCACCATCTTGCTGTAGGTAAACAGCATTATATTGGGCTAATGAAGTTTTTTCGAGCAGTTCTGGAATAAACTACGTGCTGTAAGACCTTCTTCAAAAATTCTATAAACTATATGTCTGCCCAAAATAAAACATGACACCCCAACTCCAAAGCGTCCTTGTTGTGCTCTTCCAAACAGTAAATGCTGATTTTCACTATGCCAGTTCTTGGTATTGTAACGATTCCCGCACTTGAAAAAAGAACATTCGTCTGACCAGATAACAAGTCTGCGAAATAAATCGTTAGCATTGATTTGTTGCAAATACCACTGGCAAAAGAGTGCCCGGCGCTCGGCATCGCCAGGATGCAAATGTTGAACTATATTAAATTTGTATGGATGATACTTATATTTCTTCAAGATCCTCTGACCGTCAGTTTTTGACACACCAATTTCCTTTTCTACATCAGGACGAAGGTGTTGCTTCTATATATCCCAAAACATCTATCTCTTTTCTTTTCCTGTTCTCTTTGTTGCATGTTTTAGGACGCGGGTGAACAAATGATCCGTGCTAAATTTGTTTTTAAACGAGCAAATATCTCAAAAAACGCTTACTTTCTTTCTGGATATCTAACAAGCAAAAACTTATAATGATAATACAGATTTTCATAGCTATAATAGCTTACTTACCTTTGGAAATATAATTCCGAGGCTTCCTCAGAATTTTCGTTACTCTATATAAAACATACCAGCATATCATATTTTTCATAATTTTCATACGCTGCCAAAAAAACGTTTATAATTGGCTTTATAAACCAAAAGTCGATCCAAAAACAGATGAGATACAAATATTTGACATTTACTTTTTGTTTGTTGTCATAAACAATAGCCATAGCCTACTATTAAATTATGCATTTAATTTCAGAAAATTGTCATTTATTTGCGTGTTTCTGAGAAAGGCAAACTTTATAGTCTATAAATATACAGGGTGTTCCATTTAAAAAAATAAAGTAGGGTCAGATAACTTTTTGACCTGACCCTGTATACTAATTCCGTAGGCAGAATTGAGTTCTACGGGAAAAGTTACAGAAATAGTTTTCAAATTTTCGATAAGTTATCTGGTAGTTAAGATACGAGGGGTGCCTAAAAATGCAACATTCTCAATTTAGCCCTGTATCTTAAAAACTAAAAGGGCTATGCAAATTTTGTTAACGGCATCTTTAGTTTTACGAAAAAGTAGCACTTGTCACGAAAACCTCAACTTTTTATGTGTAAAAATAACGGAGATACTCCGCAAAAGTACACAAAATGGGACACTCTGTACATGCCTGTCGAGTTCGATTTTTCATATTTTCTGGTATGTTTGAAGATACTGCGGTAACTTTGTTTTCATATCAGGAGACTTAGCAGGCTGGTTTATAGGAGATCCGCGACCATCCACCTAGGGTCACGCAAAGTGTGGTGGGGAACTATCCGAGATTCGTATTCCTAGATAAACTGTAGGGCCCGTCGGGTTGACATTCCCTAGACGCCTTTCCGCTTTCCCAGAAGGGTTATTCTACTCCCCTTCTCCGCGCACCCTTTCTACTCCCTATATATTGTCTGAATAAAATGTGAACGAAAAATTGGCTAGAATGGTCATCACAGCCTAGACCACAAAACTAGAAATCATAAAATGTTAAGTCGATGGACATAATTTAAATTAAAGCATTCAATACTAGGTTTATTGTTATTTTGTGTAACTAGGCAGGTGAAGCAAATGCAAAGATTTTAGAGGTAGTTACATAGTTCTTGACAAACAAATTCTTGAAAAAAAAATTCTAAATGAAATTGCCACATACGGCAAAAAAATAAGGTGAAAAAACCAAAAAAATAAAACAACTGCAACTGATATGTTTGCGAATTGTTATCTTCGTTGAAGCCTGCTTGTTTTTCTGGATGGACAGTGTTGTCGTTTTCAAATAAGCATTCTATGGTAAAATAAAACAACGTATTCATTTTTACTTTTTAAATTCAGGTCGTTCAGATATTTTACTAAGAAAAAATTTGTAGGCATTTTGTAGAAAATCATATAATTAATTGTTTTACATAAAAAAATTAATAAATGTGTTAACAATGTGCTTAAAAACTAATAAAACCAAATACAACTTTAAAATCGTTTTTCTCTAAAATGGTAAGGAATTGACCCTATGTTATTTAAGCATTTTTTAATCAAAATGGTCCATACTCTCACGTGTTAAAATATTTGTAGTCAAACCCCTAACACCCTGTATATTTTATCACACCAAAACAATTTAGAACTTTGGCTTCCGCTTGACATCATCTTAGACCCGCGACTGATTAAATGTCAGACATTCTTTCTACAACAGTTTTCTGGACTGGTCCGCAATCATTTTCAGTTCCTGCCTACACACCACTGCCCTATTAAATATGAAAATTAATGACGCAATTTCTCTGCAGTTATTCTCGCCATAGATGTTGGTGCGTATTCAGAGCATATTATTACATTCGGGCTCCTATATGTTTTATTATTATCCAGAGAATATTAATTGCTGTGTGGCATTAAACCAAATACCATATCGTGTTACAAATAAATATCTACTGTGTCCACAACAACAGAACTAGTAACTAGTAAAATGAACATTACACACGCGAGTTATATTTCATTGGATACAACGTTAACAATAAATAGATAATAATCATGCTGTTGAAATTGAGTCACATTTAGTTTTGTTTCTGTGACACTAACATAATATGAAAGCTTTCACGGCTGAACTCAGCTAAGGAATCACGATTCTTGGATATAGACCGTGTCAAATTAGAACTACTTTCCGACGTTTCGTCTGCGATTGCACCAGATAACTTCAGGAATTTTCACTATGCGAAATCAAAACATTAAATCATTTGTGGGAGATATTGCTAACGTTATTAATTTAAAACAACATGATCATGATACAAATCAATACTTAAACATGTTAGCTGAAAATGGTTTGGTTTCTTGCATTAACAAACCCACAAGAGAGACGGAATCCTCCTCCAGTGTTATAAATCATTTATTTTTGAAAACTAAATAAATTGAAAATAAAACAAGTTTGATAAAACCTGTGGCAATTGAAACCTGTTTCATACAATTGGGTTTGATGTGTAAAACGTTAACAACATAATCTAAAGGAAAATAAAAATTCAATAAACTAATATGATTGATTACTTGAAAACGAGTCGTAGCAAGAAGTGACAGGCTCTAGTGACACAGATAATGCATATCGAAATACAAGAAGGGGCTATGTTGTTCAGATGAGGAGTGCCATTTTCCTGCTCCATCCTCAGACCCTGGACACCACCTAAGTTTATAGTACGTGTCAAACAAACCGAACGAGCCTAAACACGACGGGGTTATGTGGTGTAGTTAAGGAGTTCCTGTGGCTACCTTCCAGCCCCATCATCAGACCAGCTCCATGAAACCATATTATTGCATTGCTACCCAGCCAAATTATACCTCCAGTGGATGCCAGCAAGTGCTTAAAAAACCTGAAAGACAGACATACAAAGAAAGCAAGTTAAATAAAAGCTTGTAAAAAAGCTACAGTGTAGGTATGTGGAGAGGGCTGCCGATATCCAACAGTGGATAAAATCAGCATGGTGATGATGATGATGATGATAATGATGATCTGGTACAGCCGACTACAGGAAATATAGGACACCGTTTTGAAAAAAAAATCTTTTGTATGCCAAAAGTTACCAATTACAAAAAGCTGTCCCTCGCATTCAATTTTCACCCTGAAGAAAGAGAAGGCATTCGACCATATGGGGCTTTATTTAAGATACGGATTGTAAAAACCCCTTCAGAAATCACTTATTTCTAGAAACTTGACCGAAAATAGTCAGTATGAATTCGAATTAACACACTGTGTATTATTAAAGGCGCTGCTGTTTATCACGCCTGTCTAAATTGCTCTAAATAGTTTAATATCGCATTCCGGTCACACATTTATTATTCCCAAAGTATGCGCGTATATTTTAGATGATGTTTACCCTATTAAAAGTCTGTTCAGAGCCTACATGCTATGGATTAACATTTATTGACATTGCCGCTACTTGTTTTTAACGGACCAGACAACATTCGGTAACGTTACTCCCATAATAATGACGTTGACGTCGCAGACAGTCGATAGGGTGAAAAATTATTATTCACTGAACTGTGTGACCTAAAAAAATTAAGTGTCCTTGGCTATACACTTCTCCACTTTTAAAATGATTATTGAATTTTCTATTCTAACATTGACTTAAGGTAGATAAGTTAATAACCATGCGAACTTAAAAATATAATTTTGATCTAAAAGCTGCAAGTATCTACTATTAACTAATCATTCTCTACTTAAACAAAGCGTATTTAAATTTTGTATACGAGTGTACAACTTTCCTTGGTTCTCTAATATTTTTTTAAGAAGGCTGTGAAATTTAACATCTAAGTATTCAACGCGTTTTAGTTCTGTTATATCGCTTCAGCCCCAGCTTAGTGTCGTATGCAGCGTATGGTTGGTTATGACCGTCAGGACATACGTGATAAAATCGCATGTTTAATTGAACAGTTTTACCTGGGGCGCCTATGATCAGCTCGTACGACATGTCATGTTCCACTTTATATGAAGGATATGGTTAAAACTGACCGTCAGTTCGTATATGATAGCATCGTTTAAATGAACAGCTTTATATGAGCGCATCATATCAGCCCGTACGGTTAGCTAGGCCTAGCCCATGTGTTGACGGATGGTCGGCGTCCTCGAGGGCAACATATATTTGATCTATGTCACATGTTTGTTAATGATTTGTCGCGTATGAGATCTCGTGTTGTCGGCTTTGCAAATAGAAGACAACATAAACATCAGTTTCTGTGCGGTTCTTGGTCGTAAAAAGTTATACGAAACAACTAAAAATGCGGAAATTACTCCTCAACCATTGTGTCAAGAAACGACCAAAACATAACGCTCTGTTTGTTTCAGAACTAAGGAGCCATTCTGCTACCGTGGTGTCTCTCATCAGGCAGTTTCCTTGGGGGGTGTCAGTATTAAAATTGAAATATCCGAACACTGAAACAAACAAAGTAGGTCGCATCTAAAGCGATTTAGTGCACTATAGTACCTACAGATGGTCCTACTGTTTGCCTATTTCCCTCATCGACTTTGAAAGTAGAAAGGCATGACACCTTGTTTGTTTCAGTGTTAGCGTATTTCGCACAAAAGTAGAGCAACACTTCGAAAAATAATTATTAGATGCATGATATTGCATACAAATAAAATAAGTTTTAAGAAAACAAAGTAGGCTTTGATTATGGGTGACATCAAGAGTTGTCCTGAAGAAAACAAATTAATTTATTTTGACATTTAGTTTTAAATGCTAAATAGCAATGCTTCAAAAGTAGAGCAACATTTAAATAGTTTGTGCAAAAGGAGGGTTTTATGAAAGGAAAGGCAAAAATAGTTGAGTGGGGTTTATTTTGTGTTTTTTTTGAACATAATCTGTGCTAAATTGATCATGCCAAGATGAATTCCAATTTCAAAAGACTTAAGCAAAGAGTTGTGAATGCATTCATGCGTTTTATTTTTCCACAAGACAATGATCCAAACCACTTCACAAGTTGTTCAACAGTGGTTTGGCGAAAATAACGTTCGAGTTTTGGAGTGGCCTGCACAATCCCCAGACCTTAATTCCCTTGAAAATCTCTGAGACGAAGTACACATTCGTATCCAAACGTGTCCAAATAAACAATCTTTGGTAATTAATATTAGTGAAGTTTAAGCAAATCTTCCCGAAAATGTCATTCAAAAGTTCTTTACTTCAATGGCGCGCCATTGTCAATTAATAATAATGGATCTGCTATTAATTAATTATTAATGTATTACTTTTATTTGCTGTTCTCCTAAAATGTGTTAAATATTTTCTGTTGAAATAAAATCAATAAAATACTGTTGGAGACATTTTGTTGCTCTACTTTTGTCGCCCCCATTCTCGTCAGTTTTTATAATCATAATTGTTTATAATTCTTGACATTTATATGCGTTTCTTTCTCCGCTACATGGATTTTCGTTAAAAGGTTGTTTAAAACAGTTTCGTGCTGTTGAATTTCTTTGACAAATTTATAACTTACTGTCGAAAGCAGCTAGTTACAAATTTAACTAACCTGCTGGACACTCGAACTGCATAACGTAATTTTTTGGGGTATTTTTAACGTTCGATATTTCAAAAACGGTAAGCTAAATTGAAATGCGGTTTTCGACGTCAGCTTACTCAAGGTGTGTAGATTACAAACTCGACTGGTGGATCGCCAGATATGATGGGAAAAGGTTTGTACAGGGTGTAAACTAAAACTCTGCATTTTCTACAAAATTTCATTTAACGATATTTTTTACAAAACAATATTTTATTTATTGTCATATACACCAAAATAATCTATGATTAGATACAAAAAAACAATTTCTCCCGTTTTTTGAAATTGCCATTTTTTTGGAATATACAGGGGATTTTCAAAAATTTGTACATGGGTTCACAAACAAAATCCCAACTCACTAGTGATAACTCAAATCAAGCTCACTGTGGTATTGTTTTCATTATTTATGACACTGCTATTAGGAAAAAATACAATAATATTATACAGGGGTCTAAAAAAGCTTACAGTTGATTTAATTATTAAAATTTCATGATTTTGCACATTTTTATGCATTGAACATTGAAAACTAAAGAAAGTATAATAAAACGTAAAAATTTTCAATCCCGTTAGTTGATTTACATAAATTAGAGTATTTTACCGAAACGGTTTTTTAAATTCCATCCTAACCTCAATTCCAAAGAAATTAGCGGTGCAAATGTATAGCGCTACTTTTCAACAATATTGTAAAGTGTTTTTTGAATATATTCGATTTTTTAGAACTGAATGATTATTATAACGAAATTGTAGCATTATTATACCTGAAAAGCAAGTACCAGTAGCGTTTTATAATAATTTCATAATTGTACCGGGTGGCCAAATAAGCGTGCAATGTACTGTATCTCGGAAACTACTGATTTTAGAAACTTGCTGTAAATTTTTTTTTAACTATAGTGGCCAAATAAATGCTGGAAAAAATTTTTGAGTTTCTAAGATGACCGCTAGGGGGCGTAACAGCAAATGAAAAATACATAGAAATGCCGATTTTCGCTGGATTTTTTATTATTTCCGCTAAATTGTAAGATGGAAGGTTTATGGCCTGTGCACCGTCTAATCTTAGTTGGCGTTGCGATAAAAATGTCATGGATTCCATGGATACGACAAAATGCTTAATTGGATATTCTTCCTTGTTTGTCATTTTGACGTACTGTTTCTTAAACTCATATTTTTACATTTTACTTCGTGATTTTACCTTTTATTGATTTTTATTTTGTTTGTTTTTTGTGTATTTAATTCATATCTTCTCGATGCGGAGACTAACTGCTGCCGAAAGGCAAAATGCCCTTAGGCTCTTGGACCAAGGCATGTCTCAGCAAGAAGTCGCAAATTTATATAATGTGAACCAAAGTCAAATTTCGCGGCTAAAAACAAGATTTGAAAATACGGGAAACGACGCATATCGGCACGGTGGTGGTTGGGTGAGGAAAATTAGAGGAAGGGCAGAAATAAATTTAGTACGTAATACGCGCCAACAAAGAACGAAGTGTTCCAGGAAATTGAACGATGAGCTGCGTCGTACAGCTGAAGTGCATGTTTCTGATCGTACTGTAAGGAGGACATTAAACAGAAACAATTTGAGGTAAAACTTTATCATAGCAAGCATTAAATTTGCAAGGTCCAATTTTTATCTACATTTAAAAAAATCTTATTCAAGAAATTCCCAAACCATGAGTAATATGGAAATATCTGTAACATCGAAAGCAATTTATTATTACAAGTAGAGGTCAACAAGTACGAACTAAAAAATAAAATCAAACAAATTTTTTAGAGCACGACGTAGAGCGAAGTGTCCTCGTTTGCTACCACCTCATCGTGCAGCACGGTTAGCATGGGCCCAAGAACATCGAGATTGGACCATCAATGAGTGGAGAAACTGTTTTTTTTGCGACGAAACAAGGTTCAACCTCATTCATTCGGATGGTAGAATTCTTGTTTGGAGAGAGCCGAATGAAAGGTATGACGAGGAAAACATGGCACCTCAAGAAGCCTTTGGAGGCGGAGGCATTACAGTTTGGGCGGGGGTAATATACAATGGGAAGTCTGATATTTTCACTACCAGACAAACAGTTAATGCTGTAGTCTATAGGGACGATATCATACTTCCCATTGTCGTGCCATTTGCCGCAAATTATGGACACGATTTTCTTTTGGTCGACGATAACGCACGGCCTCATCGAGCGCAAATTGTAACGGAGGCTTTGCAGGTCAATAATAGAAATCGTATGAATTGGCCTGCAAAGTCTCCGGATTTGAATATTATAGAGAATGTGTGGTCGCATTTAAAATTATTAGTGAGATCAAGAGATGTTGCCCCAGAAACCTTGAACGAGCTGTCCGAAGCCATACAAGAGGAATGGAACAACGTCCCCCTAGATTTCATTAATAATTTAGTGCACAGCATGTCTCGGAGATGCCGTGAAGTTATTCGTCTGCGAGGAGGGCCAACCAAATATTAACATGGTTACGTTTCTTTTCTTTCTTCTCCTTTCTCTTATCCCAATCCTACAAGGGTTATTTTTTGTTTTTTTAAGGTGTCTAAAAATGTGCCATCGTAGTTAGGTACACTCAAACTATCCAGGGTTTTTCACATCTGATAGTACTGTACAAGGAGGTACCAAGAATGTTATCACGAGTATCAAATACCTCCATTGGTACCGACTTTCATGACCATCAGATTTTGTTTCCTATTCTAAACTTTTTCTTCGCTGTAGTTGAATTAGGTTAACAAATAATTGTTTATTATATTTTAGAATTTTAGAGTTGAATACAGGTATACTATACTATACCTGTGGGTATTATAATATTGAGTGGAATCCAATATGTTACAATATACAGGGTATTGAAAGATGCTTAGTTGGGTTATGGATCAAGTTATAAATGCAAGCTATAGTCCTGTCGATGTTTCGTTTTATTTTCAAGACACTATAAGATCTTCAAAATTGTTGTAACATTTTAAAAACCTTATATAATTAATTTAAAAGTAATCCAGGTGCGATTACTACCTTGGTTACTACACTAATTATTATTAACGTCTTTGAATGTCCTGAAGATCCCTTAAAATAAAGCGAAACGTAGACAGGTATCTAACAGCTTTCATTTATAACTCGGTCCTACATACCTCAAGTAAGCACCTTTCATAAATTCTCTTCGATCGTTGAAGGAATAAAAATATTATTTAATATACAGGGTGCTTCATAAAAAATCTAGAATTTACCGCTAATTTTTAATTGAAGCGGACCTGATAGAACATGTCTCCTTATGTGAGTAACCAAATTCTTACTAAGACTAAGGTCTGCTGTTTAGTTCGCCAGAAACCATCACCATGAGACACTCTGTAAAACTACGAAATTCCTATAAAACGCTACTGGTACCTGTTTTATAGGTATAATAATGCTAGAATTTCGTTATAATAATTATTCAGTTCTAAAAAGTCAAATGGATTTAAAAAACACTCTACAATATTGTCAAAAAGCAACACTGTCCATTTGTGCCGCTACTTTCTCCCAAAGTGAGGTTAGGATGGAATATAAAAAACCGTTTCGGTGAAAGACTCTAATTTATGTAAATCAAGTAACGAGATTGAAAATTTTTACGTTTTATTATACTTTCTGTAGTTTTCAATGTTCAAAGCATAAAAATATGCAAAAACATGATATTTTAGGAATGAAATCAACTGTAAGCTATTTTAGACTCCTGTATATTATAATTGTATTTTTTCCTGATGGCAGTATTGTAAATAATGAGAATAATACAACAATCAGTTTGATGTGAGCTATCACTGGTGAGTTAGGATTTTTTTTGTAAAACCATGTACAAATTTTTGAAAATCCCCTGTATATTCCGAAAAAATGTCAATTTCAAAAAACGGGAGAAATTGTTTTTTTGTATCTAATCATAGATTATTTTGGTGTATATGACAATAAATAAAATATTGTTTTGTAAAAAATATCGTTAAATAAAATTTGGAAAAAAATGCAGAGTTTTAGTTTACACCCTGTACAAACCTTTTCCCATCATATCTGGCGATCCACCGGTCGAGTTTGTAATCTACACACCTTGAGTAAGCTGACGTCGAAAACCGCATTTCAATTTAGCTTACCGTTTTTGAAATATCGAACGTTAAAAATACCCCAAAAAATTACGTTATGCAGTTCGAGTGTCCAGCAGGTTAGATTCAAGTTGACGCTTCTCTCCGGGATGTACAAGGTGCCATACCAGCATTTCTGTTGGTTTGCAAATAATGTTGCAAAATATCGAGTGCCTCTTTATTGGAAAAGCTAGGACACAATTTAAAGGAATTCTGTAAAAATTTGGCGGACACAAGCCAACTTTTGATTGATAAGTTTATAACGCATTGGGTCAAAATGTCAAGTACAAAACAAATGTATCAAACTCTGCCGTTTTGGTAAAACCCGGTTTATTTTATTAAAGTTACGGCTTATTTTGAAGCATTTCAAAAATATTGATAGTCTGTCGATTCGGCAAATGGATAAGCAACAATTGTTTAACATTCCTAAATAAATAATGATTTGCAGTTTTTACTGATTCTAAATTAATCTTTTTGTAACCAAATTTACATTTTTTTGTCATGTGTGATACTGAATCAAAAAGTTAAAAAATTATATTTTTAAATGACGTAAAATGTAATATGGTCTTCAAAAATATACAAATTTGTTGACAATACCATGAATACCATGAATCTGAAATGCTATCAGTAAAATCTGATCAGGCAAATGAATTCTTTACAAAAAGTACGACGTAAAATAGTTAATGCGAGTTTACGAAAATGAAAATTATCAATTTTTCCAAAATATCTCAGAAACTGAGAGAACTAAAATCATTCGCCAAACGAATATATGTAGGCAATAGAATTGTGTAAAACTCCCTTGTTAACCGTTTCTCTATCTCCTATAGCTTCTGAAATATGAATACATTCTCCATCAAACCTAGAATCAGACGAAGAATGTTTGTGTAAAATATCGCCCAGACATGTTAAATAACACCCTCTATAAATGAAATTCCGAGGTTGGACGATTAGCCCATTAGGTTAGGAAAAAAAAAACTCTTTACAAACAATGTACCTTTGTCGACGTGACATGCTGAAAGTCAATATGTCAAAAGACTCTTTCTTTTTTCAGGCGTTGATCAGGCATAAACTTCTTTTGGCGCTTTGTGCGACGTAATGGATTGTGATTTACGTCAGTCGGTTTTCTGAATTAGATACACAGGGGGATAATGGAATGTTTTGTTGTCATGTTTTGTTAGAAGGCAGGGGTGTGTCTATAATGGATTAGCAAATACGCGGAACGCATCAAATATTTGCTTTGGTTCGACAGGTCTAAAGATTTTAAACAGTAAGGATTTATCTATTTATGTACATCAGTGCCGATATAGTTCCGTGTTTTTATATATATAAATATATATATATATATATATATATATATATATATATATATATATATATATATATTGATTTTTAGTCCTTCACGGATGGAAAAATACAATGTGTTTATCCGTTCACTACTGTCGTTCTGAAAAGAACAGTTTTGCTGATGTTTCGCCAAAATTACATTTTGCCCTTTCAAAGCTTTTTTCCTCGCGTCCGAAATTCGGAGTCCTACTAGAGACTAAAGTGTTACTACCATCTGAGCGGCTGTTGGTCGCTATTTATGTTTTCCGGATGTTGCTGTTGTTACGCTAATTGCGCTTAATTTTTTGCTATTTTAATTGGTAGTTTTAACGATTCGTCCCTTTTATCTCACCTTGTTCTTCAATTTCTATGGCTTCTCGGATTACCCTGGTCTTTTAATGATCTATATTGGCTATCTTCTACTCTTGTTGATATTCGCTTGTTATTAGATGGACGCGAAGCCGTTTGTTACTATGACTCTCACACTCGGGGACGAAAACCTGGTGTGGGTCGTGTCATTTCAGAAAACCGCGTTTTTGGACATTTCGGTGGGTATATTTCGGAAACTATTAGAGATAGGGCGATAAATTTGACATGTGGTTTTAGAGGAGACGTAGATCTATATAATTTGTTTGCAGATTTTTCTGTACCACATTTGGTACCGGAGATATGGAACCGCAAAGTCGACCAAAAAAGTCAACTTCGATGTAAAACGGTTCAGGTCGCAATTTCTGATTTTTTTTATTGAAACTTTCTGGAACGATGGCTCATCGGGTCCTACAGAACCCTATTGTTTTTGGTTGAACTTCGAACCGGTTCGTGATTTTACGATTTTTTTTTTCGTTGAAAAAAAGGGTGTTTTGGGGTGCTTACAGTTGGAACTGGGTGCAAATTTTGCAACAGACATTGTTCGTTGAAAATATAGAGGAGAACAAAAACTTGAATGGAAGACCGGAAAGTAGAAAGTTTTAAGAAAAACTGAAATTTTTCGAAAAAATAATTTTGATTTGTGTTTTTTATAGAAAAAAGCAAGCGACCTGTCGGAAAACTGATTAAGACATCGAAAAGTACTGAAAAATATAACAAAATGGAATATCTGTCGAGGATTCTGAGTACGTACAACAAACAATTACTAGATACAATTTGCAGTGTCCCAAAAATTGGTATATTTTTCCACATTACCCTGTATTACAAGAAAGTTAATACACCTAGAGCGTGGGGTATTTTTTTTACGAAACTAGATAGTCGTAGGTAGATTGTGACCAAGTATTCAAAATTTTAGCGTACACGGTTAAATTACTGCGGTTTTTCGAAGTTGAAACTTCAGAGTCCAAATTTAACCTCACTGTGGGGCTCACTGTAAATAGTAATCGGAATTATTTCCTGACGAAGGATAGATGGTTGATTAGGCTACAAAAAACTCTATAATATTTTCTTCTAGCTACCCATCGAAATATTATTCAAATAGCTGTTTTTGTAACATTTTTAACTCAAAAACCTACCCTATACTTTTTTTAATTTTAAATTCGCAAATAAATATAATTTTTGGTTACTATTATTATTATTATTATGATTTGTTGTCTCACAGTATTCCTGTGGTTGTATTTTATACTGACGGGATTATACCAAGTCAGTACAAAAAATAAAAATAAAAAAAGGAGATGGAAAAAAAACAACTATTGTGTATTAAGAAATTATCTAAGGATGCTACATGTTTTCAAAATGACCCATTTTTGGATGCTCCTGTTAATGTCTGTATTAAGTCCTAATTGAGCCAAATGCGGTGTAAACGTTGTTGGGATGAGACCTGTTACTGATGATTATGACGAGAGGAACAATGATGACTCTTTCCTGTTTCCACAGCCTTTTTACTTCCATTGTCAAGTCGGTGTATTTGGCGATCTTCTCACTGTATTTCGCTTGGGTGTTCTCGTCGTTGGGGACAGCCATGTCAATTAAATAAGTGATTTTCTCTGTTTTGGATTGAAAGGTGATATCGGGTCTGTTTGCGGGGATTGTTTTATCTGTGTGGATGTCAATGTCCCAGTAGAGCTTGTAGTCTTCGTTTTCAAGAATGGATGTTGGTGTATAATGGTAGTAAGGGTCTGCGTTCTCCGTTAGTTTGTATGTTGTGGCTAATGCTTGATGAACGACCTTCGCTGCTGAGTTGTGTCTTGCGATGTATTCAGTTTCGGCCATTATTCTACATCCACTCGTTATGTGATCGATCGTTTCTCTCTGCAGATGACATCTCCTACACCTCTCGGCTTTTGGTAGTTTCTGGTTGCTATGGCTTTGTCCTGGATGGCAAGCAGAAAGCTTTCTGTTTCGGTGACCAGCTGCCCTTCTTGTAATCACGTATATGAAAGCTTTTTATGTATATGGTCTTGCTTTATGTGGTATCTATGTCTTCCTTGAAGTGTTCTTTCAGACCAGGTGTTCACCTTTTTTAGTCGTGATTGGATGTGACTGTGTGCGTCTGCTACATGGCTCGTTTGAGACAGGTCGAGCAGTGTATAATTCTCGTCTGCCCTCACTATTGCCTTGTGGAGGTTTGTTTGTTTTTTGTGGAAAAATTTTCGAAGAAGAGTTCGTAAATTTGTTTTTTATTTAGCGATTGTATATCTATAATTCCACACCCTCCTTCTTTTCTATTATTATTATTATTATTAAACAATAACTTTTTTACCATTATCATTTTATTTTAATACTAACAGTTGTCAAAATGTTTTCGTTTGCAACCATTTATGTACCAGTAGGACCAGCGACCGTTTATTATACAAAACATAGCCATCATGGATATGTTAATAGAAAAACACGTTCTGCGCTACACGTGTAGGAATGCTGTAGAATGCAAGCACCCAAAGTCCACAACTTTATTACCAGTTAACTTGGATTATCATTAGATTTTTTTACTTACAATATGACAGTTGACTTCAACTCTTTTTACGTTTTGCATTAATCGACGTTTTTTAATTAAGGTTGAACGTAAGTGTGTACACAAACACAAAAGCCCTTTTTGCGACCTAATGCTCGTACTTGTTAGTTTGTCACACATACATCTTTTCACAGTTCTGGCACAGAAACCTGTATACTCCGTGGTTTTCCAATTTGCTTTTGTCTTCTGGATTTCCAAGTAGCTTACATATAGTTGTTTGTGGCTTGTGTATTATTTCTATGTTGTTCTAAGAATAAGAAAAATACATATTGTAAGACTACTTGTTGCCTTCCCGGTTCATAATTTTTGTTGTTCGTTGTTCGGGAACCCTGTGCATTAATGGCTTTCTCTTGTGTGCGATTTGTATAGCCATTTTTCTTTAGAGCACTAGATATTATATTAAGTTTGTTTTGTCTCGTCTGTGTTTCAGTTAATCACACGGATATAGATATTAGGGTATTGGCCACAGCTTGAATTTGTGCTGGGTTATGATGCGATCTTGCATTCAAATATTTATCGGTATGTGTTGGTTTTGGAGGAAAGCGTTTGACGATGGATCATACAATGAATGTTTTTACTTTTGGTGCTCGTTGTTTCACCTTGACATGAAATCCAGAATTTGCCCCAATATAGCTGATGCTCCATCTGTACAGCACGCATAGAAATTTTCCCACAAAAGAGATTTTCTGACTGAAAAAATTATTAAACTTTTTACACAATATCTGAAACTTTCATAGTTTTGTCACGAGAAGAACAAAAGAGAAACTCCTCTTTAAATGCTTCTAAATGAACAATGAACATATCTCACAAATACCAGGAGCTGGGAACACGAAGCAACATCTGTTGATTCATCAAGTTAAATTGAAAATAAGCCAAATGATGCAGATCTAATCCCGTAAACAACAATTCTTAATGGGCCATTTCACTGATTCTCCTTTGAATAGTTCTGTTTGATAATGAAATCGATGCACAATTTCTACAATTTTGAGAGTGCCGGGTTTAATCAGAGAATCTGTTTTTTTCTGCTTTGCTATCTCTGTGCCACAAGAATATTAAAACTGGTATATTTACAATCAACAAGAATTCATATAAGGAGTTGATAAAATGGAACTCCCATTTTATGAACGTTTGATATACCGGGTGTCCAATTTAAACAAATGTATGTTGGGTTTGCTATACGTTTTTGAGACATCCTGTATACATAAATACTATTTATCTATGAACTGTTTATTAACTATTACTTTGTATTCAACATTTTTTTCTCTCTTAAAATTAAACCACTAGTGGGGGAGGCGGGATTATATGGAAAGGCCCTGTACAGATATCCTTCTTATCAACTGTCGTATTCTCCAGTCTCCAAACAATGTTTCATGATTCGCGAAATACCAGACTCGTACATTCTAACAATTCTTGCCTTCATTAATTTATGTGATAACTTTTCCAGCATCTAGTTTTTTTAAATGTCTAGGAAAGTTTAATCGGCTTAGGTATCGTGTTTCTTGCTTTTCACAATTTCATAGCATATAATACAGACCAGAAACTAAACAAGAAAAATGCATATTCTATTGCTTTATAAAACTATTTTTCTAAATAATTACCAGGATACAAAACTCGAATTTTTGATCATATCTTAATTAAAATTTAAATTAAACAGAAATTCCCTGCTTTATCTGCTAAGAAAATTGACAGGGAGAAATTCATGTTTATGGGTATTTTGATCACTTTTATATCTGGAACTTGTTATTACTTTCTATTAAGAAAATGTTCAAAGGAGTGGAAAATTAATTTTCCCACAGAAACTCGGCGGAAAATAAATTAAAAAACCATTAGCTGCCTTCCGAATTAGCCCAAAACCTTTAAAGCAACCAAACTTTCATTCTTTCAAGATACCTCTTCTTTTGTAATTTAATCATCTCTTTATTGTTATTTGTGTAAATTATCCGTATAAAAATTTAACTCTATGAAAGGCAACTATGAAATTCGTTCCCTCCGAAGGTGCTTTAACGCTAAATTTACTGAATGATTGTAAAACAGATGGTTAGTGTGATGTACTGAATTACTGAAATAAGGATTATATGACTTGACAAGATCATGCGACTCGTGTAATAGTAGTACTGAAAAGTAGGTTGAAAACGGAATATATTACGCATATTTAAACGTTATTAATGTATTAATTATCACCAATAGCAAATGTTTTAGTTATCACTTGTTAAAATAAAGAAACATATTTTGTTATACTTTAAAATTATTGCAAAACACTCCAGAATACGTGATGCGTATATTTTGTATGAAATACTAATTATCTAATAAACTCGGAATTATGTAGACTATATAATATTTAATCAATTCTGTTATTACATATTTTTTCACGATCTAAGAATAATGATCTAAAAATGTACAAGATTTGCTCAGGAAACGCATCTGAAATTGCAAAGTTTTTTTGTAAAGTATACACCAAAGTACTAATAAATGCGAAACTTCTATATCAGATACACGTGCCGGAAGTTATGTACAGAAAATGGAGCAAAGTTATTTTTATCACAGATGAGGAAGTAAACTTTGTAAAGACATTATAAGATTGATGCCCAATGATATGAATAAGGGGGAAACTTTTCCTTAAGACAATACAAGAATGATGTGTATTATAAAATTAGTTTTACATTTCCAAAACAATTATATCTACCAACATATTTTTTTCTTTTACCTTAATCTTCATACTTATTATAAAAATACATAAACAGTTACCAACTGGAACTGCGTGTATTCAAATTAAATCTAAGGTAATGTACATAAACTAATGAATAGTCAAAGTCAAAGTCAAAATATGCTTTATTATCAAAAGAAACTGTTCTTATTGACAAAGCTGTAAGGAATAATACAATTAATTATAATTAAATTATTTCAAAAAGGAGATATAATGTAAGATGCGTCCAAAATAAAGATTTAAAATACATAACAGAATCTAATACACATAACAGAACTTAGAAATAAGAGAAAGAAAAAAAAACACTAACATGGCAACACAAATCGTAATTAACATTTAAAACTTACAAAAAAAAAGTAAAAAAAGTAAAATAAAACATGTTCATAAACAAAAGAATATCTCGAGCGTACGCTAAATCAGCTAAGGTAAGCGGTCTGTGGTGTGTGTCAAACAAAAACAAAAAATCTCATTTATCCATCAATCCTCTATATTTCGCCATCGATTAATGGCTTCCTCAGGAGGTAAATAGCTAAAATACAACACTAATGAATTAACAGTACAATCAAAATAGTACAAACTTACATTCAGAGTTACCATACAGAACGTTAAACAAATTTTATTTGAAAAACATTGGTAAAAGAAAACAAGCGTGTTGAAGGTCCCCTGGCTAACTCACATCGTAGATGCTTAAAACGAAATGCATTCAGGTGTTCGTAAAATACAGAATTTATACTCGACGCGGGAGCGTCGGTAGGTAAAAATATACAGTTTTAAACAATAAACCTGCAACCACACTAACGGGTTCAACAAAAATACAAAGCAACAGTACCAAAGTACATAGAAATACAGTGGTGCTAAACAAGAATGTTACAATAAATGGTACTAAGCTGATCAACATCTGATCTGAAATTTAAAGAAATATCTTTATCCTTATTTATATGTATAATTTCCAAAAATGTTCTTTTTTTATAATTACTTTCACGTTCTAAAATTTTTGTGTTGTTAAAGTCAAATCTATGGCCCAGATTTTGAAAGTGATGTACTAAAGCACACGATCTTTTATCTATTCTACTATCGCTTTTGTGTTAAATAATACGGTTTTTTAAGCTTTGACTAGTTTGACCTATGTAGAATTTTTGACAGTCCAGACAGGGGATTTTATATACAACATTGTAATTTTGCATTTACGGTGTTTTGTCTTTAGTTTTTGTTAATAATTGACCAATTTTTAATGTATTATGTTTAGGCACTTTTATATTGGCACATGAACTAAAATGCTTAATTACGCTGTCAGTAAGTCCAACAACATAAGGTAGCTTTTTATATTTAAAATTGGTCTGTATATGATCCTCCGTTGGTCCGTCAAATATGTTGGAGTTATAAATCAGCTTTAACGTTACATCTCTCGGGTACCCGTTATTTAACAACAAGTTTAAAAGAATCGTTAAATTTTAATGTGTTCCACTTTTGATTTGACATAAACTATTTTTCGAATCACCTAAAAAATCAAAAGTGGAACACATTGATAGCCATGAAAAACAGAATCACTCATATATCAGACCCATAATTTTTAAAGAAAAATTTAAGGATCCTTTTAAACTTAACGAGAGATGTAACGATTTATACTGATATAACTAATTTATAACTCCAACATATTTGACGGACCAACGGAGGATTATATACAGGCAAATTTTAAATATAAAAAGCTACCTTATGTTGTTGGACTTGACTTTGACTGACAGCGTAATTGAGCATTTTAGTTCATGTGCCAATATAAAAGTGGCTAAATATAATACATTAAAAATTGGTCAATTATTGACAAAAACTAAAGACAAAACACCGTATATGCAAAATTACAATATTGTATATAATATCCCGTGTCTGGACTATCAAAAATTCTACACAGATCAAACTAGTCAAAGCTTAAAAAACCGTATTATTCAACATAAAAGCGATAGTAGAATAGATAAAAAATCGTGTGCTTTAGTACATCACTTTCAAAATCTGGGCCATAGATTTGACTTTAACAACACAAAAATTTTAGAACGTGAAGGTAATTATAAAAAAAGAACATTTTTGGAAATGATACATATAAATAAGAATAAAAATAATTCTATAAATTGCAGATCAGCTGTTGATCAGCTTAGTACCATTTATTGTAGCATTCTTGTTTAGCACCACTGTATTTCTATGTACTTTTGTACTGTTGTTTTGTATTTTTGTTGAACCCGTTAGTGTGGTTGCAGGTTTATTGTTTAAAACGGTATATTTTTATCTACCAACGCTCCCGCGTCGAGTATAAATTCTGTATTTTACGAACACCTGAATGCATTTCGATTTAAGCATCTACGATGTGAGTTAGCCAGGGGACCTTCAACACGCTTTTTTTTTTTTGGTTTTTTTTTACCAATGTTTTTCAAATAAAATTTGTTTAACGTTCTGTATGGTAACTCTGAATGTAAGTTTGTATTATTTTGATTGTACTGTTAATTCATTAGTGTTGTATTTTAGCTATTTACCTCCTGAGGAAGCCATTAATCAATAATATATATATAAATGATTTTTTGTTTTTGTTTGACACACTCCACAGACCGCTATATTCATATATATATATATATATATATATATATATATATATATATATATATACATACAAAAGAAATAATACCCAAGAACAGTAGTATATCAAAAGTCGTCAAAAAAGTAGTCTATCAAAGTATAATAGGCATTATCCAAAAGAAGGTGCTTAACTTGTTTTCTAAATTTCATGTAATTGCTTATTCTTCTTATGTCCAATGGCAAATGATTAAATTTTTTTTTGAATTATAAAATAAAGACTTTTTTATCAGGGTGGTTGAAGGTACTGGTAAAGCTAAATTATCACAATTTCTTGTTTGGTAAGTTAATGCAACTCTTGTATATTTATCCCTTCTTTTAAAAATTAAACAAACTGATTCCAAAATATACAAGCATGACAACGTTAATATTTTATGTTTTCTGAAAAGTAGCTGGCAGGAATCTCTAGAACTGGCATTGCACATACATTGGACTGCCCTTTGTTGAATTAAAAATATCGATGTAAATGAAGTCTGGGAACAACCTCCCCAAAAAGGTAGGCCATATCGCAAATGGGATTCGATCAAAGTAAACTGATCTGGAGAAGGATAAACCCAGTTCTTTAGAAGTTAGTCGTACTGCAGAGCAACCTTTTAAAAGCTTCTCAGTTAAATGTGCAATATGATTTTCAAATTTTAAATTTTGATCTACAAACATACCTAAAAATTTAGTGCAAGATCTGTTCTCTATAAGTTGATCCCCAAATAAACATTACCTAGTGAACAATTAAAATGTAGAATATTAGTTTTTGACACGTTAAAAGAAATTTCAGTCGCACCATCCCTTGATAATCATAATATCTTCCGAAATGGTTTGATGCAATCTAAGTGTGTCATTGTCATGCCAAAAAATAGAAATATCGTCATCAAAAAGAGTCAACGAACCTCTAACATTAAGCTTAGTAATGTCATTAAAATACAGAAGAAAAAGCAACGGGCCCAATACAGATCCCTAAGGGACTCCACTATCAGTGGTCATTTGTCCGGAGATTCCTCCCGCAATTCTAACCACCTGCCTACGACCACTTAAATACGACTCAAACCAATTTAAAAAATTGTTTCTGCAACCATACCGTTCTAGTTTTTGCAATAGTATTCTGTGACTGACACAATCAAATGCCTTTGATAAGTCACAGAACACTGCCACTGCTGCAGACTTCTCATTAATTTTCAAATATAGTTTTTCTAGAAAGGAAAATATTGCATCGCCAGTTGATTTTGAATTCTGAAACCCGAACTGATTTGAATAAATAATAAATATCCTCTTGGAAAAAAACGTAGGAACTCCGAAATTGAAATGCCTTTACTTTCTATTTACTGAATGTCATAATGCTCTAGTCTTTTTTCTTATAGCAAGTACAGCGTTCCACTAAAAAATTTAGTTGTAAATTTAAACTATTAGTTAAATGAAACATATAAATGAAGTACTAATAGTACCATTAATTTTAATGTCACAGTTTACACTTAGAGTGTTGCTGAACTGAGAAATCTGGCATCTATGGATTTTTGTCAAATATCCACCTGATTCTGACTCGTAATTGGCACTTTCATTTTCTTTAATTTGCACCGCAGTTGGTTTGTAATCTTAGAGGTCGCTGCTTATTGTTTATTTGTTTGCTCGGGTTTTTATTCATGATTCTAGGAGATAATTAAAGTTATTAGTATTTTTTCATCCCTTTTTAACGTGTTAACTATATCTGAACTGGTCATCGCATACGTCATTGCTGGTACTTTTCAAAGGGTGACCCTGATTTGTCAAGTATTAATATGTCTGTCAGCTGGTAGAGGGTCATTTTTTACTCTTAAAAGGGCTGAAGGACTCATTCATTCTGGCCACAGGTATCTTGTGTCTGTCGGTAAATCTGGATTAATCTAAGCCAAAATTATTGGGATCTTAGTGGGCAGTCCAAACTTAAAAGTTCAAATTGATTTTTCTTCATTTGTATGAACTTATTTTGTCGATTTGTTTGGAACTTTTAATACTTCGTAGAAAGGATCTGGGATACTCAAGTGCCAAACGCCCAGGAAAAAGAAAACCAATATTTTGGACTCAATCCTGGAACGGCAGTGTTTTTTTAACCCTCTAAGTTCCTGAACATCAAAGGACTGAGGGTTTTTTTGTGATTTTACCACCTAGTCATGATGTGAAGTTATGCTACGAAGTACTTAGTCTTTTTGAATATCAGTTTAAAGTACTGATCTGACTAGTCCAGTTCATTACCGGAACCTGCTGCTGACTTTTGGCAAACGTGATTAGTTAATCAGATAAGCTTAAGTTTAATTTATATTTAGTTCTTTTGTGGTAAAATTTCATATTATTGTTGCTTACCGTTTAGTCTAAGCTATAATTTCCTTATATTAAGCCATGCCAATGATTAAATTACCATTAAAAATATCTAAACAAATGTTTTGGTTGTAGAAGGCTTTCATGAAAATAGCCGCAATCAGAAGTGCTAGTTAAAGTTCCTCAAAAAACTACAATAAATTAATGTGAGACTTGAGGATACACGGTAGCCCATCGGCACTTATGAGGGGTATTTCCCTTATTTTTAAAGAGAGAAGGTCGCAGTTTTCGCGGCAGCATGCTAGTTTTTTATGAAATTAAAGATGGCGCCAACAGAATTTTCATAACCGTTTTTGTTTTTGAGATACAGGGCGTTTCTGAAAATGTTGCATTTTCAGGCACTACTCGTTCTGTTCCTTGTATGACCTTTTCCGTAGAATTCAGTGCCCCTTTCAGAAAAAAGTTATCGGACCCCCTGTATATTATCCTTTATATTTATTAAGGTATCAACGGGTTCCCAATAAATCCGACCAAAACAATGTGATATCTTTTCTCTTGGTTACCTACTAATAATAATAATAATAATAATAATATACATATAACGTGTAGTAGTTATAATTACGTTTGTTTGTTGTTTTTGAATTTAAACGTATGTATGTAATACTTTAATCTTTTTCAACTTCCTACCACAAAAAAAAACTTGTAGTGTCATTCCATATTTCTGTCCTTATTACATTAATTAATTAGTAAATTTAATTGTTGGTTCTTTGGTGTTATATATATAACTATATATACTTATATCATATTAACACCAAAGAACCAACAATTAAATTTACTATTGAAAAGGAAACAGACCAACAACTTCCATTTTGAGACATACTTATCACAAAAGCCATACACAGTTTTGAAACAAAAGTATACAGAAAACCTACACACACAAACAGATACTTAAATTTTTACTCAAATCATCCAATCATGGTTAAAAAGGGAGTTGTAAAAAGTCTATTGCAAAGATCAAAATTTTATTAAAGAAAAAAATTTTGATTGAAAATTTGAAAAGATGTTTTAAATCAAAATAATTATCCTAATGATTTCGTTGAAAAATGTTTTTATGAATTTGAGAATCCAAAAGATAAAAAAATCCAAAATAGACCAATTACAAACCTCTTTATACCATACATATCTAATTTATCAGATAAAATAAAACGAATAGGTAAACGTTTTAACATCAGAACGATCTTTAAAACACAAAATACACTTAGAAGTAAACTTACAAAAACAAAACCTAGCAATGAACAAGAAAATACAAAAAATGTTATTTATAAAATTCCGTGTCAATGCAATACATTTTACATAGGTGAAACCTCTAGGCCATTAGCCAAAAGAATTAAAGAACACCAAACATACATAAAAATAGGGAATTTCAAAAATCAAACATTTGCCAACATGCACTAGATAACAATCATAAAATTAATTGGAATGCTTCTAGTATTTTAGCAAAAGAACCATGTTCCAAAAAACGTAAAATAAAAGAAAGTGCCTTAAATTATTAAATAAAGATAATTGGTAGCATCTTGTTCCGTTAGTTTTAATAACACTTGGTTAAATTTGCTAAATACTGAAGTAAAAATAGGACACCTCAAAATACAATAAATTATAATGAACATACTCTAGGTACACCTATTTCGCACCTTATTCTAACAATTAAAAATAACACCTTTAAATTGAAATTCACTGACATTTTGTAAGAGATTAGCCATTCTGGTTATATTTCTGATACGAAACATAAGACATATTCTGCTTTTAGTATTTTATTTGTAGGTTTGCTGAAGACGGGGGTAGACTTTCCCTCGAAACGTCCAGAAAGCGGGCATTTTTCAGTGTCGTTCCTCGGGTACCTTCGTAGTGGACCCAGAACTCAAGACTATCTATTCAATTTATAGGGTAATTATATTTTATTTTTTATTTTTTTTCAATTTTCTAAGGCGGAAAAACCCAAAAAATAGTTTTAAATACGCCATTATTGTAAAAAAAGTAAATTAAATATAGTGTATAGTTAAATAGAAACACCAAAATCACAAACATATTTCATTGATAATTAAAAACTGACAAAACCTCAAAATTTTTGACATTTTCCTTTTTGTTATATAAACACATTAGCCATAGCCCATTAGACATAGCCTACTACCTAATAATTGGATACAAAAGAAAATTTTAGAAAATTTAACATTTTGAGCTGGTCTTTCAAAATAACTTCGTACATTATATATTATTTCTAATAAACATAAAGAATAATATACAGGGCGTCTCATTAAAAAAATAAGGTAGCGCCCGATAACTTTTTGAACTGACCCCGTATACTTATTCTAAAAACGGCACTGAATTCTACGGAAAAAACAGTTTCCGCCTTTTTGATAAGGTATTAGATAGCTGTGATACGAGGGTTACTTGAAACATTTTGAAAAACGCCCTGTACCTCAAAAACCAAAATAAAGGAGATACTCGGCAAAAGTGCCCAAAATTGGATACTGTACATTAGGTATCAGTAAAGGTAAAGATAATATTGTTATGTTGAAGTATAGCGGACATTATACCTTAAAACTGACTACTTGTTGAATGAAGGAGGATGATGAGGATATTCAGTATATAGAAAACAAATGCATACTAATACATACTTAATTGTACATTACCACCAGATTAATAAGGATTACCGTTAGGTAGTACTAGGGCGATACCTTCGCAAGGCATTTTTGGCACTGCGGTTCTACAAAGGGACAAAGGTAAGAATCTCCTGTAGAATACAGAGGTCCAAGAGATCGTTGAAGTGAGTTCCTGAGATAGGGCGCAAGGGCCAGTTTAGTCTACCTGCTGCGCTTCAGCATCCTATAGAAACATTGTTTTTTATTTCTGTTATACATGACAACGCAAATATCAAGGTTATTTTGATGGTTTAACATTTACCTATGCAAAATATAGTGTATACATATTTTACCATTAACGATATTTAACAGTTTTATCCCAACTAAACTACCCTAGAATTTGAGACAGTTAACGTTGCAGAGAAAACAAAAGACTAACTCTAAAAGAAAACTAAAAGAGCGTTGTTTTAATAGTCGCGGCCGAGACTAGCCTCCCAACTTATTAGTAAAACAAATGCAGTTACCATTATTTATATAAAAAAAATGTGTTGAACAATATCGTTAATAAGCCAGAAACGTTTATTCAAACCCATATGTTTATCTGTCATTCAATTTGTCTTTTGATGATTTATTGAAACACAAAATAATATACAAAATATTAAATTCGAAGAAAAAAAATTAAGAAAGGTATTGAGTTAAAAGGCACTTAGACACAGACATTTTAGCGCCTTAAAATATCTCTTTAAAAATAAGCAAAAATCATCATTAGGGAAATTGTTGACTATCCGAAATAGACAATATTTATAATATTATATATTTTAAAATAAATATACAGATACATATCATTACTTTAGAACTTTTGATACTTTTTATGCTACAAATACATACGGGAAACCATTTAAATTTCGCGCATTATAATTGAAGTTTTTCTCAAGTTAGCCCAACAATTACTACCACCTTTTGCATAGAATCCGTAATTATGTTGTTAAATATTTGTTTTAATCTCAAACCTCGTGTGACAGATTCACCCACGTCTACTTCGTAATTCCTTTTAATAAAGCAAAAAGATTAGATTTTATCATGACAAATAAAACACATTTTAACGTTATAAATGGACAAAAGGCCACTTTGTACAAAGTAAATGAGATAGAGCACGCAATGTGGTAGCAATTTTATCAGCACGTGGTTAGTTGCTAAATACGGTATAGGGAATAAAATTCTTTCTACAGGTGAGAGACACTTTTACATATTTTTACTTGAGATTATCTGCCTGTCACAATCATAATAACTGAGAAATAAATAATATATTATAATTATACTAAACGTATGTAATATAAATAATCAAACTAAGGTTAAATATAATTAACATTGTTGTAATTTTAATAGTTTTTAACTGAGTAGATCTAATTTTTCAGTTCAGGGTATTTATTTATATTTTCTATGAAGAAAAATGGTGGCCCAAACTAAATCGTAAATTCAAATGCAGAAACCTTTTTCCGGGTCGTCCTTATCCCTAAGCCTAGAAAAGACGACTATTCCCACCCAAAATCTTAATGGAAAGGCTCTGTGAGAGAACATACAGATTAGTGAACATGGTGGTTCAGAGAATAGAGGAGTCGCCTTTCTATAGGCAGTCAGCTCTAGGAGCTTTTCTAGACGTAGAACACTCCGTACAAACAGAAAAAGAAAGAATAACAGGTAAAGAAGTTATTATTTTCACAAACAGCAAACAAGTCTTGCAAATCGTAAAAAAGAATAAAATAATATCCAAAGTGATTCTTGAGTGCCACCAGATCCTGGAGACGGTTTCCCAGAGGAATACGGTCACAGCTTCCTGGATTAAGGGACATAGTGGAATCGAAGGAAATGAAAAAGCAGATAGGTTGCCGCGTAACGGAGCAAAGGGTAAACCATGTGGTCCTGAACCCTTCGCGCCGCTATCCTCTAAGGCGATCAATCTAAAGATAAACGAACAGTCAACAAAGATTCTAATAGAGAGATTGGAGAGACAGAAATTTAGATACTCAGGTGCCGCAATTCGCGGCCCTGAGATCGCTCGGACTGAGTACCTCCTCGGGCGCTCATGTTTTTTTGTTACTGCCCAGCTCTTGAAAATACCAAAGAATCTATTATGGGGGCAAGACGGCCAGAAATGGCCACAATCGGAGGGGCTCTGCTGCTACGGTGCTGGCTCGACGAGTGAAACTCCGAAGGGGATAACAATGGGCTCACCTGAGACGCCTAAGTAATAGGTTGACGCAAGTCTCCCCTCCATACTCTCCATCTATCTTCTAAACCTGTTTACAACTAATGAGTAGGTATTATTTTAAACTGAGATAAAAGACATTCATTTAGGAATAATTTGTTGAGTTTATCTTCAGGATGAAGTTGGAATGGAATGACCAAAAAATAAAATTAGACCAAATCTTAACAAAAATGTATTTATTTAGGCTCAACGTATTTCGGTTAAACAACCATTTTCAAGAGCATGTAAACATCCAAAAAATGTCAGAATTTACGGGAGTCAGATATAAAACAATTTAAAATAAATAACGTACATCACCTTAACACAGAATAAGCATTACATCAACAGATAAAATACCAACGTTTAAAACTCCTACATACATTAAAAACTTGTTAATAATTACTGAAAGATGAACTGTAAATGTGTCCTGGCCGTGAAAGTCAAACCTATTTACAAGTCAAGTATATAAAAAAACATATAAAAGCAATTGTTTTATAATATGAATATAATATGGGAAATGCTTATTATTTATTATTTAAATAATTTTATTATAATGAGCACTTCTCATTGATTGAAATCTTCGCAATTTCCGAGCACCCACGGGCATTCTGTTTTTTACCCCGGGAAATATTATGTAACATTTTAAAATTATTTGTCGAACGAATGTTTTGTTTAAGGTGAACACCAAATACTGGTTTATTGTCATTTCAAAATTTTTGAGCATTGGATTCTCAGTTTGAAGCTTCTACCTAATTTGCCGATGTAAGAAAAACTGCAATTGCTACAATCAAGTTGATAAACCTCACTTTTCTTAAAATTGTCTATTTTATGTTTGCTATGTGACAAAATTTTACCTAAATTCCATACAGATCTATACACTATTCGTACATTTTGTAAAATATGTTTGAATATATTTTCAATTTTAACTGATACTGGACCAATGTAACTAATTTTCAGAAATTTTGGCGGTTGCCAAGGCGGAATTGGGTTATCCATTTAACTATTACATACCTCTCTATGGATTGATTTGCAAAAACTTTTTATTTTTTGATTATTATTCATTTAAGATACTTTTATATAAAAAACATAATATTCAAATAAATAAATTGAAATTTTGCAGGTCTGATGTAAAAGAACAAAACAAAGCTTATTTGAATGCAGTAAAACCTGGATTATCCGGCTCTGATGAGACCGGATGGATCACGGATAATAAAAAACACGGAAAACTAAAATACATAGTTAATTTACGAAATATAACACGGAAACTCATAATATGATTTTTTAACACAAAGGAAATTAAAAAAATGAACATACATACATAAATTTAAATATCAGTAGGCATGAAACAATTTTATGTAGCTGATCCTACAATATGTATGCAATTGGTCATTTTTCTTTGCTTTTTAATTTTTCTTGTTTTGCCTTATTTTTTGGCGTATTTTGAATATGTTTATGGCATCTAAGTCAGCAGATTTCTGTTGCTTCCAGTACGCTAAGAGAAGATGAACAGCTATTTCAGCGCCCCGCTTCGGTACATGTTACTATGTCATCTTCTTCCTCCTCAGTCATTTGTTAGATTGAATTAAGCTATGATGATTTAAAACATCTTTAGTTAAACCGTTGTCACTTATCAGCTGTTGATGTCCTGTATATTTGTTGTCACGTTGAATCCATTGTTCTACCTCAGATTGGGAATCCCCAGCCCGGTTAATCCGCGTACGGATTATCAAAGTTTAACTGTATTTTGAAATTAAGAAATTTTTTCGTTCTACGGTTGCGAAATAAATGCAATATATTATATGGTATACTTAACCAATTTAAAATTGTGTATATCATATACTTATATGTTATGGTAAAAAAATCACAGCATATTAAAATATTCTTTGGCGTATGCGCATCAACGCTACTTGAAACATCTGCATTTGTTAGCTTTATTGAACGGACACAACATCACTGCAATGTTGTTTATCATTTTCAAGCCAAACATTATATTTTCATTTATATAAACACTCTTGGATAATACCAACATATTTTTATTGGCTAATTTTTGTAGTTTCCTTTTTATTCGTATGATTAGTGATTTAAGGGAAAGATACAAATATAGTTTTAGTAGTAAAATGTGAACTAACAATTAAAAAGAAATACTTAGTTTTATTATTTGATCTCGCCGGTGCCTATTCAATTTTTTCGATGCTATACCAACCAAGAAAAAATGATCAAAGTTTTAAGTTGTAGAAACGTAATTTTACTTTTCTTAAATATTTATTCTTCTAATTTAAACTTTGTTACCTTAAAAACGTAAATTATAATCACTTGAAACCACCTTACTTTTATTTTGGAAAGTAAAGTACGATCCAGTTTAGTTTCGCACGTATTTATTAACTACCTATTAAAATTTTTGTGACTTTCTTTGGATAAAACAAAAAATTCATTGCAAGGGAAGTTTTCGCTTTATTTGCCCAAAATATTTACTTAATATATGTAAATAAGAATAATATAAATAATTGTGGATAATAAAAATAATATCCATAACTTTGAACAAGTAGTGTATAACTTTGAACAATAGTTTGTCATGTTTACTACTGATAAATACTTTCAATGCCTAACTCGGTAAATAAGAATTTCTGTTTCAACCTATAAATAATTGTGGATAATTAGTTGCAATTTTTTTTAATAATATCCATAACTTTGAACAAGTAGTGTATAACTTTGAACAATAGTTTGTCATGTTTACTACTGATAAATACTTTCAATGCCTACGCCTGAGATGATATTATTATTAAAACAGCACGCAATATGTAAAATGAACAAAATTCTAGGAAAACTTAAGAAGAAAATTGATACTTTCGACAGTCTTTCAAATTTCAACAAACTGATTTCCTTCTTTTAAAATTACAAAGATTTTTAATGCAAAAAAAGATGTCGAACGGATAAACGAAGGCCATTTCAACACCATAAATGAACAAAGGGACCAGCCCTTTAATTAAATTAGATAAAACACGCAACATGATTACGATTTTACCGGTACGTGATTTCATTTACCGAAGAAATTTTCGCTGACCTAACAAGAAAATTTAAGCGGGAAAAATGTAGAATTTGGAATTATTTTTTGAGAAAAAGACACTTCTTGCGACTACTGAAGCGAAAAGGAAGTCGTTGCTTAAAAACAATCGGGCATGAAATTGAACAAAATTGTGTCGTTTATCTTGGATTCGTTAAAATAAATTCTATTTGAAGTGAGTCGTTAACAAAAAGCATTGGCGCTATTAAAAGAATTTATAAATAATCCGTCAAAATAAACTGAATAGTTTAATAAAAATTCAAAACATTTTAATAAAATATATGAATGAATGGGCAATTTATTTATGAAATATTGTATACCTTAAGTGACGTTCCCAATAAACTGTTGTAATCTATTAATGAAATTGAACATGATTCCAGAACGTAAATCTTGAGGAACGGCTTAAAATTCTGTCTCAGTTTATCAAATGGTTTGATAACGTGAAAACAACATTAAGTAATTAAATTACACTAAATGGTTTACCGACAATAGGCATAGTATCATATTATTTCTTTGCGAGTGTAAACGAGTTAAAAGGTCTCTCGTTCAGTTACACCTATCGAAGTACCACTCACCACCAGAAAATCTGTTCTTGTTGCAACGAGTCTTGTGTTGTGCGTAGTTTTCGGTCTATAGCGTGGTGCAGAGTGCTCTGTTGAAATCCGTGTTTGATCCTGCAGAATTTTCAAAATCTTTTTCGTCCATTTTCATGGCCAAACTCATGCTTAAGATATGTATGGCATATACGGGCATATCTCTGCCTTGAAAAGTATTTATCACTAATTATGTACCGCATGTCTGTTTATATTTTGTACCCCTCCCCCTACAGCTCTTATTTTTAGAGATTGAGAAAAACTTTAAATCCAGAATTTGTAAGGTTTTCCCTGAACCGCTAGGATCTTTTATCGGAATAAACAAATGGGCACCTCAAATCTGTCAAAAATCATCAACTTGTAGTTTTTTTAATGGAACACCCTGTATATTATTTTTTATGTCGTATATTTGCTCTAACCGTTTTGCCAATAACTTACATTAAAAAAGCCACTAATTAAGCTGTACACTCAGGTAGTCGGATTTCATTAAAAAACAACTATCATACCTATTTCAGGTAACTTTGACAATTTTGAGATAAGTAATTAAAAACCTATGTTGGTATAGGAGTATTTTAATAAAAGAACTATTTTAAAGTTAGTAATAAAATATATTATAAACTAGTAACATTATAAAAAAATATCGTGTAAAGTGATACATGTTTACTAATACTAACATAATGTAGAACAAACGTCCGTTTAAATTCAATAATAGGTGGAGTAGCCAGTTTATGACAGAAATGGAATATCTCTTTTTCCAAAAAAAAAAAACAGAGCCGAGGCGACGCAAGTCTTGACTCGGATTTTTCATTTCTGTCACTACCCACTGCTCCACCTATTACTATTACTAAAACAATCATTTAAAAAGATTTAAGCGTCAACATATTCTCCATTATTTTGAAAACAACATAAAATTTTTTTATTGCATTTGAAACAAAATCAGGAGTCTCTGTATTTAAACTAAGTATTTCACCTGCTATTCTGTTTCGTAAAATATTTAGTTTTTCTGGACGATTATAATATATTTTTTCTTTAAGATGACAGAAAAAATCCAAAGGTGTTAGGTCCGGATTGTTTGCTGCCAATCTACATAACGTCTCTATTATTTAAAAAATTATTTACTATAGGAACATTATGGGAAGGTGTTCCATCCTGTTGCCAGATTACGTTATCTTGATTTGGAAGATTTTATAAAATAATTTCTATTTCATTATTTAAAAAATTATAATATTTTTGTCCCGTTAAACTCTTCTCAAAAATCATTGGACACAAAAGTTTATTTCTAAAAAGACCATACCAGACATTAACAGATTTTCTCCCTGAATTTCTGACAACTTGATACTGCTGTGGGTTGGCCGTCGCCCAGTATCTTCTGTTTTGTCTGTTAAACATGCCCGCTGTTGAAAAATTTGCTTCATCAGTGAAAATAATCTTATTTTCAAATTTGTCGTCTTTCGTCAGATGTCCCAAGATTTCTGCACAAGCTCGTCTTTGCCTCATGTTTTCTCCAGTCACGCCTTGCCTAGGGTGAATTTTAAAGGGGAAATATTTACTTTCCCCTAATACAGAGTTAATTTTTTGACTCGATCTTCCAAAATAGAACGAACTATCCGATACTCATCTGAAGCATTGTGTAAAAAGTAATAAATTAATTTAATACTGTTGCATTAATGTGCATATCTAATAAATTAAAGAAAGACTTTATAAAAAATAATGTTAACATATCACTGGGGGGCATTACTCTTCCATACGTAGATTCCGCGAAAAATTTGGGCTTAACGGTGGACGAACAGCTCTGTTTCATAAATAACAAGGCATTTAGTTCTCTTAAACTTTTTTAACAGTCGCCATTTTCCGGATTTTAAATTAAAAAGGATGCTCTGTGACAGTCTGGTTCTTTCTCACTACTCCTATAGCGATTTTGTGTATATGACATGTCTTATAGAAACTGAAAAAAATTGAACACAAAAAATGAAAAAATTCTTGTTGTAGACTTATTTATGGCATAAGGAAATTCGGCCATATAACTGACAAAATAAAAGAACGCAAATGGCTAAATATGAGGAATAGGTGTAGTCACCATCTAGGCAATTTTGTGCATAAACTGCTTATCACTCATAATTCCTCTAATATTCTCAAAAAAGAGATTATTCCAAGAAGCAATGTCCACAATAGAAACGTTCGACATAAAAATATGTTTACAATACCACGACATAGATCGGCAAAATTTCAAAGATGCTTTTCTTATAATGCCATAAAACTATACAACTCTATCCCTGAAGAATTTAAGGTTTTTAATATCAAAAAATTTAAATTTAAGTTTCGCTCTTATTTATTAAACAAGCAGTGATAACAATGAGTGCTGTTGCTGCTGTCGGTGTCGCATGAGGTTCAGGGTGTCAAGGTCTTAATTCTGTAAATATGTTAATATAATATTAACTTGTATATTTAGACATATTTTGTAAATTTACGTCTTTTAAATATTAAAAATCTCGATTTTTACATACAGGAATACGTTTCGAAATGTATCTTTTTGCATTCTCGCCTTAATTTATATAAATTTTATTATACCGCAAATTTAATTACATAACTAGCTTGATTACTTATACGCCTAATAGCAAAATAAGCTAGACTTCGCCCAACTCACGTGGGTTACCCTCTTATAACATACCTATATCTTGATATGTATTCTTTTAAAAACTCTTATTGTAAAATTCTGTATTATTACTAATAAAAGCCTTTATTATTATTATTATTACTATTATTAATATAATGCATTAAATAATCTTACCTTCATAAAACAGCAAAATATCTAAATCTTCTGCGGACTCAGCGACAGTTCTTCTTTTCCTTTCAAATGTTTTATTATCTTGAAATTGTTTTAGAATATAACTTATGGCTCTTTTAGATGGTATTTGACGATCGCGGTATATACTCCTATATTCACGATGTGTTTTGGTAGCATTACCTCCATTTGAATTTTTTAACAGATTTGCGATGCTCATTTGTTTATTCCGATAAAAGATCTTAGCTCTTCAGGCAAACCCTACAAATTCTGCGTTTAAAGATTTTCCCTATCGCTGAAAATAAGAGATGTAGGGGGGGGGGTACAAAATATAAACAGATACCCGGTACATGTCAAAAGAGATATACATGACATATGAATAACATGTCACTTTGATTTGTGAGATATGGAGCATTTTTATAGTTACAGGGCATTCTAAAAGAACAAATTGGAATAATTTTTTATAAAATAAATTCGAATACTTTGTAAATTGGAAAATATAGAGTTCGCATCTATGCTCATAAAAATGTGTTAATTGAGAATTGCATTAGAACTAAAATATGTGAGTTTTTTTAAGTGTTAAAGAATTTTTACTCTCTAGTTAATTGGTCTTGTTACATGTACAGAGTTTTCCCGTATATTTTTCCACCCACCTAGAGAGTTTATTTGAATAGATACGGAAATGTCGTAAATACTAGAGTTGTTGGGTTTTTTATGAAGCTTTAAAATATTATATCATTAGTGCGAAAATATTATTGGAAATGTCAAATTTTGACAGGTTGTCAGTTTTTTAAATGAAACACCCTGTATATTAAATCATATTCTTGAAGATCTTTTTTTTCTAATTTCTAATTTTTAATATATAAGCGTTTAAACATTAAAGAAATGGTAAGGTAATTTGCGCTAAAACATAGTGAGCCATGGTCAGGACAATTGCAATGAACGACGCCTTTTTGACGTTTACCGGTCAGAAGTAATTATTTACGAGAATTTTTAATATCTAATACGTTGGACGATGGGTTATTCGGAAGAAGAAAAACTCGACATGATAGAATAATTTTATTTACATGGTAAAAATGCATCGCCAGCTCGTAACGAATATCATAGACGGTTTCCAGATAGACCAACATTGACTCGTAGGACATTATTAAATATCGCTAAACAATTGAATGAAAGAGAAACACTTAAGCGAAAAGTTAGAATAGTGGAAAGAAACAATACCATAAAAAAATCGATAATATAAAATAGGTAAATAATAATATTAACTTAAAGAACTATTTTGGTTTTCTAAATAGCCTCCTTGGTTTATAATGCGTTTCTAAATATTTCTTCTAAATTTTCTGTGTATGGATGCGTAGATAAAATGAGGTGATTGGGTGTTTAATCGTCGATTGTTTGGATTATATTTTGCTCTAAAGCTTGGATGGTTCTTGGCATATGGTAGTATATCTTGTTTTTCAGATAACCCTACAAAAATATGTCCAATGGAGAGAGATCGGGACTGTTTGCTGGCCATCTTAATGGTTCATGTCTTCCAATCCAAAATGGATACCTGTCATTTAAAAAATTGGTGACCGGCTGGACAATATGAGGAGGGGCACCATCTTGTTGCCATATCAAATTAAGATATGAAGTAATTTCTAAATGCCTCTCGATTTCGTTTTCTAATGACTCCTGATACCTTTGTCCGGTTAAATTCCCATTTAAAAATATAGGTGCAATAACACGATTGTTAAGAAGGCCACACCAAACATGTAGGGATCTTCTTCCCCGAATTTTGACCGCCTGAAGAGCTCGCGGGTTTTCTTTGATCAAAAATGCTCATTTTTCCAGTTAAATATGCCTCCAGTAGTAAATCTTGCCTCGTCAGTGAAAATTATGTTTGATAGATTTAGTTGGTTCATCATAACACGTCTTTTTATTTCCTGGCAGAAGTGTAATCGGTGTTTTTTATTTTGATCGGTTAATTCTTGAGTAGGTAAAAACTTATATGGCTTATATTTATAATGTTTTAGAACCGAGTGGATTTTATGCCATGATTTGTTAAAAAAAGTGGCTGCATCGGGAATTGAGCGCTCAGGATTTTCTAAAACAAGAATAAATAAGATAAATAAATTATTTTAATACAAAAGTTTCAAAATTACCTTCAAAATATAATAACATATTCAAATCTTCTTCAGCGTTTCTTTCCACTATTCTAACTTTTCGCTTAAGTGTTTTTCTTTCATTCAATTGTTTAGCGATGTTTAATAATGTTCTGTCGGCGTTGGTCTATCTGGAAACCGTCTATGATATTCGATACGAGCTATCGATGCATTTTTACCATGTAAATAAAATAATTCTATCATGTCGAGTTTCTCTTCTTCCGAATAACCCTTCGTCCAACGTATTAGATATTAAAAATGCTCGTAAATAGTTACTTAGAATAGAAAATAACACACTTAAATTAAATATACAAAAAATGTTCTGTTTAAGAGTTTTAAGACTTATTTTTAGTATATCTATAATTAAAAAATATTCGTTACATACAGATGGCATTCTGTCGATTAAAGCCTTGAAACTATAATTTGTTCTGAGTGGCTAAGCACCTCTAAAGAGTGTGTCTTCCAGGGATTCTAAAATTAAGTTGAGATACAAGAAGACTGCAGTCTATTTGGCCATTTATTAATTTGTAAAAAAATAGGATAACTTCTCTTTCTTCTATTCTCCAAACTTGGGTACCTATCAAGCATTAATCAAACATCATGAGGTATATTAGTACTGAAACTGCTTAAATAACATGAAGGTTAGAATCTTTGTACTCTTTAGTGGCATTGGTATATGAGTGCCCAGATGATTGATCCGTACTCTAGTATTGCTTTGGTATCGATAGTGTGTTTACAGTTTCTTTTAATAAAACCCAACATTCGAAAACTTTTAAGCATATATATATATATATATATATATATATATATATATATATATATATATATATGTTCGTAAAAACTTAATACTCCATCGAAAATTATAGCCAAATCGTTAAAACTAAACACAGAATCTAAAAATTGAGAAGTAAAAAATAAACATCGACTCTAGAGAATAACATAGTTTCATCAAATTCATCTCGTTTTGTCAATTATAAATATGCCATAACTACAGTTCCTTCTAACGTATCGGCCACTGAAGCCCCAAACGGCAAAGATTTTAGAATTTAAATGTATTTATAAAATTCTTGAGGAAGAATTTTTGAATAACATTTTTACAACCACTTTAAAATAAAAAGAAAACTTGTTTTGACAAATAAGGTACATCTCCGTATATTCATGTACGTTAATGGTTTTTTTAAGTTAACGTTTATATGTAAAAAATATAATAAATTCGACATTTTTTGCCGTTTTCCAAAACTATTAATAATATCTGAATTCAAAAAATATATATTTTATGACGTGTCTAATGTATTCATTATAGTCCTGAAACAACAAACTTCGCAACGAGAACACGACTGTCTTTCGGCAAGTAGTAGTAGAAAGGTGGGGGGACAAGCCCAGCAACTAGGCTTAATTCGCTAAGCTCAGTCCCACTCACCTCACTCCACTTCACTACGATGGCGGCCCGTCCTTCTAATGAAGGAGAGCATTTTGTCCCAGTCGAGAGGTTGTAATTCTTCCTTGGAGAGGGACTCAACGCTGAAAGTATTCTAGCGTAATCTTGCCCACTGTTTACATGTGCCACAAGATGATAGAGATCCTCGTTTTCTGCCTCAGAGTCAGGACAACAAAGATTGTCTACTATTCCCAGCTGGTACATGTGCCTGCTTACTTAATTGGGTCACCTATCACCTGTCGACTCAAGTTGCCTTAGATCCGCATGGGTTAGGTAGCATTTCTTTTGTCTCTCTACAGTAGTTCGTCCTTGAACCATTTTCTTTTGTCTATTCAGGGCCTGTGAGCAGTATTGTTTACTTATACCCAGGCAGGGTTCTGGGCCCGAAAATTGGAGCGTCGATCCGCTTCTGACGAGATCATCCGCTTTCTCGTTGCGTTCGATACCACTGTGCCCAGGCACCCATTTTAATCTCCCCACCTTTGTCGTTGCTAGCTCACTTAGTGTATCTCTGCATTCCTGGCCTAGAGCTGAGCTCATTTTTGGGTGTACCGATGGCTTCGAAAGCCACCCGGCTTCCTCCTTTGTTGCAACCTGCAATATAAAATAAACCTCAGCCTGAAAAACTGTTTCCCAGCGGACCTCTCCGACACCATTGTCCGACGGATATATGGGGTGTACTATTATCCCTGCATTGATCCCTTGTTTGAATTTCATTCTCAAAAGGCCTAGTGAGCCTAAGACGTCTGTCTGGCAGAATTGCTTTCGAAGACAGGGTGGGGATCTCCTGGCGCATTATGGCGGCGATTTTCATACGGCCGTTCCTATTAGATTTTTAAACCAAATTCCGCAGTCGTCCATCCTTTTCCACGAGGCCAAGGCTTCCTTCTTGATCCATATCGGAAGCTCTGGGAAGCCTAAGGGAAAGTTGAGTGCGGTGCCTGGTGTAGTCCTCATTACTCCAATAATCCTTAAGTAGATCAGTCTTTGAAGTCCGTCCAGTTTTTGGCAATATGTAACCTTTTCTACCGCCGGCCACCAGACCACGGATCCGGAACTGATCCTCGGTAGGATGACCGCGGTATAGAGTCAGTGCAGGACCTGTGTGGATAAACCCCACTATCGGCCCACCACGCGGCGTAGTTGCAACATTATTGCTATGGATTTAATAGTTACCTGTGTGTCTTTCGGAAATATTTTTTAACAAAATTTGTACAATATTTGACTCAATTGACGCCAGAAGAATTCTTGTAATACGGATCGAAAATAATTATTATGAGATACGCCGTGGTATTCACGGCTAGTCTCAGAATGATCGATATTTCGATCTTTATTACATAAGTAATGATTTCTCTTTAAAGAAGGTGTTTTCCCCCTAGAATTTTTGCATTTTTACCGCATTTTTTTAAATGCTAAGCGTTATTGCGTTAATACAATTTATTTGTAGATTTGACTGAGTTGTCCGTTATTTTGTGACAGTACATTTTAAAGTTTTGAAATGAAAGAATATATACTTTATTATTATTAACTATAATATTAATTAATAATAATAATAATTATTATTAATTAATTTATTTTGCTAATTACAGCGGACTGCAGTTTCGTAGCCTTGCTGCATTTTCAATGGAATTACTTAAAACTAAAAATACATCATTCTATACAAAATACAGAAGATCATTAAAATATAAAAAATTAGAAGTTTATAGGTTAAAATGCTATGAATGCAATAGCTGTTAAATAGGAAAAACGGGTAGAAAATAAGGAACATAATGCATCATAGAGATTAAGATAAAACCATTCACATTTAGCAAACTATTTTTTAGAAACCCCACATATATTGCCGTGTTAGACAATTTTATAGATATTTTTCCTTATTAACAAAACATAGAAAATTAGATATGTTAGAAAAAATTGAAATTTTTAAATCTTATAATAACTAAAATGTCACCCTGCTTATTAGCCAAATTGAAGTTGAAAATTCTCACTATATAATATATTTTTAGACCCTAAAATACGAACCTCATTGTAACAAATTATTTATATTTTAAAAAAGTTTTTCTGTCCCTCACTGAAAAAATTTTTGTAATTATTCTATTCTCTCTTTGGTAATAGAAATTTGACGTGTTTCACTGCTTTAAGGATTTCATTGATTTATGTTATCCTGTATAATAGGAAAAAATGTGTTTATATATAAAAAAAAATTTGACGTCTCTCACCGTTTGTTAATAAAGCTAAAGATACTATATTTTTTTTCCTTTTCTGAAGGGCCTGTTTCAAATGCCTAAGGCTGCCCTGTATAGTTGAAAAAATGTTTTTATATAAAAAAAATAGAAGAAATATGACGCTCTCACCCTTATTAGGCTAATTTTTATATGAGCTTTATCTACGCCAATAACTTCTTTAATTAGTGTGATCGATAATCATTGATCATACTTGGATACTTGCCAAATGCACAATGTCAAATATGATGCAAATCAAAGCACACCAAAGGGTACTGTGTAAATGCGTTCAAATGTTTGTCGAATACACAAGTAGCTTGATCGACAATCATTATTCATACTTGAGTACTTGCCAAATGCACAATTATTTGTGTATTAGACAAATATTTGAGTCCCAATAGAAAAGCATGCTACGATAGTCGAGAAACGAGCCTTCCAAACCTGGTATGTTTGTATTACAGACATATTCTCTTGCGGATTAGTGTATATATAGATCTTTATTCAAACAATCAGCAAAAGTTTCTTTCAAAAGCCGTACGAGTAGTTCACATATAAAAATGAAACCGCTTTTATTTGCTTTCATTCCATGGTAGAAGATAAGAATATTTGAAAATTGCCGGCTAGGTTTTAAAGCAAATATTAATTCATCTTCCAGTTTACCTTGCTCGGTTAAATAAACGTGTTTGTTTAAAAATTGAAAAATTGTGTTTTAAATCTTAGCTTTTAGTGCAGTCAGTTGTAAAAAAGTCATTATATCGTTAATTTTCAACAATCTTTCGTCTTTTCTTAATGGTATAGAGATTCTGAATGGATTTTGGTCTTCAAAAATAGAGTACCAGAAAGCACGGTTGAAAAAACCTTTGTTTTTATTTTTAAACAAAACGTGTGTTTTGTTTTAAACTTGTGTAAAAGTCTTGTTTTATCCCCTGTTATTACAATAATTAAAAGTGTAGACGTATTTAGATCTGACGTTCCCGCCAATCTGTTATTATAGTTTTCAATTTATGTAGTTTCGTTTGTTTGCTTTGTTTATTATGAGTGCCTTGACATTAATTGTACAACTATGTTTTACTATTAGAGTGTTTTTTTAAGAGGTTGCTAGAAATATTTTTTTTTGGATTTTACCTCGTTTTGATAGTCTGAAAAGCAAATAAACTAGTTTAATATGAAACTGACTCAAAACCAAAACACATTTATTTAAGTTCTGTACATTTCTAAACAGTTTAAAACTTTAAACTTAAAATTTATATATGATATTAAAACGAAATCAGGTGGTTTTGATAGCATTACATTAGGAATGTTATGTTTTGTATAAGTGATTCTTTAGATGTTTTTACTCATATTATCAATATGTCAATATTAAATAATTGTTTTGCAAATATATGGAAGATTAGCACCATTATTCATATACGCAAAATAACTAATAAAGCACCTGAAGTATGCGATTTTCGTCCTATTCGCATAGCACATCTTCTTGGTACGGGTCTGACGCACCCGGGGCCCCAGTCTTCTGTTTTCGTGCTAAATGTTATATGTTCGTGTCTGTTAATACAAACCGCCTTCAACGGCTATACTTGTCATATAATACAGAATTTAACATGCTTTGTGATCCTCCCTCAGAAGACCTAAGAGACAAAACACAACCAAATCATCAAACCTCACGGAGCAGGGGGTCGGATCTCCAGTTCCGGTAGGTGCAGCGGGTAGTAGCGTGGGCCCCTCCCGACTATCTAGTAGGAAACCAGGCTGGAATGGAGTCTAAGGCTACTGGAATATCATACGGGCTTAAAAGACCCAGAATTGACTCACAGGTTAATGAAAATTTTTCGAGATTTTTTGTTATTAAACGAAAAGAAGGCTCCTTTATAGAGGCTTCTCCTTTTGTGATTTTTAAATCCCTTCAAGGTTTTTTGGTTCGTTCAAAAATACTAGGAAATTAAAAGATGGAACAATTCACATTGAAATAACGAATGAAAGTCAGTCTAACAATGCACTTAATTTGAAGAAAATACATCTATATCAAATAGAAGTTGTAAAAACTTAACTCTCTAAATGTACTTAAAGGTGGCTCTGATTTAGCCTTTTGCACAGATGAAGAAATGTTGGAGGAACTAAGGCTCCAAGGTGTCATAGAAGTATTTAGAATACCATCAAAGGATTCAGTGAAGAAATCCAACATATTTGTTCTTTCTTTCGATACTCACACTCTTCCCCCCAAAATCAACGCCGGATATCTCTCTATCAGAGTTAGAGTGCACATCCCAAATCCTCTTCGCTGTTTTAATTGTAACCGATTAGGACATACTGCTAATTACTGCAAATTTCCCAAAACGTGTCCCTCCTGTGGTCATTCTTCCCATGAAGAATTTTCATTCACATCTCCTGCTCTTTGTGTGAAGTGCGGAGAAGAACACTCTCCAAGACACAAGGGATGCTCTATATACAAGAGAGAAGTTGGCATCCAGAAAATACATACCATTGAAAAGATCCTATACTTTGAGGCTAAGCAAAAATATAAAGCACTTAATCCGTCTTTCATATCTCCCTATAGTTCTGTTGCTGCAACACCCAAAAACTGTACAACTATCCCACAAAAATTATCTATCTCCATTCAGTGTTCAGTTCTTTCTCAAGGTTGTCATCGCAAACCAACCCTCCCAAACTTAAAATGCCTCTATTATTCCAAATCTCCAACCCCACTAAATCAAATTCACCTTCTTCATTATCCAAACAAACTCTCCCTCCTTCCCCCTCTTCCTTTTCCTCATCCTCATATAAGATACCCAAAAACAAAAGTCCCTCTAACTCAACGAAAAATAAGCCTACATATAAATCTCCCTCTCGTAAATCTTTACATAAATCATCAAAGGAATCATTATCAGATATGATAGTTGATGATGATATGGACCAAAAACCCCCACAAGGAAAATCTATCGAATCCAAACAAAAGTAACCCTACAATCATACCATATGAATACTTCAATCTCAAATTCACTCTTAAATAATAATGACCCTTTTTATCCATCCATTATACAATGGAACATCTTTGGATTCTATAATCATATTAATGATTTAAAATTATTGATAGCTAGACATAGACCCAAAATCATCCTACTCCAAGAAACCAATCTTTTACCCGAAAATTCAGCTACACTCAAAAATTTCCACATTGTTAGAAAAGACCGTACCAATGTAAGAAAAGCCTCAAGTGGTGTCACTATTTTGGCACACGAACAAATAGAGTTCAATGAAATTCCATTGAAAACAAATATAGAAGCGGTAGCAATTAGAATTCCGCATCAGAATATTACTCTTTGCTCTATTTATATTCCCCCATCTTTTCAACTCAGTATGGAATCTCTTCAAAATCTTATTGCACAACTCCCACCACCTTTTGCACTGGCAGGAGATTTTAATTCTCATAACCCTATCTGGGGCTCAACTTATACAGATCATAGCGGCTCTCTTATCTAAAACTTCTTAGAAAATAATAATATTTCAATCCTCAACACTGGCTCACATACTTTTGTCAGCTCCTCGTCAGGCTCCTTTTTTTCAATTGACCTCTTCTTATGTAGTCCATGTCTTTTGCCCACATACCAATGGGAAACCATCACGAAATCTGTCTATAAGTGAGAAAACGCTGATTGGAAGAGTTCCCGAGCATCCTTTGTATGCCCTCCTATTTTTTCGAATAATATAAACAGATCCCTGGAATTGTTCATTGAAGCAATACAAAAATCTGCTAACCAACACATACCTATTAACCAAATTAACTATCTCCGCCCTCCAGTTCCTTGGTGGTCCGGAGACTGGAAAGAAGGTATAAGAAACAGGAAATCCTCCTTAAATAGATTCAAACGTAATCCCAATCAACAAAATTTCATACTATTTAAACAATCTAGCGCTAAAGCCAAAAGAATAATTAAAAAGGCTAAGTTAACAGATTAAAAGCTGCAGAAAGATTTCCGGAATATATATTTTTAGATATGGTATGTGGACCAGTATTTGTACGATGTAGTGTAATGTGACCTGTATAAATAATTTAATTTAATTTATTTATGTAATAATATTCACTAAATGATTTATCTAATTTTGAATTGACGCTAAATTGATAAAAAAAATTATTGTAATATTACCTAAATGGATTATTTTTCATTAATAAAGTCCTTGTGTTTAGGCAATGTATAACTTACCATTTTTCTTCGTAAAAATTCAGTTCTATTATTCCATCGTTCCTTACTTCACAAATACATTAAATTGCCAGGATTCTTGAAAATTCCGCGATCTTACTGCATAAGAATTCGAATCACTCCAAGAATGGGAATTGTGTCTATTGAAAAGGCCATTTTTAGTAAATTTTGTTTCATCGGTCCAAATTATATTGGCCAAAAATCTAGGGTTATCTTGTACCATTATTAAAATAAACTCGCAAAACTGTGCTCTTTTTGGCAAATCAGTGTCTTTTAGATGTTGAACCAATGATATTAAATAAGGTTGGAAGTTATGTTTTAACAGAATCCTATGCACTGAGTTCCTCGAGATTCCTGATTGTCTTGCCACGTTTCTTAGGGATGTCATTGGATATTCTGCAAAATATCCCAGAATTGCAATCTCGACATTTTCATTATCAACAATGGGCTTCCTGTTATTAATTTGTGCCTTGACGTTTCCAAAATTTTTAGAGTTTCTCAGCATTTGTTTAACGCTGTTCGCTGACGGTTTCTGTTTATCTGGATATCTTTCAGCAAATACCTGGCATGTTCTTGTTAAAACTCTGTTAAATTCCCCATAAATATTAAAAAAATTCAAATAATCCTCGTGTGTGTGATTTAATCGCCCCGGCATGATTATTAGTTTAATAATTATTATAATTACTATAATAAATAAATAATATTTTAGTAGGTAATTCTCAAACGACAATTAGTATTACGTTTCTATAGTAACCAATTTTGTTCTCGCCAGGCCTCCCTATCATGGCCAACTAACAAGAAAACTTAGAAGCCGTCTGGCACTATCAGAATAAAAAATGTTAAATCGTCAATAACTCAAAAACTATAAACTTTTGGAATAGACAACTTTATACAAAGTCACTCTTATTTTAAGTTTTAATTAAGATAAAATTATAAAAATTGGGGGATTCGATTCCATTTGAAAAAAAGGAACTTTTAACGATTTTTTAAAGTATATTTATAATGTCAGTTTTTGATCACCCTACATTTATTTATTATAAAAATATCAGCACAGGCCAGTAAAGTGAATCCTTTTGCACAAGGAAGCCACCCGCAAATAAATAATAGAGGCTTCGATAAGCAGATATTTATAGTTATGTCTAGACCTGCAAACGTCTTTTTGTACATAAAATTGACAATATCTCAAAAACAGTTGAAGGTATAGGATATTATACATGAAATATACCTAGAATTTTTCGAGGAATCTAAAAATTCGATTATATACAGGGTGTTCCATTTAAAATAAGAAAGTTGACGTCAACTTCCGGTATAACCGGAAGTGCCGCTATCTTGAAAATGTTTTGCCCGAATTGCCCCCATCGTCTTTAGTTAGCTGCCAAAATTTCAAATTTTTCCAAAGCCTACTTTCTGAGAAATCGATCGCCGCAGTTCGTCGTGGTACACCCTGTTTGTTCTATAACTTATATTAATATTCCTTATGAAATAAAAAATCTCAAGTGTGAATCATTTAAAAACATATCAAAATCGTGAAGTAAGATTGGGAGACCGGTAACTCAGTAATCAAAATTCTACCTTTTGTTCCAACTATTAGGTTACTTTTTATCTAGTTTTATTTAGTTTCTACATATATAATCTTTAATTGTAACGTATTTCAGTTACCTATCAAAAAAATGCTCATCGCAGGAAGAAAACACGGATGATTTAATGAAGTTGCCTAACACTAATATTATCCCTAAGTATCATGAAGGATTTTATAAGTCTCTGTTTTCTCATTTTCTTTAAAAACCTTTAATTTTAATTTCTTCATTTAATTTTTTTTGCTGATTAAGCCAAATTTTATTAAATTCTGCAGTTTCTTATACTTGTATACGAAGACAAATTGTTCAAAATACAAGAGTTCTAACCACCCTGCACCACAACTCGTTACGTTCTGGACGCGCGTTTTGCTAGCCAAGATATAAACTAAAGTAACTTATCCTAAGCGAGACTATTTATAGGTAAATGTGGTCACACTTGGTTGCGCCCGACTGCACTGTTGTCAAGTAAGCAATAGAGGGAACTATAGGGAAAAGCCCCTCTGTCTGTCTATAATGATTTGTTTTCAACAGCATGTTGGGCAACGCTTGACTTTTCTGTTCTTCCGCATTTTAAATGTATGTGTTCTTTGAAACGAATGTTTATGGAGCGTTTAGTTTGCTCAACATATTTTAGATCATTATAGCTAATTTCAAAGATTTCATAGATGCCACTCTTCTCCTTTAAGTCTGTCTATCAATTAAAAATGTATCTAATAATAAATTATTGGATGCATTTGAAAGTATAGAAATAGTTAAATGTGGTAAGAAAGCACTAACTAAGACAGAGGCCCTATTTCTTAGAGTCCCCTCTATTGCTTACTTGACAACGGTCCAGTCGGGTGCAACCAGGTGTGATCACATTTACCTATAAATAGTCTCGGTTAGGAGAAGTTACTTTAGTTTATATCATCTGTTGCCATGCATGCCAAATTGTGATGTTTAATGTACTGCAACTTTTCAGCAGCTTACTGCCTGGTTACATTTTGTAGAACCACTTATTTTGAGCCTAAATCAGGGGCGTGCAGTCCATGGAAGCAAGGGAAGCAGTGCTTCCCTAAAAAATTACAAAATATGTTCTAAAATGTAATTTTTGAAATAGGAAACCATTAATTAAGTTTATATTAAAAATGCTAAAATATTATCTTAATTATCAAGCCCATAATAAATGCGGCCTTGACTCCGACCGAGCCACAATAGAAATCGAATAGAACCTATGCGGGCTGCTAGCTTCTCTGCAGCCAAGTCCTGTATGCTTGATTTCCTGTGAATCGAGCCAGAGGTTATTGAACTTTCCACCGGCTATTTGCAATTTTTGCATTTCTGTCGCGTGCTTTAAGTGGGGGCGGAAACTATCGTTGGAGTAGGTTCTTTGTTTGAACGGCTATCCGTGTGTTGTGTGATGATACGTACGTCGCGTCGTGCATGATGCGATATGGATGACAATAATACGGCCGTGGATATGCAAATACTGTCGGTAATAAGTTGAAAATGTTGGAGAATTTAGTAAGGAGAGTGTGTGTGAATGTGTGATGTGTGTCTTAATAATAAAGGGATTTTCAACATTAAACTTCGCTGATAACCTTCAGATAATTTCCAAAGGAAGGGCAAAATCGCCTATGAAAAACTTAACCACAAAAATGAAAAACTGTATTAGACATTTTTATCCGGAAAAACAATACGAACAATTTAAATGGCTAACAGGGTGTGAAAATATAAGTAAATTATTTTGTTGGCTATATTTACTTTTTGAAAATGAAAAAGGTACTCTGGAATAAAACTGGTTTTTCCGATTTAAACAATTTTCATAAAGCTGTAAAAAGACACATTATGTCCAAAGCGCATTTGAAGGCCGTCATAAAAGAAAAAGTCTTCGGCAAACCCAGAATTGAACACACCCTTAATAAACAGTTGGAAATTAGTCACCGCCAACACAATGAACTAGTCGATAAAAATAGGCAAATATTAAGAAGACTTATCGATGCGGTTTGTTTTCTCGAACAGCATGAATTGGGATTTAGAGGTCATGACGAAACAAGGGTTTCTTCAAATAGAGGAAGATTTACTTAGTTTGGTGGCTAAATATGATGATTGCTTAAAAAATCATATAGAGCAGTCTAGCGTTTTCCGCGGAACTCGAATCGAATCCAGAATGATTTAATTTCCGCTGTTGCAATCATTATTCTAAAAAGAATTAAGCAGGAGATTGGCGAGGCGCGGTTCATTGCTATTGTTCTGGACGAAACAACTGATATCACTAATTTTAGCCAATTATCTATAGTAATACGCTACGTTAAAACAGACGGAAGTATTCAAGAGCGATTTTTAGGTTTTAAGAATGTGTCCGAAAATCGTACAGCAGATGCATTATATACCGTAGTTTATAACGTTACTAAGGAAATTAATGCAGAGAAAAAATTAGTTGCTCAAAGCGATAATGGAGCTGCAGTGATGGCAGGACAGTGGATCTGCAAGCTAAAGTTCGAGAAACTTTACCAAGTGCTATGTTTGTTCATTGTTTTGTTCATAAATTAAATTTCCCAGTCCATCAATCACATTAAAGAATGGAAAGTATTTTTCGTTACTTTAAGTGGCGTGACGGCTTTTTTTTTCCAAGTCAACAAAACGTACACAAGTTTTGGACTCCATTGTCCACTAACTATTGCCCAAAGTAGCTCCTACTAGATGGAACTATAATGGAAGACTTGTGTTAACAGTATCTGAAAATCATGAATCACTGATTGAACTATTTGAGAATATAATAGAAAATAATGAAACGTGTGACTCAGAAGCAATAAATAGTTCGAGGAGCTTTTTGGACTGTTTGAAAAGAGATTTTAATTTTAATTATTTGTTGAACATATTTTCAGAAATATTTCCATTCTTGGACAATGTTTTTAATAAACTACAAACTAAAACAAATGATATTGCTTTCTGCCTAAGAAAAGTGGATGATTTTAAGTTCATGTTAAGCCAAGAAAGAGTCATCTCTTTGACCTATTTTGGGAGAAAACGATGACGAACAAGCCAAGCGTCTTCGAACAGACAAGGTCGGAGATGTTCAAACGTCATACAGACGCCTCTTTTATGAAATAATCGATCAAATTCAGCAACAAATAAACTATAGATTTAACGGTTTAAATGATTCTAAATTTCTCCAGCTCTGCAATTTTGATGCATTTAAAGGAAAAACTTTTCCAGAAGATGCGGTTAAATCTCTTTTTCTTCATTATGGCCAGTTCTTCGACCGAGTGTTACTGCGATCTGAACTAAAAGTGATTTACGAAACTGATGACATTAGCGCAAAAAATAACGCTAAGGAACTAATGCAATTTTTAAAAGCCAAGGAGCTGGAAGATGCCTATACCGAAGTGTCGAAACTGTGGAATTAGTATGGACAATACCTGCCACAAGTTCATCAGTAGAACGCAATTTTTCAACACTTAAACGTATACAAAATTTCGTGAGAAATTCAACGGAGTAGGAGAGACTTTCGCATACATCGCTGTTGTCCATTGAAAATAAACTTCTCCAAAATATGCCGGAGCATCGACGTTTTTATGATGACGTCATTGACGAATTTGCAAAAAATGATCGTAGAATCGAATTACATTACAAATAGGTAAGTTCCTAAAAATTGCTTCCCTTTCTTAAAATTTCACCGCACGCCCCTGGCCTAAATTAATAATCAAGTAAATACTGATTCCTTATATTCTTAGTTCTACAACTTTGATAATCTTAAAACATTATTCTTCTTAATTATTTATGTCCATGTGACAATCTTCTCACTATGTGCATTTTGAAATAAAATAAGAAAATTGGTAAATTTCTTTTACCAAAAAACTTCCCTCGTTATGAATATTTTGTTTTATTAAGAATGGTGAAATGTGACAAATTTAGTTCAGTATAAAGTATTTAATGACACATATACTGTCTCTTCAATCATTTTTATTCGGCGCCATTTTGTTCCATCATATTGGATTCCTACCAATATTTTACCAGTTTCATGCTACCTATGCCACACTTGACTTTTGGGCCTATTTTAAAATAAATTCAATAAGTAGTTTTTACATTGACTCATACCGTCATGTTGAATTGTCCCCCTAACAATAAATTGCAATTGAATAAATATTTTTTATGATGATTTTTTGAAATTTTTACCAGTTTATCTCTAACTCTCTGTGAATGCTTGTACAAAATTTGAAATTAATCTAATGAGTAGTATTTGGGCCGCCATTTTGTTTTGCTATTTTATATTCATCTCAAAATGTTATGAGTTCATTCCTATATAACACTTGATTTTTGTGAAAAATTTGAGGTAAGTTGGACGGTTAGTTTTTCAATAATAGTTTCTGTCAATCTGATAAGTGGTTTTTAAGCTATGCCGTTAACTGACAGACAGGCAGACAGACAAACCGAAATACAGACCGACAGAATTAATAAAATCTATTTTTTGGCATCTAGGGACAGTAAAATGTGAAGATATGTAAAACCTGAGACTTTTTTTCACAATTACAGATATGATTTTTAGCCGCCATTTTGTTCTGCCATCTTGAATTAGTACCGTAGTTTTACTAGTTCATCTGTAAACTACAATTATTTATGGCACACAATTTGAAATCAGTCCATTAAGTAGTTTTCAGGTTGAATTATTATCTTGGATTTGTACCATAATTTTACCAATTAGTTCCTATATAATACTTCATTTTTGTGCAAAATTTTAGATAAATTAGACAAGTACTTTTTTAATAATAATTTTTTTAACAGTTCACTATACTGCCAGTTGGTTTTGCCATATTGGATTTTTACTCTTAATTTTTGAACATCGATAAGTAGTTTTTAAGCTATGCCGTAAACTGACAGACAAACCGACAGTCGGACCGACGGAATTGATAAAACATATTTTTTTGGCATCTAGGGACGCTAAAACGTCAAGATATGAAAAACTTAACAATTATTTATGGCACATAATTTGAAATCCGTTCATTAAGTAGTTTTCTTAGGCTGTATTTTGAAATAATTTACTAAGCCGCCATTTTGTCTTGCCATTTTGGATTCGTACCTAAATTTTACCAGTTGATTCTTACATAATACTTGAGTTTTGTGCATAATTTGAGATAAACATGGTAAGTTGTTTTTGAGTAATAATTTTTTAACATTTCACTAGGTTGCCATTTTGTTTCGCCATATTGAATTTTCACCAAAATGTTACCAGATCATTCCCATGTAACCCTTAATTTTTGGCCGAAATTTGAAGTAAATCGGGTAAGTAGTCTTTTAGTTATGTTGCGAAAAGACAGATCGACAGACAGATATACAGACCGAAGAAATTGAGAAAACATGTTTTTTGGCATTTAGGGATCCTGAAACGTAAAAATCTCGGAGGGTGTTTTTTTTCACGATTACAATACTTTCCTTTTATCAGGGAAATAGACAGTAGATTATATATAGTCCAAAGCAGTGTTATCGTGCGGGTCATACCATTTATCAACGACAAACTTTTTAAGTTTGTTTTTCTTTTATTATTTGTAATCATATCCTCCGCATAAAATCCGGAAGATGAATTAGATAGACTTATGATATTTTCTTATGAAAAAAGAGGATAAACATATAAATACCAGCAGTTGCAAAAATCTTTGAGCGATGTCACTTCAAAGTCAGATTGACAAGTCAGTGATAAAATGAGTAATAGAAAACATTTTTCCAGTTTTTTGCATCCGCCAGCGAAAAAAGTGGTAATAAATCTAATAAATATTACGAAAATGAAAATTCACGAGCCAATATCCAGGAGACAGTAGCAAAAGCTCTGGGAATCGGTATAAGGACTGTGCAGAAAATTGTGCATGAAAAAAACCATAATTTACTACCGAAGAAGATTAAGAAATGTACACGAAAAAAGCCAAAGACAGAAGACTTAAGTGACAACGTAAAAATGGATGTTCGTAATGCAATTTACGATTTATACACATCAAAAACTAATATAACCCTTCAAGTTTTAAAAGAAGCTTTAAAAAATCGAGGCATATTCGAAATTGGACAAAAATCGTTGTCAAAATTAATTTTTATGCGAGTTGACACATATAGCAAGTCAGCGTATCCAGTTTTTAAAGAAATACATGGAAAATGTTAATTCAAAATTTAGAAAAGTGGTATTTTTAGACGAGACTTGGATATTTTCTAATGGAAGTGGTTCGAAATCTTGGCAGGACGAGTCTGTAAAAACTGTCAAGAGAAAAAAGGGATGTGGGACGGGAAAACGGTTCATCATTTTGAATGCAGGTTCTTCAACGGGATTCGTCCCAGGTGTAAATTTACTGTTTTCTTCAACACCCAAAAGTATGAACTACCATGATAATATGAACTGTGAACTGTTTAAAAAGTGGTTAAAAGAATAACTGATTCCAAATTTAGATGCTCCATCTTTTATCATTCTGGACAATGAATCTTGTCATTCAAGAATCCTAAATAAACAACCTACTTCATCCTGGAAAAAAAAGTTTAACGCAATAGAATTAATATGGGCTGGGGCAAAATCATATTACGAAAAACACGTGAACGATGGTCTTACATTAGATGAAGTGCAAATTGTTTGGCAAGATTCATTAAATTATATTGCGCCGGAGTACTGGAAGAAATCTGTGGAACCTACGGAGAAATTAATATGGGATTGGTGGAATCGAGAACGAGTTCTAGATGTCGAAATAGTACCAATCATCATTGCGCCATTTGAGGACGACTCAGAAGATGAGGACTTTTTAAGTGATGATGATATTTTTTAGTCTATAATATTAAAAAGTTTCTGAAGGATTATATTAGTCTTGACATGGCATTATGAATATCCATTTTTGCATTGTAACTTAAGTCTTTTGATTTTGGATTTTTTCGTGTATATTTCTTAATCTTCTTCAGAAGTAAATTATGTTTTTTTTTTCTTGCACAAGTTTCTGTACATTCCTTATACCGATTCTCAGAGCTTTTGCTACTGGCTCCTGGATATTAGCCAGTGAGTTTTAATTTAGAAATTTTTTAATTAGATTTGACATTATTTTTTTGCTTACTTTTTTAGTACGTTTGTAATTTTGTAGGCAATAAATAAATAATTATAGAATAGTTGTTCCAATTTTAAAGCATGTTTAAAATAAGTAATTTTTTTACTAATTATAAGACAAAATTTGATATATAAAAATCGGTAAAATCACTTTACCAGAAACTCGGTTCTAACGAAAATGTATATATATATATATATATATATATATATATATATATATATATATATATATATATATATATATATTCATTCCGGGTGTACATCCGTTCACTACTGTCGTTCTGAAAAGAACAGTTTTGCTGACGTTTCGCCAAAATCACATTTGGCATTTTCGTAGCTTTCTTTCTCGCGTCCGAATAGAGACTGAAGTGTTCGTGACTGCGACGCTTCCTTTTATACCCCCACTCGGGGACGAAGGTTATATCTGCGCAGGCGTTGGTCATTATTTATGTTTTCAGGATGGTGCTGTTGTTGTTGCGCTAATGGCGCTTGAGTTTTTGCGATTTTAGATTTGTCGATTATTGTCTTCCATACTGTTGGTAGTTTTAATGATTCGTCCCTTTTATTCAAATCACCTTGTTTTTCAATTTCTATGGCTTCTCGGATTATTCTGGTCTTATAATGTTCTATATTTGCAATCTCCCTACACCCATCGAAATTTATTTTATGGCCGGTTTCCTGATGATGTAGGAATAAAGCTGAGGTTGTTTGTTTATTTCTGATGCTGAGTTTATGCTCTTCCACTCTTGCTGATATTCGCCTGTTAGTTTGCCCTACGTACAACTTTTCACAGTCCTGGCACGGAATACTGTACACTCCGTGGTTTTCCAGTTTGATTTTATCTTTTGGGTTTCCGAGTAGTTTACCTATAGTTGTTTGTGGCTTATGTATTGTTTGTATGTTGTGTTTCCTCAAAAATCTTCCGATTCTGTCTGTTGTGCCTTTTACATATGCAGAACGACAGTAGTGAACGGATGTACACCCGGAATGAAAACACATTGTATTTTTCCATCCGTGAAGGAGTAAAAATCAACACTATACACCTCTACGGGGAGGAGATTTTCAAGACAATCAAGATGTATGAGAAACTGAGAGGTAAGAAAACTAATCTTTTATGTGATCTAACCTTTCAAATTAAGTGTCGTGACAGCGATTTACTTCCTACTTTTACACGGTTGTCTTATCATACTAAAACTAGAAAAACTAACACCATACTTCAAAATGCTAGTAAGGCGTTATTAAAAGAACAAATCCATCAAACTAGAAAACAACTTGCCGAGATAGAAAAAGAACTTTTAAAGTTACACCTTAAACTAAGTAATATCATTCACCCTTTATTGTGGAATCGCATAGAAACTTTGGCTTTTTGGCGAACGGAATCAAATAAGAATATTAAGACAGATAAACTTTCGAAAAAGTATGACAATCTTCTACGAAAGCCGAGTCAGCCACAAAGATCATCAGTAGACGTCGATAAATTAGTACATAATATATCATCCTACAGTCTCTCAGAAAGTGAAAAATCCGTACTGAGTAAGGGTTTTAATTTTGCAATATCTCCTAAGGAAATCCCGAAAGAAAAAATAATAGCTGGGGTGGATATAAGAAACAAAAGCAGAGGAGATTCGATATATAAAACAAAACCTAAATGCCATTGAACAAAGGGCCCTAATAAACCTTCGAAAAAATAAAGACATCACAATCCTTCCAGCAGATAAAGGAAACGCAACTGTGGTTATGAATATATTACGTACAAAAAATGCAGGTTATCCGACAAGACAATTGTTATATACCTATAAAAACAAAATAAAAAGTTCACCAATAAACCCCGAAATTCAACAAAAAATCATACCACGGGAAAAGTCGAGCAGATGTCCTAAACTCTATGGTTTACCAAAAATACACAAACCAGGGGCGCCTATCAGACCTATTGTTAGTGCTGTTAATTCGCCGCTACAAAAACTATATTTCTGAAATTATATGTATATTTGTAAAAAACTATATAATTATACGAGATATCGTCCTATATCATAGCATATGTCAAATATATCCCAGTATTCCCATCGACGAAGCATTGGACAAGATTGCTATGAACGAGGATTTCCAGGCACATATAATAGAACTCTCGGAGCATTGCCTCAAAAATACTTATTTTTCTTTCAACGGGCAAATGTATAAACAAATGGATGGTGCTCCAATGGGGTCCTCGCTATTACCAGTAGTCGCGAATTTATTTATGATATACTTCGAAAAGGAAGCTCTTGAGAAAGCAAGTTTAAAACCCAAATTATGGATTCGTTATGTGGATGACATATTTATTATATGGCAACATGGTCATGCAGAGCTCGAAAAATTTCTGACTCACGTAAATTCAATCCACCCCAGAATACAATTTACTCTAGAGCTAGAGGAAAACAACAAACTACCATTTTTAGATGTTTTGGTCACAAAACTACATAACGGACATTTCGAATACACCGTGTATAGAAAACCAACACATACAGACAGATATTTAAATGCAAAATCACATCATCACCCAGCACAAATTCAAGCTGTGGCAAATACTCTAATATCTAGATCCGTGCGACTAACTGAAACACAGACGAGACAAAACGAACTTAAGGTAGTATCTAGTGCTTTAAAGAAAAATGGCTACACAAATCGAACTATAGAGAAAGCTATTAATGCACTGGTTTCCCGAACAACGAACAACAAAAAATATGAGCCGGGAATGCAACGAGTAGTCTTACCATATGTAAAAGGCACAACAGACAGAATCGGAAGATTTTTGAGGAAACACAATATACAAACAATACACAAGCCACAAACAACTATAGGTAAACTACTCGGAAACCCAAAAGATAAAATCAAACTGGAAAACCACGGAGTGTACAGTATTCCGTGCCAGGACTGTGAAAAGTTGTACGTAGGGCAAACTAACAGGCGAATATCAGCAAGAGTGGAAGAGCATAAACTCAGCATCAGAAATAAACAAACAACCTCAGCTTTATTCCTACATCATCAGGAAACCGGCCATAAAATAAATTTCGATGGGTGTAGGGAGATTGCCAATATAGAACATTATAAGACCAGAATAATCCGAGAAGCCATAGAAATTGAAAAACAAGGTGATTTGAATAAAAGGGACGAATCATTAAAACTACCAACAGTATGGAAGACAATAATCGACAAATCTAAAATCGCAAAAACTCAAGCGCCATTAGCGCAACAACAACAGCTCCATCCGGAAAACATAAATAACGACCAACGCCTGCGCAGATATAACCTTCGTCCCCGAGTGGGGGTATAAAAGGAAGCGTCGCAGTCACGAACACTTCAGTCTCTATTAGGACGCGAGAAAGAAAGCTTCGAAAATGCCAAATGTGATTTTGGCGAAACGTCAGCAAAACTGTTCTTTTCAGAACGACAGTAGTGAACGGATGTACACCCGGAATGAAAACACATTGTATTTTTCCATCCGTGAAGGAGTAAAAATCAACATATATATATATATATATATATATATATATATATATATATATATATATATATATGTATATACATACACATAATTGTGTGTTTTTAACAAAAGTCTATAATATTTTTACAAAATAAAATTTTTTTGTTATCACAATACAAAAAAAACAAGTTTTCTTTTCACAGGGGTGGCCCGCATTTAAATAAATGACACTGTATAAGTAGTTAGATTTTTAGGTCAAGCGGGGCTCATCATTTTTAGTGATTGATAAAAAAATCTCACTTTCATTAAGTGGCTGTATAAACAGAACGCCTTCCAACTTTATTAAGGCGCTTGCCATTTTGTATATTTTTGTTTTTGCCAACCAAAACATTTTAACCAAATACATATTTAGCGAATTTCCTCTTTTAGTCCCTTGGCATTTAATATATAAAATATTTTTAAGTGGCTATCTTAATAATATTGCGAAATATAATAAAAAAAACTATTTTCTTTCTCCCTGTATCTTTGTAAATAGCCCATCGAGATTTAATAGCTGGATAAAAGAATCACACAACATTTTGGTATTCACTGTGTTTTCTGATTTGATTCATAATGTTGGTGACCGCATTCGACTATAGTTTAGAAATCCCCACAGTACTTAACACGTTCTACCAAATTATATTTCTTTATAGGTAGGAGCAACAACAAGTAAATTTAGACTGAGGTAAATAAAGTTGTATTCTAGATTTTATAAATGGCCCTACTTTAGGATTTAAAGTTATAAAATATCCAGGAAAATAAACCGCAAGCTTTATGGTTTAACGATTTTATAAAAGCAAGATGGATGGAAACTTTATATAATAGCCTCTTTATTACTTGGCCCGCTGAATAGATCTATAATAGCTATAGTCCAATAGAAGCTACTTACGGCCTTAATACAATATCGTTAATAATGAATTGCCTATTTTAGAGCGGATATGTTTTAAAGGGCAAATAATTTCATCATAATAATGAGAATAATTCTTCTTAGTTTAGAATACATCAATATTATGAACAGGCCGGGTCCAATTCAGTGTGAACTTACTAAGAGTACCTATAACTTGCCCCAGACTTTGTTTTTGCTATTTAAAAAAATCATTGGGTTGCTGAACTAAGGCCGTATAATTATGAAATAAACGCGTTTCCACGTTGCCCAAATGGCGAAAAAAGCGAATATTCTTGGAATTTTGTAAAAATCAGTACGATTACCGCTTTAGGGTTGGTGATCCAAAGAAATTGCTATGGTAAATTTAATACGATTAGAAAGTAATTTCAAAGAAACAATTTTATCTTATTGCCAACGTTTCGGTTATATTATAACCGTTCCCAGGGCTCTGTAAATACAAAGGATACAAATAGCCCTTGGAGCCATATTACAAATTTTAAGATAAAAAAAGACACAGAAATAAAATATCATATATCACATATAATAAAATGGCCTTTATGAGTTTGATTTCAATATTAAATCAAACGGCAAAAATAAATATAAAAGACACAAACAAAAAACATAGTACAGGTATAACAGGTAATATATAAAATTCCTTGCAATATTGCAAGAGGCGCAGTGTTGGACAAACAGGTCGAGATTTGGAACAGCGACTTGCTGAGCATAAAAAAGATAGTAAAAAGTGGATTGTAGCTTAACCGGCACCCTTTGTTAAAAATGTTAGCAAGTTTTGCCACAGTTTTGATTCTAAGGCTATTGCTATTTTGGATAAACAACAATTTTTTTTGAGGCGTTTGTTAAGTGAGATGATATCATTAAAAAATACCTAACAATCAATTTCAGACGAGATACAGAAAATCTTCAAGGCATATTCAAATTTTATAATGGGTTTGTCTCCTTAATTACTTATGCCACCATAAGAAAGTGAAAACGTTTAAAAGTGCCAAATTTGGATTTTTTTTCGTTCTTCTTAAAATAGAAAATTAGTTGAAATACTATTTTTGTTTTCGTTGTCTCTGATCAGTGTTGCTTTGTCTGTAAATGCAAGCTGTTGTGCAGTCTAACCTGTTTCCATTACAACTAAGTGTTATGTATCTATTTCATCTCTTGCATACGTATTAAATCAGATTTCAAGAAACAAAACGTTTGGGTGAGTTGTATTTGAACTGATATTTATGAATTCTAATTCAAATTTTATTATAAAGGTTACTTTTCGACTTGCATAATTACTATAATCTCAGATATTTCATTTTGAAATATGATATGTTATTTTTGTCTTTTTTCTTTCTCAAAATTTGCCTGGAAGTATCCCCTGCATTTACAGTGCCCCGAGAATGGTTTAAATATAATCCAAACCTTTACAATGAAATAAAAATGTTTCCTATGAAACTACATATACGTGTTAGTATATTTTATTATCAAGTTAGTGAAAACTATTAAACAAGTACCGTCCTTTGATAACTGGGATTCCAGATATCAGTGATATTTATGCTTGTAACACAATGGAACCCCACTAAATGTTTAAAACTAACCAACAAAAACGAAACTTAAAAAGGAAGTACACATTGGTGGTACAAAAATGGGCGATAATTTTGACGTCGGAACTTAGTAGAACCGTTTATGAGTTATATTTCAAGAAAGTAGCCATAAAGAAAAATAAAGTTTGAGGTAAACGATTGACGTAATTTGCATTGTGTTTGCTGCTTTAGTTAGAGTTAATTCTCAAAGTCTTTCTCTCTCTCTCTCTCTCTCTGAAAATGAAAACCCGTCAGAACTGGAAAGAAGCAATGAAAATAGTGACAAAGTTAGACGGATATTTTAAATCCTGCAAACTTTAAACGGCACTCAAAAGTTGTCACGACAATACAAATAAAAAGAACATGCGTAAGAGATTTAATAAACATCATTTATATTTACGATGGTTTAAAGATATTTCTCCTCAGAAACTTTTAAAAGATGTCAAAACTAAATGGTATCAACGATGCCGTAATTTAGTAGGCAGATTTAGAAGCCGAAAGGAAGTTTAAAGGAAAAACAAATAATAGAATTTATTCCGAAGCAAAAATAATCTGATTATTTTAACCAATTGCTAGATCCTAGAGCGCAGAATCGGTAATGGCATCAATTACTGTTCCATATATATATATATATATATATATATATATATATATATATATATATATATATATATATAATATGTTAACTCACATTCTCTCTGACTTTGAAACATTTTTTTATTACTACACTTTCCAGCAAGGCCCTTCTCCCACATTAGACAGGACAAGTGCCACTTGCAAGAAAATTTTCCAAAATTCTTTAAACTTAACTGTTGGCCCCCAAACCGTCCATATCTAAATCCAGTTGACAACATCGTTTGAAGTCTGCAGGAAGCCATAATTTTTGAAAATATAATATTAAATACCTACCGATAAAAATTTCAAAAACAGAATTGCATTAATTCTTTACTATATTATAAATAACGCAATTCGTCATGACGTACAAGACGTAAGAATTTTTTGTAAGAATATAAACAAACTACTAAAATAGTTTGAAAATCAATTAGTACATTTCTACGTTAATGTAACATACAAATTTACTTCTTTTCTTTTAAAATATATTTTTTTTGTCAGGGGTTCATTGGAACACACTTGTTGATATATGCTTGTTATTCAGTTATTTTTAACCCTACTTTAATGATTAACGAATAATTTGAACATGAAGAACAAGCAAAAAATATAATATTTTTAATCTTACAGATTTTCACAAAATTTCAAGATTATTCGCTTGTCCAGTATTTGGGCAACGTGAACACGGGTTTCGTTCGTATTCATAACACATTGTGATTTATTCCAGCCACGGTCAGGGGCGTATTTAGAGGGTAGGGCAAAGGGGCAAATATTTCCCACTCCAGATCCTATAACTCAGACCAAGATTGTTTAAAACGCAAATAACTTTCTTGTGTATACAATGGACTTTCCACGCTTTTATTATTCTCATATTAAAAGTAAGTAAGGACATTTTGTGCCATGAATTTTTGTGAAGGTGTTCCGCATAAGCAATACATGATGTTCGTTAAAAAGAAGGTTTTTTTTTGTCTTTTTTATACATAACGCATCCAAAATTAATTAAAATCTGTAAATACATAAAAAGGTTATAAGATTTTCATAATAGAATCTAATTTAATTTGACCCACAGTTTATTAAAGTAATTAATAATAATAATTGATAGGTTTAGGAATTTATATGAAATACAAGATATTGTAATTCCTTTAAAATGATATGGGAAACTTGTAAAAAAATACAGAGACTTTGTGGTAACACAGTGAATTGAAATTAATGCAAATTCTATCCTTTTTTAATTTTAACATCCTCCGTGAAAGAGAAGTATTGTTAATATTATTAATTATATTTATTTTTTTATAAGTAATTTTGTAATGTAATATTTTGGGGATCAATTAACGTTAAAAAGAAATTTTAACGTGCCACTCGACCCCCTTTTCATTGTATTAACTATTTAATTAGAATCCCGAGAATTAGTATTTATTATTATTATTTATTATCATCATTTTTGTCTTTGCTAGAACCTTTCAAATCTGTAGCTGTAGTTTTCAATATGTTCCTACGAGATTTTTCAGATTTTAGATGCCGAAAAACACGTTTTCTCAATTCCGTCGGTCTCTGTCTGTCTGTCGGTCTATCGGTCTGCCTGTTCGCGGCATAGCTAAAAAACTAGTTGCCCGATTGATTTCAAATTTTGGTAAACATTTTGGTAAAAATCCAAGATCGCAAAACAAAATGGCGCCCTAGTGAAATGTTGAAAAAAATATTATTAAAAAACTAGCTATCCAAATTAACTTAAATATTGTTCAAATATCAAGTATTATTTAGGATTCAATTGGTAAAATTTTGGTACGAATCCAAGATGGTGGAATAAAATGACCGCTTAGGGAAATATTTTAAAGTTCAGCCTGAAAGACTACTAATTGTGGTATACAGATAAACTAGTAAAACTGTGGAACGAATTCAAGATGGCGGCTAAATGTTATATTTGTAATCGTGAAAAAATCACCTTTTCATGTTTTACATATCTTCACGTTTTAGCGTTTCTAGATGCTAAAAAAAATTGGTTTTATTAATTCCGTCGGTCCGTCTGCCGGCTTATCTATCTGTCTGTCAGTTCAGGGTTTCGCTTTAAAAGTACTTATCAGAGTGACTTCAGGTTTGGGTTAAAAGTTAAAGGTCATATGTGGATGACTTGGTAACATTTTGGTAAAAATCCAACATAACATTTTGGCAAAACAAAATGGCGGCCTAGTGAAACGTTAAGAAAATCATTATTGAAAAAGCTAATTATACAATTTACCTCAAATTTTGCACAAAAATTAAGTATTATATAGGAATGAACTGGTAACATTTTGGTATGAATGTAAGATATCAAAACAAAATGGCGGCATTATAAAATATTTAAAAAATCAGTTTTTAAACACTACAAATTAGATTAATTTCAAATTTTGTGCAAACATTAAGTGTGATATAAAGATAAACTGAAAAAGTTGTGGTACGAATTCGAAATAGCGAATCAAAACGCTGACCAAATAATTTTTTTTGAACACTAACGTAGAAAAAATCAACCAAAACAACTAACTTTTAAATTTTGCAGAACAATTAAATGTTATAAGAGGATAAACTGGTACGTATTCAACATGACGTAAGAAAATGGCGGTGTGTGTTACTGTAAAACCTATTTATTGAATGTATTTTAAATTATGCCCAAAAATCAAGTGCGGCATAGATAGAAACTGGTAAAATACTGGTAGGAATCCAATGTGATGTAACAAAATAACGACGAATAAAAATGTTTTAAAAGACAGCATATATGTAGTGTTACTAAATGACTACATACTGAACTAAATTGGGTCACACTTCTCGATTACTAATAAGAGGAAAGATTTATAACGAGGAAAGTTCCGAGTAAAGGAAATTTACTGATTTTTAAGTTTATTATTACAAAAATTTGATTAAAGCAATGCTACCCAATATTTTTTTAGATTTAGTCTTATTTTTCTTACTGTAGCCTTTCTGAATATATCTCTGGTTAAACTGTGACAATCCGGATTTTTTTGTTTCAAATGATGTATTCCTGTAGATGGAGATTTAAAAACCAAATTTTTTAGAGTGCCCCATAAATCAAATCAAGAAACGTTAAATCTGGTAAGTTCGAGGGCCTGCGTTGAACCATTAATTCCTATCCATCTAACCCCATAAGTTTTACCTTACCTTAAGAATTTCTTTACGACTCTTGCTTTATGTGGGGGCGCGTCGTCATGCTGGCACCTCATTGCTGTTAGTAGTTGTAATGGAACATATTCGGTCAGTTCTGGTAGATCTATGCTCCCGAGACTGGCATTTTTGTGACAGTGACAGCCGTTCAACAATTAAGAAGAATAATTACTATTTGTAAATTTTAGTAGAATATTGCATTAACTTAAGAACCCTATTTCACAATATTTTCCTTTCCCTAACCATATTTTATTAATATTTTTATAGAATAGAAGCCGGCTTCTTAGAGAAATGATTAGAGCAAGGAAAATTCGGACTACAAAATTTAATTTCAAAATTCTACTCTTCGGGAAACTTCCTAACTTCGAAACTGTTAAAAATGAACATTGCCTGCGACTAAAATAAAATCCATGGCGATCCAAACCGGGCAAAACCAGATTTCAATTGATTTAATACGGAATAAAAAAATTGTCTCAAATTAATAATTGTATCCAGTTAGAATATGAGGCAAACGGAACAAAATAAAATATAATATTATCGAAGTAAACGAAAACACTTTCTACCCGATTTAGCTTAATATTTTTATTGAACAAACGGACAGAAAGCAAAAAGGTGAATTCTAGAAATTTAATTTCTGGAAAACCATATTTTTGATAAAAACCTTTACGTAAACCCAGATAAATTACATTATAAAGCATATTAGAATCGGTTTTATCTAATTAGAGATAATTTCACTCCAAATAAAGCCTTCCATTTACTAAGGAAATGAAACATAACGTAATTTTAATTTTACTGAACAGGGTGTCCCAAACTCCACGCCCCTTGCTTATAATGGGAAAACGACAAGTGTAAATCTAAACTAAGGCCAGAGAATATTAAATGAGTGTAATACGGTATATTTTTAATGTATTTTTTTTGAGTTTTTAGAATGACCGTTGTGACGTCATTTATATTTTTTCCAATAGCATACATAGTTTTCTGCATATTTGAAAAGCTCTTATTTGTTTGAGTAACTTTTACTTGAAAAAAAATTCCTCAGCTGTTCTTATTTAAAAGCTATAAGACAAAATTTTTGAAAATAAAATATGTAAAAAATGTTGGTTAACCAAAAGTCGAATAGTTCATGAATGTCGCAAAAATGAAGTGCCAATGTTACAGTTAATGGAATTGATGTTAGAAGCTTTTTTATTGTTCCTAATTTGGATATTTGTAAGTTTTAAAACATAACTAACAAACAATTAACAGTTTATTGCCAATAATAGCTGATAACTGAGTAAGAAAAAAAAAACAATAATTAACCTAATTCCTAATATTTGCGATATACCACCCTCCAACTTCGAAATATTTTTTTAGATTTAGTCTTATTTTTCTTACTGTAGCCTTTCTGAATATATCTCTGGTTAAACTGTGACAATCCGGATTTTTTGTTTCAAATGATCTATTCCTGTAGATGGAGATTTAAAAACCAAATTTTTTAGAGTGCCCCATAAATCAAATCAAGAAACGTTAAATCTGGCAAGTTCGAGGGCCTGCAATGGATCATTAATTCCTATCCTTCTATACCCATAAGTTTTACCTAAGTATTTCTTTACGACTGTTGCTTTATGTGGGGGCGCGTCGTCATGCTGACACCTCATTGCTGTTAGTAGTTGTAATGGAACATCTTCTCTCAGTTCTGGTAGATCTTTCTGCAAGAATTGCAGATACCTTCTTTTATCTAACACATCTTCATAAAAGAATCACCCAATTAATTGTTGGTCGAATATACTACAACAAATATTTATACCAAAATTGGAAATGTAGATGTTCTGTTCTCCGATAATCTTGAATAATCGTGGGAATTACAAAATACTGTAAAACTGCAGCTACTGCATGATCATCACAACTTTTTCGAAAGAAAACGTTTCTTGATTTTGTCGCAAGGTTCTTTCCAATCTTGCAAATACTTTTCTATCATGAACTTGAACCCTTGCCGTAGATTAACATCATATCCACTTTTTCTGATTACTTGATTTTACTTTCGTATATTTTCAAAAATTTTGTCTTATAAGTTTTGAATAGAGTTATAGATATTATTTTCAAATGTGATTGAAAAAAATAGGAGCTTTCCAAATATGCAGAAATTGAATTGAATTAAAAAAATATGAATGATGTTACAACCGTCACTTCCAAAACTCTATTTTTGACATAAAAAATACACCATCTAAACATATTTTTGTTTGTACTTCCCGTTTTTCCCATAATAAGCCAGGATATTCGGCTTTGATACATGCTGTACCGGGTGGTCGAAATTGGTCTGTTTTAACAGAGAAAACCTATTTCCTGACTAGATAGAGCAAAACTGACTTAGGTGTCATGGGCTCGATTTCTGAGAAATGTTTAATGGCAAAAACCGCCTGCCGATATTTTCACTGCCAACTGAGATATAGGGCGTTTTTCAATTTTCGGCCATTTTGAAAATTGTCCATAACTTTTTTATTTTGCGGAATATTAACATTCTGCAAAGACATTCTAAAGGCACTTTTTTATGTGCAATCCAGTGGCGTACTCAGATTTTTTCTATAGTTGTCCGTTTTATCATAAATAGGCAAAACTTTTTTTTTTCAAATGGAAATCATAGTTGGCTATAAATTATAAAAAATGCTCGCGTTTAGCCCTTTTCAGTGATATAAAGTTGTAGGTACTTATTTTCAAAAATAACGAAAATATTAGGTGTTTTTGGTTTACATCGAAGTAGGCCTTGGAATAATGACGCGCGTTCAATGTTTTGAATATATTGCTGTCAGAATACTGTAGTCTGGTGTAATTATTGCGTTTTGGTGTTATCTTTATAAAGTTGTGTTAAGTTGCTGACAAAATATGTTTGAGAATTATGAAAAGTATGATATGTTAAAATGTTACATATTATCTAACGAAGTTCCTGAAGCAGCTAGTGAATTATATTTTAATACATTTCCCGAGCGACGTCAACCGGATAACCGAATTTATCAAACATTAAAAAGTAATTTAGTAAATTACGGAAGTTTTAAAAAGTTAAGAACAAGACATTATGAACTAAAGGAAGAAAAGGAAATCCAGCAGCTAAATATAATTGGTGAGGTATTAGATCATCCTGGCACCTCCTCTCGAACATTGGCTAATATAACGAATGTTCCAAAGACCACCGTTTTAAAAATACTCAAAAAACATAAATTCAAACCGTACAGAACGAGAAGAGTTCATCAACTCCGTGAAGGGGACGCCGCTAGAAGATTGAGATTTTGTCAGTGGTATGAGCAAAAATTCATGGAGAATGAGAATTTTCCATTAAATATTATTTGGAGTGATGAATCCAGAGTAGATACTTCTGGTATATTTAATAGATATAATTCATATCACTGGTCCACTGAAAATCCACACGTAGTTGTGCAACAAGACCGGCAAGGTCGGTGTGGATTCAATATATGGGTGGGGATATTCCGAGGAAGATTTGTGGGACCTTATTTTTACGATGGAAATTTAACTGCAGATGATTATGTAAATATTTTGCGCACATATATTGTCCCTTTGTTGGAAGACATACCTTTAGCTGATGCCAGAAATATCTACTATCAACAAGATGGTTGTCCCCCGCACAATGCAAGGATCACAACTGATCTTTTAAACTTCGAATTTCGAGAAAATTGGATTGGTACGTGGGGCCCCATACCTTGGCCTGCTAGGTCCTGTGACTTAACTCCCTTAGATTTTTTTTTGTGGGGAAGATTGAAGGACTTGATATTTAAAGGAAGAACCTTTCACACAAAAGAAGAATTGCAAGAGGCCACTAGGCAAGCTTTTGCATCTATTAGCCCAGTTGAACTAATAAATAGTTGCAACTCGGTACGCAAAAGATGCTTAGTTTGTATTCAACAGGGAGGGGCTCAATTTGAACAACTTCTCTAAATATATTTATCAGAAACCTATCTAACTAAATACCTAGATTTTCATAATTATTTTTTATTTTCACTTGTAGCTGTAAATAGTAGTTTAGTTTGTTAATTTTGTTCAACTTTGCTATGTAAACAAAAAAAAATAAAAAAAATTAATAATAAATAATTAAAATAACGTTAGCTAGTGATATTTAAAGTTGTGTTTAAGTTGCTAACAAACTATAAATCTTAACAATACATAATTGAGATATTGTCATCACAAATCAAAGCCTACTTCGATGTAAACCAAAAACACCTAATATTTTCGTTATTTTTGAAAATAAGTACCTACAACTTTATATCACTGAAAAGGGCTAAACGCGAGCATTTTTTATAATTTATAGCCAACTATGATTTCCATTTGAAAAAAAAAAGTTTTGCCTATTTATGATAAAACGGACAACTATAGAAAAAATCTGAGTATGCCACTGGATTGCACATAAAAAAGTGCCTTTAGAATGTCTTTGCAGAATGTTAATATTCCGCAAAATAAAAAAGTTATGGACAATTTTCAAAATGGCCGAAAATTGAAAAACGCCCTATATCTCAGTTGGCAGTGAAAATATCGGCAGGCGGTTTTTGCCATTAAACATTTCTCAGAAATCGAGCCCATGACACCTAAGTCAGTTTTGCTCTATCTAGTCAGGAAATAGGTTTTCTCTGTTAAAACAGACCAATTTCGACCACCCTGTACATATTATTAAAGAACTACATTTTGACCTAAACAGAATCATATTTCCTAACAGGTGAACTGGACGCACGCCGTAGCTACATTGAATGTCTTGACACTTGACTTGACCTCTTTAAATTTTCTTCGTGTAAGACTGCTTAAAAAATAAAGGTTGTGATAACAGACCCACTGCGGTAGAAGCCTTAAAGTCTTAAAGGTACCCATAAGGGAAGAAATACGCCAAATTCCATGTGCATTTCTAACAGACCTTCAAAAGGAATTTATAGAGAGTAGTTGAAGGGTGAATATATATCCATGTATTTGCTGATATATAATAATAATAATAAAGATTACTTTCTATCTAAGGTTGGTTTTTATAATATCTTATACGTTAGGAAAAAATATCACAACTTCACAAAATCATACCCACCTGCAATTTGACATCTTCTTCACTAGTTCCTGGCAAAAAACAAAACACTTATTTTAATCCATCCCTAAAAGTTAAGGGCTACCATCTTCAACCCAGCTGACACCAAATGTGGTAGACATAGTCGGGACGAAAATATCTTTTAAAAGATAAATCACCCGGCCTGCATTGTTATTTGAAAAAATGTAGATATATGTCACTTTGATTATATAGAAGAGAAAAAGAAATATCAATTTCTGTGTGAAGAACTAACGGTAAAGAAATTTACTCTTCTCACCATTTTGTCGAAAAGTGACCAAAACATGACACTATGTTTGTTTAAAGGCCACAATGCCATCTGCTACCTTGGCATCTGCCTCGGTAAGTCTGAACAGGCAGCGAAATACCCGAACCCTGAAACAAATAAGGTGTCATGTCATTCGACTTTGAAAGTCGATGAGGAAAATAGGCAACCAGTGGCGCCATCTGTAGGTCTCTATTCGGACGCAGGGAATGTACTGGGTATAGATGAATCTTTACCGATTGACTAGTTCCAAAATTTAGAAGAAATATAGGGCATACTTTTATAGTTAAAAAAAATACATTTTTAAGAAAACAGGGTTCTTGGGATTAAACCGTGTCAAATTAAAATTTCTATCCGACGTTTCACCTTCGATTGCACCAGGCATTTTCTTTTTTATGTTTTACTGTTCTACGCAGCCTATGCCAGGGTTTCATACTAATATTTTTTTACTAACAAACATTTTTAAAAATATTTGTATTTTCTTGCAAATATCAAGGTAGAAAAGTTCTGTTTTTCCAGACTACCAATATAGGGACTCCTTTTTTTACTTAAAGTATCAGATAGAGAATAAACTAATATCAGCTTCAAGCTCTAAAATTAAAGCGAAATCGTTAGACAACTCCGTGCAAAGAACGTTTAAACGTAGATAAATTGTAGCCGCATTCCTGTAGCGTTATATCTATTTCAAAACAGCAACACTGCAAACTTAAATCATTAAGAGTTTTTCATCAGACTTCGCACTTTTGGTCATTTATCATGAAATGCAACGGAACAAAGAATACTCTGAACAATAGGGTTTTGCATCGAAACTAGCGACATTTGCCTTTGGGAGATTTGAAGCCAAGGAGAAATATACGTAAAATGCCGTTTGGCTAGAAAAGGATCCTTTTATTTTTATATGATTTACATTTTACAGTATATTAAGGATTAATTTTTGTATGTTTTTTTTTTAATATAAATTTAGATTTTCTTAACTTTTATCGTTTTTTAGATTATGAAATAAAATTTTGGTAGTTCAAATAGGTCAAAATTCGCATTTTTTGACTGTTACAGTGTCGCCACATTTTGCTTAGTTTCGTAGTTTTTGCTACTAACTTTTAAATTTTAAATATATATATTTAATTATTTACATTCTATACAACATTCTACGAACCGACATGTGTCATTTGTCACATTTTGACATATTAAACTATTTCAATTTTAAATTTTTGATCTAGAGGGCTGTGAATTATTAAAATCGATTAACTCATGCTCATGTAGTCTAAGAGAAATAGAATTTTCCCTTTTTTACTCATTTTAATTTTTTTACATCGGTTTAAATATGAAATAAAAATATTTTACTGGATTACTCAATTTTTTTAAACGGTAAGAGGGTAGCTCGTTAGGTCAGTCGAAAAAACATCCCCTTACGAAGACTTTGATAACACACTTTAATATATTGTATCTAAATAATTAGGGCAATAACGTTAAAATGTAACTAAATATATTTGTATTACTGACTCCCATTATCTAGTCATTCTTGAAATTAAAACATGGTGCCTTTAGTTAAACACAAAACGTACGTTAAAGTGGTAATGTTAAGTATAATATCAATATCCAAAATCAATAGGAATGATAAAAATTATAAGTTTATCTTAGATACTTAAAATATAATAAAAACGAATCGTCGAAGTCTAAAGAGAACTAAACATTTTATTTTTAGTAACTCATTTATTTAAGCAATCTGTCTCATTTTATCATATTTTTATTATATTGTTGATAGCAATTTTATATCACACATTTCCTAAACAATTGGTAACCAAACAATAGAAATTACTAAAATTTTTAATTTAAAGTCATTAGTCATAAGTCATAGCTCAAAAGGTATTCTACTAAAGTATACCTATTTAAAACCAAAACAAAGGCAACAGTCATCCCGTGAATATTAAAATAAAATATTTAATCTGTAAACGTCTCGAATCATTTCAGGAATGACGGCATTAAATGCACGTCTAATACGATTTTCAAGTTTATCTAGATCTCGTACTGGTCTTTTACAAACTTCACTTTAAATATAACCCCATAAAAAGTAAGTCAGGCGACCTGCAGGCCACTGTATTGGACCATGAGTTGCAATCAACTGGTCAACAAAAGTCACATTAAGATAATCTGTAACAATTCGAGTGTTATGAGGTTGCTGACAATACATATTTCTAAAGTGGCATAAATGTATATCTTGCAGTTCAATCCAAATATAGTTTTGAAGAGAATCCAGGTATGTATCTCCATTTGTTGGTTCATAGAAAAATATTGGCCCAATAAGTTTATCTTTGTAAATACCTGCTCACAGGTTTATTCCAAATAGTTCTTGAAAATTTCCTATTCTTATTCTCCGTTGATTTCCTTGTGCGCAATACCTTGCATTCTGGCGACTAAACATGGCATTATTTGCGAATCGAGACTCGTCGGACCATAAAATATTATTTATGAAATCAGTATTTTCATTGTATGTTTAAAGCAGTCACTCACAATATTGCAGTCTTCTAATGTTATCATCTTCATATAAATTTTGATGTAACTTGTATTTGAAACGAAGATAATTGCTTTTTTAAAATTCTTCTTACACCCAAGCAATATTTTAAGCCTTATTAATTAAAGCATATTCGAAAAATTAACTCTAATTTAGTAAAATTTAGCCCTTTTTGTCTTTAAAAACTTCCTAATTGACTCTCAGAGATTTTAACTTTTGGTTGAACAGTGGACATTTACTCCAAAAATTATGTGTTTGAAGTTTCTAAACTTTAAGGTTCATTTTAATAGTTTAAATCTCCAAATAATTACATACTAAAATGACTTTAACGCCGAAAGATGTTTTAGGCAAAAAGAAGACATTCTTACTTTAATCTAACCTAAAAAATTTCTTCGAAGTCAAAGGCATTTTTTATAGACTTAAGTGTCAAGTTCTTACATTAAATAATGTCTTCATGGTTAACGTTGAAATATGGGCGAAATATTAGATATTTTAGTCTTTTAAAATCCTTGTTGGACTGCTAGGCTTTTTTTAGTAAGAAACAAGACCAATTTTAAACCATTTTAATAACCTCGAAGGAAACATTCCTAGTTTTTCTGACCTGTAAGAAAAGCGGGCCAACTGTTAGTTGCTAACTAGTTAAAATAATTTCTCCAAAGAACAATATTCCTGTTTTGTAATTAAGGACACAGAACGGAGTGTTTCCCTTCCAAATTGGTAATATAATACATAATACTTAAATTAATTAATTAAATTCTAATCTAAAATGCCAAAACACAAAAGTGAAAAAAAAATAAACAAGATGTGATTAAACCATATAGATATTCTTCAGAGTATCATAGCAACATTAAAAAGCTGGCAAAAAGTATTGTCATAAATCATTTGAAAATTTCCTCAACATCAAATGATCCTCGAAATGGTTTAGTTCAACCCGAGATCAAGACGCAATCAATAAATTATGTTATGATGATTATCACATTAAGAATATTTGCGTCTTTTGAATCTAAAACCTATTTCTAGTGCAAGTAAGCAAAATGTTATCATCAAAAAATAAAATATTTTAATTTATACAGTAAGAAAAAATTAATTAAAACATTCTTATTTAATCTTATATTCAAAAGTCCTTACTCATTCTCTAAACAAACATAAAATTCACACTCTATGCAATTTTTCCCCCTTACATGATGACGTTAGAATTTTAATCCGACGTTTCGTTCCTTCGTAATCATTATCAAATAACATTGATGATGGTTTTTTCATCTGAAACGTCGGATAAATGTAAGGAGCGAGCGATATGTCGTTAGAAATGAAATTAGAGTTTTTCAGGGACAAAACAATTTTTCTTTTATTTAAAAAATGATTGATTGCTAGGAAACGAAACGTCAGATTGAAAATTCAATAACATTAACTTGTATAGCAAGAAAAGTAGCAATGGAAATGTAAAATTTGTATTGTCATATCTTTTCAAATAGAGCCAGAAAAAAATTAAAACGAAATCGGGAAAATTCGGTTTTTTCCAAATATCTTCGGAGGTAATAGGATTTTTTTAGATTTTGAAAAATGACGCGGTAGGGTTGAGAAAGGCACAACTTTTCTCTAATTTAATCATCCTTGTATCTCTTCTGGTTTACGAGATTCCTTTATGTAGTGGACATTCTTATATAGGACACCGTGTATAATATGTGCTGGTAGGTAAAAACTAGAAGAGGCACAAAGGTGACAGGTTCAAACCGTTCTCTGAGATGCTTTTAAAAACGGTCAAATACGGGAGACGTATGACCGAACGGTTCAACAAAAAACAAAATGTTTTCAAAACCTTTCGAACCACATTAACAAGAAAAAAACGACTTAAAACTTATTGTGTTATTGAACTGGCTGGCGAGTATCTAGTAAATTCACAATGTAAACATTACTTCTCAACCTAATAATATTGACTTGTGCTAAAATCGAAAAAAATATTGATAATAGTGTTAGTAACATCGATAGATTACGAACATTGTAATCATTTAAACTTACCTTCCGGGTCAAATTGTACAAAAATGAACTTCGAGGTCGTATTTGGTAGAAATTTTGACTTTAGTTCAACACAGATTTACCTTGAGGTTCACAACTAGTGGGAAATGTAACTTCAAAGGCGAAAATGCCGAGGACGCCATGTTTGTTGAAATTCTCATAAGAAAAATGTTTATTTTCTTTTTTATGCAAATTAGGAGAGGTACAAGGTGGAAAATTAATTAAGGACAAATATTGGTACATGTACAGTTTCTAAAACTCTTGGACCATAATCTGCGGAAAAATTAAATTTTTTTCCTAACCTAAAAATGTTCAAATTATACTTTTTTTTCAATAAGAAAGCAATATTTTGTAGTCGCCATTTTTAGGTCCCTTATGTTAGAGCGTATATTTTCGATGATTTAGTTGTTTATTTTTTTCACAGGCAGACATCTTTACTTTGATATGAACTTGAATCTTCAATCCGTCCATTTTTATGCCGCAGTCGTTGTTTAATACAGGGTTATTCACGCAACCCGTTCATTAAAAGTTTTTGATGATGCCATTTAGATAAAAATTTCAAATTTTGGGATTAAGGTAAGGTCAAGGGGTACTTCTTTTTTGAAATATTTTCAACTTCCTGTCACTTCCGGTTTAACCGGAAGTTGGTATCAACTTGCTTATTTTAAATGGAATACCCTGTATTTTATGATATTTTTGGATTCTACGGAGAATTTTAATGCTATCTTATGTAGCATGTCCTATACCTAGGTTCAAGCGTTCTTAAGATCCTTGACCTTGAACTAAAAATGAGCTTTCGGGGTACCAAATTTTAAAATCTCAGATTTTTGTAAGTTTTGAAGATATAATCTTCATATTTTGCAGACGATCGGTAAATAATCTTAGGTTTCTATTTTTTTTATTGAATTTGTCTATTTTTATACAGGGTGTCCTAAATTCAGCGGCAAACATTCACATTTTCAAAGCCGCTAAAGTCCGTTTTTTTAAATGGGACAACCTATAACTTTATGCATTATCAAATATTCCCTATACCTATTCGTAACCATTTTCGAAATAATCAGGTTTTTATTAAACTATCATATGTATTTGCTAAATGCTTACACCTTCCCGTAGTAAGCCATGGAAAAACAATTGTTGTGCTTCTCTATTCAACATGACAGCTGATTTGAAACTTTTAAATTAAAATAAAATAACACTCAAAAGCTGATATTCTCAATTTGTTTAATATTCGCGAAGAATGTTACAAAATATTGGAGAGAAGAAAAAAGAAACATCCTCATTTATCGCCAATAAACAAGAGAAAAATGAAGAGGATTGAAACGAAATTTTTTCGTTTCGGAAAAGTTAAAGTTATAAAAAATGTAATAAATTGTTTATATTATTTTTAACCATATCTACTAAGTTCGAGACTGTTCTAAACTTGTTTTAGTGAACTCAAAAATTATAGCAATCTAACAATCAACAATAAATAAATAAAATAATAAAATTGAATTATATATATTCTGTCCGTTCATTTGAAGACACATTTCAATTCTTCTTTGTACAGTTGCTGTGGCCCGTTGAATTTGTCAGTTTTCTAATTCGGCAAAAGCTGTTCGTATCCTGTCCAGTAAATTTTGTTGGTTATTTACTGGGGAAGCATAGACTTTACCTTTGATAAATCCCCATAAATAAAAGTCTAGGGGTGTTAAATCAGGCGATCGCGGGGGCCGTCTTCAAGGGCCATTGGGACCAATCCAGCGATCTTCAAAAATTCGAGATAATTGGAGATAAACTGCAGCGGAATTATGTGCTGGTGCCCCATCTAATTGATACCAATAATTTTGCAGCTCACCAATAGGAATTTCTTCTATAAATTCAGAAACCGTCCCTTGTAGAATTTCCAAATACTTATCACTGTTTAAATTGTCTTCATAAATACAGTACCGCACCTGATCATTTAATACTATACCGAAAACATTGAAGCTAAACCTCTCTTGAGAACGCGTGAAGCGCGAAGCGTGCGGATTTTCTGCTGCCCAGAAATGTTCGTTTCTTCTATTTGTTATTCCTTCTCTGGAAAATTTCGCTTAATCGATCCAAAATATTTTTGAAAGGAATTGAGGGTCCTCTTGAATTTTCAAAAACATGAATTCGCAAAATTCTACTCGTCGGATGTCATCACCAGGTCTCAAGGCTTGCACGTTTTGAAAGGAATAAGGGTGCATATGATGTTCGCTCAAGATTCTTTGGACAGATGAAGAAGAAATTCCGTTTTTTGTAGACGGTATTGAACTTTGCGGGTTTGCGTGGAAATAAGCTAATGTGTTTATTACGTTATCCTCGGCATTTGTCACTGGTTTCGGAACATTTTTTGTAACTTTAACTTTGCCAAAACGCAAAAAGTTCGTTTCAATCCTCTTGAATTTTGACTTGTTCATTGGCGGCAAATCAGGTTGGCGTTCACTAAACACACGACCCGTTCTCTCCAAAATTTTATAATATTCTCCGTGAATATAAAATAGATTGAGAATATCAGCGTTTGAGTATTCTCCCATTTCGATTTAGAAGATTTAGTTTATCACTGACAGCTTTCGATAAATAACGCATACTAATCATCTGTCATATTAGATATTGGATCTCAATTGTTTTTCCATGGCTCACCATTGGAACATGTAAACATTTAAGCAAATACATACGATATTTTTATAAAACCCAATTATTTAGAAAATGGTTACGAATAGGTATAGGGAACCTTAATACAGTTCGATAGAAAATGAAGTTCTACATTTGATAGTGCATAAGGTTATAGTGTGTCTTATTTAAAAAAACGGACTTTAGCGGCTTTGAAAATGTGAATGTTTGCCGCTGAATTTAGGACACCCTGTATAAAAACAGACAAATTCAATAAAAAAAATAGAAACCTAAGATTATTTACCGATCGTCTGCAAAATATGAAGATTATATCTTCAAAACTTTTAAAAATATGAGATTTTAAAATTTGGCATCCCGAAGGCTCATTTTCGGTTCAAGGTCAAATATCTTAAGAACGCTTGAACCTAGGTATAGGACATTCTACATAAAAATAGCACTAAAATTCTCCGTAGAATCCAAAAATATCATAAAATACAGGGTGTTCCATTTAAAATAAGCAAGTTGATACCAACTTCCGGTTATACAGGAAGTGACAGGAAGTTGAAAATATTTCAAAAAAGAAGTACCCCTTGACCTTACCTTAATCCCAAAATTTTAAATTTTTATCTAAATGGCATCATCAAAAACTTTTAATGAACGGGTTGCGTGAATAACCCTGCATATATATATATATATATATGTGTTTAAGGCCTCCTAGTAACATAAAAAAAATAAAAAATAATGGGAAAAGATAAGAGCAAAATACTGACAATTAGATGAGTGGTTTAAAACTTATTAGTTTATCATCTTAAAATTAAGGAAATGAATACCGAAAGGAATGTGACGCTTCTGCACTTTGATAAATGAAGATGCTGAGCCAGCTCTAAGCTCTATGCTTAAAATGTGGCGACAAAAGAAGCTTAAAATAAATTCAATTCACGTTTCGCTCGTCGCTTCCTAGGTCCTTCAGTCTCTCATCGCACTAACACCGGAAAATTATGTCATTAGTCGTATTTCTCTAAATTGTCAAACATTCATCATCGGATTATCTCGTGCAACAGACACGAAGGCCAGATTTAATACGACGAAATTTGAATGTTTCGCCCCTGCGAGAAATATAATGGTGTCGTCCCCGGGTGCTCTGGGTTTTTCTAGCGTTTTAACGCTTTATTTTTTCGCGTAGTTAAATTTCGATGCCGGTCCAAATTTAATTTTTTCTATGGTAATGTTTTAAATTTTTGGTAAAGTATTTTGCTTAACTTTGTAAATCAAGGAGTTAACCCCGATAACAACTCTTTCAATTGATCCTTTGATATAAACTTAATATTATTTTTAACATTTTTACTTCCCTCGTAAGAGAAAAGTAAAGAAAAGTAATTGTGAAAAAATCACCTTCCGAGATTGTTCAGAACTTCACGTTTCAGGGTCCCTAAATGCTGAAAAACCTGTTTTCTCAATACGGTTTGTCTGTTTGGTTGTCCGTCCGTCAGTCTGTCTGTTCACGGCATAGCTAAAAAACGGCTTACCCGATTGACTTCAAATTTTGGTCAAAAATTAAGTGTTATATAACGATGACCTGGTAATAAAATTTTGATAAAAATCCAATTTGGCCAGACAAAATGGCGGCCCAGTGAAATGTAAAAAAAATACTAGAAAACTGTTTATCCAATTTATCTCAAATTTTGCACAAAAATCAAGTATTATATAGCAATCAACTGATAAAAATGTTAGTACAAATCCAAGATGGCGGAACCAACCGGCGGATTAATAAAATTATCAAAAATCCAGCCTGAAAAACTAATTAGTGGATTGATTCCAAATGATGTGTTATAACTTATTGTGGTATAGAAATGAACTAGTAAAATTGCCCTATTAATTCAAGATGGCGGCAAAAAATGGCGGCCACATAAAGTGTTTGTAATCCTGAAAAAATCACTCTCTGAAGTTTTACATATCTTCAAGTTTTAGAGTCCCTAGATGCAAAAAAATATGTTTTATCAATTCCATCGCTCCGTTTATCGTTATGTCTGTCTCTCTCTCAGTTCGCGGTATAGCTTAAATACTACTTGTAAGATTGACTTTAAATTTTACTCAAAAATTAAGGATTATATGGGGATGACCTGGTAATATTTTGGTAAAAATTCTGTATGCCTGAAGAAGATGGCGGCTTAGTGAAAGTTTAAAAGAATTATTACTAAGAAGTCTAATTATCCAATTTACCTTAATTTTACACCAAAATCAGCACCAAATAAAATGTTTCTAATCGTAAAAAAATCACCCTTTCGGGTTTTACATATTTTTACGTTTTAGCGTCCCTAGATGCCAAAAAAATATGTTTTATCAATTTCGTCGGTCCGTCTGTCTGTCTGCCTTTCAATTCGTGGCATAGCTTAAAAATTCCTTACCAGCTTGATTTCAAATTTTAGTCAAAAATTAAGTATTCTATGGGGATGATCTGGTATTATTTTATTATGAATCTAAGATAGCAAAATAAAATGGCGGTTTAATAAAATATTAAGAAAAACCTACTTATTAGACTAATTTCAAATTTTGTACAGCATTAGGTGTGATATAGAGAAATATAATAAAAGTTTTTAGATAGAAAGTATATATATTTATATATATATATATATATATATATATATATATATATATATATATATATAAAATACATATTTTTTTAACGCCTTGACTTTTGATTTATTTCTTTTTGCATAAAAATATAGAGTCATATCTTAGTAAAACTATGTCCAGTTATTTACCTGTCAAAAACTATCCCTTAGGAAACATCGACCGAAATTCCTTAGGGTGTGTTTGGTCCATATTTCCCGCCTAGTTGCATTATATGGACCACTATTGAAAAGTCTTTAAAAATCGATTTATCTGTGTTTTATTTAATTTTCAAACTTGAAATTTATCTTTAATGAAAAAAAGAATTACTCCCAGCAATATTTACTTTTATTTAGTAAAAAAAGTACATACAAATTAACCATAGCAAAATATTAGGTAGGTAAAAGCCCTCTAATATTAACCTAAACAAACAAAATGAACTAACAACACAACTTCTGAACAACAAACATCGATTAAGAAAATAATTAATAACCAGCATTCAAAACTGTCGGTATCATCTGGCTCAAGGCCAACGCACACCTCATGGTACCAGGTAAAACATTTAATACACATTCTCATATCCTCTTGCTTGTCCTCCTTACAGGCGGCACAGAACCAAGACTCTGTAGCAGTTTTCCTCAAAGCTGGCTGTTTGCTGGAACTAACTTGCTTAAAAGTCGATGGAAAGCACTTAAATTGATTAAACTGGACCTTGCTGCACCATCAAAAAGATCTCTGGTTACGTATTGGGCTTTATAATTCAAAGATTTTTTACGAACTGTTATTATTGGCTTCGTTTTATTAACCGGAGTCGGTAGAAATTCTTTAAACGATATACTTGCTTCGTCCAAGGATTTTTCAGGAGAAACATGTTAATGAACTTTAGTGATTCTGCTTGCTAAAGCCGCTAACGGCATATTCTCTTCATCTGAAGAATCACTGTCGTTTTCTAGAAGAACTGCTTCGGGATTATCCAGTTCCTCAATGGGTTCTTGTATGGCATCCACTACGTCTCTTGCCTTGTTAAGACTTCTTTGAGGGTAGATATCCCAGTACCTCAATAACTCTTGATCCCAATGGGCTTCGAAAGACCGAAACACGGCTTTATCTAACAGTTGAAGCTCATGAGTAGTATTTGATGGTAAGCAAAAGAGTGTAATGTTAAGAGATTCGGCCGTTTCTACTATACTATAATCCAGATGGCTAAAGGCACCATCAAAAACGAGCAGAGTTGGACCGTTCGATTTATAATTTGCAAAATGCTTCAGAAAGTCATTAAAGAGCTCTGTTGTCATCCTGCCTTTGGGGGCCATTTTGACCAAGAAACCGTGGGGTAAGTTGCCGAGAAATTCACTTTTCAGGCGTTTTCCTTTGAATAATATCATAGGCGGAATGGCGTTTCCAATGGCATTACAACATGCTACAACGGTAACATTTTCCGCGTGCTCGGGGGCGACCATATGAACACGTTTTTCCCTCTTTTCAGCTAATACACGACAGCCTTTTTCATCCACGTTGTAGACACATTGTGGTTTATTCTTAAGGTCTAAAGTTGTCATGATTTCATTCATTTTTGTAAAATAGTCAGACACAATTGCCTTATTAAGTTTCTGCGCTCGGGCAGGATTCATGGATTGTGCCTTTCTTGCTGACAAATCAGGATGTCGCTTCAGAAAGAGTCGCAACCAGTCCTTTCCTGCAAGCTCTCGTTCTTGACTGAATCTATTTGGAATATTGTTAGTCTGACAATATTTAAACATTTGGCGCCGCACCGTTTTTGGGGTAAAAGGTAATCCCACCTGACAGTAGCGTTTAATTCGTTTGACGAAATCTTTCTCCTGTTGCTTACTTAAAATTCTAGGGCGACCTAATCGTTTTTCAGTCAAGCCTTGAACTAAATACCTTTTAAGAGTACGTCGGGGTACTCTAAATCGCTCACAAGCATGTCTTTGGCTTTCACAATTTCTAGCGGCTGTGATGGCATTTTCAAGCTGTTCTTGGGTCCATTGCTTGCGCAAATTCTTGCAAACTTTCCCCATCGTGTATCTGAAATATAAAAACAAAACTTAAAACAATGTATTCATTAGTACTAAGTACGATCGTATAATATGGGCAACAAAGTCGGGTTATATGAGCCAGGTCGGATTATATGGGCCACGGCTCATATAACCCGCCAAACTTCTGGCCAATATTACACCAAAGGCCTATAAAATTTTTTTTTTGTTTTTTAGGGAACAACTTGCAACAACAACTAAATATTTTTTGTACATATACCCAATATATTTGTACTTACCTCAAAATAGGAGACAATTCAAAATTTAAATCTTGTATCGAAAAACAAGCTCACAAACACACCCGAAAATTTATACGTATGCCTCGCTGCACGGTGCATATCGAACTAATTGTATTTCTTAGAGGACGCCTTCACGAGGGTGGGGCAACAAATACATTTTTAACTACCTATATTACTGACAATATTGCGTTATTGCCGAATTGTTCACAAAGTTCATTGATATGCCTATTTTCGGTTTTGGCCCATATTAAATAAATAAATAAATAAATAAATTAAATAAGGCCTTTATATTAAGTATATCATATACATATTATTGCAAAGTTAAGTAAAAAAAAATAGTTAAAAAACATAACAGTTAGTAGTCAAAGCCTGGCGCAGTCTAGCTTCTTTAGCTACTCTACTGAACCAGACTCCAACCAAAATTGATTAAATAATAATTTGCAATAGATGTATATAAAAAAAATTGATTTCTATTAGTGTAGGTGAAGTAAGATAGAAAAGAGACAACAATAATTAAAAAAAAAAAAAGAGTGTAAGGATCCAGGAGAAGCTAGATAGACATAGAAAGTTCTATAGTGAAATGTAAAATATCACTGTTTAACCAATATTAATTTAATAATAAATTTTGTTCACTTAAAAGAAATTTTTTATATTTATATTTAAATGTATTAAAGTTAAGCGCTAAAAAAGTCTGAGGAAGAGCATTGTAACATTGTACAGCTTTAAAACTAAAAGGTCTCCGGAACATGGCACTCTGATGATGTGGCATTATTAATCCCCCCTGATCACGAATATTAAGGGAATACACATCCCTACGGAAAATAAGACGTTCCTTTATTGAAGTGGGTGAATTTGTACCATTAATAATTTTGATCAAAAATGTACAGAAATGTAATTGTCTTCTAAAATCCATCTTTAACCAGTTCAAATCACGATATTTGTGGGAAATATGATCATATTTTCTAAGACCATATATAAAACGAACACACGCATTCTGCACCCTCTGTAAACTTAAACGACTCTCACTAGTAAGACACCAACCATACACAAAGTCACAATAATTAAAATTAGATAGGACCAAGGTTTCGCACAGAGTTTTTCTCATTCTGAAATTCAAGACATGTCTATTATATAAAACTTCAAAGATTTTTGAAATATTTTCTTTAAATGTTCTTCAAATCTCAAGTCGGTATCCAAAATAATACAAAGATTTTTCGCAGAGTCAACTACCGATATTCTGTTACCATCAATACTAATATTTAAATTATTTTTTAATGTGCTAATTTTATTTTTATTGCCAAAGAGTAGCAGATGAGACTTAGCAGGGTTTAATTTAAGGTTATGATCTTGGCAGAGTTGGTTTAACACACTTAAGTCTTGATTAATGAGTTCTTCAGTATCAACATGATCATCCGAATTAAAACAATAATAAATTTGTGTGTCATCTGCATATGCTTGAACTTTACAGTTCTTTACAGATAGAAGAATATCGGAAGTATAGACCAAAAAAAGTAAGGGTCCCTGAATCGAGCCCTGAGGCACCCCGGAAAATATTTGCACCTGATTAGAAAATGTGCCGTTGGAAAAGATCTTTTGAAAGCGATCTGATAAAAAAGAGGAAATCAAGACGCACGATGACTCATCAAAGCCATAATATTTTAATTTAGATACAACGAGCTGGTGATTAATTGCATCAAATGCCTTAGAAAAGTCTAACAAAACCAGAGCAGTAATAAGTTTTTTATCAGATGCACACAGAACATCATCAATAACATTTGTTAACGCAACAGCTGTACTGAAGTCCTTACGAAAACCACACTGAACATCCGGAAGAATTCCATTAGCGGTACAAAATATAAACATCTGATTATGTAAAACCTTTTCAAGAATTTTTGACAAAGCGGGTAAGATACTTATAATCCTAAGATCATTGAAACTCGTGGGATTAGATTTTTTCATCAAAGGTCGTCCAACTGACAATTTCCATTGACTTGGAAAGTAATGCGATTCAATACAGCAGTTAATGATGTGAGCTATGTATTTGTCAATAAACGGACTGCAGTATTTTATCATTAAAGGAGTAATTTCATCGTGACCATAAGCATTTGTTTTGATATGATTTAATATTTTATTGATTTCCGAGACGTCAGCAAGAGCAAATGAAAAATTTAAGTTATTTTTAAATGAGTTATTGTTATAAAAATTAATTTTATTTGTACAATCAGAAACATCTTGAACACAAGTACGAAAAAAATTATTTATATCGTTGGGGTCACTTAAATTATTTGGTATAGACATGTTTTTAGTAGGACATATATTTAGATTTTTTAAACCTGCCCACGCTTTTCGGGGGTTTAAGTTCATTTGCAGCGAATCTATATAAGCTTTTTTTTCCCTTCTAACGATAGATAAAGTAAAATTACGTAAAAATTTGTAGTGATCCCAGTCATTATTGTTTTTTGTTCTTTTAAACTTTTGATAAGCCGAATCTCTTTGTTTCATAAAGGTTTTTAGGTTTGTAGTTAACCAGGGAGCTCTGGGTTTAGTGACTCTCGCTTCACGAACCGGTGCATGTGTGTTAAACTGCGAGACAATTAATTGATTAAAGTTAAGAATTTTAGTGTCAATGTTATTTTTATATAATATACTGTCCTGCCAAGGTAAATTACGTAAATCTTGCTGAAATTGATTAATGTTGAAATTTCTAAAACATCGATATGTAATTATCCTGGGCTCCGTACACTTTCTTTCCAGATTCAAATCACAATACACCATTTTATGATCGGAAATCAAATCAGCCGAAATAACACCCGAATTACTCACCAAGGAAACATCGCTAACGAATATAGCATCTAAGAAGGTAGATGATCCCGCAGTAACTCTCTTGTAGGTTCATTTATAATTTGAAATAGGTTATAATTTTCAAACAAATTAGAAAGAGGATTGTTTAGATTTAACAAATTTATATTAAAATCCCCTAGGAAAATACCCCATCAAATTCAAGAAACAGACTAGGGAGTATATGAACAAAATCCGGAACAAATAAATTAAAATTCATATATGGTGGTCTATAAAATACAATGAAGGCGTATTTTTTATTCCCAATTCTAATTTTTAAACTAATAAACTCCAAAGAATCATTGGTATGAAAATCAAAAGTAAGTTCTTTCGAGATTAAATGATTTTTAATATAATAAGCAACACCGCCTCCCCTGGTAACCCTCTCCTTACGAATAAGGTGATAATTAGGAATGTAGAATAAATTAGAATCATCACCATCACAAAGCCATGTCTCAGATAAAAATAGTAATACAAAAAAGCGAGCATAATTACCTCGCTAAATAAATTAAAAATAGTACAAAAATAATGCATTTCTATGCCTACGTTCAATCCTAGCTACATTTTGAGATCAAATAAATATGTTTCGCAATCAATTTAATACAAAATAAATTATATCCCAAAAAATAAAAAGTTATTTACTTACAGCGAAATCCCACGTAAACCATAAAAGTAATAACAGCCCAAAAAATATATTAAACAGTACAAGAATAATGCATTTCCATGCCCACGTTCCCAGCTACATTCTGAGAACAAAAAGAAAATTGATTCTTACATTGTAACTAAGTCCAGGGAAAACAACCGAAAAACCGTAAACGTTTTGCTAAAAGAAAAAAGAATACTTACAGATATTTAATACTGAATTGGATGACACTATTAGGATTTTCCTTTCACTGCACTGAGATCACTTTCATTTAGGATTCTATGAATTTTATCGTTAAATTTTAAATAAATATTACCATTTAGAATCCACGTGTTTTTATTTGAAAATTCCGAAACTGTCTTTTGAAAGAGCTCAAGACGTATTTTAGTTAAATCCTCTTTTATTTGTATGCCACTACTTTTTAATTGTTTACGTGCCTTCAACACAGACATGCGGACGGTGTCAGAATAAAAACGCAATAATACGGCCGGAGGTTTGTTATTTACAAGTTTAGAGGTAACACGATAACACTTTTTAAGATCGTTATTGTTAATATTTAATTTTAGCGTACTGTTGAATAAACTTAAAACATCAGTACGAAGATCTTCTCCATTTTTAATGGGCAGCCCGAATATGCGCACATTTAGCCTTCGTGACGCTTGCTCTTGAGTGTCAATCATATTTCTTATGTTGACATTATCTTCCCGAAGCTTTACTATTTTGGCCTCTAGGGCTTTTATCATCTTCTCTTGGGCGTTAAATCGTTCCTCAAACTGCTTGCGAAAGTCGCAACAATTGCACCTTTTATTTCCCTCAGATCCGCCGAAGACAATCCCATAATGGCGGTACAAGGAAAAAATCACTGGTGCAATTGCAAAACTTCACAAAAAGCAAAAAAAATCAAACTCAAAACTCGATAGGGAGAATATTTAAAGGATTTGCACTAGGGAAAAGCTTATAAATGCAACAGAAAACTACTTTAAATTAATTATTTTAATAAGCGAATTGTACACGTCTTACACTACTGAAGCGACATCTACTGCAACTTACTTACCCGCCGGCCCATATTTACCTCCGGTACCTTATATATATATATATATATATATATATATATATATATATATATATATATATATATATATATATATATATATATATATATATATATATATATATATATATATATATATATATATATATATATATATATATATATATATATATATATATATATATATATATATATATATATATATATATATATATATATATATATATATATATATATATATATATATATATATATATATATATATATATATATATATATATATATATATATATATATATATATATATATATATATATATATATATATATATATATATATATATATATATATATATATATATATATATATATATATATATATATATATATATATATATATATATATATATATAAGGTACCGGAAGTAAATATGGGCCGGCGGGTAAGTAAGTATATTATAGTATATATATATATATATATATATATATATATATATATATATATATGTATATATATATATATATATATATATATATATATATATATATATATATATATATATATATATATATATATATATATATATATATATGTATATATGTATTTTTATTTCTGTATTTGTATATATGTATATATATATATATATATATATATATATATATATATATATATATATATATATATATATATAAGTTGTATGGATTTCAGGGAACTTTCTACAAAAATTAATTTTGAATATACAGGGTGAGTCAGAAACTAACGCCACTAAAAAGGTTTAAGAGATGTATGTATGTATATATATATATATATATATATATATACATATATATATATATATATATATATATATATATATATATATATATATATATATATATATATATATATATATATATATATATATATATATATATATATATATATATATATATATATATATATATATATATATATATATATATATATATATATAATACAAAAGTTGTATGGATTTCAGGGAACTTTCTACAAAAATTAATTTTGAATATACAGGGTGAGTCAGAAACTAACGCCACCAAAAAGGTTTAAGAGATGGACCAGGTCTAGTTGCCATGGTACTTAAAACTTGTACTTAGCCAGTTATGTTTTGCTTATGTCACTGTCATTTTGTAATGGTTACATTTAGAAGAATTATTTGTTGAATTGTTAAAAATGTCATCTTAAACCTATAACTGCCAAGTTAGACCTGGTCTAAATTTAAACCTCTTTAATGAATACGGGTGTTATGTCCGAGTTAATTTACGTGAAATCGTGTCTAAGGTGTCTTGATGATAATGTAAAAAATTCTTACGATTTTAAAGTAAAGAAATATTTTATTATGAACAATAAATACTAAATGAAAATTTATAAAATGTAAGAAAAAATTACAAATAAAATTAAAAACCATAAATTCTAGTTATTCACATGTCCTCCTTGGTTGGCGAAGCACGTCCCAATATTTTCTTATTTTTAACAGGTTGCGATTAATGCTGTTAAAAACAAAATCAGAGTGATTTTCGTTTAATCTTTTCCCTAATTCTCTGTTCCAATACAGCTATATTTTCGAGTCTATTGTAGTAGATTTAGTTTTTAGATAACCCCATAGAAATACGTCAAGCGGCATCAGGTCTGGACTATTTGCTGGCCATCTTATAGGCCCAGTTTGTTCAATCGACAGATCATAGTTCCGATTCATAAACTGAGTAGCATTTAAAACATTGTGTGCTGGAGCGCCATCCTGTTGCCAAATGAATGTAAATCTCTGATTTAAAGGTATGTTATCTAACTGCTGTTCTATATCATTTTCCAGATATTGAAGACATCTGGTATCAGTAAAACTTTCACGAAAAAGATTGGCCTGACAAACTTATTTTCTAAAACGCCACACCAAATATTTAAATTTTGTCGTCCTTGAATTTTGACTATTTGAATTTTGTGAGGATTATCTGTCGCCCAGAAATGTTTATTGCGACGATTAAACATACCATTAGTAGTAAATGTAGCTTCATCGGTAAGAAGTATACTGTGTAAAAAGAACGGAACAAACATCCTCTTTAAATTTCTTGACAAAAAATTAATCTTTGTCATTTATATTTTTCATTACAGTTAGACCATGAGGAGATAGAAATTTATATGGGTGATAAAAGATGAAGAGTTTATTTTCCCAAATAGTTTTTGAAAATAAATCGCTGCATCCTAATGGATCGTACAGGGTTTTCTGCAATAAAATGAACCAGATATAGTACTAAGTATAGAAAACTAACAACAATAATTTATCTGCAACACGCTTAGGTCAAAGTTTTCGTTTGGATTTGCAGTTCTTCTTCTTCTATTGAAACTTTTAGTATCAAATTTGTTTACTGTATATCTTATTGTGCTTCGTGTTGGGACGGGTCTACCGGGAAATTGCCTATGATATTCATTTTGAGCGTGGATAAGGTTTCTATTAGTGACATAATATAAGCGTATTATATTCAGTTTGTCTTCAATGGAATAGCCCATTTTGTTGAGCAAAACTAACACAGACAAGTTAAATGAAGTGACAATCTGACAACGTCAGTACCAGCAAGACACCTTAGACACGATTTCACGTAAATTAACTAGGATGAGGGGGATTTTAAAGTCGAATATCTCAAAAACTACCGATCAAAGTATAAATATATCCCACATTTTTAAAAAGGGAATAATGAGAATTTAAAAAATCAAAAATATACTTTGGTTTTTGTAATAACAAATGATGTTTATATCTCCTTGTGTCTTACCAACGCTGTGCTTGACGGCAGCTGTTCATCGAAGAGCATTATTTGTCTCGGTTCGTTCAAATTTGAGCTAGTTGTGCGTAAAAGAAAACTTGAGCGCCGCTGCTTTATTTGAAGGAGAAAACAGAAACCTGTCTTATAGTCGAATGCGGTCTTATCCTGCGGGTCCAAAAGTCACCAACGTTATGAATCAAATCAGAAAACACAGTGAATACCAAAATGTTGTGTGATTCTTTTATCGAGCTATTAAATCTCGATGGGCTATTTACAAATATACATATTATTCAAAATAACGTCTCACTTTCTCCATATGCCAGTCAGACGGGAAAGTGAAAAATGTTAAAACGTGAACTGTCAGATCAGAACCTTTCAAACAAAAAAAAGAACATGGGAACAACCGAACTTGAACAACCGGCCAACTTCCTGTCAAACAAATGGGGTATGTTTGACTCCGGCCCACCAAATAAAGAAGAATTTATTACTGAAATTAATTGTCAAATGATTAAATGCCAAAAGAATCCATTTGAACACTCAGTTGATTTGAATGCACAGTTGATTTTGACTATTACCTCATGTAATAATAAAACAATAAAATGTTTTAACGGTTGAATTTGATTATTTAATTGTGAAATTAACAAACCAAAAGGGTTTGTATTATGTTTGAGGTTCCGATGCTTTAATTAAATAAAGATTTATTTCATTTATGTTTATTCCTATTTTTGAATTTCGTTGTAGAATAAGTTTTGAAATAGCTCTAACTAGACTTTAACATTCAGAGGCAAGTTGTTATGAAAAACTATATAGTTTGTAGAGTTATGAATTAATAAATAAAAATGAAATATTGTTTCCTTCTATTATATTGAAAAAAAACTGATAGCATTTTTCTGTACAAAAGTTATTAAAGTTTAAAAATGCTATAATCTGCCGAAACAAAAAGTTTGTACCCAAGAAGACATAGTGTCAGTCCGTACATTTTTTGGTTTGTTTAGAAAGGTGTAAGCAATTTCTTTTATGCTTTCTTGCCTCTTTGGAGATCATTTGATCGTTCCTTTTTTCTTTAATGGTCATTTGAATGGGAAAATGTATTTGTATTTATTAGAAGACGAATTATGATCATCTGATGTCTCAACAAGATGGTGGCCATCTGCATTACATAGTGGCTGTAATTTGGTTCAAATATTTTCAGTGTAAGGGATTAGAAGGAGAGGGGCACTTGAGTAGACTCCCCGAACACCAGATTTGTCTCCGCTAGATTTTTTTGTGTAGTTATTTAAAAACCTAGCCAGTTTCTTTAGAATATTTGCTACCGTTAGGAGGTTGCGAGTAAGGAGTTAAACATATGTCACTAAAGTTTCCCCCTCGACAATAAAATTAAGGACCGAGCGTATAAAAAAAAATTACAGTGTTCGCGAAAACTTCTGTGTTTTATTTTTGTTTCGCCACTCTGTATATCTTCGTTCCGACGACTTACAATAAAATTGTCTAAATTACTTTCGTTAATAATTAGATTATCAACATTTTTGGGGCTAAAAAGGTAATTGAAACATCTAGAGTGGGCATGCGTGTAAATAATTCTGCCAGCATAGCTCCCGTGAAAATTCGCGCATTTATTCGTTCTTGTTGCTTAGTTGCCTGCCACCATCTGCTGGGAGGAGGAGTTTACGAAGCATGTCAGAAATATCGCGCTTTCGCGTAAGAGACAATTTGTTCTGAACTTTTTTGCATCAGGGTAAATAAGAACTTTGACAGCCCAGTGCGTGTTTAAGTTTTTAAACGACTTTTTTTAATCAGCGCTAGTGTGTTGGGTGTTGAATTATGCAATTAAACATACTTGTGAAAATCATGTGAAAGTTTTCGGGACAGAATGAATTCGTCGACCAGCTTGCTGTTTTTGTTGCTTTTTTTTCAAAGTGAGTATCATCTTTTTGGAAAATGTAAAATAGAGAGTTAATTTCCGTGATATTTTCCAGTGTGTTAAGAACGGTGTCTAATTGTTAATGTGTTATCTTCTCTGTTATGTAATATTTTTCATGTACCGAAATAATCCTAAATAAAAAGGGCGCTGGTGGTCCAGAATTAGTTCTAGAAATTATGCAAATGACAAAAATTCGAATCTGATTTTTTCCGTTCCGAAAAGTAATTAAGGCTTAATTAATCTCAAGGGCGTAACAAATATTTGGGAACAATTCGGTTTGAAAATAAATAAATAAATAAGATTGTTGTATCTGAGAGTTGGTTAAATCCAGTGTCAAATAAACTTACTCACACACACAATAGGGAAAATATGTTACTAATTTTTTATGCATATATGTTTGTTAATACATGTTTAAAATATCTACTTTTTGTAAACTTCCAGATAAACAATTATTCAACACTAAGCGTTAAATATAATTTAAACAAAATATTTTGCAATAAAGTAAATACAATTATACTATCATTAATGATTAAGTACTTGAAAAAATTGTTTTAGTTTTTTAAGTCATTTTTTTACTGTATTTAAGAAAATAGAGATTCTACTGCAAATTTTTGAACTTGATTTTTTTGCTTTATTTAAATCATAAATTTTACCTTTAAATTTGTATTTAAATTTAAAAGGCTATTTTAGAAATTTTAGGGGTTTTTTGGCAACTATACAGGGTGGTACCGAAAATTGAGCTTAAAACATCATTTATCACTGATTTATTATAGATTGATTATTTTTAAGGTTTTATTTCGATTTCTGTACTAAATTCGTGATTTAAATATAACTAGAAGCTTAATATATATATTTTTATTAATATAAAACGTAAATTACAAAAAATATTGAAAACTCTATAAAACAAAATAAGCAATTTAACATCAAATAAAAAGAACATTACGTGATTTTAAAAGGTTTTAAGAAATCTATATAACACCAACAAATGATAAACATTATAAGCGAGTCTAATAATAACAACCTTTGGAAAATAGGCTTTCATAAGCAAGAATTAACGTGACATTAAAAACATAAAGTGATATTGGCTAAGACATACTGGTAAGGTAACTTAAGGTATTTATAGAAGGTATAAGGTATAACATTTCCCCGCGTTTATTTTTGGACATAGTCATCCAAGTATTTGGGAGGTTTTCTAATTCTAGTACAAGGCTGTTCTTGCACTGTTATTGTCGGACTTGACGAACTTCTTCTCTCTAAACATAAAGTTTCATCTGTGTGTTGACTTTCTTCATTTGGGTTTTCTTGATGTGGAGCAACATTCTTGGTAGACTGATGACTTAAAGAAGTTTGCGCCAGATGTTTTAGCGAAACAGTTGACTCGGCCATCTGCATGACGAACAAGTGCATATTCTGGTTTCGCCTCGATTATGTCTACTTCTTCAACTAATGGGTCATGTTTCGTGCTTCGCACATGCTTCTTCATAAAAACTTTTCTTGATTCTGTAAGCCAAGAAGGAAAGCTGTGCCATTAGTAGACTTCCTAGCATGATTAAACATTCTTTCATGTGGAGTACAGTTAGTAGCGGTGCAAAGAAGAGATCTAATTGAATGAAGAGCATCATATAATACTTCTTCCCATTGTTAAGTGTTAAAATTTCTTGATCGCAAAGCTAAAGTAACAGTTTTCCAAATAATTTCATTATAACGTTCGGTTTGACCATTTCCTTGAGGATTATATGGCGTTGATCTGCTAGTTGCTATGCCTTTGGAATGTAGGTATGATTTTAGTTCGCTTGACATAAATGATGACCCTTGGTCTGAATGAATGTAGCCAGGTATTCCAAATAGACAAAACAAGTTTTCAAGACATTTTATTACAGTGTTCGATATCATATCTGGGCATGGATAAGCAAATGGAAAACAGGAATATTCATCAATAATAGTAAGAATATACTTATTTCTCGATGTAGAAGGAAGTGGGCCCTTAAAACCCATACTTATTCTTTCAAAAGGTGAAGTAGCCTTGATAATAGTCCCAGTATTTTTGATAAACTGAGGTTTGAGTTCTGCACAAATAGGACAAGATGCCGTCATGCCCGGCGTCGTCCCAGGATGACATAAAGCTTGATGCAAATCGAATAAAGTTTTATTTCTGTTAGAACCACAAACTCGAGTAAAAGTATCTGCGACAACGTTGTCAATTCCAGGCCTATATATTATTTCATAAATGTAACAGGAGAGTTCAAGACGCCATCTGAGGATCTTCTCGTTTTTAATTTTGCTGCTATGTCGTCAATTAAACATAAATGATATACATTTATTTGACGTGTGATCAGGTGAAAATGCCAACCAATTAGGAAATGACGCCACTTCTTCAGTGCCTCGACAATGGAGTATGCCTCTTTTTCCACTGATGAATGACTTCGTTCACTGTTATTTAAAGTTCTGGAGAAAAATAATATAGGTCAACCTGCTTCACTTAACGAAGCTGCAATAGAGTGATCCGAAGCGTGAGCCTTAACAACTAATGGAATTCCGTCTTCTATCGAAGTAATAGGGGACTTGGCAATATCTGATTTTAGCTCCTCAAAATCTTTTGCCACTAGACTAGGCAACGGAAACGTCTTGCAGGAAACTAGTGCGTGAATCTTTTCGGAAAAGCGAGGAATCGATTTTGAATAGTGTGCAAACATCCCAATAGCTCTTTTTAAGGATTGAGAATTTATCGGCAGTGAGAGTTTCATCAGAGGTTCAAGTCTGAAGTCAAGAGTTTTGTTTTCTATTAGATATCCAAGAAGTTTTATTGATTTTAAAGAGTATGCGCTTTTATTTTTATTAATAGTAAAGTTATATCTGTTTATAACAGACTCAATTGGTTTTCTCCACAAATCATTATATCATCTAAATACGAATATGCTCCTTGAAGTTTCTCAGATTTAATCATGTTATCCATAAGGCGTTGAAAATATGCTACCCCATCTGTAACACCAAACGGAATTCGGCAAAATTGGTACAGTTTTCCGTCTGTTTCAAACCCTGTATACTGTTTTTCATCTTGACGTATTGGTACTTGATGATAAGCACTTTGAAGATCTATGGTATTGAAAACTTCAAATTTTGCTACAGCACGGGGATGTCCTCGATCTTCGGTAGTGGATAGGCGTCAAGATAGGGATGTCGCAGCCATTAAAATGTAACCAGAATTTGGAAATACAGCTATACGAGCAGAAGATAGAAAAATTTGTTCACATATGTTTCTGTTACTTTTTACTTAGTTATCTTAAATATTGTAAATACTGATCAGCACTTTCACCAGGTCGTTGCTTCCTAGTTGTAAGACAGTACCTGGCAAATATTTCATTCTTGGTCTTGATAAATATCGAATCGAAGATTTTTATAGCATCACAATATTTGGTACACTCGGCAATGTATTCATAATTAGTATAGTTTATATAATTTACCAAAAAATTCAGCTTCCCGTCCCCTTCTACCTTGTCAATGGAAGACACAAAGTTTTCAAAAGTGGCTTTCCAGTGGGTCCATTCTTGGGCAGCTCTAGAGGAGTTCGGATCGGTCTCAAATCTTTCAGATCTCAGAAGTTTATCTATTTTTCCTTATTAAACTGTAATATAAACAACCTTTGGACATTAAAACATAAAGTGACATTGGCTAAGACATACAGATTTATATATAGGTATTTATAGAAGGTATAAGGTATAACAGCGAGTGAAATACTATACTTTATCTACCACTATTATATAAGCATCTTTTAATATGTGTAAATAAAATGAAGTTTATCTTAATTATTCAGTTTTGGGATCATTTTCGCATAGTCGCTAATTTGTAAAAATTGATACAAGAAATTCTGTTCATCTTTAGTTTGGAGTGAATGACGTGCTATGTTTAGTTTACGATTTTCCTACTACGTTGCCATGACAACGCGTACGCGATGACGTCAAGCGCATGGAAGAATAATGTTAACCAGTGCCATACAACGCCCTCGGTGTATTGCTAACGCAGTACACTACACCCACCCGCGTGTCGTTCAATTTGGGGTGGTTGTTCACTTTTATTTTCGCGGATTTCGCTGCAACTGTTTAGTTCCTTTGCAGGTTGCTTGACTGCTTTGTGTTATATTTATTTATTACTTTATTTGGTGTCGGGTTTATTAATTTATATTATTGATGAATCTGATTACGGATGTGGTTTGCATTTTGTTGGAATCTCCACTTAATCGATGGAAGGAATAAGATCAGAGTTTTAATCGTCATCCTGGTTTTCGGCGTACAAATGGTTATGTAGTAGTCAAATATTACAAAAATTGTTTTGCTGGCCTTGTTTACTAGTTTCCAATAAATATTCAGTGAGGAATAAGGAAGGATTTGCAGGTATGTTAAATATATGAAGGTCTTTACATAAACATGAAAACTCGGCGGAACATTTAAAATGCTATACGGGGGTTTTCGAAAATTGGCTTTTTTTGATATGGTCCTCTATCTCGCTTATTATGAGTCATAGAAGAAAAAAGTAAATTGGCGCTTTATGTAGTTTTTTACATAGAATTCGGTGACGTTCTTCATTTTTTTTTCTAACTGTCAATGGCGACCCGCGGGTGAAAAAGTAAGTGAAGTGCAAATGAAACAAGAAAATATCGCAATAATTTTTTTCCAGAATTTTTTTTATATGTGGAAGGGGTAGAATATTTTTGTACGACTTACCTAAATTTTGTATACTAAATTAATTTTCCTATCCTTTATAGCAGCAAGACAATGGACAAATACAGCCTGCGGCGCTTTTCCTTTTTTTTAGGGCTATTTAGATGGCCAGACATCACACTTGCGCCATCGTAATATTGCCTTATTAATTTATGTTTATAATTAAATTGGTCAAAAGTTTGATCCAATAGAGAATATAAATTCTCCGACGTTCTATCGGACCGGACATTATAAAATCCTAAGAATCTCTGGACTACTGATCCTTCTGAATTAACGTATCTTAAAATTATGGAGCTCTGGAAGGTTTGCCTAATATCAGTGGTGTCATCCACTTGCACAGAAAAAAAATGTGTGTTCATTATTTCACTTTTTAGGTGATCATTTAAATAATCAGGAATGCATTCAATTATTTCGTTTTGAATAGTTTTCGAGTCACCAGTAAAAACATTTTTAATTATTAATTTTAATTAATTTATTTAATTTAGTTCTTGGGAACTTCTCGATATTAATAAACCTAAAAGCTTTTTAAAATTTCCCGTATTTATTGACCCGCTGCTCTCATCATGGCCGCGAAAGAGTAACTCTTGTTTTATAAGGTACAAAACTGCGTCATTACCAAGCACATAAATAGCCTATTTAATCGGACGTTTTCGTTAAAATGTATTTTATATAGTTTAGCATTTTCTTTTAAAGTGTCAGCTATAGTGCTTTAATTTTTTACAAATGTTTTTAGTATTAATTCGCATTTTAAATGCTCCACCGAGTTTTCATGTTTATGTAAAGACCTTCATATATTTAACATACCTGCAAATCCTTCCTTATTCCTCACTGAATATTTATTGGAAACTAGTAAACAAGGCCAGCAAAACAATTTTTGTAATATTTGACTACCATAACCATTTGTACACCGAAAACCAGGATGACGATTAAAACTCTAATCTTGTTCCTTCCATCGATTAAGTAGAGATTCCAACAAAATGCAAACCACATCCGTAATCAGATTCATCAATAATATGAATTAATAAACCCGACACCAAATAAAGTAATAAATAAATATAACACAAAGCAGTCAAGTAAACTGCAAAGGAACTAACCAGTTGCAGCGAAATCCGCGAAAATAAAAGTAAACAACCACCCCAAATTGAACGATACGTGGGTGTAGTGTACTGCGTTAGCAATACACCGAGGGCGTTGTATGGCGCTGGTTAACATTATTCTTCCATGCGCTCTACGTCATCGCGTACGCGTTGTCATAGCAACGTAGTAGGAAAATCGTAAAATAAACATAGCACCTCCAACAAAGTCGAAGCGGTTTGCGCCACTGTTACAGTTGTTATAATAAAGTTCGATTGAAAGTTTTAAAAAGACATGCCTCCAACGGTCAAGTAAAATATTTATTCGTACAGTTTATTTTTTGCCAATTAAGTGAATAAATTAATGTGAAAACTTAAATTTTAAGAGATATATAATAAATATAGTTAGACGTTTGCTTGTTTATTTTTCCTGGTGAAGTAGCACTTCACTTCACCTGAATAGCCGCCACTGTTATCTGTTTTAGTTTTTGAGATATGGCTGCCATAAAGTTATGTTTTTTTTTAATGGGACACCCTGTATGTTTTTCCTTAACCGATTAAAAATTAAATTACCTTTTAAACGATACCAAACACTTAGTGTCACAGTTTTGGCAAAATATTAATTTTTTAATTTAATTATATTTTTATATTTTCCATATAGAAGTGGGTTTTAAATAAAACAACTGAGTAAATTCGCTTTGGATTGATGCCATTCTCTATCGAACTTCAAATATTTGCACGAAACTAATCATAAACATAACTAAATAATACCATAATATTACCACAATACATAATGAACATAAATGAGGAGTCTAGAATCAAAACTCACATTCTCCAGTTTTTTGGGAAATCGAGTTAGGAGTGCCATCTTAAGTATCGAGCGGCAGCCGAACGTAATAGCAAATAGAATATGAAATCGCGATTTAGGTCACCAGCTGGTCTCTTCTCATAATTCGATAGATCGGTCACGGCATCACGTCGGCATGCGGAAGTTCAATTGTTCAGAGATTGCGCGGGCGATATTCTAACTCGATATTGTTTCGGACGTTTTTAATCGATGAAAATTGATTTATATACTGTTTTTTTGTAACATATATATTTTTTATTTTTATGATCCATGTTGAGTTGGAAATATACAAGAAATAAAATGTTGGTAGTGACTAGTGCAAAAAAATAAACAACTAAAAAGTGCTTACCAACTTAATTTTGCAAAAATAACCAATTTCAAGGTGGTCTATGTTTGAGTTGTGAATGTAGATGAAATAAAATGTAGGTAGTGCAAAAAATTAAACAACTAAAGAGTGCTAACGAACTTAATTAACACAAAACAGGTGTTAAAGACTTAAGACACTTAAAAGAAAAAAATAAAAAAACATGCGTTTTCTGCAGATCGCATGAAATGTTCAGTGAACTATGCTACGGTCTGAAGTGTTGATATTCGCACTCAGCTAGACACAACTTATAGACAATCCCTTAGAGATTTTAACGAAAATGTATCCAAAAATCGTTAAATTTTAAACAAAATTTTAGATTGTGTAAAATTTTGTGGGGCATTCGAGCTGACACTACGTGGCCATGATGAAACGGCTTTTTCTAAAAATCCAGGTTTCGAGGGCTTATAAATTTTGTTGAGAAGTTGGGCCAAGATAGACTATCGGCTTTAGCAATGTTACGTATCGAGAAATCGTTTATAAAAGGAATGTGCGTGCAATTTTAACGAACGTGTCATTCAGCATTTTTCCAATTCTAAAGAACGAAGAGTAGACCTGAACTTGAAGATAATTTAAAGCTCAATTTAAAGATAAGATATTTATTTTTATTTTAAGTTTGCCTATTTTTAAACTTGTTATTGACCTCCCAATATAATTCACCACGAGTCGTCACTGCTTAAGATGGTGGCTGCAACGTCAAGGACGATTTTTTTGTCGTTTCTGCAGATTCGACTAAAAATTGGATCTATGTTTAAGAATGAAACGATGCATTTTTAATTAACATTTCAAAATCGCGCAGCTAATAGAGAGAAGAGATTTTATCACTTGTGCATTTCCGACTGAAACTGGTATCGAGTGGTGTATTAAAATGCAGTTTGTGAATTCTAAATCATACAAAAATGGAAATGTCTGCGCTAGGATTGCAGAGAAATTTAGACATTTGGGTATATTGCGAAAATATAAGAAAATAAAATATGTAAAAAAATTAAAATAGTCTAAATAGTTTAGATAAAATTTAATTTTTTAGGTTTCAATCCTACAAATTTATTAACTATTTAGGTATCACTGCGGTCTAGTACATCATATCAAATCGAAATAATTAATTATTAGTGGTAGATCTTAAAAATAATTTACCTTAGAGAACTGAGCTTTCTCAACTGGCTACTGATACAGGTACAACATTAGTAAAAACCTCTCAATGCTGAGCGCACAGCCCTTGTGCTTTTTGACGTTATAAAACAGTAATGTTTTTATAGTTTATGTAGTACATAAACTAGTTCAGCTGTGCGACCGCCCTCAATTTTGTCCTCTCTTAGGCGCCGCACAGTGGTGAGGTCTTATGTAACCATCCGGCCATAACTGTTGAGCATCTGTATAATTAGATTTTTCTCCATTTATTGTCATTTTTAGAACATAGATTAATGGAATAAATACAGTCGTCGGACCATCGTAGGATGTTCCTTTATTCAAATCTTATGATATACAGGGTAAAAAAATAGTATTTTGACTTAATGGTGTTTCATTAAGAAAGCGTCTGACGGTAAAACATTTAACTCCCACTTTTTAGGTCAAATATCGGTGTTTTAAGTTTGGCAGGCTGTAAATCGAAACGGTTGGAATTAGAGTAAAACGATTATCTCATTTTTTTGTCATTCTTATTCTTTCCCGTTCATTATAACTCTTTCTTGGAAAATAGAAAAGTTTTTATTTCTGCTTAAAGAAAACACATCACATGTTACATTAGATACAGTTTTTTGCAGAATTTAAAATAATATCTATAGACAAGAAACTATGTTTAAAATATCACCATAAGCTCATACTTGGACAAATTTTATTAACTATGTCCGTCTCTGTCTTCAGTAATATTTCATCCGTGAAGCCGTTACTGGTCAGAATTGTTTAAGGTACCTGCTTTCTACTAAATTAGAGTTTTTGTTATAAACCTCTATAGGTAATGTCTTTTCAGATTTTTTGTTACGATTTTTAACAATTTTTTTTTATCTTGAACTCTATTGAAAGTTCGGTTAGACCTTAATATGTGTTTATACACGACTTTTCACTTTAAATTCCGGGCGTCAGTTCCTCGAAAACGAGTGGAAATACTTGACTTCTGTGAAAAGAACTTGATAGGTGTTGTCAACCCGAATTTTTTAAAAGCAAAAGCAAATCAGCGGATTCAACGAGTTACGTTTTGATAGATTACTCTGCTTGATTATAAATAATGCGAGTCTGTTTTAGGACAATTAAAATATGTCAAAGATATTATCGTTTTTTCTAAGAGATGTTTTATTCATTTTTTTTCTTTCTACGCCGATATAAAAATTTTTGTTAAATAATTAAGATATAGACAAAAACAAGAAAGTTCTTAATTTAATCTGTATGTTTGTTTTTTTATGACATAGCGCCCTTTTGGGTTGTCCAGTTTAGATTAATCTTTTTTGTTTTCTTTGGGAACGGTTTCTGCTATAGTTCAGTACTAGCGGTATTAAAAATATAAATGGCTGAATGGTCAGATTTAGTTTCTTTTTAATTCTTATTCATGCCAGGGAATTCCCACATTTTGTTTTCAAATTTAGTATACGTATTGTATTTTTTTTGTAAAATGTGTATTATCATAAAGTAATATTTAAAATATATTCAGACTATCTTAAAAGTTCTTCTTTCCTTTAAATTTTATTTAGTAATAACAGTTCTCTTACATACATATACCTATAATAATTACTAACCAAAAAGCAATATATATATATTACTAACCAATATATATATATATATATATATATATATATATATATATATATATATATATATATATATATATATATATATATATATATATATATATATATATATATATATATATATATATATATATGCGGTGATATATATGCCTATTTTTTTTATTGGTTACTCAATCACAAAAATGGACTGCTTTTCTTCGGAATTAATAACTTTTTCATAATCGGCAATCTGTTCTTAGGGAAAAAGATCTGTTTATGTTTTTTGTCTGCATCGTGTTCGAGTAATAATTAACAAACTGTTTTAATACATTCATATTGCTCACATTATTACTTCAAATGATTTTTAACAAGTTGATGTTGTTAAATGTCAATGTCAATTCGTGACTTTTATATTGATTTGACATACTTAGTTACACTTTACTAAAATATTATTTTAATAATAATCGTTCCCAGAATATTAAATAAATCGGATTCTTTTATTTTTTTTAAGACCCTGTATCTCGAAAAGTAAACATTTGCGGACCTATAAATATATAATCTTTTTTGATTATTTTAACCTGCCAAACACATCCTCAAAATATTTCCCTTTTCTCCCGAAACACCCTGTATATTATTCTTCAGGTTCAGTGAACATACAGTCTGTCCAATTTTATTTACCCAGCCCATAAACTTGTAGTTCTATGTACATAAATATCTATTTTACAAAGAAGATGGTTGTAATTTTTGATTAATGTGCGATGCAAGGCATGGTGGGGTTGGGTTATCCTCCCTATCCATGTTGAATACGCCACTAGGTACCGATGAATAAAAAATTAACGGAAAAGTATTTTGCCTCCCTAGGAAGGAAAGTGATAATTTCCTTTCGCAAATAAAGAACAAAATTCTCCACAAATGCCACACTTGATTTTGGGCATAATTTAAAATTAATTCAATAAGTAGTTTTTACATTAACACACACCGCGATTTTGTTGTCATGTTGAATTCACACCAGCTTATCGTTATATTACACAGGGTAACAAAATGAAAACAAAAATGTGGGACCTGAACTCTGATTTTAGATGTTTTTAATGTGCTGATTCCAAAAATGCCACCAGTTTTTTTCTATCAGCTCTAGTTTTTGTGATACAGGTTACAGGTTAATTGAGATTTTTTCTGATAAAGGACAACAAATAAAGAGATAAATATGTACTTAATCGTCAAAATAGAAATTTCCCAGAATCTAATTAACCAAATGGATACCTGGAATTGTCCCTGACCCAATGTTCCTATACTAGGAACTACTCAATACACTGCTCTTAATTAGTTTTATACCTGTAATTGCCTATGACCCGATCCTTCTATACCTGCTTGGCTGTACTCGATTTAGTATATTAGTGAGTTTTCCCAAGTAAAGTTGTGCTATCATTTTGTGTAAATTTTGGTCGTTTTGTAGTATCAAGACACTAAACTGAAACAATGGCATCCACAAACAGACGTACCTGTGTAAATCATCCCGATGTTTTTTGGTATATGTGTGATGAATACACTTTGAAAGAGAGCAGAAAAACGATTTCTGACTTTGTGAAAAGAGCTTATCTTGCCTATTTTGGCGATCATTTAGGAGATCAAGATATTATCTGGGGCCCCACATTTCATATGTAAAACATGTGTTGAACATTTGCGACAGTGGACAACTGGAAAGAGGATGTGCCTAAAGTTTGGTGTAACAATGGTTTGGAGAGAACCGGAAATCATCATGACGACTGCTATTTTTGGTTCGTTAATATTAAAGACATAAATAGAAATAATAGACACAAATGGACATATCCTGATCTAGATTCTGCAAGAAGGCCTGTAGCGCATTTGGAAGAAATACCCGTTCCATCATTCAGCAGTCTACCCGAACTGACAGAAGATGATACGAAAACATCAACGTCTAACGAAGTTCAAAGAATTCAATCAGAAAACGACAGCGAATTTGAAGCAAATTTAGCAACTCCGCAGTGTTTCAATCAAGAAGAACTAAACGATCTTATAAGAGGCCTGAATCTCTCAATGGAATCTGCTGAATTACTTGCATCCAGATTAAAAGAAAAAAATCTACTTTGTTCAGGTACTAATATTACATTTTATCGTAAAAGAGATAAGGATCTGCTGCCTTTTTTCTCTCAAGAAAATGACTTGGTATTCTGTAACAATATAAAAGGGCTCTTCGAAAAAATGAGTTTGCCTGAATACACTCCAGATGATTGGCGCCTTTTTATTGACAGTTCAAAACGTAGTTTAAAATGTGTTCTTTTACATAACGGTAACAAATATGGCTCAATTCCTATTGGTCATTCTACTACCATGAAGGAAGAATATGAAACAATTGCATTAGTTTTGAGAAAAATTAAATACGAAGAACATCAGTGGGCAATTTGTGTTGATTTAAAAATGGTTAACTTCCTCCTTGGACAGTAGAGTGGTTATACAAAATATCCTTGTCTTTTGTGCTTTTGGGACAACAGAGCTAAAAATGAGCACTGGGTTAACAAAAATTGGCCTTCAAGAGATGTCATGATTCAAGGAAAACAAAACGTGATCAACGAACCTTTGGTTTCAAGAGAAAAAATCTTACTTCCGCCCTTGCATATTAAGCTAGGCCTAATGAAGCAATCTGTGAAGGCTTTAAATCGAGATGGAAATTGTTTTGGGTATTTGTTACGTAAATTTCCTGGCATTAGCACGGAAAAACTAAAAGCTGGTATATTTGATGGTCCTCAAACAAGTTTTTAAAGATCCACAATTCACCACATCAGTGAATGAGACTGAATCTAACGCTTGATGTTCATTTGTTCAAGTAGTATAAAATTTTCTTGGCAATCATAAAGCAGAGAATTACGTAGAATTAGTGGAAACTATGCTCTCAAATTTTAATATTCTCGGCTGTAACATGAGTATAAAAGTTCACTACCTCCACAGCCACCTAGATCGTTTTCTAGAAAACTTAGGTGATTGTAGTGAAGAACAGGGAGAAATATTTCATCAGGATATTAAAACTATGGAAGATCGTTATCAAGGACGATGGGATAGCCACATGATGGCGGACTACTGCTGGAGCCTTCAGCGAGACTGCCCTAGTAAACTCCATTCTAGAAAGTCCTTGCACTATTGTAAAACAAGAGTTAAAATTCTTTAAATATCAACTAAAAGATTTAATGCAGTCGTCCGTCACTTTGTGACAGTTCATTTTAACAAATAAATTAAAACACACGTTTTACTTTGTTAAGTGTCGCTTATTTTATTTTTGCACTAGGCGTGACTGCAGATTCGTACTACTAGTATTTTTGTGTTTAAAAATATACTAGTAGTACGAAACTGCAGTCACGCCTAGTGCAAAAATAAAATAAGCGACAGTTACCAAAGTAAAACTTGTGTTTTCATTTATTTGATAAACATTAGTGGAACACCTTACGTCAATTGGCAGTATATTATACATTCTCAAACATATGCTATTAGGTGATCTGTACAGGGTGTCCGGATTTGGTTGCAAAAGCAGGGTATCTCGCTCTCGGAGTTTTAAAAAAACATTCAAAAAGGATTATTCAGAAAAACAAAAAACGCAAATAAACAACTCCGGAACCCACTGCAGCAAAACGACGACTGACATTAGTCGTCGTTTTGCTGCAGTGGGTTCCGGAGTTGTTTATTTGCGTTTTTTGTTTTTCTGAATAATCCTTTTTGAATGGTTTTTAAAACTCCGAGACCTGCTAAATGTTCCTTGTTCTTTTACTTGTTTGCCACCTTGTGTTTTAACGTATTGCAGTGGTAATCATCATTTGTGTTCTATGGAGAAGTATAATTATATTAGTTGTATTTTTTACGTGAGCCTCTAATTCTAAGGAATTAGCCTTGAAGAAGACGACAATAAAATCGTCGAAACGTCGGCCAATTTTTAAAAAACTGAGGTTTGATTTATGTCCCTAACCCGCTAAACACCATCTTGAATTTAAATTGAGGGACGCTACTTTCACAAGCCATGCATTTATTTATTGTGTAAAAATATATTTATATTATAATGGAAGAAAACCAAACTTTCGAACATTATGAAAAGTGCGATATGTTAGCTTGTTTTATATTAAGTAATGAAAATGTTGAAGCTGCTTCTGAGATGTATTTTAACAGGTAAATAGTTAATTTTTAGGTATGTTGAAATACTATTGCTTAATTTTTATTTAGATATCCAGAAAGGAAGCAACCTAATATATCCACTTTTTATCGGATAAAAAAGAATTTACTTAATCACGGATCATTTATCAAACCTCATACGAAAACATATAATAAAGAAAATCGGGAGGCCTAGGAAATTACGGTTTTGGCTAATGCAGAAGCTTACCCTACAAACTCTTGTAGAGCCAGTGAGAAGAGCATAGGGATTCCAAAAACTAGAGTTCCAGAAATTCTAAAAAAGCACAAATACCACCCATACAACTTTAGGCTCGTGCAGCACTTACAGCCAGGGGATGCAGAGCGTCGGGTAGTCTTCTGCAATTGGTTTCGAGAAAGATGCGATATGTTTAGACGAAGCACATTTCAGTAATTCTGGTATACTCAATAGGCACAATAGTAGATTCTGGTCCCAGGAAAATCAACACCAAATATTTCCCAGAAGACAGCAGGGCAGGTTTGGTCTAAATGTGTCCTGCTTCATATTAGGAACACATATAAAATGTTATATATTTGAGGGAAATATAACAGCCAATCGCTATATAGAAATTTTAGAGGCAGCTATACCTGAATTACTTGACGATGTTCCTCTAGCGCAAATTAACGAAATTTATTTTCAACAGGACGGTGCTCCTGCACACAATTCTGGAATGACGAGATTATTTCTGGACAATAATTTTACCAATTAAGGGATCGGAACAAATGGACCTATAAGATGGCCCCCTAGGTCCCCAGATTTGTCGATTTTAGATTTCTTTCTATGGGGATATCTGGAAAATAGAATTTACAAAGACCACTACGATAATGTCCAAACATTTTCGCTATTTACAAAATCATCCCGTTATTTTGCTTAATTCCCTAAAACGAATACGAAAATTGTGCGAAGCATGCATAGAACAAAATGGAAATCAGTTTGAACAGTTCTTTTGATTTCCTTGGTTACTGTAGTTCTTATACGACAGTTGATTTTTGCTGAAAGGCTTGTTACATAATAATTTATTACTGTTTTGTTCTTGTGTTACATAAATCTAGGTAGGTGGTACTTTTTTTGGTGCGAAATTATCAATACATATTTTGATAAATAGATTTAATTACATATTTATTTTGATTTATTGTTAGGATGTAGATATTGTTAACGACTTTAAATAAAAGGCAGCATTGTTTTGCATGGCCTACTGCAAAATTTGGGATGATAATTATAAAAATTAGGATTTTTGTTGTTGTTTATTAAAATAGACCCATACTTTTATATATTTTTGAGAAGCTTTTAAAAGGACAAATCAATTTCTGGGAAAATATACAGGGTGTCCCATTTAAAAAAACACAACTTTGGGTCATATCTAAAAAATAACAACTCAAATGAAAAATATGACTACGCCACTGGATCCAGTGTAAAAAACTGTATAAGCACCAATTTTTCCCTTTGCGTTAAGTTAAAGGATAACCGAGATACGAGGGGGGTCCCAAAATGCAAAATTTTCTATTTCGCCCTGTATCTCATAAACGAAGAAGGCTATGAAAAAAATTTTTACGGCTTCACGAGTTTCACAAAAAATTAGCTCAGGGTCGTGAAAAATCTTTAAAAATAAGCGAGATACCCTGCTTTTGCAACCATATCCTGACACCCTGTACATAATCTGAGACTTATAAGGAGCTATGTAAAATTGGTCAGTATTTCTAGTATTTAATGAGTGAATATTACCACCTTGGATAGGTGAATCTGTCCTTAAAAATATGTAAACTATTTCTAAGATATATAATCTTGTCAAAGTTAAAACATTAAAATGCCTAAGTAATTTTCTGCAGGCTTTGAAAAAACATCTTTTGATAGTAGAAATGTCCCAAAGGAACCCCGCATACTTAAGAAGAGACTCGACTTGAGCATCGTAAAACATTAAGAGTTGCCCATTTGTTCATATTTTTCTTAAATTTAATAAAATATAAAAAGTTGAATTCAGTCGTGAGATTACATCTTCGCAGTGTTCTTTCCAATCTAAGCAAGAATTTATATAAATCCCTAAAAATTTAACACAGTGTGCACTACTTATTTTTGTATCATTCAATTCCAAATCAAAACCATTACGCTATCATTGTCTCATCAAATTAGAATATAAGTTGTTACGAGAGAACCAGTTGTACAAATTACCGACAGCCATATTCACTCTATCGTTCAATAAAGCCTCCAACTTATCAGAAGCAATAATAGAGGTATCATCTGTAAATGAGGTGACGTGCACATCAGGCACCCCTCCACGCATTTCATTAACACAGAGTAAGAAAAGAACAGGGCCCAATATTGAGCACTGTGGGAAACCTATTAAAAAATGCACGCACTCCGCATACTATTGGTGACAGTCTACAACAAAAGATTGTATCCAGTGCAGCGGCCATTTATGTATTCCATAACATTCCAGCTGAGCCAGCAACTTATCATAATTGACACAATCAGAAGCCCTGCTGATGTCACAAAAAATCCCAGCAGGGCTCTGTAGTGCACTAATTCATCACATAATACATGAATAAATAATTAGTACAGATGTAATTAGTTTTCACCTGCACACTTTCTAAAATATGGAAAAAAATGTTCTTTTCTCAATATTTTTACGGTTTTACAGATTGAATCTTTTTTTTTACAAATGTTTGTTTATTAACTTAGTCCGTACGATATTAATATCCTTTGTGGACCTGAAACAAACATATTGCATTAAAACCCTTGATCATCCGAGAATCTCATATTCAAAAGGAAACCTCAGAAGTTATGAAATAGCTTTGTAGGTATTGTAATCGTTAAAAAATCACCCTCCGAGAGTTTTTTAGATTTTTACGTTTCAGGATCCCTGTGTGACGATCTGTCGGTCTGTCGGTGTGTCTATTGCCTTTACAATTTGGTCATAAATTAAGAGTTATATGGAAATGACCTGGTAACATTTTGGTAAACATCCAATATGGCTAAACAAAATGGCAGTCAAATAAAATATTAAAAAAATTATTTCTATAAAACCAATTTAACTGAAATTTTTCACAAAAATCAAGTATCAAATATTTTAAAAATGACACAACAAAATAAATCGTTTGTAATCGTGAAAAAAAAGATTACCACGTTTTACATATCCTCACGTTTTAAGGCCTCTAGATGCTAAAAAAATAAGTTTTATCAATTCCTCGGTCTGTCTGTCCGTCTAACAGTTCACGGCATAGTATAAAAACTACTTACCAGTTTGACTTTAAATTTTGGTCGAATACTAATGGTAATATGTAACGTCGTGATAACATTTTGGTAAAAAGCTAATATGGCGGAACAAGATGACCTGGTGAAAAGTCAAAAAATTATTACTAAATAACTAATTATCCAATTTACCTCATAACCTTAAACATTTTGGTAGGAATCCAAGATATCAAAACAAAATGATAGCCTAATAAAATATTTAAAAAATCAATATGAAAAAACTATTTATTAGAATAATTTCAAATTTTGTGCAAGCATTGAGTGTGATAGAGATAAACTGCTCGTGGTACGAATTCAAGAAGACGAAACACAATGACGGCTAAATAAAATACTTGAAAAATCAACGTATAAAAATCTTCATGTACAGTGTATACCTAAAAATCAAGTGTGGCATAGGTAGACACCGGGAAAATATTGGTAGGAATCAGTGACTATGTATGACTATGTACCGAACTAAATTAGGACACACTTTACTATTCCTAATAAATGTAATCGAATGTAGCCAATTTTAAGTAAAAACTAATTATTTCATATTTCGGCAACGGATTTCCCCTTTCATTCATTTTCAAACATAAAAAAAATTTAGTGAAATTATTATACCTTTGGTACAATACATCCTGACTTTAATTTTTATATATACAGAATTGCTTTATCTACTATATTGTTACCGAAATCGGCAAAAAAAATCGCATCTTTTCTGCAATATTTTTTTAACTTGCGGAAGTGTTAGACATGTAAACTCCAAAGACTTTCAATATAAAAAAGAACTGCTTTCTAATTTTCCTGTTGACCGGGTTAAAAAATACTTCTGTTTCCTTAACTTTAGGAAATCTACATAAAAACAAGATTAATTTTTGACCTAAATACGTAAATAAGGCAGAAAGTATAAAATAATGTTTTACATTTACAAATTAAATGTGATATATTATTGTTTGAAAAATCACCGTCGTGCATAGTCAGACCGAACGTGGGATCCATCGTATTAGGGAAGCGGGGCCGTAAATGAATTATTTAATTACAAATACAGCTCATAAGAGAAGACAACAAATAACTGTTTATTTATTGTCTATTTAATTTCTAAACTGTATCTACTTATCGAACAGACAACTCAAAGGTTGGTGTTTTCACAGGGCGCTGGTTCTGTAAGTATGTTTTACTCTTTTCTCGTAAATTAATAGATTTATTATTCATATAGAACGAAAGTTTCCACAGCTGTAGTCAATTAAGATATCGTGGTTCTTGGGATCAGACCATGTCAAAATGGAACCACTTTCCGACGTTTCGCTTTTGATTTGAAGATGCATCCTCAGGGATATTTTCTTTACGAGATCAGAACATTGAATGAGCTCGGAGAGTCCTAGGCCGGCTACTTATAGTCAACTTGTGTTCAGTGAACCGGTGTAATGATCGGTTTTTACGTATGTAGGCTGTAGCTCGTATATCTATTAAAATTGTTAGGATGTAAGAAATTTGATTTCTTTTACATTTATAACATGCCCAGTGGAGTGTTGGTGTTCAGACTAGCAAATTGTACACTTTGCTTCTCTATAATACATCGTTTATGAATATGGATCATCCAGTTTCTTCAATATAGACATCATGACAGCAACAAAGAATTGCATATACTCTTTCCGTTTGAAAAGGAATAATGTTCTTTAGCGATCGCAAGCATTGTCCAATTTTTTTGTGTGTGTTGAAGATTGTACTTATGTTAGAATTTCTATTTCACCAATTAAGAAATCATGGTTCTTGAGATTAGATCGTGTCATATTTTAATTACTATCCGACGTTTCGCTTTTGATTGCACGAGGCATCTTCAGAGATCTTAACTCCACGAGATTTGAACACTGAATGTGATAAAAAGAAACAAATTATTTAATCTGATGTAGATGTAGCATATCACTGGTCATATTATAAATGTAAAAGAAACCAAGGTTCTAGCATCTGTTTCAGGATTTTATAAAGAAAACATTAGAGAATCTATTGAAATGTTCAAACTTACTAGAAACTTTAACAGAGATACGGGTTACAGAGTACAGATTCTTGAAGATGCCTCGTGCAATCGAAAGTGAAACGTCGGATAGTAATTCCAATATGACACGATCTAATTCCAAGAACCATGTTTTCCTAATTGACAGTGAAAACTTCCGTTCCTTGTTTTTTTAATCGACCGTCTCATATCCTCAGTACAATACCAAATCCCTGTTAAAGCTTCATTCTCAAACTGCGAGGGCTCAAATAATTAATAATGGCTTTCTTTTGTGCCGGATTTTGGATCAGCAGCATCCTAATATAAAATTTACAATGGAAATTGAATCAGTAGGCACGATTCCCTTTCTAGATGCTCTTCTATAAAGGAATGCATATGAACAGATACCTAAATGCAAATTCATATCATCATCCGGCACAAAAGCAATTAGTTCTTCTTTCTTTCTTTCTTTCTTTTTCAAAATGGAGTCGGCTGCCACTTTTTTGCTTTCAGCGCCATTCTCCAGCCCAAAAGGTAGGATGTCCGGATGGCGAGCTCTTGGCTCCCGAACACCCCGAATTTTTCAAATAACTTTTTAATTTTTGAAATGCATCTTGGCTTCCACTAGATGCCCCTTGAGAGTACTACTGGTCTCACGAGATGACCTTTTCTTTCAAGCTATCCCCTTACCCCTCCCACTCCCGCCACATAACGGCCATTACGCTAATATTCTATGTAGAACTGCGGCAGATGAACGGGATAGAATGTAGGAATAACTACGCCTCACACGTTCACAGCGTCTGCTCCCTTTCTTGCGGGGTCGTTAGTTTCCACTCTGAGCGGTTGAGTCTCTCGTTTCCCCCCGAAATAAAGCAGCAAAACCGAACACGTGGAACCACTTATGTTAATAACACAGAGGTCTGCCTTCGACGAGACGAACCGAAAGACTCAAGCAATTAGTTATTAATTTTTTGGTTTACAGAGCAAGGAGGATTCCAAACGGAAGGGGCATATGAAATTCCTAGTTCCTGTGGTGATGTCTATATTGGAGAAGCTGGACATCTCTATCCGCTTAGGGAACATGAAAGATGTGTTTTTACAATCTGCTGTAACTGAACACCAGCATTCCACTGGGCATATTATAAATGTAAAAGAGACCAAGATTCTAGCGTCTGTTCTAGGATTTTATAAACGAAAGATTACAGACTATTGAAATGTTCAAACGAACTAAAAACTTGAATAGAGATACAGGTTACGGTCTACATCACACGGGGAAACCGATTTTAACACAGGGTCACAGTTTGGCGAGCACAAGTCGGGTATCAAAGCCGATTTGAATCTCTCCGAGTTCAATCAGTGTTCAGATCTAGCGGAGCAAAGGTCCCTGAAAATAAGTAATCCCAAATTGAGACGATCTATTCCGAAGAACCATGATTTCTTAATTGACCAAAGCCGTGAAAGCTTCTGTTCAATGTTTTCTAATTGCAATACCCATTCCCTCTTAAAGCTTCAATCACAAACCGAGTGGGCGCTTGCTAGATTATGAATCAGCAACATCCTAATATAAAATTTACAATGGAAATTGAATCAGAAAACACGATACCTTTTTACATGTGGATTTCGTGTAACAGAGTTTGACTCTAGAGGTGATATAAAAAGCTATTTTATGCAAGGGAAATTTCTAGAAATAGGTCTGGAGATTAAAATTAAGTTTGAGGGTATTCCTCAACGTTTTCGCTAATTTTGCTACAATATAAATGAAATCATTTTAGTAATTATGAAACGAAAGTTGAACTTAGTCGAGATTAGACATTTATTTAGATTGGTTTTCGATGTACTAGGTGTACATGCAATTATATTAAATACGCTAGGTAATTATTAGGTGTTTGTGAAAAGCGTTTCCCGAACAGTTGCCATAGGGCCGAGCTTATAAGGTCTATTGAAAAAATAAGATCCAATCATCAGGGATTTTTACGCCACGACATCTGAACACTAAATCGTCTATATCACTAAAACCATGAAAATTGCCTTACTATGTAAAATATTGCTTTTATTTATTTTAAATGCTTGGTTGTAGCCATGTATATAAATCAACGTATAGGATATAGTACACAAGCCGTCATTTTTGCTGGTTTAATTTGACTCCAAATAAAATATTTTTATTATATTTTTATATAGCTGAATATTCACATAAACTTCTCTCTAAAGTCTCGAATTTCACTTCGTCAGCTCATTTCAACTGTCAACTTGACGTAGCCCTAATAAATGAATGGAGTTAATACGGGGACTGCTGACTGCCGAACTGCCGTGTCTTTTAAGCAAATGATTAATTAATTACTTCCTGCAAACACATTCCAGGATAATGTGCCAAGTTAGTTTATGTCTAATCCCTCTGTTGAGTTATTTGATAAACTAAGGTACAGAGTATCGGGTTTTAAACATGCAAGGCTTGCGTTCATTTAAACATGAAACTTTTAGTTAAACATAAAACATAGTTTTCAATTAAGTTTTTGAAAAGTAACATAGTTCAGAATACAACATGTAAAAGTTGTAACTAGCTAAAGAAAAGACATAAAAAATTAAGCTTTATAAATGTGGTGAAATATAGCTAAATAGTTATTTATACTATAAGGGATGTAAGTACCAGCGATAGCGAGGGCTTGCAAAAAAGTTCGAGACTGGTTAATATACTTACATCCCATATAGTATATAACATTTTCCCCCTCCCTGTATTGTATATTTACAAGGAAATGCTGGATATATTTTTATATTTTCGTTATCATTACATTCGATAGCATTCTCATTAAATTATGAAGGCTGCCGTGATCCGTTGTCAGAGCAACATAAGCAGTTTTTATTTTATCAACAACGTCAAGTTGACAATTCATAGCGAAAAGTTTGAAGAAGACGAATTGTTTGATTCTGTGTGGACAAAATGGATGTTTCAGACGTAGAAGAATCAGTGAATATTGCACTACCGGAAAAGTCGAAAAAAAGGTATGAAGCAGCATATAAATCCTTTAAGAACTAGTGCCAAAGCAAGACGGCTACTGCAGTCTCAGAAACCTTGTTTTTTTCCACGAAAAAAGTGCTATATTGAAGTCCCCATCAAGCTTATGGTGTGAGTATTCAATGTTGAAGTCTACCCTTTTTATAGAAGAAAATATAGATATTTCTAAGTATCCAAAACTTCGAGCATTTTTGAAAAGAAAAAATGATGGTTATAGACCCAAAAAATCGAATGTGTTTAACAGGGAAGATGTGAATAAGTTCATGCTTGAAGTCCCCGATGATATATACTTATTGATGAAGGTCGTAATGGTAATGGGAGTTGCTGGAGTGTGCCGTTCTAATGAGTCCAAAAATGGAAAGTCACGTACATTTACAGTGACAAAAAGTGACGACACTCAGGTTTGCCATTTCAAAATAATTCAAAAGTACATTGATACAAGATTCCACATGACATGATGAAATTTATAAAGTTTGAGAACTTCAGAATATATCTCACTCTTTTAGAAGAACGTCGGCAACTTTATTAGCTCATACTGGAGTTGATGTATTAGCTATCAAGCGACATAGTTCCATTACTATTGCGGAAAGTTACGTAGCTGAGAACATCAATAAAGAAAAAGTAGCAAATATAATTGTATACAATAAGACCCAGCCAGAAGTCTCTTGCAGTCTTCAATAGTCACAGAAACGTTCGTTAGAAATGAAGGATCTGTGGAGTCAGAAAATGTAATACACATCGAAGAAACGAGAAAACGTGTTTCTAAATTTTGTTAATAATGTGAATAATTGTAATAATTGTACCATTGATATTCATTTCAATTAATATCACCGGATTTTTGTCCGGATTTTTGTAATATGTTGATGAAACCAAAAATTAAAGCTACTTATAATAATTTTAGATTATTATTTCCCTAGGGATGTAAGTTGACTTACATCCTGTCGTTAAGGGCAACCAATACCTTGAGTAACTTTCACTTACGTCTGTCAAAGCAGGTCAAAATAGGTTGCTTACAATACAGGGAGGGAGAAAAATACATTATTTTATTGAATGTTTGGCGGTTTAAGAGGAACTGAACATTGTTTAAATTTTTATGTGTATCTGAAACTTTTGTAATTATGCATGTTTCGTCAACTTTATTTCAGATTTAGTCTGAATTATAAAACACCCTTTCTTGGTTTTCGAGTTTGATATATTGAGTTTCGTACAAGAAATACAGGGCATTCACTGGCGCTGTTTGTAACGATTACAGTTTTATCCAATGTTTTTAATTTTTTTTAATAGAAGGTTATATTTCGTAAAGAAAAACGTTATTTTGCAACTTGTGCTTGTGGGAAAAATGGTTTACTTTAAATTAGCTGATGTGCAAACCTCAGCCCTTCGGCAGGTGGCAACAGTGGGAAGTGAGCTAGAATTACTTTAAATCTTGGGCGCCAGTCAACCAACTCGATAAATTAAACATTACAAATCGAAACTTTCTTAAAAAAGAAAACCCGAATAGTGAAATGATTCAGATATTGCTTCCTTGATCAAGAAATTCTATGTATATGAACATGTACAGAATATATACTGTCGAAAAGATTAGGAGGTAACAGTTTTGCTAACGTTTTGCCAAAATAGCTTTGGCATTTATGAAGCTTTCTTTCTCGCGTTCGAATAGAGACTGCGACGCTTCCTTTTATACCCTCATGTTTCCGGATGGTGCTCTTGTTGTTACGCTCGATTTTTTGTGATTTTAGATATGTCGATTATTGTCTTCCATACTGTTGGCAGTTTTAATGATTCGTCCCTTTTATTCAAATCACCTTGTTTTTCAATTTCTATAGCTTCTCGGATTAGTCTGGTCTTATAATGTTCTATATTGGCAATCTCCCCATACCCATCGAAATTTATTTTGTCTCCGGTTTCCTGATGATGTTGGAATAGAGTTGTTTATTTGTTGAGTTTATGCTCTTCCGCTCTTTCTGATATTCGTCTGTTAGTTTGCTCCACGTACATTTTTTCACACGGCACGGCACGGAATGTTGAGTCCTAACACTGGAATCTGTGGTGGAAGATAGATCAAAATACAAGGTTTCTAACCACACTACAACACAACTTGTTACATTCTGGACGTCTACTTTCTTACCACATTTAACTATTTCTATACTCTCAAATGCATCCAATAATCTAGTATTAGATACATGTTTAATTAACTTAAGATTATTTATTCCTATTTGGTGATTGTTTTCGAAAGCATGTTGGGCAACGCTTGACTTTTCTGTTCTTTCGTATCTTAAATGTGCCATGTGTTCTTTAAAACGAATGTTTATGGATCGTTTAGTTTGCCCAACATATTTTAGATCGCAGTTATTACAGCTAATTTTATAGATGCCACTCCTCTCCTTCAAGTTGACTTTGTATTTAGAGTTTCCAAGGAGATTTTTCAAACTGTTCTCCGTTTTCTAGGCTACTCTAAAACCTACGTTTTTAAATACTTTTTCTAGACCTCTCGTATATCTCGGATCATATGGGATTACTATGAACTTATTGGGAGCCTTCTTGAAGAGTAGTGGCATATTTTAACATTTTCTTATGTTTATGTCTATTTATTAATTTATGTACAAAATTATCATTATATACATTACTTTTAGTATATATCTATACCACACCCTTGGGAAATACTTGAGTTCTTTTTTGCATTGGGTTTCTAATCTACTCATAAACAAATTTGCAAGGAACGTTGTTTATAATATTTATTGTTGAACTGAAAAAAATTTTGATTCATACATAATTTTGTGAGAAGCAAATATTCATCAATAATTTCTTTCTTCAAATTATTGGATTCAAGTAGTTCCTTTAGGTACTATAAAGCTAGTGTTAACGGGTTTTTCTCAATTAAATCGTAAGGACCAGTTTGAATTAAATTGTTTACTCTTTCAAAATAATCTGTTTTGTCTAGTATAACAACCTTATTTCATTTGTCAGCTTTTAAATCAAAACATTGGTAACAATCCTGCTCCAGAGTTGTAAGTATAGAATAATAACAAATTAAAATCAAAAATACCCACATGTAAACATCAAATATCTCGATACTGTAAATATTAAAATACCCATGTCAAATTTTGACGGAGTGCCATTTTTTATTTTCAAAGTTACCGGTGTAATTCTAAACTCACTTACCTAATAGATAACTATTAGTTGGCTTCGAGGAAGAAGCAGTGAAAACTAGATATAATATATCAGTTCCTTAATAAACATACCAACAGCAAGGTGTCAGTAATATTTCTATATTAAAATCCTCCAAATACTGCAACATATTTTAAAGCAGAACGCATCAAGGTGCACATGTTGCTAATGTCTTGTCAAAAACATTTTCCCATATAATTTGTTACTGTCAACTCGTTCGTCTGCGTCTGAATTTCCATTATAAGTAACCCCGCACATTACTCATCTTATTTGTTATGTGAAGTGCTTACACGGAAACCGTTGATAATAACTGATTTAACAAAATTACAATTGACTGGTAATTTTTAGGACCATTGAGAGTACTATTTCAAATAAAATTTAATCTAGGCAGATGTATTTTTTGATATACAGGACGTCCTAAAAAGCACGGAAAATTTAGAAAAAAAACCCCTTTCCTCGAGTTTTTTTATTTATTGCACATAATGCAGTGGCGGCTCGCGTGTGATAAAGTAAGTGAAGTGCAAATGAAGCAAGAAAATATCGCAATAATTTTTTTTTCCAGAATTTTTTTATATGTAGAGAGGGTAGAATATTTTTTTAAGACTTACCTAAATTTTGTATACTAAATCAATTCTCCTATCCTTCATAGCAGCAAATTTATTTATAACATCCTCATAAAATGGATGAGGATAATCTCCTCCAGAAATTCCTAAATTAATTCCTTAAATTAGTTTTTACACATTTGAAGCAAGAAAAACTTCTTTCCACTAAAGCACTTGTCGACGGGATTGTCAAAATAAGGGAAAACAATTTATATGCTTCGGTAAAAATATATTTATTTTTATTAATTTTTCACTTGCCCTTGCAGCGATATATTCCAATTACTCTCATCGGCAGAAATAAGATCAAGCTCATTTTTAAGTCGTTGACTTTTTGAAAATATTTCCCCATATAACTGTAACAAATTTTCAAACGGGCAAGTCGGAAAATTTAAACTATATTCGGAAAATTTAGCAGAACCTGCCAAACATGAAAATGAAGTTTTTCACAGTCTTGAAATCTTAGTGTCATTTCCATTAAAATATGGTCCAATATTTCATAAAAAAGCGTTGTATACTTAGCCTTAATTTCTTAAGGTGAAAGCTTAGCAAGCTCACGTTTGTAATGATTTATTTCTGTAATAGAATTTGCTTTATCAAACATGGTATTAAAAAAATGTTCATTTCTTTTTTTACATATAATTTACACGTGGGTGTAGTGTACTGCGCCTGCAATTCACCGAGAGTGTTGTATGACGCTGGGCTCGACGTCATCGAATACGTGTTGTCATGGTAACATAGTAGGAAAATCGTAAACTAAACATACCACCTCCAGCAAAGTCAAAGCGGTTTGCGCCACTGTTATAGTTGTTATAATAAAATTCGATTGAAAGTTTTAAAAAGACATGCCGCCAACGGTCAAAGTCAAAGTCAAAAATTGCTTTATTGCTTAAGATAAAATCTTGTTACAAAGCCAAAGGTAGAAATATATAAACCAACAAACAGTAAAAAAAAATATAAGTAAAAGTAGATAACAATAAGAAATAAAAACAGCGAGTTATAAAAATATACATACACACTACAGACTTGGAATGAGGAAGTCTATCCAGTGTCATAATACATTATTGAAAAATTCCAAAAGGCTATAATAAGTTTTTTTGAGAAATATACATTTAAGAGAATATTTAAATGTTTTAATATTATTCAAAGTTCTCACACTCTCTGGTAGGTGGTTGGATATCTTCCTACCTGTGTAGAATATTGAGCTTTTAACTCGTGAAGTGTAAGGTATGGGCAGTGGCAGAGCTCCAGTTTGTCTTGTATTATAATGACTATGATACTCTCGATTTTTAAATTTTTTAAACATCATACAAGCTGTCTCGAAAATAAAAATACAAGTTAGAGTTAGGATTTTGCGATTAATAAATAGTAGTCTACAAGAATCTGTAACACTTACCCCGCACATATACCTCACTGCCCTCTTTTGCAGAACAAAAAATGAGTTTATCAGATATTGGCTCGAATTACCCCAGAAGCAGACCCCATAACGCAAATGGGATTCTATAAAGGCCGAATATACTGATTTCGCAATATGTTCATTCAACTCGTTCGATACAACTCTCAAGGCTTAATATCCCGATGCCAGACTATTGCATACTTTCAAAATATCCTAAAAGGTTAACTTAGTGTCTATGGCTACACCCAAAAATTTAATATTTGTAAATAATATTTATTCGACATGTACAGTTTATTTTTTACCAATTAGGTGGAATAAATGAATGTAAAAATTAACATTTTAAGAGATATATAATAAATATAGTTAGATGTTTGCTTGTTTATTTTTCCTGGTGAAGTAGCACTTCACCTACTTCACCTGAATAGCCGCCACTGACATAATGGTGGATTTAAAGAGCAAAGAATATTTAGGACAACCGGAAGCTATGGGTTTTGGTACTTTTGTGAACATAGAAATGTAGATTTTTACAATATTTTTAAAATTTTAAGTATTGCTGCTTGTACTTCTCCGACCCGGAAAAAAATCATCTATAAATTTAAAACACTAAGCCAAATTTTGCAGCAAGTTCGTGAGAGAGTTGTACTGCATCAATTTACATGGTTTTTTTTTAATGATCGTCTGGTTACAAGGACTTTTCATTACTATTTTTTTATTGTTTTATTGCGTATTTTTTCTACAAAACCAATATGGTTTTATTTTAATTCTGGACGATGTGGTGGATGCGCGCCATATTCCTATAATTCCACTGGAAACTCAACGGAAAAGGTAGAACAAGGTGTGCCGGGCCAGCTAGTCGTTTTTAAAATTACGATAAAACGAATTCCCTTTCCTGTTATTTGAATATGACCTTTTTTGCCCAGATATTTCTTCGAACATCTCACTACGTTATAATTAGTTATTTACTATTTTGTTTTGCCTTGTTGGCTAGATTTTTTATCCCAGGTAATTTGTGTAATGGAGTGTAATGGAGGATATCTAATTTTGGTTCATGGATTTCTCATGTTCAGAATATAAACATTTATTTCGGCGCATTTTAAATTCTCTGAGGTCTCATAGTTTCGTTGTAAAGGATATGTAATCGAATCCTGCTAAGGGCGATCACTTTTTTTAACGAAACTTATAATAAAAATTCAAAATTATTTTTTTTTAAGTTAAGTTTGATTAGGATTGCTGTAAAGAAAGCACATGGCGGGCCAATTTTATGAGACTTGAACAAAATTCCGGGTCTACATGAAAACAAGGATTTTTGCAACAAAACCTATACTGCCAGGAGGATGTGTCCCGTTAGGTTAGCCATAAACCATATGAATATGAACTCAGACATTATTGGCTAAAGTATAATTTAATAGTCTGGATTTTAGCTGGCCAATAAGATATCCCACATGTGTTCTGGGATAAGAAATTTTGCGCCTTGTCATTTATAATATAAAGTTATCTAGGTGTGTTAACATCCAAGAATTCCCATAGAAGCCCACCCATTACAGCAGAGATTGTTTAATGTGCTTCCTATTGGTTCTGGTTTATTTCCGCGGAGTATAAACAAGTTTTGTCGAATGTTCAGCGTGAGCAACCTTACTTGCTAGGATACTATTTAGGCAGATGACTTTTTTTAGTTTTCTTTTTAACAAAACCTATAATTATTAGGAATTGGGATTAAGTAAAGTTTAGGTAGACTAGGTTTGCTAGTTAGGTAAAGATAGAGCGCGGTAACGCGCCAAGAAAATTTCGAGCCTATATTAAAATAAAGATTTTTTGACAAAACTTATACTCTTCGGTGGATCTGTCCTGTTAGCATCATGTTAGCCCAAATTTTTGGAATTCATGGTCCTGTGTGTTACATACAAAATATGTTCTTTCTTTTTTTCAATGAACGGCAGTTATTCATGTCTTGCTAGAATTTTTATACATAAGGAAATTTTTCAAAACTAGTTTTGAGTACCCACAATAATTTCAAAACCTGATCGTAATCCCAATGGCAAATTTAAAACACCCCGTGCGGCATATAAAAATGGCGTCTAAGGAAGAATTTCTAAAAATATACGTCACCGGGAAATGATTATCGTATGTTAAGGAAATTTGAGAATTTAGTATTAAACCTCCTCTTCGAAAAGAAGGCATATATGAATTCCGCTATATTCAATACTCCTTCAATATATCGTGAGTCGTTTAACTGTCAGTAAGGGGCGATGTTCTACTTCCCGTTGCCACTTTAATGTCGTTGGCGGCTGCAACCCGATTTCACAAATTTCTCTTGCTATTGAGGTAACTCTAAATTGGCACTAGTGGTGAAAATTAATGCTGACTTTATGGGTAATATCTCTTTCCCTAAGATTTACTGGTCTATACTGTACATTGGCTCTCCCAATGAATTCTCTCGGAGTGTATATGTGTTCCTATTTGTCCGTTTTTCTCATTACAGTATACGGAATGTAGCTTAAACGTAGAGGCACTAAAAATCAATTACGTCTGGCCGGACAAATACAAATAACGAAAAATTTAGCCTTTGAAATCTCCGCTGTTTCATTTTAGAATTTCTCCTGTTTCATTTCCTTAATCGAAATTCCCCAGAATATAAAATGTTCCGCTTTTTTCTCTTATCCTTTTTTTATGCACTGGTAATTAAAAGAATCGATAAACTGGTTTTTACCCGGAACTCCATGCACTTGTATAAAATTCCCTTACACAAATGTTTTTATCGGATGGTTTAGGGAACAATGCAAAATACAAAAAATGTTACTTGTTTTTGCTCCAACAAATATTTCACAATCGGTCAGAAATCCAAATATTAGAAACATGAGCATACGCGAGTTTGTAAACTGTCAGAAATTGTTAAGGATTCTTTGTTGGAACCAACCTATAGAGAAACAGATTCGAAATTTTGCCTTCAAAGGAATCTGGCTATTCTCTATTGTTCTTAAATATTCTCAGTACTACATTGTTGCCGTTTTTATTCGAAATCTATAGCGGTATCATTATTTTGAATGAACCACCTTGTATATTTTCTATTTTTCGGAATCTACATTATTTTATGACTGTTTTTTTTTTCTGTTTTCTTATATCTCTCTGTAGCGCTTTTTCAAATATTACTAAATTTTTATTTTTTTAACGAAAACCTGTCCTCATTTAAATCCTCACTATCATCTGTAAAGCAATTTAAAACTGAAATTTCGGTTGTGGTTAGGTAAAGCCAGACTCGAAACATAACTATGGCCGTGTTTATTACATAATTCTAGAAATTCAACTTATTGAGTATGACACACGATACTTTTGGTGGATAGAATTTTGGTTGGGTACGTTAGAAAGTACAAATTAATACTGTCGCATGGAAGAGGTCATATGTCATTATTATTGTTTGTGGCTCTTGAAATTCATTTATTTTCGCCGGCCAGGATGGATCGTCATCTTTTCCTTGAATATCAGCGGGAGCTAGACTGCCATGTTTAATTATACATTTTTTTTGTGATTTTGTGCGGTATAAGGTAGCGACAGTCGGAGTAGGTCACAAAAAATAATGATCTAGTTGAAATATACACCAGAAGAGCAGGTAAAAGATTTTTCACAGGACAGCATTTTGTGCAGGTGTAGCTGACATGTGATATTTCTTTGTTTATGGCTTTTCTTTTCCGAACTTTTCTTTAAGCTTGCGAACTTTTTTTTAATTCTGAAACTTTCTTTTAATTGTTGGAACAACCAAAGTTCTTTAAATTTTTCTAATTTTGGATGATGCAAGATTTTAATTAAATACCTTCAAGATTTCTTAATCTATATTTGTATTAACTCAAAGAGTTAAAAGTACCGAAATTATCATAACATCTTTACATAAATCATCTTGGATTGGAATTGTATCTGAAGAAGGCTGACGAGTCTAAAGTGCGGGACACGAAAGAAAACCGGGCGGAGTTAATCGGTTTAGGAAGGTCGGTCAAGAAATCTCTTTAAACCAGTGGTGTCCCGTCGTTCTTTAAATAATATGGCACTCCTTTTTGATTATACGCACTTCAGATAATTAAAAAATGTAACTATGCTTAATTTATTTATATTTGTCTGTTTTCTTTCGTGTACCGCACTTCCATATTTCTTTTGTGTTGCAAAAACGGCGAACTTTCGAATTTTAAAATGATTTAATTTTGATTTTTCTTGATCGATAAATATATTTTTTCTTGAGCTCTGTCATTAACGGTTCCCGGGCTACTGCCTACATCCACTATTATTGAACCACCCAGTATAGTGATACACGATTTACAAGTCCAGATTTTACAAGGGCAGCCAGCATCAGATCCAGTAAACGAGATTTATCAAAATTTTATATGCCAAAAGTGGCCGTCTGTCTCCGTTTGCCATATTACTTTATACAGGGGTCGTCATTGTGAAATACTATACAGAGCGTTTCCTAATAGCGTGCTGATGTTAAACGGGGTGTTTTTACGTCCTAAAAGTCTTAACTTTTGAGATACAGGATGGTAAAGTTTGAAAAGAAAACATTTTTTTTTCATCCCAATTTTGATGCTATTGTAGATAACTGCATGAAATTTAACTTTTAAGTTCATATTAAACTTTTTTCTTAAAAAGTTCCAAGAATCACCCCCTTTTAACATTAGCATGCAATTAGGAAACGCCCTGTATAGTACTTCACAATGACGCCCCCCGTACAAAGTAATATGACAGGCGAAGACAAACGGTCACTTTTGGCGTACCCGAATAACCCAAAGTCGAACTGCATAAGTTAAAATTTTGATAAATGTTGTTCACTGGAATCAGTGCTGGCTCCCCTACTATAAAAATATGAGTTCTGTAGTTTTTCAAATATTAATTGCAATATTAGATATTTTTTGACACCTGGTATTCAACAGAAAATTAATTATTTTGAAGCAGTTTATTGACAGCTACTTTATGAACAATTTTACAAAATATATGAAAAAAAACTAAGCCATTTTTGAGGTTGACGGCTGTGATTCTAATGGTTCGTTGTCTTCCTCTGAAAATGATGAGGTTTCGTCGTCACTACTTGAAGATCCCAGTGTGATGTGTGATAACTAAATCATCAATAACCGTTTCAATTTTGCCATCTATTTCCCAGTATTTATCTTGAATAGAACGAACATGTTTAACATACGATTTCCAATTTTCAGCGATATTGAATCAATCGTTTCTAATGTTATTTTATTTAAATCTTTAATTGAAAGTTCACCGGTGGTGCGCTCTCGAATATATTTTTTTACTCCTGCCCATGCAAGTTCAATAGGGTTCAGGTCGCACATGTATGGAGGCAGCCTTAAAGGTATACGACCTAGGTTACTTAAAAGACCGTCAATTTTATACTTTTTTCTCTAGACTAGTTGGCTGATATTACTTCATATAATTGATATTGTCTCCATGTTGGATCACATACAAGATTGTTCGATTTAAGTCACAATATCATATGAGCTTTTGTAGAGTATTTAGTTGGCACTTTATTTTCTACGTAAGAATAATAAAACGCATTATTCATTACCACGACTGATTTGGGAGGAATGTTAGGTAGGAGCTTCTCGAGCAACTACTTTTCAAAATTATCTCTATTCGTCTGTCCATGATAGCCTCCAGTTGTTAGCCTCGAGCGAAAAACTAAAGCAGCACCTGGAACAAATCTGGCTTCTGAACTAGCATGAACTATAATAAAGCGACTACTAGAGCGGATTTTCCTGAACAACACCTTTAACACTTTCACTTTGGCAGCATTTGTTCACTGTCATATCATAATTTACCCAGGTTTCGTCTAGATAGACAATATTTTTTAGTGTTCTTTACTCCAACTTCCAGAGTTGCAGAGTACTCCGGAGAAGATTTTTTGGATGTTTAGGAGAAGCTAGGATAGTTTTCCTTCCGCCGTGTGGTGATTTGCTGTTCTACTAGATGTTTTGTGTAAGAACTTTTTCACTGGCTAGACGCCGCTGCTGTTTGAGACGCATTAGGGAGGTCCAGACGCTTTTGGTTCCTTCAAAAATTGCAACTTAAAAGATGAGTATTTTTTCTTGATAATTTATTATCTGGCTACGTTTCACTTTTGGTTAATTTAATATATTTCTTAGTATTTTTGGGTAAAATATAACTTATTAATATATTATTTAGGGTACTGAGATCAAATGAGTTTACTGATAAATACTCTAGTTTAATTCTAGTTTTCTAATTCAACGAGTAGAGCGAACATTAGCACAGCTAGACAAAATTTCTAGCACTTGTAATATTTTCATTATTTTACATATAACTACCAACAATCGAGTATTAATTTTTGTATTAGCTTATGCATTCATTTTTTTAACCAGGTATCGGACCAAACACTTAAAATTGGGAGAAAAATTATGTTCTTTTTATGCGTGATCTTAAATAATGCATATAATAAATCAGGATGATTGAAATTAGTCTGGAAGAACGGAAAAGTGACTTTCGCAAATGTAACCATATGGTAACATTGCCCTGATAAATGAATATAAATGAAACGAAATTAAAAATCTTTTTTGTCAGTTTATTAGAATTTTAAAAATGAACATGGAAATAAGATTTTTATTACTCTACATGAGCGTAAAAGCAGTTTCTTTCTGGAGTCAAGCACAACCTTGCGTCACACTTTTGTGGCATTTGAGACGAGATGTTTCTTTTGTACAAATTCGGAATCTTCCTTTAGCCGTGATTACAGGCCAATGAACAATAGAGCCAGTTCTTGTCAGGTCATCTGGTCTTGCAGAAGTTGGAGTACGAATTACCTCGATATTTTTGTGCAGCAAAGGTCTACCTCGTTTGACCTTTTTTCCAGTTTGAGCCAGTGATCTTACAATCAACATTTTAAATTTTTTTAGCGGCATTAATTTCTCAGCTTTGGTGCCAGTATCGGTCTTGTAATGAAGCCAAGGGTTGATAACAGACATCAAAAAAGTACGTAAATATTTGATAGTACCACCTTTTTGCCCTACTAGGACATCTATACAGACCAAAAAGCGAATTTGCCTTGTCTACCCCTCCCATATGTGCGTCGTAATACTTTATTATCGATGGGCACGGAACTTCAACCTTTCTTTTTTCTTCTTTGCTGTATCTCTTTATAGTGCCAACTATAAAGAGATTTACCCCTACATATGTACTACCCAAAAGTACACATTTATTACACAGACCAACACACATTTTGGTGCCTGCGATTTTTTAACTGTTCCTGGGTAAGTTTTGGATGCAGAATGTAAAAAAATTCTCAGATTTTGTCTATTAGATCTAGCTAAAAAAAAATTGTGTATATATTTTACGTTATAACTGTTATAATATATAATATTACTATTGCAAGTTAAAAAAAACAAAAACACATGGATTTAAGTATTTATTGCAAAAACTTAATTTACATAATTACATTAGTCACTAATCACATTCAAATTTTCTTTTATACGACTTTCTAGAATGGAGTTTACTAGGGCAGTCTCGCTGAAGGCTCCAGCAGTAGTCTGCCATCATGTGGCTATCCCATCGTCATTGATAACGATCTTCCATAGTTTTAATATCCTGGTGGAATCTTTCCTCCTGTTCTTCACTACAATCACCTAAGTTTTCTGGAAAACGATCTAGGTGGCTGTGGAGGTAGTGAACTTTTATACTCATGTTACAGCCGAGAATATTAAAATTTGAAAGCATAGTTAGTTTCCACTAATTCTACGAAATTCTCTGCTTTATGATTGCCAAGAAAATTTTGTACTACTTGAACAAATGAGCACCAAGCGTTAGATTCAGTCTCGTTCATTGATGTGGTGAATTGTGGATCTTTAACAAGTTGCCTTATTTGAGGACCATCAAATATACCAGCTTTTAGTTTTTCCTTGCTAATGCCAGGAAATATACGTGACAAATACCCAAAACAATTTCCATCTCGATTTAAAGCCTTCCCAAATTGCTTCATTAGGCCTAGCTTGATATGCAAGGGCGGAAGTAAGATTTTTTCTCTTGAAACCAAAAGTTCGTTGATCACGTTTTCTTTTCCTTGAATCATGACATCTCTTGAAGGCCAATTTTTGTTAACCCAGTACTCATTTTTAGCTCTGTTGTCCCAAAGGCACAAAAAACAAGGATATTTTGTATAACCACTCTGCTGTCCAATTTAACCATTTTTAAATAAACACAAATTGCCCACTGATGTTTTTCGTATTTAATTTTTCTCAAAACTAATGCAACTGTTTCAATATTCTTCCTTCATGGTAGTAGAATGACCAATAGGAATTGAGCCATATTTGTTACCGTTATGTAAAAGAACACATTTTAAACTACGGTTTGAACTGTCAATAAAAAGGCGCCAATCATCTGGAGTGTATTCAGGCAAACCCATTTTTTCTAAGTGTCCTTTTATATTGTTACAGAATACCAAGTCATTTTCCTGAGCGAAAAAAGACAGCAGATCCTTATCTCTTTTACGATAAAATGTAATATTAGTACCTGGACAAAGTAGATTTTTTTCTTTTAATCTGGATGCAAGTAATTCAGCGGATTCCTTTGAGAGATTCAGGTCTCTTATAAGATCGTTTAGTTCTTCTTGATTGAAACACTGCAGAGTTGCTAAATCTGCTTCAAATTCGCTGTCGTTTTCTGATTGAATTCTTTGAACTTCGTCAGACGTTGATGTTTCTGTATCATCTTCTGTCAGTTCGGGTAGACTGCTGAATGATGGAACGGGTATTTCTTCCAAATTTCTTCTGCCTTCTTGCAGAATCTAGATCAGGATATGTCCACACTGTGTCTATTGTTTCTATTTATGCCTTTAATATTAACGAGACAAAAATAGCAGTCGACATGATAGTTTCGCGGTTCTCTCCAAACCATTGGTACACCAAACTTTAGGCGCTTCCTCTTTCCAGTTGTCCACTGTCGCAAATGTCCAACACATGTTTTACATATGAAATGTGGGGCCCGAGATTTATCTTGATCTCCTAAATGAACGCCAAAATAGGCAAGATAAGCTCTTTCACAAAATCAGAAATCGTTTTTCTGCTCTCTTCCAAAGTGTATTCACCACACACATAACAAAAAACATCGTGATGATTTACACAGGTACGTCTGTTTGTGGATGCCATTGTTTCAGTTTAGTGTCTTGATACTACAAAACGACCAAAAGTTACACAAAATGATAGCACAACTTTACTTGGGAAAACTCAGTAATATACTAAATCCAGTACAGCCAAGCAGGTATAGAAGGATCGGGTCATAGGCAATTACAGGTATAAAAGTAATTAAGAGCAGTGTATTGAGTAGTTCATTGGAACATTGGCTCAGGGACGATTCCAGGTATCCATTTGGTTAATTAGATTCTGGGAAATTTTTATTTTATTGTCGTTTATCAGAAAAAAATATCAATTAACCTGAAACCTGTATCTCAAAAACTAGAGCTGATAGAAAAAATCTGGTGGCATTTTCGGAATCAGCACATTAAAAACATCTAAAATCAGATGTTAGATTTCCGGCACCAAATTTTTGTTTTAATTTTGTTACCCTATGTTATCTTTCCACTCGACCACTACCAATTTTTTTCTTTGTCTCCTAAAAAGTCAAAAGTCCCTCTTCCTTGTTTGGATAGTTCTGTATCATCTACAATTCTACACCCTTGTAACCTATTTGCTCTAAGAGTATCTAAGCTAGATATATCTAATTTTTCTTTTAGATATACAAACAGAGGCAAAGAGGAGAAAACGTTATCAAAATAGACAACAGAATTTTGAGGATTTTAAATCGTTTTGCAAAGCACCAATACAATACTTGGCCCAACTCCCATATCAGATTCCTCTTATGTCAATTCTCTTGAAGTAACTTTCAGTTGTAGAAATGTTTCTTTACCTTGATAGGGAATAATATCTGCTATTCTTCCAGATACATCAGCTCTTATAAACGATTTGAAGCCACACTTGTGAGGCTTATTTTGTACGTACTGCCTCAAATTACCAGCCATTGTTGCCTTGTTCCAGTTGCCCAGTAATCTTCGTAGAATGGTAATGAGATGATTCCCATGGACAAAAGTATTGACAAAAAATCAGTTATTTCTTTAGTTGTAGTATTTACACTGGTCCGTATTTTTGTGTGCTGTAGAGGTTTGTTTGATCTACAATATTTCTATTGTGACGTATTTAAGAAAATATCGAAGTGGAGAAGGAAGGTCTTCACTGCCATAGCTTTCATCCTCTTCATCCAATTCAATTTCCTTCTGTATATCGTCTCTTGTCCATTCCCACGTGAACTAAGGTTTCTCTTTCTTTCTTCTTTTGCTAGAGGGACCCTCATCCCTAGTATCCTTGTCGGTCTCATCTGCGCCACTTTTGTCAACGTCTCTGATCTCAAACTCCAAAGAAGGCCTGGATCTTTCATCTTCATCATTTTCATAAGCCAGAATTTGGATTTCCTCACCTTCGTCATTTTAGCTTGAATCTGAAAGATCCGAAATATCAGGTTCAGGAAGCAATACAGCTCCTGTACCATGACCCTTCCCCTAGAAGTTGCGAGCTCGGATTTCTCCAAAGCTCATATTGAATTGCTGAAAGGAAAAAAAAAATTTTTATTAGGCGTTGAATGTCTAGTTACGCATAGAGTCAATGTAACCATACGGTCACATCCTGAAAAAGACAATGTAGTGAAATGGTTACAGTTACTTTCAAACTTCAAATACCTTGATATGGTATAATATATTCATTAAAGAACTACCTCAGTACATTCAAAAAATATCCAAAAACACTTAATACATAAAAACATTACCCACTTACTTTTTTTTGCAAAAAAAAAACACAAGAAATAATCTTTACAGTTTGCAGCGTGTTGTCAACAGGTGATCGTGGTCGGCCATTGTGTTTCCTGAAGTTTATTATTTTACTCCAGATGGCTCTGTTGTATTATTACATTATATAATACTGTAATTTTATACGTGTTAAAGGCCGGTTCACACTAGATACGCGAATTAGAGTAATATACGAATTCAAAGTGTAATGTAACCATACGGTTACAAAAACCGATTCAGTTAATATCTCTAATGATGTAAGCAGAATGATATTATGTAAGTTATCGCAATTCTTTCATAATATCACTCTGTTTTATATAGTTTATAGCTGTGTGCTTACAAATTTTGTATTTCCATTATAGTCATTTCTGCTTCAAATAGTTACATAATTAACCTTAGTGGAACTGGGGCTATTAAGAGCTTAGAGCTTACAAAAATTTGTTTATTCCACTAATGTCCTTCTGCTTATCTTTTTGTGTCATTAATAAGTAGCTAAATTTTGGTTAAAATTTAATTAAGTGCATCAATCACCGAAAACAAATAACCAAATACTGGTTTTTTTCACTTTTAAGTCACAAATTGTAGTATTTACAACTTATGTAACATATTTTGATATTTTGGATATTTCAATTGATATTCTTTTATAAAGTTTGATCTATGATATATATATATATATATATATATATATATATATATATATATATATATATATATATATATATTGGATTGAATAATGAATAATATCATTATTTGTCTTGTCATTCATTCTGTTATTGCTGAAATCTCATGTCATTATATAATGTAGATTTTCAGATAATAAATCTGTGTGTTTTTAAAAATTAGGTTCTTTCGTTTGTGTTTATATTTTCATAAGATAGGTTTAGGGAGTATGCCCACCTTAAGAACAAACCACTATAAAAAAAAATTAAAAATAATGTTGTCTTTTTCAGCTTTACCACAAATTATTGGCTTGTAATTGCTCTTCAGTTCTACAATAAACCATCTTCAAAATAGTTGTTTGTTTATGGTTTATTGCTATTTAAAAAAAATTAACTGGGCATATTGACATCCTATGTTGGCAATATGCCCATGGATGTGTGTTAATATGCTCAGCTAGGTATATTAACCACAAAAATAACAAATTTTAAAATACAATTTTTATTTTATTAAATTTAACCAAAATCGTTTTTAAATTTTAACAAAAAAATCTTGATAACAGTTTTAATCGGTTAAGTAATATGAATTGCAAACAAAGTATAATAAAACAGCGAAAACACATTTTTTTTAACCATTATGTAACGAGTAATGACTAAATAACTAATTCTAAGTAAAATATTTACGAGTCGTCTGGACAAATAAAAATTGTTTTATCTTGTTTGGTAAGTCCAACATATTCCTCGTGCACATAAACACAACACACTGAACATAATCTCATATCTTTTACCGCATCTTCTCTACAGATCTTACAATACCAAGAATCTTTTGTTTTTGTTGAGTTAACTTTCATATTTTTTATTGCCATTTTTTTGACAACAGGGACGTTCTTTTTCCTCAAAAACAGCTTTCTTGACAACCAAAGCCTTGCTGTTTATAGCTTTTCTTCTTTTGGCTTTCCCCACATTTTCTTTGTACGGCGTATCTAACATTTCAGTGAAGCTTACGATACTTCTTCATATACACCTTTTTTGGAATTCTGCTTTTTATTTAGTTCGTTCCCTATATTATTATTTTTTTTAATATCAGATTTTACCGAGTGACTTTTCTTTTCTGCTCTTTTTTCTTCTTCTGACGAAAATGTCTCTGATACTGTCTCACTATACAAGGACATATCATCGTCTAAAGAGTGACTTGTCGATGACCAGGTATCCTTACAATGGCGTTTTCGTCCAAATTTTAAAGATTTCTTAACATCCGTAACATTAGGTGGAGATTATAGATGGTCGTCGGAGTTTATACCTGAACATCCAGGCACTGGAGTAAGTTCTCTTCGTGTCTGTTCCAAATTTATGTTCTCTTCTGAGTTGGGGAGTTCTTTTTCAGTTAAGACGCTTGGGCAAACGCTACCTCCGGAAGAGCTTCCGGGTTGAACGGGTATATGCCTGTAGCGGAAAAGCCAGAAATTATGTTTTGTGGTGTAACTGCCTTATCCCAAACAGTGGAAAATATTTCACCAAATCTTTGTTTGGTGATACGAAGATCTTTATAACGAGTCCAATATAGCAGAACTTGCTCATCCCAGTGGTACTCGAAAGATTTGAATACGGCCTTGTCCATGGATTGGAGTTCGTGTGTGGTATTACTCGGAAGGCAGAATAATGTAATTTCTTGAGCTTCGGCAGTGTCTACAATAGATGTGTCCAAATGGCATGATGCACCATCAAATATTAGAAGACGTTTACCAGGAAGTTTGTATTTAACCGGGTGATTTATCCAGGTTTTGAATGTAGAAATAGTCATGCTTGCCTTCGCAGTCATTAGAGCTAAAGTGCCTGGTGGCAAATTGTCACACCATTCAGGCTTGAGCCTTTTGCCTTTAAAGAGAATAGCAGGGATGATTCGTCCTCCTCTAGCGTTACCACAAGAAACAACAGTCACGTTTTCGACGTGCTCTGGCACCACTAAGTGTATCATCTTTGCTTCCTTTTTTGCTAAAACTGATTGCTCGTGGTGTTATGAAAGTCGACAGCTCTTTTCGTCGACGTTATAGATTTCTGGCTTATCCATAATATCTAGGTCTAGCAAAACGGTCTTAAGTTTTTCGAAATATTCTCCAACAATATGTTTATTAAACTTCTGAGCTCTTGCCGGATTCATATTTTGAGCCCGCCTTGCAGAAATTTCGAAATGCTAAAAAACCTTTTAGCCAATAGCGTCCAGCTAACCGTCTTTCTTGCGAAAAAAAATGGGCTAGATTGTTTTTTTCTAATAATTGTAAACGCACCTACTTAGAATTTTTTTTGTCATGGGATAGCCCACTTCAGACAGTCTTATAATTCTTTCTGCTAACTCTTTCTCTTTCTCCTCTCGTAAAGTCGTTTTCCTAACTAAACGATCTTTCGTATTTTTCTTTTTTTTAATGTAGCGCCTGAGAGTCCTTCTCGAAATTCTAAATTGTTCGGATGCTGAATTTTTTGACTGTCCATTATTAATTGCAGTTAACGCAAGTTGAAGATTTCCTTGCGTCCATTGTGTCCGTATGCCTCTTGATTTATAGGGTGACATCTGAAACAATATTTTAGGTTTCAAAACTTCACTGAAATGTAATTGCAGTTAATATGCCCATGTGCATATTATATCCATTTAAACCTGCGCATATTAATTGCATGGTATCTGATAAAAATTATAGCAAAAAATTGCCACAATATCAATTTATTTCATTAGTAAAAATACATTAAAACGATCATCACTAAACAAGGTTTCGAATGATGTATAAACAAAATAATAAGAGCTAGATTTTAGTACGATATCACACGTTAAAAACTTACCGTTTTTTATAATTCTTCTTAAGCCTAACAGAGAATAGATTTGTACAGATTGGTTATAAGTGACCAAAGCACAGCCTGGGCATATTATCAACAGGGACGTATTCCCTACACCTACCTTAGAACTTTATTACAGAACAGTGTATTGGTCTATTATCTTTTCTTTCCTTCTTTATGTCTAACTACTATAGTTAGTGGTGCCCATATAAGTCTGAAATTCAATACGAACCTAAGAATCGCCTCCAACTAGCCTAATTGAGTAGTCGTGGGAACCCGCGTAATAGATTAATAATATATTTTCTAATTGAATATCAAAAATAAACTATTTTTTTTTTTATTTATTAGAAGGTTCATAAATTTTATATTGTGAGCCCTAATCTAGCTCAATTTATATCTCTTATAGATCTTTCAAGATCACAGAGAAACAGCTCAAATTTGGGACATCCGGTACATTGCAAATTAAAATGTCATTTGATTAAATTGCTGTTCCTGACTTTAAGTATCTTTAAAAACAAATTTAAAAAGCTTTTTATAAACGAATTAGCGTGGGTGAACCTGATACGGCACAGCCAGTTTCGGATATAATTTTATCGAAAACTAATTGGCCTCTTTTGACAAGCTAAAAACCACTACAAGCTCCTAACAAACGTCAGCTCTAATCATATTCTATAATTTAAAACAAATCCCTCCCCGCTGAAAACAATTTGTCAACGTCATTCGGCTCTTTGGCAGAGATAAATGCTTAATCTAGAGCGATCCCTCTTTGTCAATATATTGTTGAGCGATCAAATTCAATTTTAATCGGCAATATTTGTCAATACCACTCTTTATGTGTAAAGGCCCGGAAATGGGGTATTATAAAACGAATTTGGTAAATAGAATCTGGTTTTGTTTTATTCATTTTTCACACAAAAGCCATCACTTTAAGTTGCTGCAGTGGATTTAATGTGAGGTATATAACGCAAGTTCTTTTATCGAGCAATAAAATATTGTTTACTAATTTTGTCTTTATATAAAATCTATACTAGCGAACAAGAATTTGCACATAAAAAAAGTTTGACATAACATGTTATAGTACATTTAGGGCATATATGGGAACAATTCAGGGAGGGGATAAAGCCGTTAGAAAAATATTTCACTTTCTAATATGATTTTTGTAAGTATACAGGGTGTCCCACGACGAATTGCGGCGATCGATTTCTCAGAAAGTAGGCTTTAGAAAAACTTGAAATTTTGGCAGCTAACTAAAGTTGATGGGGGCAATTCGCGCAAAATATTTTCAAGATGGCGGCACTTCTGGTTATACCGGAAGTAGACGTCAATATCTGCTTATCGAAGTCTCTATTATTTATTTGCGGTTGGCTTCCTTGTCCAAAAAGGTACGCTTTAGTCGCATGTGCTGATATTTTTATAATAAATAAATATAGGGCGATCAAAAACTGACATTATAAATATACTTTAAAAAATCGTTAAAAGTTACTTTTTTCAAATGGAAACCCCCAATTTTTATAATTTTATCTTATTTAACACTTAAAATAAGGGTGACTTTGTATAAAATTGTCTAATCCAAAAATTTTTAGTTTTTGAGTTATTGACGATTTAACATTTTTTATTCTAATAATACCAGACGGCTACTAAGTTTTCTTGCTAGTTGGCTATGAGGGGAGGCCTGGCGAGAACAAAACTAATTGGTTACTATAGAAACGTAATATTACCTTACTACTAATAATTACCTACTAAAATATTGTTTATTTATTATAGAACTTATAATAATTATTAAACTAATAATCATGCCGGGGCGATTAAATTACACACACTTGAAAATATTTTGCGCGAGTTGCCCACATCGACTTTAGTTAGCTGCCAAAATTTAAAATTTTTCCAAAGCCTACTTTCTGAGAAATCGATCGCCGCAGTTCGTCGTGGGACATCCTGTATACAACACATTTTAAATACAGGGCTACTATGTGCATAAACTCGGATGAAATATGATTTAATACTTTAGAAATATAATATCTCGTTTATAGCCTGAATAGCTAATTTTAAAAAATACTAGCATAGATTTTTAAGAATAATTAAACGATAGTAATAATCTGTTTTAATTAGCGTCGAATATGTTCATCAATTAAGAACTCATGGTCCTTGGGATTAGAATCTATCACAATGGAATCACTATCCGAGTGCCAGAAACATCTTCAAGGATCTTTATTTCACGAGATAAGAATACTGAATTCAGTGCTCCGATCTCGTATTATCAGAAAATGCCTCGTGATATGGTCTAATCCCAAGAACCATAACTTTTTAATCCAATATGTTATGTTAGTTAAAAAAGTGTAAGTTTTTAAAAGGCTGTAATTCCGAAGGTTTTAAGTTTCGACCCCGTGTTATATTATACTTGTCTACATTAAATTATCCATATTTCTATGGGTTAAACTATTCGTAGTTATTTCCCATTATCCTCTATACCAAGTGTCTTCAACTTTTTTAGGAGGGCCAAAATGATCCACGTCACTTTACCACCATATCAATAAAATAAAAAACATATATAATTTCAAAGTGTAATAATCTCTATTTGTTAAAAAGTTCAATCAACCAATGCGATTTTTGACATTGTTTATTTTTGACAAGTGTGTCTGTTAGAGCCCTTTTTACTTTAAAACATATTTGTCAATTTAAAATAAATCTGTCAACGCCGGACTATGAGGCTAGCTGTCACTCTCTTGAATTTTGAGCATGTCGTGTGAAAATGTATGCGATTATTACTGTACAAATTAATGCGGTAATAAAGTTTGTTTAAAGGAAAATTACAGTCCGTTATTACCAGCCAAAACATTGGTCCATCGACCCGAGGATAGTGAAGATTTGGTGAAGAATGGTCAAGTATTAGCTTCAAACCAGTGAAAATTAATTTTGACGGCTTCACGTCAAGGGGAAGCAAGTCAGCTGGTACAGAAAAGGAACGCCGGGACATTTAATTATTCCACCACGGGTCCTTTTAACAAGTAAGATCGTTCTTATTTTAATTAACTTGGTAAAATATATTTTCGATTGTGTCAGTAGTTATGGCTGAATCTGATAAAGCTCAACTAATTTCAAAGGGAGGTGCCCTCAAAACCAAACTTACTCGTTTCCGAACTTATTTTGATGACCTTTGTAAAAGAAGTAATTTCTCGGAAAGCGATTTTAGTCAGTTACAGATTAGATTAGAGAAAATTGAACCTCTCTTTGAAGAATTTAACGAATTGCAAACGGCAATTGAGCTAACAGATACCTGTGATACTACAGGTGACACTGAAAGGAATAGTTTTGAAAACAATTATTTTGATTTAGTTGACGAGGTTAAGGCTCGTCTTAAAATTCAAAATGAATATTTACCAGTTGTTAGTTCGGAGCATCATTCAGTTGTTTCGAATGATATTGGCAATATTAGCAATATGGTAAAATTGCCTCCTATAGCTATTCCAACCTTTGATGGTCATTATAATAACTGGTTGGAATTTAAGGATGTTTTTGAAGCGTTAGTGCATGAAAATAATACATTAACAGATATACAGAAATTTTATTAACTCAGGACTTCCCTTAAAAAAGATGCTGCTGAAATAATAAAATCATTACAAGTATCTGTCAACAATTATAAAGTTGCTTGGCAAATTTTAAAGGAACGCTTTGAAAATAAAAACATGATTGTATATAATCATATTCGGGATATATTTGAGCACCCTAAAATACAAAAAGAATCACACGTAGAATTAAGAAATTTATATGATAACTTTACTAAGCATTTAAGATCCCTAAATGCATTAGGAGAAAATACAGGTTCATGGGATCGATTAATTATTTATATAATGTGCACTAAGTTCGATTTAGTTACAAGACGCGACTGGGAAGGTCATAAAATTGCTGGGGATCTACCTACATTAAGTGATATGAATAACTTTTTAAAACAAAAATGTGAAGTTCTTGAAAGGTTATAAAATTATAAATCAGGTAAAGATATAAACGAAAATCATTTAAATAAAAGAAACCGAAGTTATAGTTTAGCGTTAACTAATGATACAATTAAGTCAGTTAGTAAAATCAAATGTTATTACTGTAAAGATGAGCATAGTATATTTCATTGCGATACCTTTTTAAATTTAGCGATTATAGATCGCATCTCGCAAGTTAAACGCTTAAAATTATGTTTAATATGCCTTAAAGACACACATCCGTTTTGGAAGTGTAAAATGCGTAAATGTTCAAAGTGTCAGAAAGCTCATAATACAATTTTACATTTAGAAAATAGTAACTTTCCCACAAACAAGCAACCTCCTTTAACCAACGGTGAAAGGCAACTTCCGCTCGATTCTCCGGAAAGTTCTACCAGGGCCATGACACTTCGACGCATTGACAATTCCGATGACAGTGACGTAGTGACATGCGATGTTGCGCGATTGGGCAGACTCTCCCAAGTTTTATTGTCAACAGCGGTTGTGTTGAAAGGTAATGGCAATGTTCTAAAGGTACGCGCATTATTCGTTATTTATTTATTGTTAAAATACCGTTCAAGCAAAACATAAAGGATTTAGGCTGCTCAAGAGAAATTGCTTTACGTAGATAACTGCTAGAGCGTAAACTATGTAAAAATTTAGAACTACGAAAGGAGTATACGGACTTTATGACAGAATATCAGAATTTAAATCACATGTCAGAAATAGATCCAAATAATTCCGACGGTTACTTCTTACCTCATCATGCGGTAGTTAAAAATGCTTGCTTGACCACGAAGTGTCGAGTGGTTTTAGATTCTTCTTGTAAGACTGATTCTAACTTGTCTCTGAATAATGTCCAGCATGTAGGCCCTACGTTGCAACAGGATGTATTTTCTATATTGGCTAGATTTCGCATGCATAATTATGTAATGACCGCAGACATTTCAAAAATGTTTCGACAAATACTTATTGATTTAGAGCAAAGGAAGTATCAAAAAATATTTTGGCGCCCCAATAAGGATGATTTCTTAAAGGTATTTTCGTTAAACACCGTGACATAAGGTAATGCATCGTCACCCTACCTTGCTGTAAAATATTTATTTTACTTGGCAGATCAAATACAAGAGAAAAATCCTAGTATAAGCAAGATTATAAAAAGGGATTTCTATATGGATGATCTCCTCACTGGAGCGGACACCGAGGAAGATATTTTAAAAATTCAGAAAGAAATAACGTCAGTTCTTAGTTCTGCTAGATCTCCCTTACGAAAATGGTTGTGCAATAATTGTGACCTACTAAAAAAGTTTGATCTTGATGAAAATTTGGACGTAAATGTTCTGCATATAGGGCAAGTTGAACAAAATAAAACACTTGGTATATTTTGGGATTCTAATAATGATTTGATATGCTACAAAATAAATGTTAATCATGTATTCGACCTAAATTGTACGAAACGATCCATTTTGTCAGTAGTTTGTCAGATTTTCGACCCATTAGGATTGTTAGGTCCCATATTGACGACAGCGAAGCTTTTTATACAGGATTTATGGAAACTTAAGGTAGGTTGGGTCGATACAATCCCAAGCGATATGTTAAAATCATGGTACGAGTTTCTATCGGATTTAAATAATATCAATGATATAACGATACCAAGACATGCTGTTTTTTCAGGTTACGTAAAGATAGAGCTCCATGGATTTAGTGACGCGTCAATTAAAGCGTATGGTGCTTGTGTGTACCTACGTTGTCAAATTCATCCAGGTAAGTATATATCCCACCTATCGTGTGCAAAATCAAGAGTTGCACCTATAAAACAAATAAATTTGCCTAGGCTAGAACTATGCGGTGCAGTTTTGCTCAGTAATTTAGTCAATAAAACAGTCGAATCTTTAGAACTAAGTTTTGATAAGATTGGACAGATTCCACCATTGTGGTAGGCTGGATAAGAAATAGCCCTACCAGGTGGAAAACATTCGTAGCCAACAGAGTAAGTGAGATACAGTCTCTAACGAAGACAACTAACTGGTTTTATGTAAAATCTGCAGAGCATCCTGCGGATTTGGTAACTAGGGGAGCATTTGCAAAAACTTTGAGTTCAAATAATTTGTAGTGGTTCGGCCCTGATTGGTTTTCTATTGATAGCAGTCACTGGACTCTAGATAATGACTTTACGTCATGCGTAATTCCAGAAGAGCGCACAATATCGTGTATATCTGTAGATCAAAGTTCTTTATTAAATGAATTGTTATGTAAATTCTCATCATTGAAAAAGGTTCTAAGAGTTCTATCCTATGTTCTAAGGTTTATCGCAAATGTTAAACATAATAACAAGAATACTAAGCAACTCGGACCACTATTACCAATAGAAATAGATAATGCCTTAAAATTACTTATGGTTGACGCACAACTAGAGTCATTTCCATTAGATTATAGTTGCTTAATAAATAAAAAACCTGTTCATAAAAAGAGTAAAATATTGTCTCTTAACCCGTTTATTGAAAATAAATTCATCCGGGTAGGTGGTCGTTTAGAAAATGCCAACCAACCATTTGAAAGGAAGCACCCAATAATTCTCCCAAATATTCATATATTGACAAAACTTATACTAAAATGTGAGCATGAACGCCTGTTACATTGCGGAGTTCAAACATTACTTTGTTCGGTTAGGAAAAAATATTAGCCAATATCTGGTCGTAACACATGTAAGAAAATTGTTAAAGGTTGTGTAGTTTGCTTTAAATCCAACCCGAAACCTTTGCAATATTTTATGGGTGATTTGCCTGCAACGAGAGTAAATAATAATCATGTATTTTTAAATATTGAAACAGACTATGGGGGACCATTTTATCTAAAAGACTGAAAAACGCGTGGAGCAAAGGTAACGAAAGCATATATTTGCTTGTTTGTTTGCATGTCAGTAAAGGCAGTGCATATTGAATTGGTGTCCGAATTAACAACTGATGCTTTTTTGGCCGCTTTTAAACGTTTTATTAGTCGACGAGGTAGACCAGAAATTGTTTATTTAGATAATGGCACAAATTATGTTGGAGCCAATAATGAAATAATTAAGGTTTATGAGTTTCTCCGACAACAGTCTAATATTATCGCAAACCAACTTGCTAATGAAAAAATTCAATGGCATTTTATCCCTGCCAAGTCTCCAAGTTTCGGAGGTATCTGGGAGGCAGGTATAAAAAGTGCCAAATCGCACATTAAGCGTGTAATAGGTAACAAATTATTGACATTTGAAGAGTTTGCTACAATACTGGCGCAAATCGAGAGTGTATTAAACTTGCGCCCACTGTGTTCTATGACGTCCGACCCAGATGATATATCAGCCCTAACACCAGCCCACTTCTTAGTTGGAAAATCACTGACTTCGCTTCCAGAGAGAAGCTTGACTCATGTTCCAGAAAACAGGTTAAAGAAATGGCAGACATTGCAATCAATGCTTCAGCATTACTGGAATCGACGGCACAAGGAGTACCTTGCTGAACTCCAGACTCGAGTAAAATGGAGGCAGAAGTTTCCAGAATTGTTAAAGGTTGGATCCCTCGTAATGTTAAAGGATGACAATGTTCCTTGTTGCAATTGGCCATTAGCACGTGTAATTCAACTGATTCCTGGAGCAGATGGTGTGCTTAGGGTTGTGAAACTGAGAGTGCGTTACACTGAAGTGACTCGCGCAGTAAATCGCATTTGTGTTCTACCACACAGTTAAACTGTGAAAAACCTTAATTTGTAAATTAAGAAATGTTGCTTGGTCATACCTTCTTTGGTATTATAATTTAAAACTAATTTTTAAACGTTAATTTAGCTATAATTATAAGTTTAATTTTAGAAAGTTATATGTATGTTTAAATAATTTAATTAGAAATAATATATTTAAAGTACACTGTACTTTCAAGGCGGGCGGTATGTTAGAGCCCTTTTTACTTTAAAACATATTTGTCAATTTAAAATAAATCTCGCAACGCCGGACTATGAGGCTAGCTGTCACTCTCTTGAATTTTGAGCATGTCGTGTGAAAATGTACGCGATTATTACTGTACAAATTAATGCGGTAATAAAGTTTGTTTAAAGGAAAATTACAGTCCGTTATTACCAGCCAAAACAGTGTCGATATTTGGTTTTATTTTTGTAGTTGCAACCCGCAGGCTTTCTTCCAGATGTGCGTCTGTAACTCACGACCTTGTTTTAGACTTCACATTCTTCATACGAGAAAACAGCTGCTCGCACACATATGTGCTCCCAAACAGAGACAACATTTTCTGGGCATGTTTTCGGATTTCAGGAAACGAGTTTTGATCGACATATTTTGAATAAAAATCAAGAAGACCCACGTCGAACTTATCTTTAGGTTCCTAATTACACTGCAAATCGATAAGCTCCATCTGACAATTTTTTGGCATGCATGTCTTCAACGGATACACTGAATGGTTGAACAAAGAGATTGATATAATATTCATTATCTCTGAAGTCAGAAAACCTTGATTGGAACTCTTTTTTGAGTAAATCTAGTGCTGCAACATATTTATCCACATCTGTACATTCGCAACTCTTCAGTTTAGAAAAGTGCGTAAACTCTTATTTCAACAATTTATTTTTCCATAAATCCAGTTTAAACTCTAATGCCTTTACAATGTCAAGTAGGTTGTTGATGAGATTTTCTTTTCCTTGTAGTTTGGTGTTCAAGTCATTGGGGTTCAGCGTGATGTCCGTGAGAAATTCAAAGTCGCGCGATCTAAAATATGTTGGGCAAACTAAACGCTCCATAAACATGCGTTTTAAAGAACACATGGCACATTTAAGACATGGAAGAACAGAAAAGTCAAGCGTTGCCCAACATGCTTTGGGAAACACTCACCAAATAGGAATAAATAATCTTAAATTGATTAAAAATGTATCTAATAATAGATCATTGGCTGCATTTGGGAGTATAGAAATAGTTAAATGTGGTAAGAAAGCACTAAATAAAGACAGAGGGCCTATTCCCTATAGTCCCCTCTATTGTTTACTTGACAACGGTGCAGTCGGGTGCAACCAAGAGGGTGACCACATATACCTATAAATAGTCTCGGTTAGGATAAGTTACTTTAGTTTAAATCATCTGCTGATGATGCAAACTTGGTTAGCGAAACACGCATCCAGAACGTAACAAGTTGTGGTGTAGTGTGGTTAGAACTCTTGTATTTTGATCTATCTTCTACCACAGGTTCCAGTGTTAGGACCCATCGGTATAAGGTTTGGATTTCAAAGCTAATTTTTCGGATGTAATGTTGCCAACCTTCACGCTTGCTTCATTTTTGAAAACTATCTTGCTGTCGTTGAAGCTGACTTTTGAGAGCTCTCACTTTATTTTGCCGTAATTTTCCTTTGAATGTCTCAAACTTTGTGGCATGCTTTGCAGCCACATATCTTTTTAAGTTGAATTATTTCAAGACTGAAACCAAACAGACGGGTTTTGAAAGTAAACTGTATTTTTGAAAATAGGCAAAAATGATCTCAAGTAAAAAAGTGCGTAATTGGTTGAGGAATATAATGCTTATATTTTCAATATACCTCAATTAGGGAAATTTAATAGAAAAATTGGCATTTATCCTTTTATGTTGCTGTTACGCCCCCTAGCGGCCAACTTTCAAACTTGAAAATAATTTACAGCAATTTTTCTTGGCCGATTTACCCATAAATATTTTGTTCCTTCTTAAGTTCTGTCGATAACAGTTCCCGAGCTACAGCCGATGTACTCTATTGTTGGACCACCAATAGAATAGAGTTTACGCCTCACGTTGGCCGCCAATTCTATATCACTTTAAACAATTACAAGATGTCAGTCATCTAAAAGGATATTTAAAATGATTTATTTTAAAAATTAGAAATTTGATCAAATGTTGCTTTATGTAAATCTCAAAATAATTTTACCTTTCGTAAAAAAAACTTTAATTCCTTTATCATTTTCGTTTGGTCTCTGGGCATAGTGGTGTCGAAGAGGAGTAGAATGAGGTAGATGGGACCGGGGTTACCGTAATAAGGACCATTCAGGCCTAGTTGCTGAGCTTATCCCGCTTATCTTACTACAACTACCAACTTCGTTTTGTAATATCCCATTTCCAGACTTTTACATATAAAAATTGGTCAAGTCGGGAAATTAGGCTTTAGTAAGGGTAATGTCAAATAGAACCAGAGTAAACAAAGTCAAACAATTTTTATTAATATTATATCAAAGAACAAAAATCTGATCAAATTGTCAAAGTATTAATAAAGCTTTAATTGTAATTTATTTGGAAATATAATAAGCTAAATTAAAAAAATATGAAACCCAAACGGGGCTTTGCTGGGTTTAAAATTTATATTACATTATTATTTGTAATAATTTTGAATTACCCACAAATGAAATACATCACATTTTATTAAGGACTAAAAGAAATATGTGTATAATATAAATAATAATTCCAAGCGATAAATTATTTTCAGGACGTTAAATTACCGCAATCTATTGCTAATTGAAATATTTCATTATATTTAGAAACTAATAATTTGGTATATTCTGAAATATAGATATTAAAATTTTAACTATATTTGGAAAATAAAATGTAAATTATAGAAACTATATTAACATATATTGTGATAACTAAATAACATTGAAAACATTTGTTAAAAAAAATTCCCCGGTGATTATTTCAATGTAGATAACTCAAAATTATTTTGCCATAACATTCATTTTAGTTTTGGAACACAGAGGAAACAGGGAAAAATATTAAATGAAAATTAAATCGATAGTTAGTTGTTAATTAAATTTGAAAGATGCGTTTTTTCTACATTATTTTAAATCTTCTGACCTTTTACTTTTAATTCCTTTAAAACGCCCCTGTGGTTATAGGTTTATGAATAGGGTACAACTGTCAACATGTCACTAGTAGTAATTGAGGGATTTTTAGAGACCTAACTATTAGGCCTATAATGCTTTTTCCCCAGATCCTCCCTCAACCACCACCTGTCACCAGGTTTTCACCCTTGAGTTGTCCTGTCCTTCCTATATAAGCCTGGATATCTTATATATATCTGCATCTTTGTGCAGGACTGTAGTGTCGAAAATAACTCGACGTAGTCTAGCTCGAAGCTCACACCTGCACAGGAGGTGGAGTGGAGTTTCCTTCTCCTCCTAACACTTCGTGCCGGTAGAGTCCCCCTCAATACCTAAGATAAAGAGATGTCTCCCCAATCGACAGTGTCCCGTTGCTATTTAGGGTCAACAACTACTCTGTTCAACCTACCTACCACCTTCGAACTTGTCGCAGCTCTTGGTGCGTCCATTCATGGAGTACAGTCCTCATATGCTGCCTAATAATACTTAAAGCTAGTTCTGGTCCCACATATGGGCAGACGGCTCCGAGTTTTTCAGTCTCTCTGCCTTTTCGTTACCTTCAATCCCACAATGTCTCGTCACCCAAACAAACTTCACTCTTTCATCCTGCTCCAGCCCGTAACCATATTCCTGCACCAGAACTAATCCCGCGTTGGGAGAAGACAGTGCCTTAGCTGCTGCTTGACTATCTGAGCAAATGGCAAACTCCTCCTCTGCTTCTTCCATGACTCTCTTAATCGTTATTGCCAAAATAATGGCGTACACCTCAGCCTGAAATACCGTTGAAAACCTTTCCAATGGGAAGCTGGACCCGGTTTGTCCGGCCTTTATATATGCACCGGCACTAGAGGATTGCAGTAATATTAAACGTGATCCATCCGTATATCAAACTAATGCATCCTGTTGGTCTCCCAATCCTCTTTTTTCGGAATTGAGAGCGTATAATCCTTATGCTACTCTATAGGTAGACATCGGGATCTCTCTTTCTACGATGTGTGGGATCCTTGCATGACACATAACCTCCTCTCAGGCATGCCATGCTCCTGCGCCTCTTATTTGCAGGTTTGCCATTGCCTCTTTCTTAATGAAAGTTGGCAAAGACGGCAACCCCAGCAAGACATCCATAGCACCCGTTTTAAAAATTTAATTATAGTAAAACAAACTTTATTTTTCTATTGCCAAATAATAATAATAGTAATAATAAATAGCCTTTATTTAATAAATTCATATAAAAAATGAGCAATGATTATTATAGCATGAGTGGCGAGATCTAGCTACTCATCTAACCACCCCATGGAGAGAAAATTTTAGCATGTATTTAAATAACCTGTTACTAAAATTAGTATTACAAAATTAGATACAGTATCAATATATAATATAAAATACATACCAAAGATTATGTAATCTGAAAAAAAGCATATTCTACAAAAAGTACCAAGGAGTTGCGATCAACTGCGCTCCAGCAAGAAACAAGCCAACCAATAAGTAGAAAAGAAAAAAAAAATATAGAGATTGAAAAATAAATAATAATAAATTAACGTTAATGTTAAGAATAATACTGCAAAATTAAAAAAAACTCAATTAGTTAGAGTCTTAATATGGAATTTAAATTTACATTTAAATGTTTCAACACTCATTTTTTATATCGGTGGAAATGGAATTAAAATGTATTACCGCACTGTAGCTAAATGAACCTCGAAATAAAACGGATTTGTGATTAGGGACTAAAAAAAGATCTCTATTACGCAGAGGTCTATCATGAACATCGGAGTTCTTAACAAGTTTTTCAAAGAGATATTTAGGTTGTTGAGTTTTATTTATTTTATAAACTAGTGAACACAAAGGCTAACTAAATCTTTGTTCAATCCTTAGCCAGCCAGATTCTTGGTAAGCTTGAGTGACATGGTCAAACTTTCTAAGACCATAACAGAATCTTATACAGCTATTTTGTAGCCTCTGTGGACCCTCTCGATCCATAAGCAATAAAGCAGGCCAATACAAAACATCACAGTAGGATAACAGACGCAAGATAATAGAATCACATAACTTAAGTTTAATTTGTGATGAAAGAAAATTTTTAAAAACATAAAATGTTCTATTAAGTAAGTACGAAACATGCTTTTTAAATATTATGTCCGAGTCAAAAAATACTCCTAAGTTTTTACAAGACTCAGATACATTTACTTTTACATCATTTATCATAATATCAAGGCGTTGTGAGAGAACAGATTTAGATTGGCCATATAATAATAGCTGTGTTTTAGACTGATTTAATAAGAATTTATGTGATACTGATATTTTATTAATAATATCAAGATTATGTGCAATATGGTTTTCAGCTCTCCTTACATCAACGAAAAAGAAGCTATAATATAACTGAAAATCGTCAGCATATTGGTGTGATTTTAGATATTTTACGAAAGCAGCAAAATCCGAAGTATATAATGAAAACACCAAAGGGCCTAATATGCTGCCTTGAGGAACACCACAACTTAAAGTTAAGGTATCAGAGACAAAACTACCCAACATTACTTTTTGCCGCCTATTTAGAAGAAAGTTTTTAAGATAATTAACGGCAGTTATATCCAAACCATAATTGTGAAATTTACTACATAAGATACCATGATCTAATATATCAAAAGGCTTACTGAAGTCTAGTAAGAGCAGACAAGTTTCTTTTCCATCATCAGTAGCTCTGATGATGTCATTCCTGACTTTTAAGAGACCAGACTAAGTTGAAGAAAAATGTTATTATGTAAAGCATAATCATTTAACTGTTCGTATATAATTTTTTCTAAAATTTTACAGAAGACAGGCAATAAACTAATAGACCTGAAATGAGACAATTTTGACGGATTATTATTTTTGGCGACAGGTAAAACATTCGCCATTTGCCACTTGTGATTGACAGGTTTATAATATGAGTTATATGAGGCAATAAATGGGGTATAATTAATGAGATATTTTTGCGATCTAAGCCATCATCTCCATACGCATTAGAGCGCAACTCAGATATAATTTTACTTAATTAAACCTTATTGCACAGTTAAATGAGTTAAAACCGCTAAATGCAAAAAAATTACAGATTATGAGTTATGGGAATTAATAACAAAAAAGACTGAACAATGAAACCTCTAAATATTTAATTAGTGAAATATATGGGCTTTTTAGTTCATTTAACAAATACATTTTAGCAAATATGAATTTATTATGGTATACTGATCACGCTAATATATTGCTATTAAAGTAATGAGTTTTATTTTAAATTGGTATGTTGTAATGTTATTATGAGATAGTTATATTCCTATTAATTATGGTTGGATATAGTTGATTTAAGAGATATATTAAATATTTCACTATGAAAAGCAAATCGTAAACTAATTTAATGCCACTTTAGATTTAATGAGTGATTTACCATTAGTAACGCAGAAGCGTTGATGTAAATCAAAAATAATTTTAAAGTTACTTAATATCCAGGTTATTATATACAGGGTGTTTTTTAATTGCTGGCTAAAATGAAGGACGGAATTTTTTGCTCAATTTTAGGTCTAAAAGTTCATATAAACATGTGTCTACAAGGCCCTGGTTGTTGAGATACAGGGTGTCAAAATTTTACTTTTTTTAGTTTTCTTCACGGACCTCGTACATTCCTAGAGATAAATTATTTCATTATTCATTAACACACGTTTTACTGTAAGCAGTGTTTACGAAATGGCTATAATACATTTTACAAAAATCAGCTTTATGTTCCTTTTTTTTAGGTCGCGGTCATTTTGTTTTTTAATTTCTTACTTTTATTTGATATTTTAAATCGTTTAGACCAAGGATCTTCAACTTTTTTTAGTGCAAGGGCCAAAAATCGATTTCACATCGTCCGAAGGGCCACAATGGTCCACGTCACTTTACCACCATATCAATAAAATAAAAAACATAATTTTAAAGTGTAATATTCTTTGTTGATAAGTGTGTCGATATTTGGTTATATTTTTACAGTTACAACCCGCAAACTTCCTTCCGGATGGGCGTCTGTAACTCTCGACCTTGTTTTAGACTTCACATTCTTCATAGGAGAAAACAGTTGCTCGCACACATATGTGCTCCCAAACAGAGACATTTTCTGGGCATGTTTTCGGATTTCAGGAAACGAGTCGAACCCATGTCGAACTTGTCTTTCAGTTCCGAATTACACTGCAAATTGATAAGCTCCATCTGACAATTTTCTGGCATGTTTTCAACGCATATACTGAATGGTCGAGCAAAGAGATTGATGTAATTTTCATTATTTCTGAAGTTAGAAAACCTTGTGAAAATCTAGTGCTGCTACATATTTATCCACATCTCTACATACGCAACTCTTCAGTTTAGGAAAGTGCGTAAACTCTTTTACCAACAACTGATTTTTCTATAAATCCAGTTTAAACTCAAATTCCTTTACAGTATCAAGTAGGTTAGAATAGTAAACGAACTTCGATGCACGTTATTTTAGTGAATTTTCAAGGTCTGCTGTTAATTCTTCGATTCTTCTGGCGACAGTAACACCGGACAAACTAACTTTAGGAAAAAGTTGTTTTTGAGACGGGCACAACACTTCAGCGGCGGCCTCCATACATTCCTTGATAAATTCACCATCAGTAAAAAGTTTTGATTTCAAAGCTATTTTTTCGAATATAATTTTCAATGTTCCGCTCTTAAAAACTATCTTGCTATCGCTGAAGCTGACTTTTTAGAGCTCTTACTTCATCTTGCCGTAATTGTCCTTTGAATGTCTCAAACTTTGTTACATGCTTTGTATCGTAATGTCTTTTTAAGTTGTTTTCTTTCAAGGCTGAAAGGGATTTTTGAAACACCAAACAGACTGGTTGTTGATTAACACTAACGAACAAGTATAACTCAATGCACTTTTCTTGAAATATGCGCTTTTCTTCACTAATTTTTACCCGAAGTAGAAGGTATTTTTAATGTCAATGTAGAAGAAACGAGTTTAATTCTCCGATAAGAATATCCACGACAAAACTAAATTTACGCGACTGCACGCCACAATACAGTATCCGCCTTACATGCGTCAAAACACACTATACTTAACGCACTATAATCCCTTATCGCACAGGTAGCAACTTCACTGCTAGTCGGCACTCTTTCGCTTATATCGTTTCCTTCGCTCTTGAAATTAGAACTGGTCGCTGCCGTGTGATGCCGGCTTTATATATGCCGAGCTCTCAACTTTCAATCTCTCGAAATTTCGAGCAGCTACGATACTGGACAAGTAGGTCCCTCTAGTAGTGATAATTTTTAGAATCATTAGAAAGATACAATCTTAGATTAGGAAAGAGAGGGGATAGCGCATGCTCCAATTGGACAAGGTTATCGATTTGTTACCGAAAACGATAAGACGCCATTGTTTTGGTGGCAAACAAATGCTTTGGTACGGTTTTATTTTGTGTGTTAATTTGTGCTTTTTTAAGACTTATTTTATAAAAAACTGTGTTGTGCGTAATGGTGGGGTATGGCTGTAAAAGCCATAGCAGTTCAAAGGAAACTGGAGTTACGTTTCACAGGTAATTAAAGATTTTGTATTTTCCGGCAACTATCTAGTGTCTCGAATATCTCAAAAGCTAATTATGTTACAACCATATCTGCTTAATATGAATCGTGATATACCTATTTCAAGTCAATAATAATATTTTGGGACCAATTTAACTTATTAATAATTAAATAATCAGCCTTTTCATGAACGATTTCATTGATGTTCCAGTGGCGTAGTGATTACTATCGGAATTAGTGGTGAATAAACATTTATTTTACACAGAATGGCTGTTTAGTGATATTTTGTTCATTATTTTTATTATAACTTTAATTCGTGGGTTGTGGGACTGCAATAAGGTCTAAAGTGAAACCACTATTTTCAATTGCATCGTTTCGTGTTACATTAATACTTTTTCAATCAATGTGTTAATTTAACCCGAATTGTTGCAATTGAAAATAGTGGTTTCATTTTAGATCTTATTGTAGTCCCATAACCCACGAATTAAAGTTATACTTTTTCATTAGGGACAAGAAATGCCTATCTAAATTATTTTTAATTTTGGATTTGTAGATTTCCCAAAGATACTGAGAGATGTAATGCTTGGACAACTAATATGAAGATTGCTGATTGGCAGCCATCACATAATGACAGACTATGCTCCAAACATTTTGAATCCCATTTTTTTTATAGGACAGACAAAAAAGTGTGTTTATTGAATCAGGCAGTCCCTACGGTATTTCTAGAGCTTCCCAAATATCTGCAACCAAAACAGGTATGTCGATTCTTGGTTAACAATTAACTAATAAGTTGTAATATTACCTACTTGGCGTTTTCTTTTAAAGTATCTTATGCACTTTAGGTAGGTTTGATTTTTGTAATTTTTTTCTTCTAAAAGAAAGCTTCGTGAGTCTATAAACTAGAATAAACAAAAATATAATCGTGGATGATGCATGAATTTTACAAAAAAAAAAATTGAAAATTCCAAAAAAAAAACATTCATACTAATTTATAGAAACTTATTGCTAATTTTAGAGTTATTGGTTGAAATTCAAGGTAGAGAATTCTTCCTTACCAATTTATTTTTTTGGTTTGTGATAATAGTAAATTCATCTTGGTTATTTTTGGTTGATTTAAAAATACACAAACAATAGAGATATATTTAGTACAGAATCCTATTTATTTGACAGGTTTTTGTTTAAATAAATATTTAGTGCATTTAAAAAGGTTGCAAGTACAAGGTACGTTAAATGAACAATTTAAGAATAAAGTACCTTTGTTTCAAAAAAAAATTGTCACAATTATATAAAAAAGTTGTTTAGAATTAAAAGTACATTAAATACCAAAACAAATTTTTTAGACACTACTTGTATTTTTGTTGTGCAATTTACAAAAGAGTACTCATTTCTTGCACATAATTACCACACTGTATATGTATTACAAACAAATTATATAATTATGAATATTTTTTGTAGGCCAAAAAAAGAACTCAACATGTTAGTCCAGAACACATGCCTTCAACCTCAGGAGTGGAGCCAGATAGCCCCCGGAAGAAAAACTAAGGAGGCAGTTGTTTCGCGAAGTTGCTAAGAGTAGGGCAAAAATAAAGAAAATCCGTGTACTAACACAATCATCAAAAAGGGCTCGAAAGAAGGTAGTCTCCTTGAAACAAATTGTTAAAGAACTGGAAAAACAAAATTTACTATCTCAAGAAAATGTAATGTTAATTGAAAATATGTCAAAGATCAACAGGGAAATGTTGAAAAGGAAAATAGGTAAAAAGGTTCGATACTCTCCAGAATTGAGAAAATTTGCATTAACTTTAAATGTTTTTTCTCCAAAAGCGTATAACTATGTTAGACAAGTTTTTGATACATGCCTGCCACATCCTAAAACAATTGCAAAATGGTTTCAGAATGTGGATGCTGACCCAGGTTTCACCAGAGAAGCTTTAAATACTTTAAAAAGTAAAATTCAACTGTCTGAAAGGCCCATAATTTGTTCTTTATTAATTGATGAAATGGCCATAAGAAAACAAGTAGAATGGGATGGCAAAAAATTCCATGGTTATGTAAGTTTTGGAGTTGATTTAAATGATGACTCTAATGCTACGGCTAAAGAGGCTTTTGTAATAATGATAGTTTGTATAAACGGAACATGGAAACTTCCTGTTGGGTATTTTTTTACTGACTCCTTAAATGGTAGTCAAAAACATTCACTTGTCTCACAGTGTATACATTTAGCTGAGGCTACTGGGGCTAAAGTAATGTCAGTAACATTTGATGGTGCACCATCAAATATTTCTATGGCATATAAATTTGGATTTTCAGTTGATTTTCCACATATAAAGATAAGCTTCCAAGTTACTGATCATAATATATACATTTTCTATGATCCATGTCACATGGTAAAATTAGTTCGTAATGCATTTGGGAAAAAAAAGTACTTATAGATGGGGCAGGGAATTTAATAAAATGGGAATACGTCGAACTTTTAGAAAAATTGCAAAGTAATGAAGGATTACGTTTAGGAAACAAGTTACGCCGTGCTCATGTTAATTTCTTCAAGCAAAAAATGAAAGTTAGGCTTGCCGTTCAGCTATTGAGTGAGTTTGTAGCTGATGCTATTGACTACTGTGACTCAAAATTGGGACTTAAAGATTTTAAAGGTAGTCAGGGAACCGTTAATTTCATCCGAATAATAAATAAAATTTTTGACTTATTAAACAGTAGATCTCTAGTCGCACCAAGTTTTAAGAACGCCTTGTGCCAAAAAAATATAGATCAATCTGTTGAATTTATTAATAACTCTATAAATTATATTTCAAAGTTAAAGTTTGCCAATCAGGAGCTAGTAATTAGGTCTATCAGGAAAACTGGATTCATTGGATTAATAGTTTCACTAAGTAGTGCATTGGAATTATATAAAGATCTTGTTACCGATAATAATTTCATGTTGTACTTTCCATTATATAAAATTAGCCAGGACCATTTGGAACTGTTTTTTTCTTCGATTAGGTCAAAGGGCGGCTGGAATAATAACCTTACTGCTCGACAGTTTGTAGCTGCATACAAGAGACTTCTGGTACGAGCCGAAATCCGTGAGGGTGGTATGGGTAACTGCATTCCACTAGATCAGATCCCAATTTTAAATAGTTGTACGAAAAATGTACCTTCTGAAGATCAGCTAAATGTTGGTTTATCTCGTTTTTTTAGCATCTCTGAACCTCCTGACAGTTTGGACTCTATTTGGACGGATCATGACTACATCATGAACAATTCTATTATAAGTAAATGTTCCTTACAAATAGTTCAGTATATAGCTGGTTTTGTTTCACGTCGACTTCAACGTACAGTAAAATGTGAAACCTGTGTTGCAGCATTGATAGGTAACAGAGCAGATTTTCTCAATTCTTTAATTGAACATAAGACTCATGGTGGTCTTACCTATTTTGTTTAAAATCTGAACAACTTTTGAGAAGTAATGAAAATAATTTGCATATGAAAAATTTCGTGCCAGCACTTACAAATAAAATAATATCAAGTTTTTTAGGAACTAATGTTTTTAAGTGTTTAGAAACACATGTACTTGAAAATCAAATTAACCATATTTACTTTTTAATAAAGTCTATCTGTACAAATTATTTAAATGTAAGGATTCATTTTATTGTAAAAAGTAAAACCCAACAAGTAGACTCTGTGAGAAGTAAATTCACCAAATTAATATTATTTAAAGGGCAATAAAAGTGCTGTTGTGTTTTTCTAATTATTAAATAAAACAATATTTCTATTTATTTGGTGTTTTATTTGTTTGGACTTCAACTCTGCTATGAAAGATACGCTATATTACATCAGAGGAAGGTATATTTTTTGCATTCCTATGATATCTATCTGTCATAATGAAGAGCTATACTTTTGAATTGTATTTAAATACTTTTCTACAAGCGTTTTATTCACTAAATTCGATTTAAATAATTAAATACTACTTTTTTGGTAATTCAATTACTTTTAAGTATTTAAAATATTTTCAATGTAACCTTTGAGAGTTAGGTCAAATTTAACCTATTTATGTCATTACAATAATTTTTTCAAGTAATGTAGGTATGTCATGTCCCATATTTAAAAGTATATTATTATTCCTCATAACAAACCTAATATTCACAATGTAATTCTTTAGTTCATTTATTTACAATTTTTAATAATAATTTAGGTATGTTTTGCACTTATATATTTACATACTTGCATTAAAATGTTTGTTACCATGGGAATTGTGCACTCTAAATAAATATCAATATAATTTCTCATTTATTTTTGATGGCTGTATTAACCCCCATGCTACACCACTGGCGCGTCAGCTTTGGTCCCAGCTGGTTATAGATGCGTGCGTTGTATTATCCGTCCTCTCTCTTTCCTTGCCTAAGGATACAATAGACATGCAACTCCATCTAGTGGCTTTGTGGGTAGTCGTGACCGCGAGTTCACGGATTTCTTCTAACTAGGTGGCGCTAGCGTCCTCGGAGTGTCATTCGCGGGCGCGATACAATATTCTCTTAGCTCTCTAGTCGCAAGAAATTAGAAGGCGCGCCGCGGGTTGAAGACCCTGTGTTTAGATGTACTTAGCAAAGTTACCAAGGCGTTACACATTAAGAATTTTATGTTATTTTGTCTGTTTTTATTTTGATTGCTACGAATGCAGTATGTAATTTTATGGTTACCAAAAATAGTGAAACGTCAAATTCCTTTTTACTTTTAGTATATAAAGACCATTTTTCCAACTATATAGGTCAGTCCTAGACAGATCGAACAAATCGAAAAGCGAAAAAAAATGTTTTATTAAACATAAAACAAGCCAAATTTCTTTTATCTCTTTGTAAATAAAAAAAACTATCTTAAAAATATAAATATCTATTATTTCCATACCTCTTAGATACGAAAGTAAAACAGAAAAAACGGGGTAATTTTTTAATTTTTTTTATAAAGATTAACTTTAAAGATGTTAAACAGCTCCCTAAAAAAATTAAAATTTAAATTTTCTTTAACAGAAGGAGATAACAAATTTGCACTATTTTTGTCACACACCATTTTTTTTACTTCACAGGGTTTCCCTAAACATCTTTTTGAAAGGCAAAATATTTTTGTTAATGACGAAACTAATAACGTTTTTAGAAAATTGCACAACACATCGTATTTATTCTATTTTTTTTGCATATAACTTCAACTTTAATATATTATTGACTAATGGGATATTTTTCATATTAGTCCACCTACTTATCGATTTTATTGTAAGTGACGGAAAAAACATTTCATTTCTTTTAGACTTGTTAAAAAAACAAATGCGCATTGCAATGCTGACAAACAATCGCTAGTTTGTTTTTGTCTTAATGGACCACCATGTATATCTTTTGCTAGAACAGAAGATCATTTTTTCCCGATTTCAAAAATATATAATATATCGACATTTGCGTATTTGAACATTTTCAGCATAAAATATTGATAGTGACAAAACACAGGATAATGGGATCTTAAAAATATAAAAAGGTTTCCCATACAGTGATTTGGGTGAATTTTTATGCGTTTTCTACGTATCTCCCACGATTTCCGATGCACTTCGTAATATTTCATCCGGTCTTATAAAGAAGCGAGTATGAAATAAAATCTAGATCGTCTCTATTGAGCAGGAATATTTAATGTTCATTTTTTTGCCACAATACTGCTATATTTCGTGATCTCTCATAATATATTCGATTTTTTAGAAATCCTCATAGAAAAATATCTAAGGATTTAAGTCAGGGCTATTAGCTGGCCATCTAAGTGTTCCTTGTTTACCTATCCAAAAATCGTATCCACTATTTAGATATTCAGTAACCTGACCGATATTACGTGGCAGTCCGCCATCTTGTTGTCAAATCAGATTATGCTATTAACGAAGTTGAATATTTTCCAAATAGTTTTCAATGTTATTTTGAAATTGTTGATCCTTTAGTTATCCAAAAAAAATAATTGGTCTAGTAATTTGGTTACCCATCATACCACACCACACATGAATTGTGTTTGACTTTTACTGTTGATCTGTTGATATACTATTGTTATTTGAATAAAAAAGACGAACGGTTTGAAGCTTTTCTTCCTCCGAATAACCCATTTTCTTCAAGGAATATGTTGATATGATCAGCAATATTGATGATGATTGATATGATGAGCAGAAAATCTACATGGTGGTTCATTAAGAAAAAACAAACAAGTGATTGTTTTTTAACACTGTGATGCGTATTTGTTTTTGACTAGTTTAAAAGATATTAGAAGAAAAAATATGAAACTTTTGTACTTAAAGTTTTTCCATAACTTATAATAAAGTCTGCAGGTGGGTGAACAAATATAAAAAAATCTCCTGTACATGCATACACGAGAAATTACTACGTTTGTCAAAACACACATTTGGATATAAATCTTGAGAATACCATTTACGAATATATACAAATGTTTTTTACATGATAGCGATCTCAGGCATGTCTGAAATGTTGAATATAAGCACACTCTTTAAATTGTAATAACACAAAAATCGTAAAACAAGCCTATTCTCCAATTCTTTCCAACGTCCGCAGTAGCTTACTGCATTCAGCACATATCTATATTTAGTCGTTTTTAAACGATTAAACAAACCATTAAGTAAATATACATTAAGGGCCTAACGTCGTTTACAGAAAAGCCAAACGCCAAAGCTAACGACTTTATTGCATTACAAGCAAAGAAAATGTTTCGCGAAATGTATATTTTTCATGATAGCTGTATTTTACAATAAAAACTTTCAGCATGTACATGTGCATGCATATGGCTGATTATACTTAATACACAGAAAAAAAGCTGCTTATCTTTTATCTTCATTTGTACATGATGACAAAAAATAAATTAAATGTGTTACAGGGAATATCCAATTTCAGGATATATCAGTTTTGCCTACACCGAAAAATCAAAACATATATGTCATATAAATATTGTAAATACTTACATTTTTTTAAAGCTGTCATAAAATATGAATTCTAAAAGTGATTTTTGTCAAAAATAAGTATATAAACTATTAAGAATATGATTTGTAATATGCTAACCAAAAAATACCTTAATATAAACGAAAACAATACTAACAAGTTTTTGGATGTTTGATTTAAGTATATTTATATCGAACAAAAACATATAAAATTAAAAACAATGCTTTACTGCTTATTTATGCTTTGTTTGTGAAAGCCAATTTGACATAAAGGACATCTCTTTGCACTAGGCCTTCTTATTATATTGATAATTAATTTTTCACCGTTGCCGTGAATTACTTAAAAAATATTTTCAATATTTTCTGCAATACCATTGTTAGTTGAATACATTTATTTTTATAAAATACCGACAAAACAAACATTTTCCTGTCTGCGTTTTTACATGTGGTAGTAACAACCAGATAACATTTTACGACCACTGACCAAAACAGTTTAATTATACAGATACTTTCAATAATAAATTGGGCAGAAAATTTGTATTATGTTGTACTAAGCATCCGTAAAATTCTGTACACGTAATTTTGTATTTTTATTTTATATTTATTTTACGGCCACCAAAAAGAAAAGTACTTAATTGGCGCTAACCAAAAAGGGGCGGACTGCAATCGGATGACCTGGAGAAGTCTCAACAGACTTAGACCTAGATTGGGGAGATGTCAGAGAAATTTAGTTAAACGAGGATACTTGGAGAACATTGATTGCGTATGTGGAAAGACCCAGACGATGGATTACAACCTGATATGTCCAACCTTAATTCCATGCACCCTCCAGGGGTAAGTCATTTTCAGTTATTCGAACGACACCTTTTATACATATGATTTATACTAACAAAAATTTATTTTAACACCATGCGGAAAATTTCCGTACGGATTTTTTAAAAGACAAGCAATGTGGCAACATTGCAATTCTTCTTTTTTTTTACTAATGCCCGAAAAAATATGATAAAAAAGAAGAGATGCTAACTTACAACCTTACTCTTTTATTATTTATTTCTGTCAAAAAATGTAATATGCAGTAAGAATCCCATAATTTTGTTATATTTTTGGCTGTTTGCTGTTTTTATTTTCTTCAAATTCTACTATGGATCATACGCAAAAGAAAACGATGACCAAGGAACAGAAAAAAGTTTTAATTCAATTTATGAGTGACCCCCCCCAATTAAATTCTGGCAAATTTTCCAATGAATTTATCTTTAAAAAAGCCAAGGAAATGTGGATGAATTGCGATGTCCGGTTGCAATAAAGAATGGGTTAAATGGAGAAAAGTAAGTATCATAATACATACTTTCGAACATACAACATATACATTCAACCACAACCTCTTCCTGCACCTACAAATAGAATAGATATAAGTTATATATGTAAATATAAACAAAATGTGTTAAGTTTTAGTTCGAGAAGACCTGAAAAAACTTCAAACGCCGTTTTTTCAGAAAAACTGAGATATAAATTATTGACAAATTATAAAAACCAATGACATTTGACCTTTTGACTTGTCACAATAAGGTTAAAATTACCTCAATGCGTATACGGAAAATCAAATCCGCCTAGCTCGACCCATTCGATGTCAATTCGATTTCAAGAATACAAATCCTCGATTTTATTCGATTTTTTTCCGAATATCGCCAAATCCGTATACGGATTTATTTCAAGAATTGGGCCCTAGGACCTATGTACCGGAAACGAGGTCGCGTTGAAATCTGCCAAACATTAAAGTACGATATGAACACCTTTTATACATATGTATTAGTGTTACAATAGTTAATAATATAATGCCATTAATAAATGGCATGTGTAATTCAGACACGAATAAATAAATAATTATAAAACACCATTACATACATTACATACAAAATTAAGTGTGTTCACGAAAACATAGTTACCACTTAAAGAATGAATGAATGCCAGCCCGCTAAATTTGGCATATCGATATGGGATATATTTTATTTCCACACCAAGTTTCCAATATGTCTAACAATTCTGCCTATATTGGAGCCCAGTTTCGAACTGCCTCTTTAAAAAGTGGTCATTATTTGATTTTGATAAGTTTAATGAAAATCAAATTCTGAATATGTGGACGTTTCAGCTAAAAGAAGCAATGTAGTATAAAATATTTTGAAATGGGTAAATTCCCCAATGATCTAGAGATCTAAATATTACTATAAAAAAGCAATAACTTTTAACTACTTCCTAGTATGTATTACAACCCTCAAATATAGTTCATTTTATGAATCTCATAAAGGTTTCTTATACTATATTAACCTAATAAAAATGAAGTTACCGCGACACATTTATATTCATGAAATATTAAAACACAATGCACCTAAAGCCATTAACGTGTTTGCATGGCTCCGTTCAGAACTACATAAAATAATATTATATTCTTCGAATTACATTATAACTCGAAAAGCTAACTTTATGCATAGCATGTGTGGAAATCTAATATAATACTCCCGTAAAATTTGAACCAAAATAGAATTATTATTGTCATGCATGAAAATAAACCAGCTGATGGCGAAATTGCGTATTACACTAAATATTTTCTTTGGTTCTTAGCATTTCTAATCCATTTATGGTTATATTAAAGAACACATCGTGGAGATTAACCAACACAATGAAGGAAAGATGACATCTTTAAACATCTTATATTTTTAACCTCGCAGAGGTGAGCTTTTTCTAGACCAGCCATGTCAAACTCAAAGTCACCCAGTGGACCAAAAGCATGAAGACCCTCGACTAGGTGGGCCGCAAAACCTTATCTTAAAGAAGACAAACTACTGAAAATCTTGAGAAAAAGTACTATTATAGGACAAGTCTGTTTATTAAATTTCCAATAAAAAGGACATTACAAAAAACTACAAACATTAAATACTTTTGCCAGATATTTGACATCTTTTGTCTTTAATTAAGTTGTCTATTTGTTGCGCGAATTTATCGGCGGAAATAATTTTATAAAACTGCGTCCAAGTGTGCGTCCGTCAATCGTGATCTTGCGGGAGATTTGTTTCCTCTCATCAAAGAAAATAGTTGGCCACATTTATAGGTAGTTCAAACTTTGACAGGATTTTACGGGCAAATTTTCTCATTTCTTGGTATTGAACAGGCAAGTACTTATAAAATTCGAATGTACCAACACTATCAAATTTTTGTTTTAAATGGGTCTGACACTGAATCTCAATTAGTTCAATTTGCAAGTGAGGGGGAACTTTATCAATATCGATAGTGAAAAGACCACTAAATAGAGAAAAATTGTTTTCTTGGGTCTTAAAATCCCTAAAACGCTTCTCAAATTCTGCCAGAAGGCTTCTCATTTTCTCTGAATATATTTTGTATCATATTGGGACACTTGTGCTTTCCTTATAGGCCTTACAAGTCAGAAAATGTGAGAGATTATCCTCTGCTAATTGTTTTTCCCACATCATCGTACACTTAAAAGCTTTCACATGATCATGCATATCTGTAATAACTATATATATATATATATATATATATATATTTCGTATTTATAGATCGTGTTTGTGTGTGTGTTTGTGATATCTACCATAAATGAAAGATCTTGTAAAAAAGGTACATCGCATAATAAGCTGACATCTTCTCCTTTTGTTTATTAAAACCGGTCGAGTAACATAGAACACGAAAGCCATCGCACCTGTACATAATATGGTAAACCAGTGTACTCACTTTCTAAATCACGTAAAAATCCAGAAAACTGTCGCTGATCAGGGCCTCGTGACCTTATGAAGTTTATAATTTTTTTCACTGACTTTAAAACACTTTCCAACTTGATCACTTTTGAGCATAAAACTTCTTGGTGGATTATACAATGAATATGATAAAAATCTGGTTTGTCACTGCCCGTTTCTCTGATCTTTGTCTGTAATATTTTAACAAAGCCATTTTTTACTCCAGTCATTGAAAGAGCTCCGTCTGTTGCAACGGAACACAGTTTTGACAAATCTAAATTGTACTTTTGCAGAAGTCCATAAACAACATTGAAAATATCCTTCCCAGTTGTTGTATATAATATATATATTATATATTCTTCATACACATTGATATCTTACACAACAGTACTTTTATCACAGGCAATAGAATATGCAATGAAAGAGTCTGATTTTGTTTTTATCTGATCACTTATATTGGCAGCCAACTCAGTAACTCTTTCAGCGACAGTATTCCGGGAAAAGGATATATTTTGAAATGCCTTCACGCTCCCTGTACTTACAATTTCCGCGGCCTTTACAAGACACTCTTTTATAAATTCACCTTCAACAAATGGTTTTGAGTGTTTCGCAATCAACTCCGACAGTACGTAGCTCGCTTGAAGGACAGATTCATTTTCTTGCTTTAGACGTGTAAACATAAGCTGCTGATCTTTAAACTGTAATTTTAACTTTTCGTGTCTGACCATGCCTGTATACTTGCCAAACTTAGTTTTATAAATATCATAGTGACGTTTTATATTATAAAATTTTGGGACACCGACTGTACCATTACAAATCAAACAAATAATTTTTTCTTTCACTTTACACATATCAATAACATTTTTTTACTATACACCATAGTTATAGGGAAACATAACAGTCCCTTAAAAATGCAAATATTTTTTATTTCTATATAACTTTTTCAAAAAACGGTAAGACAGGGCTAATTTATTTTTTTTTACCTATATAAGTAATTCTTTCCTTTTAATCTAAGGTGGTAAAACAGCTTCCTAAAAACAGAATTAAAATTTTAATTATTTTAAAGGATTAATTAGAATTTTCTACACTTCATGTCCTACTGCAACTGAAACACAACATAATAACTCGTGTATAAAAAAATTACGGATTATTTTTTGTTTAAAAGCTTTAAACGTGAACATGTATGCAAAATATCGTCATGAAATCAATTCAAGATAATGAAAAACGTAATAAAACATGCCTGTGCTGCACCCACACCATAAATTGTGATGATTTTGGTCCAAAATGATTATTAGCATTGTGCTCAGATAAACAGATATATGTAGGATATCTGATTGGTAATCGAACTGAATTGAATTTTTAATTTTCAATTATTCAATTGGTTTTTGGTAGACTGTATAATAGATTGTTTTTTCGAGCCATACAATGATAGGCGAGTTGTTTTAAAATTAGAATTTAAAACGCCGTTCTGTTTAGTGTTTTGGACATTTTAAATTAAAAAAAAAACTTCCAATACAGGGATTTTTAAATAAATAAATTGGCCTTTTCAGGTTAATTTCAGAGTTAAGTTGTGTATTTTATGTGAAAGTAGAGGTGGCGCAGTCACGCAGGAAAAAAACTCTACAACTATTATTATGCTTATCTGGAATCAAATATGTTATTCTCAATATATACCGACCCCCTAATACAGATTACAGTTCATTTTTCAGCCATTTTGAAGATATCTTGAGCAACTTGTACCAAATATGAGAACATAATATGTGTGGGCGACTTCAATATTGATTTTCTTAATGTTGGTAGTAATTTATATAGTGTCCTTGAAAATACAGAAACAGTTAATTTCTGAGCCGACAAAAACATCGAATCAAACTTTTTCGCTTTTAGACCCTATTCTCTGCAATTTTGACAGTGTGGTTGATTGTGGCACAATTGATCCACATATATCGAATCACTCTTTAGTGTACTTTAAGCTTAAAATAGGCGGGGTGTTCGAACCTTCATTAAAACATTTAAATATCAACCTTTAAATTAAATTAATCTTAACTATTTTCAGGCAGACTTGGAGTGGTTACCCTGGAGGGTTGGTTATGATATTTCTAATATTGATAACAAAATTTCGTACGTTTGCGATCTAATTCTACTTTTATTTGATGCACATGCACCCGTAAAAACATTTCGTCAAAAGAAAAATTTTAAATATAACCCCTGGCTGACAGATAACCTCAAGTTAATGGAAAAGCTGCGTAATAATGCACTGAAAAGATACAAATCGAGTAAGCTTCTGACTCACTACGATTACTATAAACACCTTCGTAATTATACTACTGTTGCAACTCGTGCTGAGAAAAAAGCATATTTACGACAAAAATGTCAAACTCAAACACACAAGAAAAGTGGCAGGAGTTAAAGAAATTTTCTATACTTCCTAATAAGCAAAAATAAGGCCTTGTCTCATGTAAATCAAATAAACTACTTTTTGGTAATTCGACTGTTAACCTAAATCAACCACCTGATAATCTTCTTAACTACGATAATAATAATATTGATAATAAGATCACAGCAAGTGTCTGAGAATGATGTATTGAGAGCAATTATGAGCATAAAATCCGGAGCTATCGGATCCGATAACGTAAACATAGTGGTAATTCAAATGTGTATGCAATTCTTGTTACCATTTGTTACTCATACATAAATAAATGTATCGAGGAGGCATACTATCCATCTGTTTGGAAACACGCTTTTGTAGTCCCCTTTCCTAAGATAAGACAACCCACTGAGTATGGTCATTTAAGATCTATGAGTATTTTGCCAGCTTTCTTAAAAATCTTAGAGAAAATAATTGAAATCCAAATAAGATCTTTTGTGGAAATCAACAATATTTTACCCGAAAAGCAGTCTGGATTTCAATCAATGCATTGCTGTGTCACCGCTCTTGCTGACATAACAGATAACGTTCTACGTGGACATGATAACAACATAATAAGCACTCTGGTTCTTTTAGACTTCACCAAAGCTTTCGATATGCTCAACCATAAGGTACTAGTTTCTTTTATGAACTATCTTGGCTTTGGATATGGTGCTCTAAAATTTGTCTCGTCGTATTTATGCGGTAGGTCACAACAAGTTATTTTGAATAGTAAATTTTCTGAAAGGCAAGTGGTAATGTCTGGTATTCCACAGGGAAGTATACTTGGTTCTTTGTTCTATACTCTATATACCTCACAATTTCACAAAATTATTAAACACTGCCTTTACCATTTTTATGCTGATGACACCCAAATTTACTTGTCTTTTGATTCAGTTCGTAGTAATATGGCGAATCGCCACATAAATAGCGATATTAATGCCTTATTTAAAACTGCAACCGATCATTTGCTAAAAATTAACCCTAGCGAATCTACCGTAATTCTATTCGGCAGCCGAACATATTGCAATTTGGCCAAAGACAACCTAGATATTCAAATGGACAATGCTTTTATTCCCTTTGTTGACACCTGCAAATGTCTAGAACTACATCCTGACTACAACTTGCGTTTTAAGCAGCTTGTTACTAATGAGCTGAGATAAAATTACTTTTTTCGCATCGCCACTACCTTACACTAGAGACAAAAAAACTACTTTGTGATTCTCTGATGTTATCAGTTTTTAATCATTGTGACTACATTTACGGGCCTTGCCTTGACAACATCGAAGTTAGGCGTTCCCAAAAAGTGAAAAATAGCTGTCTTCGCTTTATTTACGGAATATCTGGAAGAAACCATATTTCACATAAGTTAAAAGATGCCGGTTGGTTGAGTATGTATAATAGGCGAAAACTGCATATGGCTTTGTTATCATATAAAACAATGAAATATAAAAAACCTCAGTATCTTTATAACAAGCTCAAATTTCGTAGTGACGTCCATGATCGAAATTTAAGAAACAATCATATTGTTACAATTCCACAACATCGCAAGGAGCTGTTTAAGAGGTCGATTTCTTATAATTTGTGACTACCATCAACTCGATGCATTTTCTGAATACGGATCTGTCCTGTCTTTCTATTAAGCATATTATAAAGAAAAAATTATTCAGTATCAGTAAATTTTCTTGGCTGTTACCTATTATTCTTATGTTTTAAAATAACTACCAATGTTCTTTGAAACACCTTTCGTTCCAAATTTCTCAAATATAGCCTATCCTTCCCCCCTCTTCTCTTCCTCTTCTTTCTGAATTCTTCTCCTTTTGTGTCTTTTCTATATTCCTCTTCTTTTCTTTTCTTATGTCTTTAAAATGACATATATAAAATTATATTAATAAAACAAGGCAAGCTATGTGCCTCTGAAGCTAACACGTATAAGTTTTCACATTTCCCATAAAAAGGTTTTATTAATCTTTCTGTTTTATACAAATATACCCATTTTTAGTTAAAACCACCAAGTGTGTTGTTTTTATCGGATCTAAGTAAATCCAGGTACAGGGTGTTCCAGCGAGGACTGAACAGGGACCTATTTTCGACCTTCCTTGTATTTTGGAAAAATTCAAAATAGCCAATCGATGTATTTTTTCTTGTAGAATCCAAAAATGTCATCGAAAAAATATTTGAACCAGAAACAAAAGAGTTACGCTATGCATCAGGTGTTTTTTAAATGGAATGTATCGTTTTTTATACGATTTTTGGAAAGAGTGATTTTTTTATGTCCGTTCTGATTAAAAGATTTGATTTTGAGATAGCTGTTTATATTACAATTTAATGTTTTACAAACTAAAATTTTAGCTTCACCTGTTTAAAATATACGATAGGTTGGTATAGGTGATCAAGGTAAAATGACGTTTGAATGCTTTGTCAATAAAAATTGACATTATTTTAATTATTGTCGAAGTCTTCACCTAAAAAATATATATTTGACTCTGATCGAAATGAAATACTCTTTGGACGAGAGACTACAGATTGTTATGCTATTTTACAAATGCCAAGAAAACGCAAGAGAAGCAAGAAGAAGATTTATTGCAAATTTTCATAGAAATATATCCATCAATACAATTCTAAGGATAAAAAACCTATTTGAGGAAAATAAAACTTTACATGATAGAAAAAGAAATTCAATAAAAAATAATTATTAAATAATAAAATAAAACTACTAATAACATAAGTTTTCAATGTGACCGCCGTTTTTCTTGAAACAACATCGATAACCCCTTTGTAGCCTTTCTAAACTTGTGGTTACAATATGATTTTCCTGGTTAAGGCGGTTTATTTCATTGACAATTTTTCCCATGATCTCCTGAATATTTTCGTTTCGTTGTCTGTATACGACGTTCTTCAAATGGCCCCAAAGAAATGTATCCAAAACTGAGAGGTCGGGGCTATTGGGCGGCCAAGCATATGTTCCATTTCGCCCTATCCATTCGTTATGGCGCCGATTTAAAAATTGAACCACATCATGCACGGCATGAGGAGGCGCCCCATCATGTTGCCAAATTAAATTCTGATATTCTGCCAATGGTAAGTCTTCCAAAAAATTTTCAATTTCGTTTTCTAAAAACTCATAATATCTGTGCCCATTTAAAGTCCCGTTAAAAAATATTGGTCCCAAAATTTTATTGTTTTTTATCCCACACCAAACATGAATAGAATTCCTCCCTTAAAATTTAATAGTCTGGAACTTTTTTGGATTTTCAACGGCCCAGTGGTGACTATTATGTCTGTTGAATACTCCCGATGTTGTGAAAGTAGCTTCGTCGGTCCACACAATATTTTTCAATAAATCAGGGTCTTCGTTTTCTTGCCGAATTACCATTTGAGAAACAAATTGGAAGCGAAGTTCTTTTTGTGCCGGTGTTAGGTGCTGAAGTGGAAGGATACGAAAAGGCCTAAATTTATGAATTTTCAGAGTCCTGTGAACAGTCCCTCGGGTAATTCTTCTGCGCCTTACACCGCCACCGTACTGAACTTCCCGAACTGCATCCGAAATAGATTTGGTTGAATTAACTTGAAAATAATTTATAATGGCCTGGTCTCGATTTCTTCTTCTTTGTATATTTCTTTTTCTATCATGTAAAGTTTTATTTTCCTCAAATAGGTTTTTTATCCTTAGAATTGTATTGATGGATATATTTCTATGAAAATTTGCAATAAATCTTCTTCTTGCTTCTCTTGCATTTTCTTGGCACTTGTAAAATAGCATAACAATCTGTAGTCTCTCGTCCAAAGAGTATTTCATTTCGATCAGAGTCAAATATATATTTTTTAGGTGAAGACTTCGACAATAATTAAAATAATGTCAATTTTTATTGACAAAGCATTCAAACGTCATTTTACCTTGATCACCTATACCAACCTATCGTATATTTTAAACAAGTGAAGCTAAAATTTTAGTTTGTAAAACATTAAAATGTAATATAAACAGCTATCGCAAAATCAAATCTTTTAATCAGAACGGACATAAAAAAAATCACTCTTTCCAAAAATCGTATAAAAAACGATACATTCTATTTAAAAAACACCTGATGCATAGCGTAACTCTTTTGTTTCTGGTTCAAATATTTTTTCGATGACATTTTTGGATTCTACAAGAAAAAATACATCGATTGGCTATTTTGAATTTTTCCAAAATACAAGGAAGGTCGAAAATAGGTCCCTGTTCAGTCCTCGCTGGAACACCCTGTACATTGCTGATATAATCCATTCGAGATTTGTTCCACTAGTCAAGTAAGATATGACTTTTAACTTGCTTAGCAGTAAATAACTTAAAGTGTTTTAGTGAAGTCCAGTGCAAGAAGACTGCTTATTTAAAAATAACTTGTCCATTATTTGATAGAATACTTCGTCAGAACTAATTTAAGATAGAATTAGTTTAGTGAATGAATGAGTGAACGTTTTAGTTTTTAAGAATTTTATTTGTTTTAATGTATCAGTTAACATTTAACTAATATAATATATCGTTAGTTCCTTGGTAACGCTGAGTTTCATTGATAGACATTTAAGTGGTTCTACAAATAGGCAAATTAGTCATAAAGAACCGGCCCCTATGGTAATACCAACTAAGAGTTGTTTGTTTAATTATTAATCTAAATAAATAAAGATCAGATTAAACATGGTCTTTCAAAATTAGAAATTAGATTAGACTATATAAATATCGCTATGAAAAAATAAATCAATAATTATATTAAAAACATTGATAATAAATACATTACAATAAAAGTATTGCTATATAATTTTTTATTGCTTAAATAAACTGTTTATTTGTAAGCAGTGGCAATCTATACGAGGAAAGTTGTGGGTAATGGTGGAATTGTGAAAGAGCTCTCTCGAACTCAACTAAATTTTCACGAGATTATGTATCAAATTTTTGTTCTCTATCATTTTTAGTTAAAGCTGTATTGAAAACCAAATATGTAAAAATATTACATAACTATCAATCCTCTTGATACGCTGAGTTTTATTGACAGACATTTAAGTGGTTCTACAAATAGGCAAATTAGTCATAAAGAACCGGCCCCTATGGAATGACCAACCTAAGAGTTGTTTGTTTAATTGTTATTCTAAATAAATAAAGATCAGATTAAACATGGTCTTTTAAAATTAGAAATTAGATTATAGAGGATTTGTTTTCACTCTTATAGGTCGTATCTAAGATTAAATAATTATTTACATCCCAGAAAAGAAAATAAAGGAAATAATTTATTTTTTTGTAGACTATATAAATATCGCTATGAAAAAATAATGAATAATTATATTAAAAACATTGATAATAAATACATTACAATAAAAGTATTACTATATAATTATATGCTAAAATAAACTGTTTATTTGTAAGCAGTGGCATTATATACCAGGGAAGTTGTGGGTAAAGGTGCAATTTTGAAATAGCTCTCTCGAACTCAACTAAATTTTCACGAGATTTAGTACCAAATTTTTGCTCTGTATCATTTTTAGTTAAAGCTGTATTGAAAACCAAATATGTAGAAATACTACATAACTATCAATCCCCTTGATACGCTGAGTGTTATTGAAAGACATTTAAGTGGTTCTACAAATAGGCAAATTAGTCATAAAGAACCGGCCCCTATGGTAATACCAACCTAAGAGTTGTTTGTTTAATTATTAATCTAAATAAATAAAGATCAGATTAAACATGGTCTTTTAAAATTAGAAAGTAGATTATACAGGATTTGTTTTCACTCTTATAGGTCGTATCTAAGATTAAATAATCATTTACATCCCAGAAAAAAATAATAAAGGACATAATTTATTTTTTGTAGACTATATAAATATGGCTATGAAAAAATAAATGAATAATTATATTAAAAACATTGATAATAAATACATTACAATAAAGGTATTACTATATAATTACATGCTTAAATTAAATAGTTTATTTGTAAGTAGGGATGGGATTTTTTTCCGATATATCGATAACTATCGATAGTTATCGATATATCGAATAACAATAGGTGTCTTAAAAATTATCGATATATCGATAACTCGATAACTATCGATAACTCGATAAATATCGATAACTCGATAACTATCGATAAATATCGATAACTACCTATATATCGATAACTACTGATATATCGATATATCGATAACTATCGATATATCGATAACTGATAACTATCGATAAATCGATAAATATCGATAACTCGATAACTATCGATAACTCGATAACTATCGCTATATCGATAAATATCGATAAGTATCGATAATAATCGATATTGGTAATATGGTAATCAGTTATCGATTACCTTTTTAAAAACTTCAATATCGGTGGAACACTTCAAAATTAGTATAAAGTAGTTAAATATTTTTATTTAAAATGTAATAGACTATATACAGTGTGGGCCATTTTGGTGATGCATGTATTGGGGATCTCGAAAACTATAAGAGACTACGTTTATATCGAGGTTTTCAAGCGCGCTTCAACTGAAGCTGGCTTCAAAATTGACTTGAATCTTGTCTTGAGTGTTTATATCAAGACCTTCTAACTGGCTTGGAACGAAGGTCAGACCGAGTATGAATGCTCATGCGTTTTCTGTGCGACTAACTTAACACTGATTGGTAGATTTGCCGGTGATATGAGCAGATCGGCGTAGGAATTTTAAATCAGCTGATTTCAAACTGGCTTAAAGTATTTATATCGCAAACTGAAGCTGGCTTGATCAAGTCAACACTGAAATGTTTTTGGCTTGACTTGACAATTCCAAGCCGGCTTCAAGTGCGTTTAAATCGTTGTTTTGAAGCGGTTTTATAAGCAGCTTGATTTCAAGCGCGCTTGAAAACGTCGATATAAACGTAGTCAGAGATACAAAAACGCTTTAACAAAGTAGTTTTTCTCAAAATATCTTAAAAACCAAAAAAATTAAAAGCACGCCGCTCACGTTTTTAAATTATCAATAAAATTGTGTAAAACTTTGCTCATTTAATCATTTTTGTATCTCTTATAGTTTCCGAGATCCCAATACACGCATCACTAAAATGGCCCACACTGTATAACACTCTTTAGATAGATACTTCTTACTTACGGCAACATATTTTTAACTTTTAATATTTATATTTCAAAACAATTTTGAACATTTCTAGCGATTGCAGCAGAACGCCTGATAATAATTACTGCCGGCAACGGCGCGCGGTGGCGCTGGCCGAGTAATCTGTAACCGAAATGGATATGCTCAGAGCATTAAGAGATACCTTAAAACCCTTGCAACGTATGACGGAAATTCTCGCTGGAGAAAAGTATATAACAGCATCAGCTATACATCCACTTTGCATACAAATAGAAAATAATGCACATAACACAACGGACCTAAGTGAAACACAGTTAGATGAGACTATCAATGGGACTAAAGTTCATATAATTCAAAATGTATTAAATTACTTAGAGAAACGATACAAATCTACACCTAATCAAATGTTTATTACAAAATGTACCCTTTTCGATCCACGATTCAAACTATTCCAATTGGAGCAAGAGGAAAGTATTTTATTAACATCTGAAATTTTAAACGAAATGGACGATCTCAAGATTGAGCCCCATCCTCAACCAAAAAAGAAAAAAGCAGGTGGACTAAGCTCAATATTTCTCGACTCAAAACTAACAAATATCGACAATTCCTGCAAAGGAGAGCTGAAAAAATATTCAGACTCTCCAGTGATTAGTGCGGAAGAAAAACCACTAGAATGGTGGAGACCAAATGCCGGAGTGTTTCCGAGGTTAAGTCAGCTGGCAAAAAAGTATTTGTCTGTCTGCGCAACAAGCGTGCCATCTGAAAGGGTATTTAGTAAAGGTGGTTTAATTATATGCGACAACCGAACTAACCTAACCTCGGAACATTCAGAACAATTAATATTTCTTAGTTGCAATAAGGATTACGTAAAGAAATAAATTTAAAATAAGGTTTTCATTTCATTTTCTCTGTTATTTTTGAAGAAATACAAATTAAATATATATAATCAGAAAAAAATCTTTTTGATTATTATATAATATATCATTTAAAAACCGAAGGTTGAAAAAGTTACTGTTTGGCCAAAAAAAACCCAATCGATAACTATCGATATATCGATAGTTTTCGATATGTCGATAGTTATCGAGATATCGATAGTTATCGATATATCGATAGTTATCGATATGTCAATGTTTATCGATATATCGGTAGTTATCGATATATCGATAATTATCGATAGTTATCGATAAATCGATAGTTATCGATAAATCGATAGTTATCGATAAATCGATAGTTATCGATATATCGATAGTTATCGATATATCGATAATTATCGATATGTCGATAATTATCGACATCGATAACTAAAATATATCGATAGGTAAATTGCGATAACTTATCGATAGGTAAAATCTATTATCGCCCATTCCTAGTTATAGGTAGAAGTCGAATTGTGAAAGAACTCTCTCGAACTCATAAATTTTCACGAGATTATGTGCTCTCTGTATCATTTTTAGTTAAAGCTGTATTACAGACCAAATATGTAAATATACTACATAACTATCAATCCCCTTGGATTAAAAAAATATTTTTTTTTCGTCATAGTGGTTTATTTGACGTTGAGTTGTTTTTTAAATATTTAACTCTTATAGTCGGGAAACTATTACATTAATTAGGGTTTTCAATTTTTATGCAAACTAAATAATAAAAGACGGTTATTTCTCGTGAGTACAGCATGTATGTACAATGCTCAATAGATGCAGAGTACAGGTACAGTTGAGGGTTCAAGGAAATACATTTTCAAAATTGTCTAAGTCAACATAACGTCAATCATGCATTTTGTTCATTGAACAAAGTTGATTTTTTAAATGTAAACTGCCTATTTATTGGTTATAAATATTCTATTATAATGTACTAAAAGTTGAGTTTCAAGCGACAATTTTAACTAGCAAATTTAACTTACAAAAACTGAACTAACTAGGTTATAATATTTGCCAATTGATATAATTCTCTGTACCAAACGGAAAATATGTTATAATTGCTGTATGTTTTATTTAAACAAAAAAATGGCTGATTCTTCTACTTTATTTGATTCACGGAATTTTTAATTATTCATATTTGTGAGCCTGCAAAATATCGAATTAAAAACATTTCAAAATAATGGTAAACGACCCGAAATATGATGGCTCTGCATAAAATAAATTAAGGTGATTTGGACTGAAATGATGATTAGTGTTGTGCGCAGATAAACAGATTTTTGCAATATCTCATTGGCTTATTAAAAATATAGAAATTTTGAATTTCTGTTATTTAAACCGCGTTAGACAAACCCTACCTGTGTTAATCATTATTTAATTTCAAAATTAAATAGATATACATTTAGGTTCAGTGTTTAGCATATTTAGGTTTGTTTAATGTTTGTAAATACCCGTTATTTGTTTTCTTTTGTAATAATTCTTATTTGTTTACACGCAGTGTAGTAAATACATGGTGCGCGAAATTTAGCGGCCTATTAGAAGTATCTGGGGAACGAATGAATAGATTACTTTAAAAATTGGTTCAGGGCAGAGATGAACGTAAAGTTTTTTTATAACCTAAACCGGTGGCAACATCCATTTTTTAAATGGAATGATCTGTATATTATTGTATTTTTGTACATACCCGAAGATTCTAAATTCCATTTTTTTTATATTTCCTAGGCTATAATTCAATTGTTTTCGAGAAAATGACGCTTGAATGTTAATAAATTTGACTCTTTAGACCTATAACTGTCAAACGACTTAATTCAAACAGAATGGGTCTCACTTTTCTATCTTAGTTTTTAATTATCTATTTTCCCACATCAATCTTTGTATTAACAGCAAGTGTCAAATCAGAAATTGGTGTCAGGGCATAGATAATTAAAAACTATGATAAGAAGGTGAAAGTCATTTAGTTCCAGGTCAAGTCCTTTGGTAGTAATAAGGCTTAAAACGGTGAGAAATGTCAATTTTTATACGTCATTTTCTCGAAAACGGTTTAATTTAGGATGTAGGAAATATTTTTTCTGTACCCTATTTTCATAAAAAAAACTTTATGCATAGAAATGAATGAAATCTTGTATACTTTACATAACGATTTAAAAAGAAATATATAATTCTTGCTTCACTGGTCAAACAACTTGGGACTGGTTAATGTACTTACATCCCATATAGAATATAACATTTTTTCCCCTCTCTGTATTGTATGTTTACAAAAAAATGCTGGATATATTTTTAGATTTTCATTATCTTTACATGCGATAACATTCTCATTAAATTATGAAGACAGCCGTGATCCGTTGCCAGAGAAACATAAGCAGTTTTTATTTTATCAACAACGTCAAGTTGACAATTCATAGCGAAAAGTTTGAAGAAGTCGAATTGTTTGATTCTGTATGGACAAAATGGATGTTCCAGACATAGAAGAATCAGCGAATATTGCTTGTTTATCTCTACTACCGGAAAAGTCGAAAAAAAAATTAAGAAAAAATGGACTAAAATCGGACAAAAGACTCAAAGAATTATCATCAAGAAATAAAAAGTATATCAAGATAACCGACTACTTAAAAAGTAAGATCCGGGACGCCATTTATCACAGGTATGCCCAAAAAGAACATATTTCCATAAAGTCTCTCCAAATTATGATATGTCCAATCATTTCAACTATTCTATTAGTTTTTGCGAAAATGGGTAAGAGAAATTAGCTTTCGATGGAAGAGAAGTAACAACCGCAAGTATCTGGAGGATTTACCAGATGTTTTTAATAAAAGAATTACATTTTTGAGGGAGTACACAAAAAATAGGAATTCACTAAAAAACAATTTTACTCCAGTGTTCCTTGATAAAACATGGATATTCAGTAAAAGGTCTTTCAGAAATACCTAGCAGGATGATACGAAAGCCACAAGCTCTTCAAAAAGCGGTGAAGGTAAGTTTATGGAGCATTTTAACTATATTTGTTTGTTTTTTTGTTTTCTTCTGCATTTACATTAAGAGCATCGTTCGGCCTAACATTTTTGGTAATTTAAGGTGTTCTTTTAACCCAAATCATAAAAAAAAAAAAGGATTTGGGTTAAAAGCCAACCGTTTTTGGCCTCAAAAAAATAAAAATGTTTATTTTTTGATATTTAACAAAAATAATTACTCTGTCAAAATCCTATATTATTTATCTTTTAAATACTGTTGAGAAATTGTTAATATTAGTTTTTTTTATAATTTTGATCAAAAGAAAAATTTGAATTCGTGAGATGAAATATGGTGAAATGAAGCCATATTCGTAAATATATGATAAACTTCTAAATTATATATAAAAAAAAACAAATATTTTTCGATTGTTCCATTGTTAAAACTGTTGATTTTTTAGGTTATAGATACATCGTCGTCAACGCCGGCAATGAGAACGAGTCTATCAAGGGAGCTAGTTTAGTTTTTAAAAGCGGGACAAAAAGTGGGGACTACTTGGATGGTATAAACCGTCAAAAATTCGAAAAATGGTTTAAATATCAACTTGTTCCTAATTTGCCGCCCAAATCATTAATTACCATAGACAACACAAGCTACCACTCTGGGCCAGTAAAAGACATACCCCAAAAATCCTGGACCAAAAAAAGATTAATTTTATGGCTTTTCGAAAAAAATATTGCCTTTCCAGAGGCAGCCAAATCTGGGATTTGGTAGAAAACCATCGAAGTACAGAAAAAAAATATTTTCTTGACAAATATGTAAAATCTTTTGGTTATATGGTTCTATGCCTCCCACCATACCATTGTCAATACAATCCCATCGAAATGGTTTGGTCAGAGTGCAAAATAAAATATGACCAATATATTTTTGCCTTAAAAGGAATATCCTCTGAAGTTTTTGCAACGTGGGAAAAGGTTCTTGGCGAAGTAAGCGCAGAACTACATTCGGCATACCCAAAAAGAGATTCTAGAAGCTTGGGAAGTAGTCAGAGTATGCGATACTTCAGATATAAACCCCGTCATAGTGACCGATTCGGATGACGAAGATGGGAGCGACGATCTGTTTTCTGACATTGACGATCTTTGATTTATATCGTTTAATATTGTATTTAAAAATATTTTTATAGTTTTTAGTTATTAGTTTTAATAATTTCCACATTTGAATCTTTTGAATCCATTTTAAACTTACTTTCGTTGCAAAAGCTCCTTTTTTGGAAAGCATTTTCAATGTCCAAGAAATTCATGCAGCTTTTTATTGCGTTTTAAAATGTTGTTAAAAGGGCATTTTTTACCAGCTTTTTTAGCTCAGAAAAGTTTTGGCTTTGGTATTATAAGACAGTTTGATATCGAACTTCAGAATAAAAACAGATTTTGTACGTTTCTTAAAGAATAAATCACATTTCATTCCTTTTCCATTTTCATTTAATTATATAATTATATCCTCCTGAGACCCAAAGAAAAACGGCTCGACAGAATTTGTTAAAAATTGAACCATTGATTTTAGGGCTGTCGAAAACCCTATATGAATTTTTTCAGAATTTTTGATTAACTAGTTTTTGAAAAAAAAATTGTCCATTAAAATGGACACTGGGTCTTTGTCAGGTCATATTTTCAACTCATACCAAAAAATAAAAATGCACATATAATTTTAATTTTTTATTCCAGAAACGTGAAAGTCATAAAAACAGTTGTGCTCTGACGTGATGCATAAGTAAATTTTGCAAACATTACAAAAAAATTTGGTTTTTTTATTACAATTTTTCTGCTTACAGCGCTTAGAATTTTTAATTTTTACCAACTCAGGCAAATGCATTTTCTGAGTTTTTTGGGTCGGGCTGGATCTTGGTGAATCATAACCGGCTAGGTTGTTCCTTGTTTTTAATCTTGTGAAGCTGGTAGTTTCAGCATTGGCATTTGGGTCATCTTTTAACAAGCAGTCAGCAACTTCAAGTTTAAATTCAAGAAATTTTAAAATATCCTTTTGCCTGTCACCTAGTTTTTGTCGGTCTTGACGATACAAAATCCAAGAGTTAGCTATTGCTAAATCAAAAAGATGAAAGGTGGTTTTCACAGTCTATTTTTTAGTTCTTGCGGACATCCTGTAGTAGCTTATCATCCTGTCTATAAGATCGATGCCCCCATGGAATCATTGTAACATTTAATTATGTGGGGTCGCGGAACTTGAATGTATTTAGATTCTTTTTTACACCATCTTTTGCAGTTATCTACAGGTTGCTCTCCTAGTTTAGTGGAACTTATAAAAATTGGCTTTTGATCAAACCATTGCACGACGTTGATCTGGCCATCATTCCTAACCGTTTGTTCAGTGAAACCCCTAGGAAACTTTTTTACAATTTTTTCCGCAGTTAAATGCACCGCAGCAGGTATCCTTGATTTCATAATTGTTCCCGTGCACAAAATCTTTTTTTCAGATACTCTAAGAGAGGAATTGTTGTAAAATAGCGGTCCATAAACACATGAGAACCTGGCCTTAAAGAATTTGTCAAACGAATTACAGCACTAGGTCCCACTCCTAAGTCAACATCACAAGCTTGAAGTAAAGTTCCTTTGCCCTGGTAAATTTCAAAGTCTAACACCAATCCTTCTGGTGTAGCACAAACAAAATTTTTGAGGCCTTCAGGATTAGGTTTGCCTCTGACAAATTGCTTAATCTTACATACACCGGTGAAAGGAATCATTTGCTCATCTATAGCTACTATGGGATGGCGTTCCAAGGATAAACAAGTTTTTTTTATTTTATCTATTAGTGGCCTTACTTTCCACAACTTATCTTCTTTTTTCTTTTCCTCTGGAACATCATTGTCTACGACAACTTTTAAATGACTTCTGATCTTAAAAAACCTTGTCCTAGTCATATTTTTAGTTATTTTTTCTACTCTGGTGAGGGCAGCCCAGTACATTTTAATTTGAGCAAACTTTAGGCATGACATCAGAACTGAAATTCCAAGAAACTTTTTAACTTCTTCAACTGTTAAATTCATAGGTTGATTGTGCTCGGCGAAATATTTGAGATTGGTACAAGCGCAAATTTCCTCTGCATCAGAATCTTCGAAATACATTTTAAAATAGTCGAAAACATTCCAGTCCTTTCGTTCAAAACTGGTGTCCAACATCTCAGGCGTATCGATATTTAATGGTTGAAATCTATCCACTTTTTTCCATGAAGTTCGTCCTCAACGACGTCTTAGAACACTGAGAGGTACATTCATTTCTGCATCAGATTCAGATGAATTATCTGAAAGATGCTCTTCGTCGTCTTCCATTTCAACATCGTCTTCAAAAACATTATTTTCTTCGAATGGTAATTCCTGTGCATTGTCACCGCCGGCACCGCTGTCAAAGTTCTCAGTGGCCTCACATTCGGAATCATCCAAGTCGTCATCAAATCCTTCAATATCAGATTCTTCCAAACAAGCCAAAATTTTTTCATCATCTTCTCCAAAACGAAGATACTTTTTAGAGCCGAAAATTGCTAAAAATTAAAAAAAAATGAGAATAAAAAAATTTTAAGGTTATAAAAAAAATGCAGGCAGGAAGACTTGGTGTCCATTTAAATGTACACGTTTTTTTTAACGTAGGGAATGCAAACAGTTTTTAAATACAATAAACAGTACTTAGACAGCAAGATCAACCCCCTCTACTACTAATCCTATATTTTTATTTATTTGTTTTTACGTAAAATCATAAATACTTACTATCTAGCGTTTGTTTGCCAAAGGCACTCATGTTTACTTAGTCACAGCTGATCACCGAGTATGAAATGTAACGTATTTTACTACAACTGTTGCATAGATGGCGGTACTAATATGTCCATTTGAATGAACAATTGGATTCTAAAGTATACAATAAACGATTAGCTTAATAATAGGCGAAAAATCTATGGTCCATTTAAATGGACGCTGGATCTCAGGAGGATATATAGTTTTTGTTGAATGTCTGCATAGCTTAGTGAAATGTAAAGTTTCTAAATTTAGCATTTATTCTTCTTAATGACAGCCACATACCAGCACGATCTTGGACGCGATCATTGCCACTATGGCGGCTAAATACAGCATAGGATCGCCGCCGTGATTGCTGCCTGCTTTAGTGTGTGCATTCCCTAAATAACGTAGTATATTAAAAGTTAACATTCTCTTAAATATTGAAATATTTATTAATTAGTATAAAAATGAGCTCCTATAGCTAACACCACACTGTTACAACAACAGACCTATAGCAAAAGAAATATTTTATCAATTTATTAGCAATTGATACAATAACATGTTGAAGTACACACTCAGCAAGATGTTTGATAGAAAGTCTGCAGTCGGCATTGTTTCCGTGTCATAAAAAAATTACGATTATTTTTAAAGGCTGAAAATAGTGATACATTACTTATTGTATTATTCAAACTTATCAATCAAAGAGTTAGAAGACTTTTCAAACAAAAGGTTGGAAGGAATCATCCAGGCAGGTGCAGCAATTTGAAAACTCGCGCAGTTCACTGATACAGTGTGTATGCTTATTAGGTCTGGATGGTAAAAAGGCTCGTGTCAAACTGGATTTCTATTTCCAACATTGTAATTATGTTTTGGTTTTAAGTGTCATAACAAAGAATTGTTGCATTATAATGATATAAAAAGTGTAGGTATTTTAATTAGCTATTTTAATTTTTTTTCTGAGGCAAATGTGTTTAATCCAAAAATTTTATTTTTTTAATCTGTTCTATATGACAATAACATTCGTTCAAAATTTTATAAAACTCCGAAATACCTAATCCTGATAAGTCCCGTAAGCAGTGGCGGTGAGAGGTTTCGTCTCATTTGGTTTAATGTGAACCGTGTGATAGATTGTGGTTACGATTGCGTATTTTTATAGATTTTATTTTGAAGACTTTATATTTTGTTTGTTGATTTTGTGGTTTAAATTAATGTTATAAAGAAAGGTAGCCATAGTGTTTTAGAATATTAAGACTTTATAACCCGTTTTCAATTATTTTGGCGAGCTGAACTTTGTGAAATGACTCGAATTTAAGACCAGTAGTCGCCCTTTGCCGAAATTTAGAATTCAGCAAACAAGACAAAAACAAAAAAGTAAATCGTTATTTGTGATGCGCCGTTTCACATACATTTTCAGATCAATTTACTTAAAAATAAAAATATTTTTAAAATATTAAGCATTTTATAATCCACATTCCTATTATAAAAATATAGTATGTTTTATATAAATTCACATTATTTTCTATCAAAACTAGTGCCTTATATGCTCAAAAAATAACAATGACTTAAAAACGTAGTGCGCTGAACACCTTTTCATAAGAGCGACCTGTTGAGAAATTACAATCAGCAGTAAAACTTTCCGCTTCAGGCTCCCTCCCGCACGCCGGCTTTACCGCTTAGATTTGTTTAGAGCGGTTGCTATGGACACGCAATGGTGAATATCCATAAGCCAGTAGTCATGGTTGGAACAGCGATTTTATAATAACAGGTACAACCTGTTCCAGTTGCAAAAGATATCTGTTCCAAGAAACCTGCTTCAGTTCCAAACTGTTCCAAAATGTAAAATTAATGCCGTTGTCGTGCTGCTCTCTCTGTGACCGTGATCCCTGTTTCAGTAGCAGTTAGAGCCTTCCACGAATTGTTGCGTTGCCGTGTTGTCGTTACCGCGGCGCATTATGTAATATGTATAAGCACGAATTAAAAAATTAAGAAAGATTGATTTGATGATTGTGTTACTTAACTAAAAAAATAAATAAATTCTTGGAAGTGTTTTTAAATTGTTATTATATTTATACTTATATTACGTCTGGCAGGACTGCCAGCACAGATCTTTTTTGTTATAAAAATGTCCTATCACCTATAACTCTTATTGTTTACATTAAAAAATAATTGATAAACAAAAAGTTTAAATGCCGACAAAGGCAGTAATGGCACCGAATTAATACCTAGATCTACTTGGTGACCTGGCAACATCGCGTCCCGTTCCCAATTATTTCTCAGTGTTGGTGATTCCCATAGTCGTCCGGTGATTCCCCTACACATCAATCATCATAACCTAACTTTTGTTTTACCGGTTAAAGTAGATATTTGATTTGTTTCCTTGAAAAATATTTAATTTTATAATGAGTTCGTTAATTAAAAGTTTATCAACGCGAAATAAAAGCAGTCCGGTATGGAACTTTTTTACAGTCGTCGATAAAACAAACGCTAAATGTAATATGTGTCAGTTGCAGATGTCATATAAATCTTCAATTACAAACCTAAAAAAACATATAGAAAGAAAGCATCCAAGTGTTAAAATTCCACAGAAAAGTGCATGTTTAAGGGAAAGTGTTGAAGTTGAAATTGACAGTGATGAGGATGGTTTGGAGCAGCCCATTGGCAGTGTTAGTAGTGTTTCTTCTGATGTAACCAGGAGCGAAGCTGAGCAGCCCGCTAGAGAGCGACCTAAATTTTTTATTCAAGAAAGAATGACAGCTTTTTCAGATCAGATCTTTTATTGCTATTCACTTTGGACTTTCAACCATTTAGCATTGTACATGACGAAGGTTTTAAAAGATTTGTACATACTTTAAATCCATCTTACGAACTTTCCAATAGGCAAACGATTTCGAAAACTTTAATTCCAGCGTTATATGAGAGCTCCTTAAATAACGCTAAAGAAGCAGCCAGACATATTATAAACGTCTGCATTACTACGGACTGCTGGACGTCTGCAAATAATGACAGCTTCATGGCAATTACAGGTCATTTTATTGACGCAACATTACAGATGCGCTCTATTCTGCTGGACTGTGATGTTGTTGAAGACAGCCATACGGGAATAAATTTATCTAAAAAGTTACTGGATGTTGCGAAAAGTTGGGGTTTGGAGAAAAAGATAATTCTGGCAGTATCTGACAATGCTTCAAACATTAAAAATGCCATTGCACGAATAGAATGGAAACATTTTGGGTGTTTTGCACACACTCTCAATTTGACGGTGCAGGATGCTATAAAGCTGACACATAATATTTTAGAAAAAGTCAAATCTATTGTAGCACATTTTAAAAGAAGTTCTAAGGCTACGAAAATACTTATGGACACTCAAAAGAAAAATGGCATTGATGTTCCTCTAAAATTAATCCAAGACGTCGTCACACGATGGAACTCAACGTACCATATGATACAAAGATTTGTTCGACTAGAAGAAAGTCTCCGTTCAACGATGGGGTTCCTGGATGCTTCGTTACCTTCAATTTCGACAGAAGAGTGGGCCATACTCAAAGAACTCTGCCAAGTCCTAGAACCATTTGCTGATGCTACAAATTGTGCCAGTGGTGAAAACTACATGTCAGCTTCACTAGTGATAGTGTTAACTAGAGGACTACTTAACGTATGTGAGAATTTGTCTACTGCAAATTTTAGTCAACTAAGCCAAGATGTTTTAGACTGCTTAGTAAACAGTCTTCGAACAAGATTAGGCAATGTGGAATATAGTAACACGCTAGCTGTTTCCACATTCCTAGATCCAAGGTTTAAAACGTTTCCGTTTAAACATAATGATGCTGCTGAAAAAATTAAAAAAACCATAATTAGCGCTGTCGCCGACATTATTGCTGGCCAAAGTGAAAGTCGTGAGTCACAGCATTTTGAGCCTGTGCCTAGTACATCAGCGGATAGCAGCGATAACTTTGTTCCAGCGCAAGAAGTAACCGACCAAGTTAAAGTGAAATATTCCTTGTGGGACTCTCTGGATAAAAGTGTTTCACAATTTAAGCCGAAACATACTGCCAGTTTAAGAGTTATAATTGAAGTACAAAGGTATTTGGAAGATGAAGTTCTCAGTCGAGATAAAAATCCTTTGGAGTGGTGGAGAAGTAATGAACATAATTACCCGTATTTGTGCCGTCTAGTACGTTCTAGGTGTTGTGCTCTGGCTACGTCTGTGCCGTGTGAACGGTTGTTTTCTAAAGCGGGAATTATTTTAAACAATCGCCGAAGAAGACTTAGTGCCAACAAATTAAAACAATTGTTATTTATAAACGTTAACCATTCGTTTCAAGTTTAAATGTTTCGATATTTTGTAATTACTTATAATACTTTTTTATTGTTCGTCGGTACCCTCTTATTTGAGCAAACGAACCAAAATACTAAAATAATACATTTTAGTCTATCTCCGTTATTTTTTTGATTTGTTGTTTAATTTAAGTTTGAAATATCTATTAATGTTTTTTTATGATAACTAGTTGAAAAGTGTTATTTTTATATTTTATTATTAGATACAAGAACGGTTTTTTATTTCAGTAATATCTAGGAATGTAAGTTTTTATTTTATATATTTTAAATAAACCTTTGTTTTTGTTTTATGACAGTATTTTTTATTTATTTATAATAAACATTTAGTTTGGTTACATTTTTAATTAAATATATTAAACATCGGCAACGCCGCGCAAACCGCCACCCGTTCTACTCACAAACACACACATCGCCACGCCTACCAGTTTTTTTTACTGGCTGTTTCCAATCTGCTCCACATAAAAATCCGTTTCGATTTTAAATAAAACAGTTCTTGTTGCTCTCGCCACAGTCGACACTTGTGTGGCAGTCGCAGTGTTTTGGAACAGCTGGAACAGGATAGCATATGAACCAATACCTGTTCCAAACAAAAACCTGTTTCGAAAATAACAGATCCTGTTCCAAAGCATCATCACTATAAGCCAGATAGAGATTGGAAGCAGCATGAAGTGCTTCTGCAGGTTACAGGCGCTTATTATAGAATTAATGTGAATTAGTGCGTTCAGATAATCGGAGGCGGAAGCAGTTTTGCATCGTGTCGTGTATCGTAGTATTTGTGGTACCGTAAAAGTTAGACGAAATGTTTCCGTTGTGTGATCCGGTCTGCATTTTATTAGAAACACCATATTCTCGGTGGAAAACCGAGGACAAAAGAGACTTTTTAAATACGGGGGCCGAAGGATCTAAGCCTGTCCGTCAAATAGAAAAGCAAGCGAAGTCAAAAGACAGAGTTTTCTTTCGTAGGTTTCGAAATCAGTGGTATTCGAATTATACCTGGATGAGTGGAAGTATTTATTTAAACAAATTATTTTGTATGCCCTGTTTAACTGTAGGTATAAAATCAAGCATATGGAATAAAGAGGGATTCAATAATTTTGGGAATGTGACGAGAGGTTGTAGTAGGCACGAAGGTTCTTTGGAACATATTCAGTGCGCTGTTTCGTTTACAAATTTAAAGAAAGGCCTCAGTACAATTGAAGACGCTTTGAGGGAAAATTCAAGGTTGTATATAAAAATATTTAATGACAATGTTATCCTAAATAGAAGATTTATGCAGTTACATATTCGTGCGACTGTTTTTTTGGGTAAACAAGAAATGGCATTTCGGGGGCACATTGAATCTGATTCTTCGGACAATCGTGGGGATTTCAAAGAACTTTTGGACCCCTATATAGCGGTAAGCAATACAGATATTCAAGAACACTACAAAAAGATATCTCCTTTTTTTTCTGCAAATTCAAAGACAATTCAAAACGGTTGTATTTCGGAATATATCGTTGAACATATAGATCGCGAAATAAAACAGTGTAATTTTTTTTCTATCCAAGTGGGCGATTCTACAGATATTATTCAAATGTCTCAATGTATCATAATTATTAGGTGTGTTAATAGTGCAGGAAAGTTAGTTGAACGGTTTCTGGGATTCTTTAACGTTAGTTCCAATCGAACAGCGGATGCACTTTTTAATTTAGTTACAGCACGAATTGAAAAATATGATTATCGCTCAAAATTAGTGGCACAGTGTTTTGTTGGCGCTAGTGTCATGTCAAGGCATGTAAATGGTCTTCAATCAAAAATAAAATTTGAAGCTCCACAAGCCGTTTTTGTACACTGTGCAGCCCACCGTTTTAATTTAGTCCAACAAACTCGCAGTATTATACCACAGGGCCGTATTTTCTTTGCAAATGTACGTAGTTTTCCTTTTTTTTTCACCATTCTACATAAAGGACTCAAGTAGCTGACATAATAATAAACAAAAGAATACCTACGTCTGTTACAACGCGATGGACATCCAACTGTAAGATTGTAAATGTTATTAATAATGAATGGGGTGGTTTAAAACAAGTATTTACTGAAATTAAAAATGACAGGACATCCGACTAAAGCTCAACCACTCAAAGCGCAGGCTTCTTGAACTACCTTAATAATTTTGAATTTGCAATTTTAATAAGTATTTTTAGTGGTATTTTCGAAATTGCTGATATTCTTTTTGATACGTTACAGAAACGCTCACTAAATATTAATCTTTGTATGTCACACATTGGGAAAACCCAACATTTTTTAAACAAAAAGAGGAATGACAACAATTTTCACGAATTATTTGATTTAGTGAGTATGAGGGTATCAGCAGCTGACTACCGTGTTGGACGAAAAACGTTAACCGACAAAGACAAAGTCTTTGAAAAGTACAAAGTCATATATTATGAAATTTTGGATACAATCTCAGGTCAAATCGATACAAGATTTCAAGATATGGATAAGATTGTTTTTGTTGATTGACACCACCAGGTTTGCAGAGTATTCGATAGTCTTTTCCACAGAATCATTAAATAATTTAAAAGATTTATCAAGGCTCAAAAATGAATTAATCTTTATTTATAATAACGAAAATTATCGCAATACTCAGTTAGATCCAATGTTTGAGATGCTATACGAAAATAGAGATATTTTTCAATTCCCTCTAATAGCGTATCAGTTAAACGTAGTTTCTCATGCTTAAAAAGAATCAAAACATATCTACGTAACTCGATGACAGAAAACAGGCTTTCTAACTTAGCGAAACTTTCTATTGAAAAAAGACTTTTAAATGAACTTCTAAGTGTAGAAACATTTTACGACGATATTATTGATAAATTTGCAGCTTTGAAAAATCGAAGAATAGCCCTCATATTTAAAAAGTAGATAGGTGCAACCGAATATTTCATGTAGGTGCGCAAGCACCCATTAAGATATAGGCACATAACTGTTTTTAAAAAAATATATATTTAAAATCTTATAAATTCATATTATTTCCCCTAAGTATTAAAAACGCTCCAAAGCTATGGATAATTAACATCACAAAAAGGTAAAAAAAGCCATTTTGCGCGTGGCACCCCGAAATATTTTTTCCTGCGGCACTATGCACCTAGCTACAATGCGCTTCACCCGTTCTTAAACCCACGGCCGCCACTGGCCACCACTGCCCGTAAGGCTTTAATTGGAACTAAGTTTAGCTGCAAATAACTTTAATTGTATGAGTCACAGCTGAAAGTTTGGCTACAATTAAATTCAATTACAAAAATGAAAATTAAGTATTTAATCAAGTAAGTAATTTTCTCAAAACTTGCCTGGGAATATCGTTCGTCAGATATCATAAATATCCCTTTTTTGCGCAAAATACTTATTTTCATTAAATCAAGTAATTCCACGACTAGTTTTTGAAATTTTAAATATGAAAGGCAAAGCTAACGAACGGACATTTTTTAAAAAAATTAAGCGACTTTTTCTTCAGAATTACGGCTTTTCATTTATTTTATTGCGTCATTTATATTACAGTCGGGCAGATTAATTATCCTGAAACTTTAGATTATAATTGATTTGGATAATTAATTTTTGAAACAAATTGTCTGAGGCGAGGCGGATTACACAGAAACTTTAATGTTTTTGGGTCGAATTGCAATCTTTTACCTCTTTTGAATCGACGTTTTTTATTTGTAGAACTACGGGGAAAATTTTGGGATTAATTTTATCTCTACTCAAGTGATTACAAATTATAAGCAAGTATCAAATCAACGACTATAAATGAATATTTTACTTTTTTGAGCTTTTCATTTGTCTTGATCGACAGCATGTTTTTAATAGCAATTTTAAGAAAATAATACTAGCCTCGGCCTCAGTAAAATATATAATATACTTTAAAATTTACTTCGTGACACGTGTTTCGACCTTACGGTCATGATCAGACCTAAAATATATCCGAAAAACCTTATATAGTTACAAAAATGTTAATATTACCTTATAACCATATAAGGTTTTTCGGGTATAATTTAGGTCTGATGATGACCATAAGGTCGAAACACGTGTCACGAAGTAAATTTTGAAGTAAAAATATATATCTGACTGAGACCTAGAATAGTTTCTTTTCTTTAAATGTTTATAATCAGGTCTCCTAGAGAAATATGGACGATTTCTTTGAATGTTTTTTAATCCCAACTGGCTCTTAAATATAAAGTAAAAAATAGATTTTAATATTATGACATTTTTTAGGATATTGCGAGCACTGTATATGGGAACAACCTAAATTTGACAGAAAAAATCCTTCGACGAGGGTATCTAGAAAAAACAATCCTTATGAGGGTAGCCAATATCTTAAGTAATTAATCTATATATTTAAAACACTTGTACACACTTGTTGTACTATACCAATTTGATGATTTTTTTTTTAAATGATCGTCTGGTTAACCAGACCCTTTAACACTATCTTTTGTAATGTTTTACTACGTATTTTTTTTTCTTTAAAACCAATATGTTTTTTTCAATTACATTTCTGGGCGATATGGCGAATGCGCCCTTATAATTCCACTGGAAACTCACCGCGCCATCAAAAAAAAAGAAAAGCAGATCAAGGCCTGCCGGGCCAGCAAGAATGTGTTAACCCTACAGTAGATGTAAGGAAATTAAACAGTGCTCTTGAAAAAGTTCACATCATATGGATTTTTTTATTAAGTAATTTTTTCAAGATTTGGCATAGGCGATAATTTTTGAAGAAATCAGTAAAAATCGGAACTTCCTTCGTTGTGAATTTTTCCTTTTATTAGGAATAGTGAAAAGTGACCCAATTTAGTAACACATATAAATATACTGTCTTATCAAACATGTTTATAGGGCGCCATTTTGTTCCATCATATTGGATTCGTGCCAATATCTTTCTATTCTATTTATATATAACAATTTTGTCCAAAATTTGACATTAACTGGATAATTAGATTTTTAGTAATATTTTTTAACGTTCCACCAGGCCGTAATTATGTTCCGCCATTTTAAATTTTTACCAAAATATTACCAGGTCATTTCCAAATGAACCTTAATTTTTAACCAAAATTTGGGGTCAATCGGGTTAGTAGTTTCTTAGCTATACCGCGAACTGACCGACACACAGACAGACAGACGGAATTGAAAAAAAAAACATGTTTTTTGACCTCTAGGATCTAGGAACGCTAAAACGTGAAGATATGTAAAATCTTGGAGGGTCATGTTTTCTCGATTACAAACATTTTATTTGGCCGTCATTTTGTTCAACCATCTTGAATTCGTACTAAAATTTCACTAGTTAATTTTTACGTAATACTTGATTTTTGTGCATTTACAACTTCACGACATTGTTTCTATTTAGGTAAAAATGATGTCTTTAATGACTTTATTTTTACCATAGTCATCAGGGAAATATAACTCTCAAGTTGCAACTTAAGCTTTCTGTCATGGTGGCCTGCATATAGATAAAAAAAGTTCAGATCTTGCAAAATGTGTAACGTAAAAAATATGTGAAAATCCTTTATACAACCATCAAAATCCCCTTTACATTCCGGATAATTTGATAAAAAAACGAGTATTTATTTACAGAAAAAATCTAAAAAAAAATATCCGCTTGTTTAATTTCGGAATTAATTGAAATTTTATGAGTGAACAAATGTTTTGGAGAATTCTTCGTTTGCTTTAATTTACTTTATACTGACAGCAACTTGCCCTTTCCGATTTATTTTTAAAGGGACCTAAAAAAACCCTCTGCTAACGAACTGTCTGGATAATCATTTGCATTTAACATTTACATATGTTTCCGGTTGTTTTATTGTCCTTTTCGCGTTTTTTTTTTATCACCCTATTAAAATAACAACTGCTTTTTACAGCTTCCTTTCCCACGGCGCAAGTAAATTAAATACTTTATTTGAAACACTTTTACCGATGTAAAAGATCTACTATTCTGAAGTTTTAGTATAACGATTTTATTTTGTTTATTTTGTATATCAAGTACTCAGTTTCTCAAATTTTTTGTAGATAAATATATATATATATATATATATATATATATATATATATATATATATATATATATATATATATATATATATATATATATATATATCTTGCTAAGTCATATTATCAATTGTCATTTCGATCATCTCGTGATCTTCATCAGAATACATAAATTCTACAATAAAAATTTTCGAACAATAACATTTACAATTTAAAGTTCAATAAAATGTCTTACCATTTACAACTAAAATTTGAAAAAGTAGATGATGAAACATGAAACACATTTTTAATAACGCATTTAGAAAATTAAATAAACCAGTATCACATTCACGATAGAAGACTTATACAGAGACAAACAAGAAACTAATATTAAAAATGGATTTATCAGTGGAAATAAAGGAAGAGTTAAAAAGTATGTTTTTAAGGGATCCAGCTCAGTTTTATAATTTTTTTCATTTCTTTTAATTGACATGTTATTTAATAATGTTATGGTATCTTTTACTAAGTTGTTGTGTATCAGTTTTTGCATTGATTGAGTTTTTATTCTTTTCTATTTTTATCATTTCATAGAATTCTCTCGTTTTTTTGGTGGTTTTCGGTCTTTAAAATTTTTACAAGAAAAAAAAAATTAAATATATAAACTAGAAGGTCCAAGAAAAAACAAGATAAATGGGTCACCCGGATATTATTATCCGAATTGATTCTCCTGTTCTTCACTATCATTTTTGATATAGGGTTTCTTGGGTCTAAAATGTATACTGAGGGAATGAGACGCGGTTAAAATTGAAAAAATGCTCACAGTTCAGCAATTAAAAAAAAATTGAAACAGGTATGGAAGAATTAAATATTCCGTAATCACCAGCAATTTATTTAAAATTATTCATTGTTATACAGGGTGGTCAAGTTTTGCAAACACGCCCTGAACTAAATTTTTTTAAACGAACATCCTCTATATTTTGCTTTCATGTAAAAGATAACGTTACTAGCGTTCAAAAAAGTACAAGAGATTCGATTTAAAGTTTCGAAATCAAACCCAAGTAGCCTGAAAATGAAAAATATGCAAAAACTCTCCTATATACCATTGGCCTATGCCATATTTCATTTTGCTACTTCTAATACTTCAGAAATTACGCCTTGTCTAATAGATTTGTTGACACCCGGTATACTTTTTTTTTTACTTTAAATGTCAAACTTTCCAACGATACTCCATTACATCGGCTTCAATGTGGTAACCTCAACAAAAAACTTGATTGACTGGATCGTTACTTGATAAAAATCCATTATCAACAATGTAAAGAAAACACATTAAACTGTTTTAGATTTTCACTTTTATAGAACGGAAGCTTTCACGGCTTTGGTCAATTGAGAAATCATGGTTCTTGGGATTAGACCGTGTCAAATTGGAATTACTATCCGACGTTTCGCCTTCGATTGCACGAGGCATCTTCAGGGATCTTTACTCCACGAGATCTGAACACTGAATGAGCTCGAAGAGATTCAGGCGTGCTTTTATACCCGACTTGTGCTCGCCTAACTGTGACCCTGTGTTAAGATCGGTTTCCACGTGTGATGTAGACCGTAACCCGTATCTCTATTGAAATTTGTTGTAGGTTTAAATATTTCAATAGATTCTCTAGCTTTTCGTTTATAAAAAGCTGGAACCGATGCTAGAACCTTGGTTTCCTTTACATTTATGAAATGGTCAGTGTTATGCTGGTGTTGAGCTACAGCAGATTGAACAATTTGTTTCTTTTTAATACATCGTTCATGTTCCTTAAGTCTAGTTGATATTGAGCGTCCTGTTTCTCCCACATACACTTCTCCACAGGAGCAAGAAATTTTATATACTCCTTCTGTTTGGAAAGGTACAAGATCTTTCGAGGATCGCAAGCATTGTCCAATCTTCTTATGTGTATTGAAGATTGTACGTATGTTGGACCGCCGAAGTAATCGTCCTATTTTATCTGTAGTGCCATGTATGTAGGGAAGAACAACACTGCCTAATGGTGGCTCTTTATCATTCTCCTTCAGGCAAGAGTGGACTTAAAGGGTTTCCCATAATAAGCCCTTCCTTGACTAAAAATAACTCCTCATTAAACTGGAAATAATTTTGGTTCAGGCATACTTTTAAGGCATCTATAATTTCTGTTTACAGGATAGGATTGGTTTTGTTAGAATAAGATTATTTTTTATAATTTTAGTTGTCTCTAATGGTGGTATGCTTGTGAAAAGGTTTTTTTACATCAAAATACATAAAAATTGAATTATTTGGCAATTTAATATTTTTAATTTTATTAATTAAACCAATAGAATTTTTAACAGAATAGGTGGCTACAAACTTGGTCTTTTCTATAACAGTATTTATCATTTTTTTACAAAGTTTAAAGGTAGGAGCAGTCACAAATGAGAATACCGGTTTTATAGGTTAATTTTCGTTGTGGATTTTAATAAAAGAATAAAGTTTCAACAACATCAATTATTAGTTTGCAGCACACGGTTGAAAGCGATCGACTAAATGTTAAGTAGTTCCTTTGATAAAAAATTGTATACCTATCTAGGAAGAAATATCGACATATAAATATAAGTAAATAAAATATACAGGATCCAAATTAAAATTTGGCAGAAAAATTACATTAATTACTTGTATATGTTAGTGAAATTACTATAGACAATTCAATTGTATTGTAGCGAATGGCAGGCGTTCCACAGTCGTGCAAAAACTCATACATTTATAAAATGGTGTATTTTTTTGCAATATGCAAATGCATTTTGCTCGGCCAAATGCGTATTTTCTGTACAAAAATTTTGTATATCCATATTTGTCAACATGTATAATATCACGTAATTCAATAATGAACTAAAGCAGAAAATAACAACGCTGCGCAAATTAAATTGACATGATTTTGGCCTAAATCGGTTATCAGCATTGCGTACTGATAAGCTGACATTTTACGGTATATTAAATAAAATTGAATTTTTAACTTCCAATAATTTAGATTTATGCAAACTATACGATACGTGGTTATTTTATGAGTGTTTGGTTGCTACCCTCCATCGTTTAAACAAAACTGGGTATAACAACTCGTTACGCCATCTGGAGATCGCTTCAGAATGCAAGCAGCATTTGTTTACTTTTAAACTAAGCTGTCTTAGTTTAGCGTCTAACAAAGAGTTCTCACCTACACCAAAAATTTGCTGTTCGAATTTCACGTTAGAACACTGTTTTTGTGGTCATTTGGTCAATACTTTAATTTTTGATTTCCTAGGATTTATATCTTTAAACAAATTTTTAACACAAACTTTAATCTGTATTACATTAAAAATCAGTTCTTAATAATAAATAATTTCTTCAAAAAAATGGAGAAATTGTCCCGTTGGCATCATGTTGAATATTTTGAAATTTCGGGCGATCTTTTTTTGGTCAATGCTTGCCCTACAAACTTCTGTAGAGCCAGAAAAAGAGCGTAGGGATTCCAAAAATAAAAGTTAAAAAAATTCTAAAAAAACACAAATAGGTACCATCCATACAAATTTAGGCTTGTGCAGCAGTTACACCCTGGGGATGCTCAATGTCCTATAATTGTATGGTCAGACGAAGCACATTTTAGTAATTCTGGTATACTTAATAGGCAAAATAGCAAATTCTGGTTCTAGGAAAACCAACACCAAATATTTCCCAGAAGACAGCAGGGCAAGTTTGGTCTAAATGTGCTTCATATTAGGAATACAGATAAAACTGTATATATTTTAGGTAAATCTAACAGCCAATCGCTACGCAGAAGCTTTAGAGACAACTATTCCTGATTTGCTTTCTTTAGCGCATGTAAACGAAATTTATTTTAAACAGGTCGGGGCTCCTCCACACAATTCTCAAATGGCGTGGTTATTTCTGGAGAATAATTTAACCAATGGATCGAAACCAATGAGCCTATAAGATGACCTCCTAGGTCCCCAGACTTGTCGATATTTGATTCCTTTCTGTATGGATATCTGGATAATAAAATTTACAAAGATCAATATGATAATATTTAAGATTTAGGAAACACAATAAGAGAAAGGTCTCCCTACTTAGAAAATCATTCCGTTGTTTTACTTAATTCCTTCAATGACTTTATTTAAAGGTCAGGATTGTTTTGCATGGCTTATAGCAAAATTTTAAATGCGAATTATGAAAATTAGGATTTTTGTTGTTATTTAGTAAAATAGACCCAAACTGTTATATAATTTTCAGAAGCTTGTAAAAAAACAAATTAAATATTGGCAAATAAACAAATATTAACAGGAATATTAAAAAAAACTGACTGCGCCACTAGATTTCACGTAAAATGTTCTACTCTCTTACCTAAAAATTTTTTTTTTTTGGAAAACGATTTTGCTAAAGCTACGTTTATGTACTAATTTGGTGTCAAAAAACGAGAAAAACATTTATGTCCTAGGATGCATGGTTGAACTTCTATGGCTCTTTGAAAATTCGCGAATTTTCAAATTTTTATTGTAAACATTTAAATTATGACATCAAATTAGTACTCTGTAGCTCGGAAAATGAGACGGCTATGATTATTTTGTTTCCAGCATCTTTCGTTTCATAAAAAAGTAGGTTCTATCTTTAAAAATAAGCCGGATGCCCCTCAATTGCAAAACAAAATGGGACAGCCTGTATATTTACAAACGTTTTTGCTTAAGGAAAATTTTGATCGGGATATGATTTTGTATAAAGCGACATGCTTCGTCTGCATTTCCATTTGCTTTTCAATAGCCAAAGTGCATGTCCCGATATTCAGATTTCAATAACTCGATTTTACAGGTGAAACAGGCCTCGCATGATCGTGCAAATTTCCGGCACATTGACTCCACTACGTGAGTTATTAAATATAACTATCTGAGGAAATAAACAAACTTTTCTTGCCTGACTTATGACTCACATGTGCACTTTAACTCATTTATCTAACAATTATTAATGCTATAGAAACAAAGAACTTATAATTTGCCTAAAACCACTAGTTTACTTATTAGTGGAAATAGAGATTCGATATTACAGATGAAACAGGCCTCAGATTAACCTGCAATATAATTTTCATAATACAGTAAAGTATAAAAATGCTTTACACCTTAGACTATGAAAACAAGAGATCCAGCTATTTACATTTAACACGGGATCATATATTGAATTTTTTCCCTCTCCACTACATCGATTGGTGTAGGTTGTTGTCACGTTTTAAAAATTGTGAAATATTCTAATATTCTATCAAAAAACCACACACAATAATTAACATTTAACTATAAAACATTGTTTTATTGCCTAAGTAATTAAATAAGGTTTTTAAAAATTACCATAACGCAATAATAAAAATATTACCAAATAGAACTGGTAACGACGCTACGCCAAATTTACGTTTCTTACGAGGAGTTTTACAACTATTCATTCATAGCAATCATCATAGCACTCTTGTTTTATAGTCTAATTACAAAACAGACACTGCATTGTTGTCATTTTTGTTACCGCGTTCGACTGTTGTTTACATATACACAGTTTTTAGTTTTTTATTGATTTTGAAAGTTCTGTGTATTGTAGTACTTAAATAAATGAAAAACTGTGGTGATATTGTTTGTGGAAATACAAACTATTTAAGTCCGAAAGTGTCATATCACAAGTAAGTCTTGACGTAATTAAGGTTAGATATCAGTGGTGTTCGAACTGTAAGGCCTTAGCATTTACCCATATTAATTTAATATTTAAGCCATTCGAGTGTGTTAATTGTCTGGAAAACAAGAGAAAATGGGTATTAATTGAACAAAAATAAATATTTTGCTAATTTTGGTTTGGGTTTTACATAAGGTAGACATTAAAATACATACTAGCTTTCGAAATGCTTAAATGCGTTATTTACAATACAAATATACTATTATGATTTTTTTATTTAAAAACAACGTATTTTTGCGGATTTTTAAAATGCCTCTTGATTATATTTTGTTTAAATCATTGTGATTTTAATCTTCAGATATCTAGAAGGAAGTTATTCCTCCACATGCCATATTCCAAACTACTTAGTTCCTCGGGTGTTATCTCACACACACACACACACGCACACGCGCACGCTCATACGCACACGCACACTCACACGCACACGCACACCCACACCCACACACACACACACACACACACACACACACACACACACACACACAAAGAATAATGTTCTGATTTTTTTAAATTTACTTTTCTAACATATATACATCCATAAATACCAATATACATACATACATACTTACGAACATACAAATATACATACTACGTTTAAATTTTTGTTTTATTTATTGCTATTATTTCATAATTACTTATTTATAAAAAAATCAATTACGATATTTATATTTTCCTCTTTGAAAAAAGATTTATTTTTTCACACTTGATTTTTGTATAAGATTTCAACTTAATTGTATAAATAGGATTTTGATACTGATACTTTAAACATTTAAGGCTTTAGGCTCCTTACCAAAATTGTACCAGTTTACTTCTAGGTCATACTTGATTTTTGGGCAAGGTGAGGTATAATATTTTTTTTAACATTTTTATTAGGACGTCCTTTTTATTCCAATAATTATTACCATGTCATCCCCATATGAATATTAAATTTTTACTTTAATTTGAAGTCAATCGTGTAAGTAATTTTTTAGCTATGCCGCAAACAGACAGACAGGCCGACGGATTTGAGAATTTCGACGTTCCTGAAACGTGAAGATCTGCAAAAATCTCGGAGGGTGATTTCTATACGATTACAATACTTTCTGAAAAGGAACTGCAAAATATTTATATCACCTGCTTTCTGATTTTGAACCTCCGTAGCTAATGGAAATGCTAACTCTCGTACATCGGTTATAGTTATTCCAAAAAGATACTCTTCCCATTTTAATATATGAGAAACCAGATAATTTTCTATATGCTTTGGCAAGAGAGTAAGCCAACCAACCGATTTAACGAAATCATTTGCTTTAATGTTTTTAGCGGCCAAGTGTCTTTTAATAGTTGGTTTCGGAATATTAAAATTCTGGGACGCGTCGTTAAAGCCACATTGGCCATTCTTGTAGGCAGCAAGGGCCCTTTCCATATCTCGTGATGTCCATAACCCATACTTTCTTTTGGAACTCATTTTGAAATAAACAGAAGTTGAAAATTGAAAATTATCAGTTTATAACTCCTGTTTGCAATATGAACAAATTTTTCTACACGTACGATTTTACCAGACATGCGATGGGTATGATAGCCAACTGTCACTGTGCTAATTTATTTTAACCAAAAATTTTCTGGTTTAACCTTAAAATAAATTCGAATATCTAAAATATACCTAAATAAGCTATATTTTATGATATTTAGGTACAAAAAAATTAATAATTACCTCACACAGCATACATTTCTTAGATAATAGGCCTTAAAACTGTTGTAGCTTAGGTCTGAGTCGACAAACTAATACTACAGTGTTCTCAATAAGCATAAACTACTAAACAATTAGAAGTGATGAATTCAGGACATAGCAGGACCATTTCTAAATGTCAAATGTCACAAATTCACCGCCAGTTTAAACAAATTAAAAACAAAGAATGGTTGAAAGTAGTTCACACCTCCCAAAAAGCTATGTTTATAATGATGACATTTTTTTAAACTTTATAAAAAATAATATCAAATGATTTTTTTATATATAAGAAACACAAAAAAAATTCTTTTGGCCACCCAATAAACTATAATATTATATAATTGTAAAAAAAATATGTTTTGTTTGTGATATTACCTGTATATGACCCTTGCCAATCTTCCCAATTCTTAAAAAAAACTTTTACTAGTAAATTTTTTCTTTTTACATAATTACATTTCTTAATTTGTTGGTCTAATTATTATGTCATTTTAGCCTGATAATGGTAGCAAACATCTGCCGAAACGTAGAGAAATAAAAAAAACATGATATTTATTTTATTTTTGGAAACCTTTAACCCTTTAAAATTTAAAAAAAGACCGGGAACTATACAATTATTTAATAAAACTGATTCAAAATTGGCTTTGTGTTACCTAAGCCTGCATATTTAAAATGAGCATTTGCTTTAATTTTATATAATACTTTTTTTTAATTTCTTTGTGCTTTAAATTATAGTTTTTGGTAAGTTGATATTTTTTAATAAGTTTTGGAAACTAATAAAGTAGAAAAGCTGTCTGTAGTCTTGTGGAGTAATAAATGTGCCATAATTTAGTTCAGAAATTATAATTGTTTAGTTTCAATGACAAGCAGGTTGTTTTTATTTCGTTACGCGTGCCGACAATGTGCTTCCAAATTACTATCCTTTATACCAAATAATCATTCCATGCATCCTGTCAGCTGGATGGTATTTCAATGGTATTGTAAACCTATTTGTTTTGTTGACAAATTCACAGCTGAGCTGATAAAATTAAGTCAAACGTAGCAACGTTGCCATATCATGAAGAACTTAACTGAACCTACTCCAAAATTAAGCAAGTTAAACTGTAATTTCTCGAAAACCATTCAGAATCGACCCCAACTACGTGAGTTAATCTAATAATTATTAATGTTATAGAAACAAAACACTTATAATTTTCCTAAAACGACTAGTTTATTAATGGAAATAGAGAATCGATTTTACAGATGAAACGGGTCTCAGATAATCCTGCAATATAATTTTCATATTACAGTAAAGTATGAAAACGCATTACTACGTTATGACTTGAAAAATACTTTGCGAGACACTAAGTCTAGAAATGAGAGTTATAAAACCCTCACGTATTTCCTACTTACAAAATAATCTTTCGTATTTCTAGACAGCTACGCACGTAGCGTTTTGTGTTAGCTCAAGTTAAAATTAAATATGTAGTAATGTCTACAAATGAAGCGTACGACGCCACGTGAAGGAAACATATTGTTAAATAAGTTTAATAAAACCGAGACGTTGAAAAATAGACACATATTATGTATTTTTTTATTACATATTTACATTTCTTAATTTGTTGGTCTAAACAAACATTGTGTCATTTAAATCTGTTGATGGCAGCAAACATTTGCCGAAACGTAGCGAAATAAAAAAATACATGATATTTGGTATGTTTTTGGAAACCTTCAACTCTTTAAGATTTAAAAAATTACCGGGAACTACACAATTATTTAATAAAACTGATTCAAAATTGGCTTTGTGCTTCCTAAGCTTGCATTTTTAAAGCGAGAATTTACCTTTATATAATACGTTTTTTGAATTTCCGTGTGCTATCAATTATAGTTTTTGGTAAGTTAATATTTTTTAATAAGTTTTGGAAACTAATAAAGTTTTTATTTCGTTTCGTTTTTTCTTGGGTGACTTGTGACACACATGTGCACTTCAACTCATGTATCTGATATTTATTAATGTTGTAGAAATAAGACACTAATAATTTGTTTAACACTACTAGTTTACTAGTGGAAATAGAGATTCGATATTACAGATGAAACAGGCCTCAGATAATCCTGCTACATAATTTTCATAATACAGTAATGTATGAAAGTGCTTTACTCAGTCATGACTTGAAAAATAATTTGCGTGGCACTAAATCTGGAAACGAGAGTCATGAAATGCTCACGTATTTCCTACTTACAAAATAATCTTCCGTATAAACCGGAAAGCACTAAAATCCACGTGTACACAATTTTAAATGATTCCACTTAATACGCAGCGTTTCGCTCATAAATCAAGCTTAACATTTTACCGATAAACAACCATTTATTTGCAAGCTTTGGGTTTGTTACCAAATCCTTTTGGAAATTAAATTTTCAGTTGTTTATTTCACTTTAGCGTTGTCCGGATAAATTGATGGCTATCCACTAAACTGGATTTTTATGTATTTCTATTTTATTTTACGTCGCCCTTACAAATGCGAGTTTAATATTATTTTTCCCATCGAAATGAAATGATACAACCAATCTTCATATTGGTAAATAGTAAACTCCTGGACAAAATTAACGCAACAGTATATTAAATCATACAAATCTTTATAAGGAATTCATTTCAATAATTTTTTATGAACATTGGTTACACTAGAAGTTAGAAAAAAACATTTCAGAAACTTTAAAACTGAATTAGCTGCAAAATGTCTCTATAAGATTTAAATTAAAATTATTCCTAAGACCTAATAACAAATTCTACTTCGAATGTCAGCATTTATGGGCCTAGGCATACTTCTAATTAAATGTTTAATAAAATCTTGAGGAATTTGTCCCCATTATGTGATAACTGCAAGTTCCCTCAGGTTGCGAGGTGCAGATGGTGACGTTTCACATTTTTCTTAATATGATCCCATACATGTTCTATTGGATTCAGATCCGGACTTTTTGGTGGCCATTGCATGACTGGTATACCAACTTGATTAAGATAATCGAGTAACTCCTTAGCCACGTGAGGATGAGCGTTGTCTTGCATAAACAGGGAATTGTGCCCAATAAAATAATGGAAAAAGAAATAAAAGATTCTCGAAATAAATATTAGAATTTATGAATCTCTTACGGATAGGCACTAATTTTGTACGAGTGTCAAAGGAGATGCCAAAATATAACAGAGTCACCACCGAATGGAATTCTTGGAGATAAATTGCAAGGAGCAAATCTCTCACCTGGTCTTCACCATACTCATCGTTCATGACCATCTGGATGTTTTAGCCTAACCCTGAATTCATCTGTGAAGAAAGCTTGTTTCCCATCATTCATAGACCAATTTTGATTTTCCGAACAAATCATTACCTGGTAACTCTGTTCTCTCTAGTAAACAAGGGCGCAGTTTACTGTTTAATCCAGCTTGACTTAACCAACTTTTAAATGCTTTGGAAGAAATTGCGACATTGCGGACAGAGTTGGTTTCTTATCACAGAAATAATGACAGTCCTATTTCTTAAAGCATATTGTCTTATAAAACGTTCATCTCGGTCATTAGTGCATCATTTTCTCCCTTCCTACGTCAAGCGTCTTACCATACGAATTGTTGTAGAACGATGTTTGCCTAACAAATTGGCAATATAACTCTGACAATATGCCTCGTCCAATAAGACTGAGGCTCGCACTACCTCATGTTCAGTTTGTGTATTCTAACAATCTATCACATAAACATATTACTTTTAAAATGGGACAATTTACAACAATAAACTTACTTTTAAAGAAAATCTGTCGCAAGTTATTACACAAAAGTGTTTATCTTCTTAAAAATTCTTTTAAATTGTAAATTTAAACTGACCTAAGAAAAAGTTAAATTTATTTTTTTGATAACTTTATATTATTGCATTAATTTTGTCCAGGAGTGTCATTTATTTTATACTGTCGAGTAAATCTATTTACCCTGTACTGATTTGCGGTCGAACATCGAGTATCTGATAAGTGTTACCTAAAAACGCTACCATTGTTGTTATTGGGAGGCAATTATTTATCGGATTTGACTTTGACATTTTCGCACTTAAAAATATAAGCAACTAAATATTTCGTATAGAAGTATTTTATCAGTTTATTTTTAAACTGTGAAATATATTTTTAGAAATATTTATAATCAACTACGGTCATGCAAAAAAAATAATTATGTCATTTATTATTTTCCTCCATAAAAAATAAGTTTTACTCTAGAAAATGGAATTTTACCGAATATTTAAATATATATAAAACGACTCAGGCGAAATTTTAGTAATATTTGTAATACGATATTTTCTGATCCCTTCAAGCGATTCAAATAAACCTTTTTTTGTTTTAAAGGTACATTATTCTTAGGCAGAATGTTTGACATAAAACACAAATAACGTCAATATATAGGGAGTTAAACAGCAAATCCCAAAATTATGCTTATTCTGTCAATTTTGCAATGTACTTTTTAAAAATCTTTGGTAATTTGTTCCGTTTTTAAACTATAGAGATTTTTCTAAACACCTACAAACTGTATGATTTTTTGTTGTACATTTTTAAAATAAGGAAAGGAGGCTTTAAAACAAAAACGCATCGCATGGTGTCACCCACAGTGTTCAATAGTGTATTCAAAGTTTTGTTTTGTCGGTTTGTTACTTTAAAATATTGTCAAAATGCCCAGATATAATGCGAACGAAATGAAGAAAGTGGCTTATCCCAAATAATTGTGGCTGAAAGGATGCATGTTAAACAAAATACTGGTTAGTTGCAATATAACCATGTACGAGGTGATGTGGAAGAAACAACCCCTAGGACAGACAGATACATTGTACGTCAAGCTCTTTTCGTTCACAAAAATTAAAACTCGTGTACAGGTATCACAAAATGGAACCATTTCTACAAAAACCTTTCGAAATCGGTTACATGAAGCTCATTTAAATTCCCGACGGCCCTAGGCATCCTCAGTTATTAAGAGAACACAGATGGTCTCGTTAGATTTTTGACGAAGAACGTGTTAACTGCGATTTACTCGTATGGTTACACTGTTTATTTGCGGATGAATCAAAAGCTGTACTTCATCCTGACGACAATCGGATTCGTGTATAGCTTCGAACAGGAGAGAAATACGAAGAAAACTGTTCCTTAGATCGAATTCCGTTTGGAAGTGGTTCTGTAACAGTGTGGGGAGGAATATTTACAGGTGGTAAAACAGAATTAACAGTTCTTATTAATCGCTCTGTAAACGCATTTCGTTATTTAGGGATTTTTGAGAATAACATACCGCAAGTAGCTGATAGATTGGACAACAGTTTCATTTATATGGACGATAATGCTAGATCACATAGAGCAGGCGTTGAATGGTTTAGCCCTCCCGCTCCCCGGATTGTAATCTTTAACGTGGCGTTTGTAGGCTCGTGCAATACCTTCTAGAATTATTGATGAATTGGTTGAAGCAATTTATGAAGAATGGCATTTAATTCCTTAAGAGTTAATAGACAATGTTATATCAAGTATGCCCAGATGATGTCGGGAGGTTAAAAGAGTTTGCGGAAGACACATCCAATACTAGTACCTACTTGTCTATAGGTTTTTATTTTACTTTTGGTTTTAAAAATGATGTTTTAGTTAAGATTGTGTTAATAAATGTGTTTTATTGGTAAATATTGTTGTATCACTTCAAAATTCACCATTTGACATGACAAGCATAATTTTGGGATTCAGAAATGTAGTTAAATTTTCGGTAAAAAACAAGTGTGTTTGAATTACCCTAAATATTGACGTTAATTGTGTTTTGTGTCAAACATCCTACCCAAGAATAAAGTCTAATAATGGGCCTTTAACCCTAGAATACTAATGTATCGTAAATTTTACGACGCTCGGTTTTCTTCGGTCGATTTCGTATTGATCCAATCGCTTATACGTACTCTACGTCGAAGTACCTTCCTAGTTAGTGTTGTTTTCGAAGTGTCTCTGTCCACATTGTTGTAGTTTTTTCCTTCGCGGAGTTATGGTGCGATCGTCGTAAAATTGACGAATGATTAGTATTACCGTAAACTTTTTGAATTAGGTAGTGATTCTAGTTTAGTACGAAAGATTGATGTTTATACTTTCTTTTCATACATTGATAGATTATATTTGTTGAAAAATGGATCCACGAAAACGGCCTTTGACTGACCGAGAGCACGAACTTGAAATACAAAAAATAATGGATAAAGGGGGCAATATTGATAGTTCTGATAGTGATAACGAAAGTGATTGGGTAGAGGCAGATAATCTAGAGGTTGAACAGATTTCCAGTGACGGTCTTAGTGATTTAGAAAAAAATAATGTTATAGAAGTGACTGTGAACACTCCAGAGGATACATCTGATCAAGGTATAGACCACCAGCAGTCTGATAATGTAAGTGATGTAAGCGACCAGCAGTCTGATAACGTAAGTGATAGTAGTTCATCTAACGATGACATTTCGTTGTCCAAATTATTGGCAACAAAAAAACGCAAAAGAGGTACCATAAAACCAAAATCTATATTACTGAGAGGGAAAAATGGTCATATATGGTCTTCAAAATTGCCGCAAAAGTCAAAAAGAACAGCCCGTCGAAATATCATCCATTTTATTCCTGGAAGTAAAGGTGGAGCTGAAATATGTTCAACTTTTTCTGAGTATTTTTTTCACTTCATTTCCGATGATATTGTAAATACTATTTTGCGTTACACGAATGATGAAATTGGAAACCAATCCAAAAAATATACCGACAAATCACCCACTCGGTCAGCAGTAACTAAAGAAGAACTGATGGGACTGCTTGGAATTTTAATAATGTCCGCAGTAAAAAAAGACAATCACCTCAATGCCAAGCAAATATTTGATTCAACCATATCTGGATCATTTTATAAAGCCTGCATGAGCTGCGAAAGATTTATCTTTTTGATAAACTGCCTTCGATTTGACAATAAAACCACAAGACAGGAAAGAGTCAAAATAGATGCGTTCACTCATATTCGAGATATTTGGGAGATTTTTATAGAAAAATGTAGAACGTCATATATTCCTTCCTCATATTTGACTATTGATGAGCAACTTTTAGGCTTTCGGGGCAGATGTCCGTTCAGGATGTATATACCGAATAAACCGTCAGAATACGGAATCAAAATTGTAATGCTCTGCGACTCGTCTTCAAAATACATGGTGGATGCTTGTCCCTATCTAGGCAAAAATACACCAACGAATGGAATACCATTGTCAACTTATTACGTACAGGAATTGACCAAATCTGTTCACGGTAGCAATAGAAACATAACGATGGACAATTGGTTCACTTCTGTAGAAATAGCTGATAAACTCCTAGATGATAATTTCAAACTGACCATCATATCGGAAAAATAAGAGGGAAATACCACCAGAGCTACTAAACACAAAAGGTAGAGAACCAAATACAACGATGTTTTGCTTCGACAAAAACAAAACTCTAGTTTCCTATATGCCTAGAAGAAACAAAATAGTGCTATTACTATCAACAATGCACGAGGGTGCTGAGATTTCGGAAACAAACAACAAACCAGAAATAATTTTAAATTATAATGAGACTAAATCAGGGGTAGACTCGTTTGACCAATTGTGTTCAAATATGTCATGTAGCAGAAAAACGAGAAGATGGCCGCTCTGCATTTTTTACGGCATGATTAACGCCGCCTGCATCAATTCCTATGTTGTGTACTGTTGCAATACTATCAAGAAGCGTGAAAAACCTGTGCGGCGTTATCAGTTTATGATCGAGTTAAGCCACCAACTTTCCAGGCCTTGGATGGAGCAAAGGCTGAAAATAAAAAACTTACGCCGAAGCCTACGGCAAACTATCAAGGAAATCCTGAAAATTGATGACCAACCTGATGATGTCATTGAAGTTGTTCAATATGCTTTTATTGTCCCAGCCGATTGAGAAGGATGACGACTACGTACTGTCCCCAATGCAAACACCCGATTTGTGGCCAACATCGGGGAAAGTGGTGCACCGAATGCTCTAACAATGACTAGTTTTTACTAGCTTCTAAGTAGAATCTGTTTTTTAAGTTCCAATAAATACACTTTGTTAATTTTTCTTCAATAAAATTTTGAAGTTTGCTTGAATTTCTAATTTTTTTTTAAAGTAAAATTTACGACACATTAGATTTAACGTATGAAAAAATCATATTAGTATTCTAGGGTTAAAACAAGAAATTTTTTTATTTAAATCGCTTGTAGCGATCAAAAAATATCATATTACAAATATAATTAAAATTTTGTCTGAGTCGGTAGAAAGATGATCATAAGAAACAAACCGCTAAGTCAAGTTATGTGTTAAACTTTGTCTGGTACTCTGTTTCTTTTTGTCGGTACGGTTACTGTGTTAAGAACTGTCAAAAATTCAAGAGAGCGACTGCATTATGGCTGACAGTATATAAATTTGACGTTCGATTTGACTAAAGATCGGTCTTGGTAAAGTCGAATGCGGTCTTATCGTGCGGGTGCAAAGGTCACCAACATTGTGAATCAAATCAGAAAACACAGTGAATACCAAAATGTTAACCACCTAATTACCACTTAATATTATTTTATATATTAAATGCCGAGAGACTAAATAAGAAAATTCGCTAAACCATTTTTTGGTTGGTAAAAATAAAAATACACAAAATTGCAAGCGCCTTAATAAAGTCGGAAGGCGGTTCGAATCAGTGGAACAATCAGGATATGTTCTGTTTATACAGCCACTTAATGAAAGTGAGAATTTTTATCAATCACCAAAAATTATGAGCCCCGCTTGACTTAAAAATCTAACCACTTATACAGTGTCATTTACTTAAATGTGGGCCACCCCTGTGCAAAGAAAACTTTTTTTTTTGTATTGTGATAACCAAACACTTTTGTTAAAAACACAAGATAATTAGTTATTACTTCCCTCGTGAGATTTTTTCAGATCTTTACGTTTAAGGGTCCCTAGATGCCGGAAAACATGTTTTCTCAGTTCTGTCTGTCTGTAGGTATGTCTGTCCGTCAGTCTGTCTGTTGGCGACATATCTAAAAAAACTACTTATCCGATTTCTTCAAATTTCAGTTTAAAATTAAGGGCCATGCAAGCAAAAAATACAGACTATATATATATATATATATATATATATATATATATATATATATATATATATATATATATATAGCCTATATTTTTCGTTAGCCCCGAGTTTCTGGTAAAGCGATTTTACCGATTTTTATATATCAAATTTTGTCTTATAATTAATAAAAAAATTTACTTATTTTAAACACGCTTTAAAATTGGAACAAGTATTCTATAATTATTTATTTATTGCCTACAAAGTTACAAATGTACTAAAAAAGTAAGCAAAAATATGGTGTCAATTTTAATAAAAAAATTTGTAAATTAAAATTCACTGGCTAATATCCAGAAGCCAGTGGCAAAAGCTCTGCGAATCGGTATAAGGAATGTACAGAAACTTGTACATGAAACAAAAACATAATTTACTTCCGAAGAAGATTAAGAAATGTACACGAAAAAATCAAAAGACTTAAGTTACAATGCAAAAATGGATGTTCATATTGCAATTTATGATTTATACACGTCAAAAACTAATATAATCCTTCAGAAACTTTTTAATATTATAGACTAAAAAATATCATCATCACTTAAAAAGTCCTCATCTTCTGAGTCGTCCTCAAATGGCGCAACGATCGTTGGTGCTATTTCGATATCTAGAACTCGTTCTCGATTCCACCAATCCCATATTAATTTCTTCGTATGTTCCACAAATTTCTTCCAGTGCTCTGGCGTAATATAGTATAATGAATTTTGCCAAACAATTTGCAGTTCATCTGATGTAAGACCATCGTTCACGTGTTTTGCGTAATATGACTTTGCCCCAGCCCATATTAATTCTATTGCGTTAAACTGGCAATGGTATAGTAGCAGTCGTAAAACTTCATGTCCATTTTCCCGTAACATTTCATCTACGGCATATATTGTTGGTTTTTTAATAGATTTTGCCATTAAAAGAAGTTCTAGTTTCAGCATATTGGGTAAAGGATTTTGTTTTTGTTTTATTAGCCAGTCATAAATATTACTTTTCTTCCAGGATGAAGTAGGTTGTTTATTTAAGATTCTTGAATGATAAGATGCATTGTTCAGAATGATTAAAGATGGAGCATCTAAATTTGGAATCAGTTATTCTTTTATCCACTTTTCAAACAGTTCACAGTTCATATTATGGTAGTCCATACTTTTGGATGTTGAAGAGAACAGTAAACTTGCACCTGGGAGAAATCCTGGTGAAGAACCTGCATTCAAAATGATGAACCGTTTTCCCGTCCCACATCCCTGTTTCCTCTTGACACTTTTTACAGACTCGTCCTGCCAAGATTTCGAACCACTTCCATTGGAAAATATCCAAGTCTCGTTTAAAAATACCACTTTTCTAAATTTTGAATTAACATTTTCCGTGTATTTCTTTAAAAACTGGATATGTTGACTTGCTGTATGTGGCAACTCGCATAAAAATCTTCGATTACAGTCATTTTTATATCGAAAACCCAACATTTTTATTAATTTTGACAACGATTTTAGTCCAATTTCCAATATGCCTCGATTTTTTAAAGCTTCTTTTAAAACTTGATGGGTTATATTAGTTTTTGATGTGTATAAATCGTAAATTGTATTACGAACACCCATTTTTACATTGCCACTTAAGTCTTCTGTCTTTGGCTTTTTTCGCGTACATTTCTTAATCTTCGGTAGTAAATTACACTATTTTTCATGCACAATTTTCTGCACAGTCCTTATATCTATTCCCACAGCTTTTGCTACTGTCTCCTGGATATTGGCCGGTGAATTTTCATTTTCGTAATATTTTATTAGATTTAATACCATTTTTTTCGCTTGTGGATGCAAAAAAACTCGAAAATTGTTTTCTATTACTCATTTTGTCACTGACTCGTCAATCTGACTTTGTAGTGACATCGCTCAAAGATTTTTGCATCTGCTGGTATTTATATGTTTATCCTCTTTTTTCATATGAAAATCTCATAGGTTCATCTAATTCATCTTCCGGATTTTATGCGGAGGATATGATTACACGTAATAAAAGAAAAACAAACTTAAAAAGTTGTCGTTGATAAATCTTATGACCCGCACGATAACACTGCTTTTGACTATAGTATTTAAGAATGATGAAATGAGCCAAAATGGTGACGCCAATACGCCAGATTAATGGTGTCATCTGTGCAGATTCGACTGAAAAAAGCTATTTGAGATATTTTAAGAGTATAAAATAGACAAAATCGAGATAAAGCACGAAGAAACTCGAATTTTTCGATTTCTAAGACTTAAAAGTATAAAATAAATAACAAAAAATTTAAAAACTGTACATTTATAAAGTGAACCAAAATGCAGTACTTTATTCTTTACAAATTGGCATCACACGGTTTTTTTCTGTCATTAATATCTGTATATCTGTGACCCAAAACGTCTTAATTTTACTTGAAGATTTAATTTATTTAGTTTTTATTTGCGCATAATACTGAATAATTCCTGAACTGGTATAAACTTATTTTTAATTATGATAGTGTATTTAAAAATCATATATAATATTGGGATCTGCCTATAATACAACGTTTCCGATTTATTATCGTTCATTTTCAGTGTTTGATTTCTTTTCAAATTAATATAATGGCAATACTTTTAAACTTTATAAAATTGTGCCTCGGCAAAAAGAAGGTAAAAGTACTTTTCATTTACGTTTTGGTATTCAGGAATCTAGTATTCAAGAAATCGTTTTGATTTGTTTATTATTGTGAGCATTAAAATTTTAAGGTCTAGTGTTAATAAGCAGTCTTAAAGCTTTTGTTTCCTACGGTTTGCCATTATTTATATGACAAAAAACTGGATACTTCTTTTTATTTTGAACACATTGGGTTTAATTCAAACATGATTTCGTACAAATCTAAATGTATAAGAGACAAAAGTTACAAACACCGTTTTATAATGAACTACGTCAATTTCTATCCATTTTTATTTTACGATATGCTGTGGAAGAATCCAAAGATATAAATCAGCAATAAATCTGGAATCATTAATTGGCGACAATGAGTCTTATTTATCGAATCGTATATCGGTTAACTGTAATTATGTCATAACCTTTCCTTTCAAATGAACAATAACTGCGTTTTTATGACCAATTAAGTTACCGATCAAACATATTAAACATATTTATAGATGCTTAGCCAATAAAGTTTCCGATTTACTACCATTAGAGGGCGGTTGAGAAAATAAACCTTGAGGATTATTCGAACATATTTTATAAAACTTATCGACTTACCTATTTGTATATAAAATGAATTAATTCTATACCCGATTAAGCTATCAGGCAACCTAATTGAAGATTTTTATACTAGTGTACTTAGAATTAGCTTATCTTAGAATATCAACAGAATCGTTGACTTATGTACAAAAGCATGTCATGTTGATTTAGTACACCTTAATCAATACACTGGCCGACAAAATTTTTCTAACACAGGCCAGCTCACTATTTTCACAAAGGAAATACCCTCCCAATAATAAAAAAAATATTGGAAAAGCCTTAATACGTACCATTTTTTAATAGCAGGTAAACAATTTTATTGTGGGGCGGCTAAAATGGGTCCATTTTACAACCGAAAAATTACCTAGGCTGGGTTGTTTACAACATTATACATAAAACGAACGTTAAACATCACTCCTCTGTTGAGTTTTGAATTGAGTGGTTCTCTGTGTATCGATAAGCAAGTGTATGTGAAGACGAGAATGTCGAGTCAAACGCGCCGAAGTTGCAAAATTTCTCCTGACAAATTTTGTTATATTTTTGGAGAATTTCTGGTGAAATCACAAGCCAGGCCATTTTTCGAAAACGTACAAAAAGTCTACTTTAAATATTTTGGTGTGTTAATTGGGGATGAAGATAAGCGGTGGGCTCCCCATGTGTGGTGTGTTAGTTGTAGTGTATCATTGGTGCAGTGGATGAAGGGAAAGAGAAAAAGTATGCCTTTTGCAGTTCCAATGGTATGGCGAGAACCCACCAATCATTCTGACGATTGTTATTTTTGCCTGACAAAGACTGAAGGTTATTCCAAAAAGGGAAAGCACAATATAGAATATCCAAATTTGCAATCTGCCATGCGACCTGTTCCGCATTTGCCAGTGCCGATTGCGCCTTTAAATTGGCAAGCTATTGATTTGGGAGATAATGAAGATAACGCATCATCAGGCAGCTCAGAAGAACAGTACACCGATCCCATTTTTACCATAGGTCCCAGTTCCGGCTAGCCACATTTGATTGTTCAAAGTGAATTAAATGATTTAGTACGTGATTTGGGGTTATCCAAGCAACAGTCAGAACTTCTGGGTTCCCGTCCTAAGGAATGGACCCTATCGGCCAAAGAAACAAAAATTCCGAATTTCAGAAAAAGATATGCTATGTTTTCTGAATTCTACAGCACGGAAAATTCGTTGTGCGCGTATACTGATATAGACAGTTTAATGCAGAAACTTGATATTGAACATTCTCCCCGTTATTGGCGCTTATTCATAGACTCATCTAAATATAGCTTAAAAGCTGTGTTATTGCATAATGATAATTTAAAACCCTCTATACCAGTTGCCCATTCAGTTGCAATGAAAGAAAATTATGAAAATATGCGCACGATTTTGGATAAAATAAACTACAATAGATATAAATGGCAGATATGTGGGGACTTAAAAGTTATAATGATTTTAGTGGGACTTCAGGGGGGATTTACAAAATTTTAGTGGGACTTCAGGGGGGATTTACAAAATATTGCTGTTTTCTTTGTTTATGGGACAGTCGTGCGATAAATCAGCATTATGTAACAAAAATTTGGCCAGAAAGAAGCGAATTTCAACCGGGATCTCAAAATGTTAAATTTATACCTCTTGTTGATCCCAAAAATGTCCTTTTGCCTCCTCTTCACATTAAACTTGGGCTGATGAAACACTTTGTGAAGGCTTTGAATAAAGATGGTGATGGATTTAAATACCTAAGACAAGTCTTTCCCCAGTTAAGTGATGCCAAATTAAAAGAAGGCATTTTTATTGGGCCACAGATCAGAAAATTGCTGGACGATGTTAATTTTACGGAAAAGCTTACCAGACAGGAACTCAGAGCATGGAATTCATTTGTTAACGTAGTAAGAAGATTTTTAGGCAACAATATGGATGAAAATTATGAACAATTAGTTAATGAACTCTTAGATGCCTATAAAGCGCTTGGTGCAGAATGTCATTAAAAATTCACTTCCTCCATTCCCATTTGTCATTTCTTCCTAATAATTTGAGAGCTGTTAGTGACAAGCAGGGTTAAAGGTTTCACCTAGATATCTGAACAATGGAAATTCGGTACCAAGGACGATGGGATCCATCCATGATGGGTGACTACTGTTGGTTTTGGAAGAGAGAAGATAGGACACCTCATAAACCGAAAAAATAAAGTTTAATTAGTGTCTTAAGTTAATATTTTTCTCGTTTGCTTTTCTCTTAGATGTATGGTATATTTAACAGGCGAAAACTGTAAACATAGTCAATAAACAGGGTTAAGAATTTTCTGAAATCATCGTTTCTATAGATATTAAGTATAGTAACATTCGATATGGTTCTATAACTCTAACAAGAAAACCCTACGTGCTATAACTTTCTATTTGTCATTTTCATATTTGGATAGGTCCATTTTATTAGATTATGCTATTCTGATTTGTGTTATAACAAAAAAATTTTTTTTGTCGGCCGGTGTAATTTAAGCCGTAATATTGAGCCGTTTCAAAATTGCCCCGATAGCCCTGAAAATTCAAAATATAACCTAAGTTTTGATTTACTACCATTTATATGATATTAATAAAAAATAAATTAAAAAAAAATTAATAAAAAAATGTTATTTAAAAAATGTTAATAGTGTTGCGAATTTAGCCCTAGTTATAGTTTTGTTAAGTTTTAGATGAATTTATTTTTAATTTGTTATTTTAATGAAGTAGACTTATTTTAATTTTTATACATGTAACGACTATGATAGTATCAAAAATCTTTCTCGAATATTCTGTTCAGCTTAATTCTTTTCACTCTGTAGTATTTGGATTGTTCTAGAATGTTCTAGATCATTCCATCCTTTCTAAAGGACATATAAGCGAGCCGCGAGGCAATATTTTGTTTCAGTTTAGTTTGAGATTTCAAGGTGTAAATAAGTAGTCAGCAACAAGTTTTAGGTTACCTTAGATAGTGTTAGGTATAACCAGACTTTACATGTACCAGCTGTAAGCTGTATTTTGAATAAAAAGGGTGCATTCAGAAACGACGTGTTTGGTTACAGGACAATCCGGTACAATAGGATCCTTTTTCTATTATTGCGAAGTATAATCCCAAAAGTAACGTGTCTCGAAAAATTTGAAATTGATTCATCTCGTTTCCGGTTCGCCAGAGGAAAAAGGCGTAACACCGATAAAATTATAAACCTTGAAATTTCTATAACTTGTAGTTAGTTAGTTCCGAGAAAGATACAAGATGCCAGAGTTGCCGAAAATCAGTTTTTTCGTAGTTGTACCTTCAAAAATTGACTTAAACCAACTTCTTTTTTCATCAAACTTAAATTTCACAATAAGCTAATAAAAACATGTGTTTTGTTATTATAACTTTTGTCTACGAGAGTGCGCACTAGTGTGGAAAATGCAAAATAATAAAACTTCCAAAATTTTGACATTTTGAATGAATGTTATTTATTCTTTTATGTAGAAATAATTATTATTTTTCTAAATTATGCTTTCTAATAAACATTCATATTTCTCAGATTAAAGCTTTTAAAAATCTTGTATACATTTCACATATAGCAATTCAAATATGAAAACCAGCATATCTTACTAGTTGGCATAGCAACAAGATGTGCTAAGATTTTTTTGGGATAATCGCTAAAGCACATTGGAATTTGGCCAACTATAGACACGTGTTTTTGATATAAAGTCAGTACAGGCAACTAGTTGAGAGACAAGTACAACCAGCGCCAAAAACTCAATGCAACAAAACATTTCTGCACTATGTGGCGAATGCGCCCCATATTCTTATAGTTCCACTGGAAACTCATCGCGCCATCTAACGGGAAGAGCAGAATAATATCTGCTGGGCCAGCTAGTCACTATAATATCTTTATGTAATTTTAATATATTTCTTTTGTTAGCTATTTTTAGATGAAATTAATTAAAAAGCCATAATTTTCTTTTGTTGTTAGATATATTATTTCTTTCATAATAATAGTTATTAAGTAGATATAGTTTTATTTCCTACGCTCACAGAAAATAGTATACTAAATACCTAAGTGGAAAGTGTTTCATTCCTGTCGAGGGAACAGGATTTCTCAGGATAGGAACAAAATCTTTTCTCCAAGGTTTGTATACTATTTTATTTACAACCATACACTTTAAATGCAAATGACGTTTTTTATGACAAATGTAATTATGTGAGAAAAAATTAACCACGAGATTCGCGACCATCGACAAATATTTACCGGCTGGAAAGTCATCACTTTCCAGACGAATTCGAATTTTTCTATAAAATGTCAAAGTATAAACTAGAAAAACTTACGTTGTCAAAAAAAATTCAAGGATACAGAGATAAAAACAAGTACCTGTGCATTAAGGTCCATGAACTTGGACAACTCCCAGTTCAAACGTTAGTAAGATTAGATGCCGGGCTGGGTATTGAAGGTGGCCAGTAGTGCAAGTTAAAAAACAATACAAGGCAATTAGAAAAGAGCATGGAACAGAACTACTATAAATACAAATAAAGGCGGTATAGGAATCTGTTTCTTCGGTAAAAAAAGCTGGATCCTGTCATGGTTACACCTGCCTGTACTCGGTCACCCGAAAAAAAATTAAATGAAATTTTTGGCATTACTGAATGTTCGTCGTCATCTCATTGTACGGCAGGACTAGGGCCAACAATCACGGTGACAAAAAAGGACAGGAAAGTCATGTGTTTGGCCAAACATCCGCTGCAGATTCTGAGTTACCTTCGCCAGTCAGCTAGGGATGGAGCAAGGAGACTGATGGAAAGTACAATCTACATTGGACTGCTCTGCTAGATGCACTGCTGCAAATGCTTTGAGCTGCAAATTCAAAAAGCCTAATCTTCCGTGCACTGGACTGGTGGGTTTAAGGGAGTTTGTCGTGTATTTATATTTAAATATTTCTAGTAAATTAAATCAGATATGGTGAGAGTACGAAAAAGTCTGTTCTTAAAATGATAAAGAGATAATCATGAATACACCATTAGCTAAGTTATGACTCTTTAATCAGATTTGGTCTGCTATGAAATAAGTTTTTGGATTTCCCTGTATAAGTAGAAAAATTTTAAATATGAGACAGGTTATACCAGAAGACCCATTCTTTCTACCACTGTAAGTTTTTTTTCGATTCTATTTGGGCATAACAGATAAAAAATCATATATTTTTGTCTGTGCGATTAGTGTCAGAATATATTTTCACGCAAACTTGGGATGCATGCCAAATTTATAATAAAACTCATTAAAACCTTTCAGACAATTCAGTTTTTCCTACAAGAATCAATATACATTACAGCAACTAACTGTAATTTAACCTTATACAAACCATAGAATCTAGTTATTTGTTAACTGCTACCTATATAAACCCACATTAATACTTATAAATTATATTTTCCTTAGATATCTTGGTGATAAATAAGGATTTATTTTTATTTTATTGGCGTAAAAAGCTTGTAAGTTTTAAACTCTCTACTAAATCTAACTGCTTGAAGTCTCAACCGTATTGTTATGACCCCATAAACATGTTGGGGATTTTATTGAAATGCCAATTGCCCTTTCCATTGAAAGCTTTCCATTATTGTGATAGTAATATTTATTTTAAAGAATTGCCCGTTGCACTTCAATGAATACGTTTCACTACGCTTTCTTTGATAAATAATAAAAAACTGAAAACGATCAGTGGTCATTTGTCACCGAAAGAAAAGTGTTTTTTAAATATAAGTTTATTTATATAAGTAATACATAAATATTCTGTATGTATTATACTAAATATTAAAGTAACATAATTTAAGTTCTTATGGATCAATAATATTACTCAGATCCTGTTAAAATTTCAACAAAAAACATCAGCTGCTAATTATATGACAAAAAACTACAAAAGTTTTATAATGGTTCGTGTTTCAATCTGATGTAGTATTAAGGATATATATTAGACAGCACCCACTCGCAAGGTCACGTAGTGGGACAACTGGCGGTGGCGCGCTTTTTAGTATGTTACATGCACCACTAAAAGTATTTCTTAATAGTTGAAAATTGGCGCTAAACTTGCTTATAGTACCAAAAAAAACGTGAGAAAGTGGTCAGACCGCATAATTGTGGATCGCGGTGTGTCAGCGCGTCGCATAAGTTGCCGCGATATTTATGTAAATAAAAGAGTTTTGTAATAGATGAAAATTTGTTTACCACTTAATTATTATATGTTGTTCGAAGTGGGGATTTAGAGCGCACGCCCCTGCTTCCCACTACTTGATCTTGCGATCTGATCATGTCACCCTTAATACTACATCCGATTGAAATATGATATATATTATATATATATATATATATATATATATATATATATATATATATATATATATATATATATATATATATATATATATATATATATATATATATATATATATATATATATATATATATATATATATATATATATATATATATATATATATATATATATATATATATATATATATATATATATATATATATATATATATATATATATATATATATATATATATATATATATATATATATATATATATATATATATATATATATATATATATATATATATATATATATATATATATATATATATGAATCGTTTATTTTTGAAAGACCCTAAGCGACATTTTGCTAATTTTTCAGGAAATGAAAAAAACGTTTAATTTTATCAACTGGCGATATTATTTTCCTGAACTGGTTGGGAGATGTTATTTAAACATATTTATTTGATATTAAACAAAAAAAAAAGAAAAAAATATTTTTGGGTCTTGAAATTTGATGTTAAAAAAATGTACTTGGGTTGTTTCTGAAATAAAAGACATAAAAAAAAAAACATTTTTTGTATTAATTGCAGTTTATAAAACTTTTTGCTTATCCTACTTAGCTTACGAGCATGATTATTCAAAATATGCCTATAGTAATCCTTATATTCATCAGGTACCCAGCGTAATAAAGTTTGAATGTTATCCAATTTGACCGCGCCTATTGGCAGTGGACCCTTGTAGACTTGTTCAGTTGGAAACTTTATGAGTGCTTTGGATGTTTTTGGTTGTCGAAAATCACTAAATTCATGCCAAGTAAAACCGTTAATATATTCACAGGCTCTGATAACATTATTTTTCTCATGAACTATGTGGTGAAACTTAGATACCGAAAACTGAATTTTTTCGTTCCGGTCTTTTTTTGCCTTTGTGCCGTCCGATACGCACCACAACTTGTAATATATTGGCCACCATTTTTTAAAATTTAAAATTTCATTAGTGGCAACTTCTTTAACTGTGAATATGTTTTTAGCACTAGCTAGAACTATCAATTCAGTGTACTGATGGACATTATACACCCTGTCAAACCTTCTTAACTTTCGCTTTATGACACCAAAGGCGCGGTCACAGGGTAAAAAAGAATGTCCCCGAATTGGATAAAATTGTGAAATTTTCTGGAAACGCCCTGTCGCCTTAAGGGCCATGCACATTTTAAGCATGCAATGGTTTTTATTTTGCCCAGGGCAATTGTCACAAAACAAGCGTAACTCGGTAACATTCTCATTGATTTCCTTATGAATATAATAAAAAATAAAGGAACAAACCTCATTCGGACCTTTAGAAGCTACACCCTCATGATAAATATAAAAAAAGGATTTCTGAGATTTCAAATCGGTTATACAAAATACACTAACAGTTAACTGTGATAAATAAAATTTGTCCTGTGTAGGAAACTCTGGCAACTGTAAGTTTTGCATGTAGTCGAACGAAATTGCAGCTAAATCTTCTCGTTGACGGCATTCTTCGGTTGCTATTTTAAGAGCCTGGTAGAATTTTTTAGCCCTTCGTTGATGCACAATTTTTTCGGCAATTGTGACTCGTTTAGCTTCATCATTTAATCGAGGGTTTTTAATTTTCAGATCCAAATCTTCGCAAATATTACAGACATCCACTTGCGGTCTTCCGAAGTGCAGTTGAAAATTTTCCTTGAAAAATTTAATGTAGTAGCTGTACTTTACAGGAGAAAGGGGGTATTTATCCTTGAAAAGGTTATACATAATTTTTACGTTAAGTTTGGCGTCGAGGTACTGGTAGTCCTTATTTGAATAATGAGTCATTTTTACAGGAAAAGCAGAAATGTGTTCCCTTACTTCGGATTTATGTTTTTCGCTTACAACATTGACCTTAACATTTTTCCCTCTTCGATCTTCAGGTGTTTGATTGTTACATGAAAGCTGCTTAATCCTTTTCATGCGCTCTTTTGTGATACCGTGTATGCTTAGAAATGCTTTTTGACATACCTTGACATTGACACCCTGTACCTTGATAAAGTGGTTGTAGGACCGATTTCTTTTGCTCTCTGTCTGATCTTTCTTTCTTCGCCTTTTCACTGCCCATATTTCAATTTGACCTTGGAGATAAATGTCTTGTTCGTTTTTAGATGACATTGCATAAAATTTGGCAAAAACGTCATTTCTCTGACCTTCATTTACTTTAATGAAGCATTTCATCGGACAACTATAATGAAAAATTAACATCAATTTCGTACTAGTATTATATCAATGGTATAAAACATACCTGCATGCATCCCCAATCGCTCTAGCAGATATTTTACGATGCTTGTAATTTAGGTATTCCACTCCATGAGTTCTCGCTAATTTGACCCAATTGCGCAAATATTCCGAAGAATTCACAACACCACGCCGTCTTTTAATTGTCGGTTCCTCAATTTCCAACATTTTAATAACTTGAATACGAACAAAAACTTACACAAAAACGTACTCGATTCATCACCCAAAACGGCCGGAAAATTGAGGTTGTGTTGTATACAGAACAAAGGTTGCCTAATCAGTCACGTAGCCACATTTACAACAGAAACAACTCAAGTGATGTCACTTGGGTTGTTTCTGCACTAAACAGGCCAAACATAGTAACGAATTAAAGCATATGCGGTATTCGTACTTAGGTTGTTTTTGCACCAAACGATGCGTCTCTGCCAATATAATAACATTGTACAAAAACCCCAAAACGAACAAATATGTCGCTTGGGGTGTTTCAAAAATAAACGATTCATATATATAGATATATATATATATATATATATATATATATATATATATATATATATATATATATATATATATATATATATATATATATATATATATATATATATATATATATATATATATATATATATATATATATATATATATATATATATATATATTTAGGACACCTGTCCGAGTTTTCACGTAGTATGATTTTTTGTTGATTTTCAGAGTTTATTGGGGAATTTTTTTATTTTAATTTTAGTGGTTTTTTCTGGGTATGTAGTCAGATCTCTTGGAACAGGCTTATAACAATTATCTTGTAGGATATCCTGCACTTTGTATGTAGTCTATAGCACGAGAAGGTAAGGTTGCAAATATTGAAATGATCTTCGTACACCTGAGGAGATTGGGATATCTTGATGGACCTCTAACAAAATAAATACTTTATTTGGATTGTATAATCACTAAGTTGTTTTGGACAGTATTTATAGTATATAATACTATTATTTTCCATAATAAACAAAACAAAATTCCCCGATAGTTAGGCAAAAAAATAATTTTGATACTATAAAACCCGCTAATCACTATTCGGTTCGATTCGGTCATGCGATTCGTCCATTCATATAAATAAATGGACGAATGGGCGAATCAACGAAGGACGAATATTTCATCCACACTCTTCATCAATTTTTATTTAATACGTTCACATGGATTTCATGTGTCTTCAACGTTTGAAAATACATAAAAAACAAAAGATTTGATTCGGATTAAAGGTTCGCCGAGGTCAAAGCCTACTTGATTATCCGTCCAAAAGACGGAATCGCCGCGCAACGAATCGAACGGATGAACCGGAATCCAACTGCAAACTAAATAAAACCGGAAAATGCCGATAGTCAACTAAATGACGTCAACCAGTTTGCCGCGCTTATGAGGTATTTAAAATGCTTTGCGGAAGCATGAATAATTTTTTAATAAACTAATTATTTATTTTTGATGCGTCATACTTTAGGAATGTCATTTTTAGAGGTAATCAAACGTTATTGAGAAAGTTTGTTATTTCCAGTTATACGCCAATTTATTAATTTTTTTTTCTAAAGATGGTATTCTTGTTTTAGCGAGTGTTTGATTTATTGTTCTGCTCGATCGTCTCACAATGGTACAAATTTACGTCTTAATTTAGCTTTATTTTATTCTCATTAAACACCTGCTCTTAACTAGATGTTATTCCTATTTCCTTTATATAGAAATATCTATATACAGTTTTATGTCCAAATGCTTTCAATGGTACACAATGCATTTCTATTATATCAAGGGAAATAAATCTCAGGGACCCCTGTTATATCCGACTTGTTTCTTTAATAGGATTGTTCCTCTTTTGACAAACTCAACTGGCTTTCATCTAGATATAAACCCTTTGTATTTTCTTTTAGCCACAAAAGATATTTATCTTGCACAAAAACTGTTAATAAAATTACATAAAAGGAATCTTATATTAAGTTTGTTTTATCAGCTTGTCATCAAAAAACTATAAAACAAAATATTTGCGGCCATAACTCTTTTCTGTTTTTAAATTGATTTTCAGCTTAACTCTTTTCTGGCTTTAAATTGATTTCTTATTTTGTTATATTTAAAATCACTGATACTTCCTTACATTTTTAACTTGTTTATAATAAAAACAGGAACTATTCTAAATACTATATAAAGCTGAATCTCTTCTTACGTACTATGTAGGGCTTAAGAGGTCCAGGTTAATATAAGTAATGAAACGTTAATGAAAAAATACCAGAAATCCTAAACCTATGACCAACTGAGTAATTAAAAGGCCTTTCTATGGGTGTCGTTACTATGAAAATAAGTTTGTATTGTATACGTGTTTGATATTGTTTTAGGCGGGGTCTTGAGTCACTCTGCTAGTAGATTGTGAAGTAGACATCATGAACCTTAAGCGGAATGGTGGATGATAGTCTGTAAAAATTGCTGAAGGTAATTTAGACGAGTCTTTACAAAACAAAATACATATTTAATCCTTTAAAACAAGGCCTCGTATTCCAAATCGCAGCAACCAGCAGAAATACACCTTCAACAATCTTATGTTGAATATGCATAGGGCATAAATAATTTTGAATAAACTTTGAATTTTGAATTGTATTTTCCTCTTGACGCATATACTGAAATCAATTATTTTTTATAATTACCAAAACTAGTTAATTTTCCTCACTAGTTCTATTTCTATGAACGTATCAACGATAGTTCCAGCCGGCTATTTTGGCTTCTAGACCAAGGGGTTTGCAAACATTCGTAACATAAGTATTTCTGCCAATAATTTTATCTACTTTTTAGGACCTATCTACATGAAGGCAAAAAAGTAGCGAAGTTTTTCGAGGTGTTTCAAAAGGCATCTACTGACCATCGAGAAAACATCTATGAGCCAGTCACCGTCAGTCGGAGATTCCTAGGGGACATGGAAATTGTAAAATATTTCACTAGACTGGTTTACCTGATAAGACCAAAGATCATGCAGTGGCCAGAAAGTTCCATGACAGTGCACAAGTCTGGAGTCCCTTTGAAAGAAAGGATTATAGGTCAATAATCAGTAGAAGTCCTAGGTGTGAACTCTTTGATATATTGCAACAGAATAATTGATTAATTTAGGTTCTAATATTATTAAGAACACAGGGATTTTTATGAAAGACGTCATGGTAGGTTAAACATTATTTAGGAGTAAATTAATTACCTCGCAAATTAATAAAATACATACAATTTGAAAGTTTTAATTATTGAATTAGCTTATGATATTTTTCAGTTGATATAGAATGATGAAGACTATATTTTCTTCTGTGTTACTAAAAGTAGTATCCACAGCCTATAAGAAGAGTGTCACATTAAAAAAAAATTAAATTACAGAATTATATGTTTCCAGATTTAAATAAACAACAATGCCTGATCACTGTATAAATATGAGAGATACCTGAGAACATTAATTTAGATGTTACGATAAACAATTTTATATTAAAATATGTTTAAAAGCAATTCGCGATAACTGAAATAATTCTAAGCAAAAATTATAAAATTGAAAATATGGTGAAATGGCAAAAAAGTTTCCCCATAGTGCTGACAACAACATATTAAAATCTTAAAGGCCTTTTTTTAGAAGCCCAAATACGTTTAATTTGTGCAGTATTCTCATTTGAAATAGCTGGTCAAACACATTAGCATCATCTGGTATAGTCCATCTATATATTTAAAACACTAAGCCAGATAGTTCAGCAAGTTCGTGAGAGAGTTACACTGCATCAATTTAGATGATTTTTCTTTTGAAAAGATCGTCCGTTTACCGAGACCTTTCAACACTATTTTTTGTATTTTTTTATTGAGTATTTTTTCTATAAAACTAATATGTTTTTCTTCAAAAACATTTCTGGGCAATATGGTGAATGCGCCTCATATTCTTATAGCTGTGCCAGCTAGTATATTATATTAATAGTATAAAATGTACGTTGTTATACAAGAGGTAAAAAATTATAAATTTCCTTTGCCCCGGAACTTCCCTTGTTACGAATCTTTCCATTTATTACGAATATTGAAATGTTACTCAATTTAGTTCAGTACATAGTCATTTATATATATATATATATATATATATATATATATATATATATATATATATATATATATATATAGCAAAAGACAAAAATAAATATATAATTTTTGCATGTAAGCCGCCTACAAAAAGACATTGATTGACAGGCTTGTATCCAGGGAAATTATCGATGCGACACAATCGAAAACGAAAACGTCTATATTATAAGTGTGAAAGTTGTCAAGTCAAGTCAAGCATGACACTTGGCGCCACCTATTGGGGCTCCGAGAGTTTCGGCTGCGACCTATAAGAATTTTGGAGAATGTATTTAAAATGCGTGGTAAAATTGAAAAAGAAATAAAAAAGGTGCTTGAATAGCTGTCGATTGTGTCATATATATATATATATATATATATATATATATATATATATATATATATATATATATATACATATATAACAAAAAATTAATTTTATTAATGTATCAGTCCTGATTAGGGCTGGTTTTAAATTGCTTTTTTCGCTACGCCAAGCTTTCGGTAATCTTTGTTTTCTTTTTCAGGGCTAAAATATGATGGGCGAAAATGTTTTTTTGACCCTTATTTCTATATTGATTAAATTTTTTAAAATATTTAAAAAACGAAAGTGAAAAATGTAGTACTCACTTCTATGCAATTAAATATAGATAACTTCTTGCGAAGAACTAACATATTATAAACTTAACATCATTGATTATTTTAACATATTGGCAGGAATTCCTATTCTCGAAGCTATTTTTATGTTTTGAAAACGAATCAAATAACATTTTATGTAGTTTTTTAACCCTATGCCAAGAAAATTATAGTATGTTCTTTCAGGATAATTGAGACTTAAATAAATCTAGGATTTTCTATTGTTGTGCTTGTATTAATTATTTATGGTGCTAGAGCAATTAACACCGAACAGTTCTTGAGATATGTGTAACTGTATATGTATAAACTTAATTGAAAAATAGGTTTTATGCCGACGGAAATGATTGTATTGATGAGACTGACTATAGATAGGTATATGGATTTGAATATAACCACCATCTTGAATACGTACCACAACTTTACTAATTAATCTCTCTATCATTACTTAATGCTTGCACAAAATTTGAAATCAATCTAATAAATAGTTTTTCAGGCTGATTTTTTCAATATTTTATTAGGCCGCCATTTTGTTTTGCTTTTTTATATTCATACCAAAATGATATCAGTTCATTCCTATGTAACACTTGATTTTTGTGCAAAATTTGAAATAAATTTTTTTAACACTTCACTAGGACGCCATCTTGTGCCGGCATATTGGATTTTTACCAAAATATTACCAGATCATCCCCATACGACCCTTAATTTTTGGCTAAAATTTGAAGTCAATCTGATAAGTAGTTTTTAAGCTATGCCACGAACTGACAGACAGACAGACAAACCGTCAGACTGACCGACGGAATTGATAAAACATATTTTTTTTGCCACTAGGGACGCTATGTAAAACGAATATGTAAAACCTCAGAAGGTGGTTTTTTCAGGATTAGGAACATTTTATTTGGCTGCCATTTGCCATAAATCCACAGTTTTACTAGTTCATTTCTATACCACAATTAATTGTGGCACACAATTTGAAATCAGTTCATTAAGTAGTTTTTCAGGCTGAATTTTTAAGTATTTTATTAAGCCTCCCTTCTGGATTCGTACCGCAATTTCACCAATTGATTCCTACATAATACTTGATTTTTTGTGCAAAATTGAATAGGCAGTTTTTTAGTAAGAATTTTGTAACATTCCACTAGGCCGCCATTTTGTTTTGCCATTTTGGATTTTTACCAAAATTTAGTCAATCGAGTGTGTAGTGTTTTAACTATGAGTTAGACTGACAGACAGACCGACGGATTTTAGAAAAGATCTGAGAAATCTCCGAGGGCGATTTCTTTATGATTACAATAATTCCCTTTAACGAGGGAAGTAAAAATACATTTAAAACACCCTGTATCTCGATATTGAAGGATTCGGTAAAGTGTTTTTTCTGGTATTTTCATATGAGTAATATTTTGCGTTAGTAGCCTAAGTAAATCATTAACATCTTGATTTACAAAAATGACAGATTCAGCCTAAATGAGATTTAGGCACTTCAACAACTTCAAATTATTCGGTCATCTAAAGTGACAACAATGTTTTTTGCGGAAAAAAACTAGTTCTAGTGGCGTCCAGAAGTCATTTTTGAAATTCTAGGTGGAAAAAAATCACGAAAATATTTATCGAAAAATATATCCCTAATAGCCTTATTTCAAAGAAAACATTGCATGACATCGTTTTTTTGCGTAATTAACTTTATACCTTATCAACTATGGCCATGACTTTAAACAAAAGTGCATAAAATATTTAATATGAGTGACATGTCAGTTCAGTGACCTTTTATTAGCGAATTTGCTTTGTTCATTGTGATAATCCTATAAAGAATTTTTAAATTGTGATTGTGCAGTACGAAATCAGAGGGTAAGTACTTATTTTATTTAAAACAATATTATTAAAGAACGCACGTACATAGTAAAATAAACGATATAACGAAGTCGCTGTAAATCTTTTGTGTTTTTCGCAAAAAAAATATTTTAAAATACTGCAGAACATGGTGTTTATGCATGTTTGTTCCAACAATATTTTTTATCGTTAATTTGGTCTATTACCTTTCGACTCATGCTAGATTTTGTTGCCAAGAACTGCCAAGATTTGAAATATTTTTTTTTTCAGAGACTATGTCAATACGAAAATATGACATGTTTACCATTTGGTGCGAGCAAAAATCGCTGGACGACAAAAACGCTTCCGTATTGAATTTTGTTTTGAACAGGCTTAATATAGACCAATCCCGGGATGTTAGATACAATTTAATAAAGAAATTGGTGAATTCCTTTAATAGTTCTATCGCTAAAATGTGGAAAAACAGTAATCGCACTCGGACAGTATTTGAACATAGACATCTAGACTGGCTGAATGAATCTATAGAGTTTTTCATAGAAGATCTACAAGAACCAGGTCCAAGTAAAGGTAGACCCTCTAAATCTTTCACAAACCTTGGCGACAAACGAAAAAAACAGAGAATAATGCCATTGTTGGAAAGTTATTCTACTGAGGAACTATCATTTGCAACTCAAAAAAGTCTTGAGTTGTCAGGCCGTAAAAATGCATCTAAAATAGTCCAGGAAGTGTCAGAACATTCACCAGAGAGAGCTACTAAAATTAAAAAAGCAATTAATAATAAAAAATATAAGCCTATTATTAAGTATTCCCCAGAAGAAGCTCTTGCCCTTTACGTTGATAGGCGATTCACAAAAAAATCCTACACTTTAATGCAGCAAGGAGCGAAGTACCGACATGCCAACATTTACCCTAATTACAACATTCTTCTGAGTGCTAAGAAAAAATGTTTTCCAACTGAAGATTCTATTTTAATCACAGAAATATCCGCCGAAATAAATTTGCAAGAACTGGTCAATCATACTGCTAAAAGAATTGTTGAGTCGCAAAAAACTGTTATTTCTACTTTTCCGTTAAATCTGTCAAATAAATTCAATCTTCTGTATAAATGGGGATGTGATGGCAGTGCTGGACACTCGACCTACAAGCAGCAATTAAGTGACGAAAATGTTTTTTCAAGAAGTGATTCAATCAGTTTATTTTCCGTATGTCTCGTTCCACTGCAAATGACTGCAGAGAATAATAGTATATTCTGGCAAAATATTCGACCATCATCTACCAGATTCTGCAGACCAATAAAATTAATTTTTGCGAAAGAAACACCACAACTATCAAAAAAAGAAATAGAAAATATTGAAACCCAGATAAAAAATATTAAACCCACTGAATGTTTTGTCGAAGAAGGTCTAATAATTATTAATCATTCATTTAAACTAACTATGATAGATGGAAAAATGTTTGGAGTGATTTCTAATTCTTCAACGCAGACTTGTGGCATCTGTCGTGCTACACCTAAAGTAATAAATAATCTAGACTATATAATGGCGCTTCCATCGGACGAAACATTGTACGATTATGGTATCTCGACTCTTCATGCCTGGATAAGGTGCTTGGAGTGTTGTCTTCACATTTCCTAAAGGTTGATGTTAAAAAAATGGCAGATACGGGATGAGAACGAGAAAAAAATGGTAAAAGAGAGAAAAGAAGAAATAATTAAAAAGCTAAGAGAAAAGTTGTGTTTGTGGGTTGATATTAAATATCAAATTACAGCATCAATAACAGGTAATTCTTTTTTCAATTTCATATTTATAAAATTTTCATGATTTGTATTCTTTACTTTATAAACCGTTAATGAATTTTACAGGGATGGATGAAGATTTTCTCAAGCGTCTATATGTAATCCTGACAACAATGTGTTCTGGGTATGAAGTGAATTCTGAGGAATTTACTGAGTATTGCAAAGGCACAGCAATAATGTTCGTCAACCTTTATCCATGGTACAACATGCCTTCGAGTCTCCACCGAATACTGATTCATGGGCCTGCAATTGTGAAATCTGCACCACTTCCTATAGGAATGTTTTCGGAAGAGGCCCTAGAATCCCGCAATAAGGATTTTCCAAGATATCGCGAGCATCATTCGAGAAAGTTTTCAAGAGAGAAAACAATGAAAGATGTGTTTTGTGGGCTTTTGGTATCCTCTGATCCTTATATTTCTTCATTATCGAAATGTGTGGGTGCTCGTTCCAATAAAGAACCTTTAGTTAAAGATGTGCTGAGATTGCTCAAAGAGCCTCAGTTATCAAAAAATTCTTTAGATAATGATGATGTAGAAGGAAGAGATGTTGATGATGATGAGGATGATGTGGATGATGACGATGAATAACTGGGAGCTTGAGTTTGAGCTTGTGGTTATAGTTTGCATCAAATATTAATAATTAAGACATATAATTAACACGTTTATATTTTTAATAACTTCATTTTGTACCTAATATTCAATTTTTCATAAATTATATCCACTTGCTTTTAAAATTTGCCAAGCTTTTATGGATTTATAGGTTCTATGTCCACTTTGTATTTTAGAGCAAGAAAAGTTACACAGAGTTAAAATAATATAATTTGTGGTAAAGACTAAATTATGTTACATGTTTTATTTCTTGTTTTATGTAATAGTTGCTCCAATAAAATTAAAGCAAATAGTATAATAAAAATAAAATTCTTTTTTTGTGGTTAGGAATTTTAAAACAGAATGGGGTATTTTGATTATAATGGTGATTGATTTTTTTGATAATGGTTTAACACCCTGTATCATGCAAATTATACAAGTCAGAACCTACATTTGCCTAAAGTTTTAGTCTTTTAATCCATCAAAGATTCACCACTTGAGGTTTATAATGTTTATATAGATATTTAACAAACCCATTTTGCCCCCCCTCCCCTCCTCCACCTGGATACGTCATTGGCAGGAAGAAAAAAAGTAGGGATAAGCTACATTCATCATTTTCAATGCGAGTAGTGAGGTGTATAATCATTACACAGAGATATTCTCATATATGATTTATTTCCACCTAGATTTTTAAAAATGACCTCTGTGTGGCGTCCAGAAAAACTAACTAATCTAAAGTTAGCTGCAATGACAAACCGGTTCGCCTATTTAATTTCAACCATTAAAACTTTTTCAGTTTACGCCATAGAAATTCTGGGCATTAAATTCCTTCCGTTTCAAGAAATTATCTGGCTTAATGGCGCCTATTTATATTTTTTTGTTTTCTCTTTAATTTCTCGAGGCACAGCGAGGATTTCAACTGTAGATTCATTAATTTCCTGTCTTGGTTTCTTCAAAGAAATTGTTTTCTTTATGCAAATTAGCTAAACCGCTGAAAGTATAAAGGAGAAAAAAAATATCACAATTATCATAATATCAATGTAGTTTTAGGAAAAAATGCATTCTCAAAAGTAAATTAAAAATTTGAGACATTATTTTTCCTAATAACACATTTATTAAGTAGGTATATTTAAAATCAGATTTATTATAGATCTGCACATTTTCGCCCCTAGCAAATTTTGTGTAAAAAAATATACTTTTATTCTACCCCCTCATATGTATCAGATGACAGCAACCCTTGAAACTTGATTCCTAAAAAATTTCAACAAAAAATGCGGTTATAGCCGAATGCGGTCTTATCGTGCGGGTCCAAAAGTCACCAACATTTTGAATCAAATCAGAAAACACAGTGAATAGCAAAATGTTGTGTGATTCTTTTATCGAGCTGTTAAATCTCGATGGGCTATTTACAAATATACAGGGAGAAAGAAGATAGTTTTTTTTTGTTATATCACGCAATATTATTAAGATAGCCGCTTAATATTATTTTATATCTTAAATGCCGTGGCACTAAATAAAAAAATGTACTTATTTTAAACACGCTTTAAAATTGGAACAAGTATTCTATAATTATTTATTTATTGCCTAAAAAATTACAAATGTACTAAAAAAGTAAGCAAAAAAAATGGTGTCAAATCTAATAAAAAAATTTTTAAATTAAAATTCACTGGCTAATATCCAGGAGCCAGTGGCAAAAGCTCTGAGAATCGGTATAAGGAATGTACAAAAACTTGTGCATGAAAAAAAAACATAATTTACTTCCGAAGAAGATTAAGAAAGGTACACGAGAAAATCCAAAGGTACAAGACTTAAGTTACAATGCAAAAATGGATATTTATAATGCAATTTATGATTTATACACGTCAAAGACTAATATAATCCTTCAGAAACTTTTTAATATTATAGACTAAAAAATATCATTATCACTTAAAAAGTCCTCATCTTTTGAGTCGTCCTCAAATGGCGCAATGATCATTGGTGCTATTTCGACATCTAGAACACGTTATCGATTCTATCAATCCCATAGTAATTTCTCCGTACGTTCCACATAATTTAATGAATATTGCCAAACAATTTGCACTTCATCTGATGTAAGACCATCGTTCACGTGTTTTTCGTAATATGATTTTGCCCCAGCCTATATTAATTCTATTGCGTTAAACTGGCAATGGTATGGCGGCAGTCGTAAAACCTCATGTCCATTTTCCCGTAATATTTCATCTAGGGGATATATTGTTGGTTTTTTATTAGATTTTACCATTAAAAGAAGTTTTAGTTTCAGCATATTAGGTAAAGGACTTTGTTTTTGTTTTATTAGCCAGTCATAAATATCACTTTTCTTCCAGGATGAAGTAGGTTGTTTATTTAAGATTCTTGAATGATAAGATGCATTGTCCAGAATGATTAAAGATGGAGCATGTAAATTTGGAATCAGTTGTTCTTTTAACTACTTTTCAAACAGTTCGCAGTTCATATTATCATAGTAGTCCATACTTTTGGATGTTGAAGAAAACAGTAAACTTTCACCTGGGAGAAATCCTGTTGAAGAACTTGCATGCAAAATGATGAACCGTTTTCCCGTCCCACATTCCTTTTTTCTCTTGACACTTTTTACAGACTCGTCCTGCCAAGATTTCGAACAACTTCCATTAGAAAATATCCCAGTCTCGTCTAAAAATACCACTTTTCTAAATCTTGAATTAACATTTTCCGTGTATTTTTTTAAAAACTGGATACGCTGACTTGCTATATGTGGCAACTCGCATAGAAATCTTCGATTACCGTCCTTTTTATATCGAAAATCCAACATTTTTATTAACTTTGACAACGATTTTATTCCAATTTCCAATATGCCTCGATTTTTTAAAGCTTCTTTTAAAACTCGAAGGGTTATATTAGTTTTTGATGTGTATAAATATTACATTGCCACTTAAGTCTTCTGTCTTTGGCTTTTTTCGTGTATATTTCTTAATCTTCTTCGGTAGTAAATTACGCTATTTTTCTTGCACAATTTTCTGCACAGTCCTTATATCTATTCCCACATCTTTTGCTACTGTCTCCTGGATATTGGCCGGTGAATTTTCATTTTCGTAATATTTTATTAGATTTAATACCATTTTTTTCGCTTCTGGATGCAAAAAAACCCGAAAATTGTTTTCTATTACTCATTTTGTCACTGACTCGTCAATCTGAGTCTTCTGTCTTTGGCTTTTTCCGTGTACATTTCTTAATCTTCTTCGGTAGTAAATAATTGTTTTTTTCTTGCACAATCTTCTGCACAGTCCTGGATATTGGCCGGTGAATTTCGTTTTCGTAATATTTTATTAGATTTAATACCATTTTTTTCGCTTGTGGATGCAAAAAACCATATCTAATTCATCTTCCTGATTTGATGCGGAGGATATGATTACACGTAATAAAAGAAAAATAAAACTTAAAAAGTTTGTCGTTGATAAATCGTATGACCCGCACGATAACACTGCTTTTGACTATATTAGTTACGGGTTCATTTACATTATTGCAAAAAAATCTAAGACTCATAACAAATTAAAATTTAAAAACTGCCAATTTTGACAGGAATTTTTCTACATTGTTATAACAAAATATTATTTTTCATATATATTATACAATTTTATTAATGAAATAAACTACTCGCATATATTAAACATTTAGATGCTTGGATTGCAGTCCTACTTTTTATAAATTTTTTTATTATTTAGAAATACTTGACAAGCATAGGTATTATATTAACTCAAAGATGTTTTCCATTAATGTTGTTTTAAATACAAAATATGAGTACATTTTTACAGTTCTTAAAATTTTACCTGTACCTATTTTCCTTGTATTATATATTTATTTGTACAGATCTTCGAAGTATTACGCCAAAATAAAAAAAAATGTTCTACTAAGTAATGTGACCCTCGCAATTTTTTTAACTACATAAAAAGAAATCTTTCACGGCTGTGTTCAAGAAAAGATTTCTGAAGAAGCCTCGTGCAATCGAAGCAAAATGTCGGAAAGTGATTCCATTTTGACACGGTTTAATCCCAAGAACCATGTTTTCTTATTTTTTTAACTACAGTTTTTGCACTTTTAAATTATTTTAGTAGCCCTTTGAAAGGACTAATGTAGCATTTTAATTCTAGAAAATGGTTTTATAATGCAATTTCAAAAATTTTTGAAATTAAAATGCCACAAGTGCAAAAACTATATTTTAAAAAAATTGCAAAGTGAACATGAAAATTGACGGCTACTGAACGTGTAATATTGATGTACATTAGGCGTCATTTGGCTATGAATTAGTTACGTCATTTGGACGTCTATATGTCAAAAGACGTCTTTTGAGCGAAAGTGATGCCATCTCCTGGACGTCATTTAGCCGTCATGTGCTACCTAGGTACTAAAAATACTAGTATAAGTACCTGCGTACTATTTTCTGCTAAAATTCAAAATTTTCCACAGCAATTCATGTTTAAAAAATTTGCAAAAAAACTCAAATCTTTAGCGTAGAACAGCTGTATGTTTCTGTTGATTTTCAGATTTACTTAAACGTTTCAAACTTATAATTATTCAGTATTTTCTCATTTTTTTAGTAGAGAATATTTACAAAATGTTTAATGTTTAGGAAAAATCTTTTAGAGTATTCTAATTTGCACAACCTGGTAATATAGTACTTATATATATATATATATATATATATATATATATATATATATATCTTTTTAGATAATTCAAAATCTTTTAAGATACTCTATACAAATTTTCTGAAAAATAAAAATTTTAGTTTATTTGAACACCTAGCAACTTTTAATTTAGCGTCTTAAGCCAAACTGAGCAGATTCAAACAAAAAAATAGTTTTGTCCAACGACTTCATATACCAACTTACTCGCCGCGAACGCCCTCTGCACTAGGTAGCACTCAACATGTTCCAATAAAAACCTTCCGACCGAGCTATTGCATCTGTGTTAAGTTATCTGTGGCGATATTACAGCTAAAGATAATCCTAATTGAATGTGCTCTTGTCTATCTTTAATAGAATAAATAAATCTACGAAATGTAAATATTGTCTCTAAGTTTTTAAGGGGTTATAAAACGTAATACGTAAAGTTTCCTGTTTACTCTAGATAATAAAACGCTACTACTTGTTTAAGTGGAAATTTAATTACTTTCCTTTACAGCGTGTTTACAGGAACGTCGTAAATTATTTTTTAATTAAATGGCGTCTAGATACTATTTTCTGGATGCTCGACATACATTTGCTTTAACCTTTAAATTAATGATTGTAATTAATTTGGACAAATTTTCTTATCCTAAAGGCGGTTTATCTACCAAATAAGTATATATATATATATATATATATATATATATATATATATATATATATATATATATATATATATATATATATATATATATATATATATATATATATATATATATATATATATATATATATATATATATATATATATATATATATATATACATTTCATGTATCCTGTTCTAAACCTAAATGCAATTGTTTTCGAGATAATATTGTGGAACGTAAAGGTTGGAATAAATTTATACAGGGTTGATTTTTTCAAAAATCCGCAGACCCGTTGATTTTTAATTTTAGTTGACGTTTTTTGGTGATTTTCATGTATATAGGGTGTTACCAAAATAAATCATGACAACTAAAAAACATCTATTTTTTATTTAATTTTTAAATTCTACGTCTACTTCTGAACATACTTTATGTATCAAAATTCAATTAGTTCCGAAATAATTCTTGTAAAGCTTAAAAAATTCTCCTTTAACTACCTAACTCAGCTTTAGTGATATCGGTTAGAGTGGCAGATAATAATCGACACATACCAAGCAATTTTATCTGAATTCAAATTGACTAAGCTAAAGCTATTACGATAAAATTTAAATTTAAAAAATTGGTACGTCTAAGTGAACGAGAGCGAATAGAGATTTTAATGATGATTCTTTATGTGAACAGTATGCGCACCCAAGAAACTTGTGAAATGTTTAACACCAAGTATCCTCACAAAGAACCGGTTTCTTAATGTACTGTGAGTAAAATAGAAAGGATATTGGGGATTTGGGTCACGTCAAGGATAATTATACAAAAGGTCGGTCAATGGTATCAGAAGAAAAACAGCTAAATGTTTAGCTGACAGTTCAAGAAGACAATCATGAAACGAACAGCAATATTGCTTTGGAAAATGGCATCCTTACAAAGTCCAGTTGGGTCATGAACTAAAAGATGACCCAGACAGTCGACTAGAATTTTGTGAAACATTTATAAATTTGTGCAATAGTAATCCCGAGTATCTAAAAAGGATTGTATTTTCGGATGAGGCAACATTTTGGCTCAATGACAGTGTAAACACACTAAACTCTCGGTATTGGGATATTGAAAACTCACACTGGATAATGAAATTCCACACCCAATCAAAAACTTAATGTTGAGTACCTGGGGCTTTTCCTGTACGTTGGATTGCTTGAAGGGGTCCAATTAAACGGCCGGCTAAATCGGCGGATATGACCCCTTCGGATTATTTTTTGTGGAGGGTACATTAAGTCTAATCTAAAAAAAAAACCTAACCTAACCGACCAAACAACTTCGAAATTAAAAATTAGGATAACAAACGAAATAAAATTGCTAGAACCTTTCGTTATCAATAACGTTTTGCAGAAATTTTAGATCGTCTCGGGTACTGCCAGGAGGTTGGTGGAGGTGCTAACATTTAATAAAATAATTTTTATTTTTTATTGCTTTTTTATTTCTTTTTCCTAATAAGTAAAAATAAAATAAGATAAAAAATGTTTTAATTAAAAAAATGAAGTTATCATAACTTGTTTTGGCTCACCCTGTATACATGAAATTATCATAAAAAAAAAGGCAACTAAAATTAAAAAGCGGCGTGTCCGAGCGTTTTTTTGATAAAAAAACGCCTGATTTTTTTAAGGAATTTATTTCAACCTTTACGTTCCACAATATTTTTTTCGGAAACAATTGAATTTAGGTATAGAGCATGAAAAATAAAATATGTTCAGAATTTCACCTAGAATTTAAAAATAAAGTATAAAATTAATATTTTAATTAAAAAAAAAAGAAGTTTGCTGTCAAAACTTATTTTCCCATAGTATTTTGCCTACTGCCAGGAAGTAAATAGACAAGATTTTCAACACCTTATTTCGTTTCATTCATTTATTGTTTGGGGTACTAGGTATTTCTTTTTTTTTGTTGTATTGTTTCCGTTGTTTTTTACCTACTTTTAAAGTTGAGTCGTTGTTTTCTCTTACTATTGTTTTGGTAGCAAGATGAGGAATTATTGTGCTTTCCGGTCTATCAGAATGTACAGCATTTTTCACCTTCCCAGCTTCACTAAATTTCTTCTGTCTGTTAATTTTACTTATGGTAGACTTAGTTATTAGATGTCTGTTATGATATTTGTCATTACAAATATTACAAATATGTTGCAGGCTTCGCATTCTATTCACATAACCCGGTAGAATTAAAATTTCAGGTTTCAGTTAAGCGAACCATTTTTGTAAATCAACAAAACTGACATTGTCAAACATACCAGGTAATCTTTTGTGTGTAGGTATTTTGATAAAAGGTAATACATTAAATTATGGATATTAGACCCTTATTTTAGCAAAAACTGTTGACTTTCATAAAAAGTGCCGTTAATAAAATTTTAAAAAAGTAATATAATATAGGGTCTTTATATTATCTAAGACAAGAATATGAAAAATATGAATTTCTTTTAAAAGAAGAAAGTAGATATATAACAAAAAATTAGTACTGCAGATTTTTATCAGGGTAACGAGTATTTTAGAGCAATTTAAAATTTATTTTAGACCAATTTAACTACGTAAATATGTCAGATAATTGTGTTTATCTAACTCTTCATGCCTGCGAAAAAAAAAGATCCGATATTTTATTTATTTTAAATTTGCAGTTCTATTTAAACGCTCTAAATAAACGTGATTTGTTATAATTTTCCAATTTTAATCGCTTTTTGTATTCATAAAAAGTTGGATAACGAAAAAATGTAATAAAGTTACGTTCAAACAAAATGCGGAAAAACATGTTTATAGAGCTGTAAATTTGTTAAAAATAAAACTCAGATATGGCTTGAATTATAAAAAATATTTGTATTTATTTTGATATACTCTAGAGCAGTGCATTGAGAGTTAAATTACATAAAGAGAAACATTTTTCATCACCAGCGGCTAACTGCATTCCAAGCAGAAGCAGTATTTATTTTATAGCATAATTTAATCTTCTCTAAATTAACTAGAAATGCAAAATAGGCGTTGTGCCAGAAAGCTTCGCTTTATAAAAACATATTTATGTGGAGTACTAAACTTTCATATTTTAAAAAATTTGAGCGTAAAATTTCATATATTTTATCTTTTCAAAATAAAAATTTACTAATTGTTTAATTAACTACTTAAAATAAGTTAAAGCTTTTATCTTGTAATCTGCCTCTTTGGCTCTTAAAGTCAATAAAAATCTTAATTTATTTTGCATGTTTGCTTATACCGAGTGTTCGGGAACAAAGTCAGGAAACTTAAGGCCGTGATTCTACATGAAAAAATAATGGTAGCAAGTCAAGAAAATGTCAAAATCTTAATGGTTTCCTAGTAAGGGCTGATCAAAGTTATATTTTTAATTTTAAATTTTGGGAATATTTAATTTATTTCTTTACGGATCAACTTGATAGTTGACACATAAATTTAAGGTAATATACTCTCTTATCCAAAACTAAAAAGGTTTATTTAAATTGCCACCAGAGGTCGCTTTATCTACAGCTGAATACTTATTTCCATGTAAACTTTTCTATTTTGGAAGAAATTGTTAAAATTGAGTTGACATCTTCAAGCCAATGGAATGCGCTTCAAATAATGTACTCTTACTTCAAATCGATAAATCGTACCGTTTATCTTTAGATAGAAAATTAAGCCTGTAAAAATTAAATACCCGATACTAAAAAAATTATTGACGATCTCTAGGAGGTAAAATTTGTTAGTTTTTGAATCACTTACCTCGTAACATTAAAAAAAATCAGGAAATATCCTTTACGCGTGACTTTCCTCGTTATAAATCTGTCCTTTTATTGGAAATAGTCGTATGGCAACATATTTTTTATGCCAACGTATTGGAATAGTACAAATATTTTACTAGTTTCTACCTATGACACACTTGATTTTTTGGCATAGTTTAAAATAAATCGAATATGTAGTTTTTAAGCTGTCTTTTTAAACCGCCATTATCTTTCGTCAGGTTGAATTCGTACCCTACAGGAGCGGGACTTCGTGCCCTATAAAATTCTATATATCACTTTCCATCGTAGAAATCTATTTTCGAAGTCGATCGAATGCTTTATTGTTACTCTGTGTCAATATCGACTTCTCTTCGGGTATTTTAGCAAGCATATTACGCGTCCTAAAAATATTGCGCCATGTCTGGTGGAAAATCTAGTAACTTTTTATTTTATAACCAAAAGTGACGTTTCTCTTGAAGTTTGAAGTTTTTTACGTTAATTTATCAATTGTTTTTGTTTATTTGATGATTGTCCGTATGATGTGTTAGGTGACTTTACTGATGTGAATGTAGTTCTAAGTGAGTTTTAAGTTTATTTTTGTAAATTTGATTTTGTTGAAATAATTATGTTGTCAATAAACAATATAAATATTATGGTTGGTGAGGAGGATGAAAGGTCTATATTTAGGTTGCTCTCACACACTGCTAACAACAATTCCCAGTGTTCTGCAAGAATCTTCATTGTTTCTCGAAATCGTGACGCTACCTTGCTACCAGTACAATATTTAATTAAAAATAAACAAACCACAAACTAAACAAAGCGAAAATAATAATAATAAAATAAAAATAAAAATAAACAAAGAAAGGAAGCGTTTGAATATATCGCTTCTTGGCGCCTATGTAGGCGGACACAAAGTGCTAGTGGTATAGAATATTTTCGAATTGTAGATTTCTATAGGGCATGGAGTGCCGCTACAGTTTATCACTATATCAAATTTAATTTTTCTGCGGAATTTGAATTGATTAAGACAATTTTTTGAACATTTTATCTGGACCCCATTTGAATTCGTACCATAATTTTACTAGTTTATCTTTTTATCGCACTTAATGCTTGCCCAAAATACCTATGAAATCAATCTAATAAGTATTTTTTTTGGCTTATTTTTTAAATATTTCATTATGCCGCCATTTTGTTTTTCCGTCTTGGATTCGTACCAAAAATATTACCAGTTCATTCGTATGTAACACTCAATTTTTGTGCAATATTTTATCCCTATATGACCCTTATTCCGTGAGCAAAATTTGAAGTCAATCGGGTTAATAGTTTCTTAGCTATGGCATGAAGCATCTAGGTACGCTAAATCGTAAAGATATGTAAAACCTGGGAGGGTTTTTTCACGATTCCAAATATTTTATTTGGTCGCCATCTCTATACCACAATTAATTCTTGCACAACATTTAATGTATGTATAATGACAATTTTCAAATATTTTAAAAAGCCGCCTTTTTATTTCGACATCTTGGATTAGTACCAAAATTTCACGTGATACTTGATTTTTGTGCAAAATTAGAGGTAAATTCGATATGTAGTTTTTTAGTATTATTTTTTTAACAATCCACTTGCCATTTTGTTCCGACATATTGAATTTTAACCAAAATGTTTCCAGGTCATCCGCATATAACCCTTAATTTTTAAATAAAATTCCAAGTCAATCGGATAAGTACTTTTTTTGTTATACGGCAAAGACACAGACATATTGACAGACAGACCGGTAGACAGACAGACCGACCAATAGAATTGAACATGTTTTGTAGCATCTAGAAACCCTGGAACGTAAAGATCTTAAAAAATCTCGGAAGATGATTCTTTCACAACAAAGCAAACAAATTATATATTTAAAAATTTCATCAAGATAGTTTGAGTGCTTCTCAAAAGACGAAAAGGTAAAATTAATAAATAAAATAGCACTTTAGATCAATTCAAATTGCAAACATTATTTCCTATGTAAATATTTGGTTTGGAATGCCCTCAAATACATGTGTTGCTCATCATGTTTCCGAGGGATATTATTCAAAGTGGAATATGACAGATGCTATCAATTAAAATAATGTGTTTTATTCTTATAATTAAATGACCTCTAGTATTTATTTATCAGTCAGACAATTTGTGGTGCAGCTCTAGTAAATATATTTTCGCTCTCAATCATGCCCTTCATTGTTCTATTAAAAATACTTATAGCTCCAATTTTTATGCGGAAGCTAAGTTAGATTGTATAAGTTTATAGAGCCTGTATTTTCCATTATCGATTAAAAATATTCTTTTTAAATAAATAAACAAAAATGGTATCTTTTTGGAAAGAAAATGCACTCAAGGAGTTCATAAAATCAAAAACTAAATATTGTAAGTATGTCACACCCTAAAAAATTATATATGGCCAATTTGGCCTAGTTTGAATGTTTAAAACTTGATTAGGATTAGCAACTCTCAACAAGAGAAAAATAAAACTAATTAGACTTTTTTCCAAAAAAATATTATACTACCAAGAGTATAAGTATAAATATTATACCCAAGTACTATAAGAAAATTACAGTTTAAATTCAGTAAATATACTAAAACTTTTTTTTAGACATGCATAATAATAAAAGGATTTTTTTTCAAAATTAAGGAAAGAAAAAAGTAATATTTTCAAAAATTAAAAGATTATTTAATGTCATTAGTTGACAGTCAGCTAAAGTGTGTATTTATGCTTTCCCTAATTGAACATTCTTAAATGGCAATGACAATTGAGATAAGGAGCATATATACCTATTTTATGTCATTTTGAAATAAAATAAGACCAAAATTGGAAATAATGTCGAACTTCGATCATATCGGCACTTATTTTTATCATCAAAGAAACAATATTTATACATATTTAAATGAAAAAAGTTAGTCTTTAGCAGCCTGATGAGCTCTAAAAAAGAGCGAAATCGCGATCGTCTTTTCCACTTGCCATTTTGTTCCGACATATTGAATTTTAACCAAAATGTTTCCAGGTCATCCTCATATAACCCTCAATTTTTAAATAAAATTACAAGTCAATCGGATAAGTACTTTTTTTGTTATACCGCAAAGACACAGACATATCGACAGACAGACCTGCAGACAGACAGACCGACGAATAGAATTGAACATGTTTTGTAGTAACGTAAGTAGGAACGTAAAGATCTTAAAAAATCTCGGAAGATGATTTTTTCACAATAAAGCAACCAACTTATATATTTAAAAATTTTATCAAGATCGTTTGAGTGCTGCTCAAAAGACGAAAAGTTAAAATTAATAAATAAAATAGCACTTTAGATCAATTCAAATTGCAAACATTATTTCCTATGAAAATATTTGGTTTTGAATGCCGTCAAATACATGTGTCGCACAGCATGTTTCCGAGGTATATTATTCAAAGTGGAATATGACAGATGCTATCAATTGAAATAATGTGTTTTATTTTTATAATTAAATGACCTCTAGTATTTATTTATCAGTCAGACAATTTGTGGTGCAGCTCTAGTAAATATATTTTCGCTCTCAATCATGCCCTTCATTGTTCTATTAAAAATACTTATTTTTATGAGGAAGTTAAGTTAGATTGTATAAGTTTATAGAGCCTGTATTTTCCATTATCGATTAAAAATATTCTTTTTAAATAAATAAACAAAAATGGTATCTTTTTGGAAAGAAAATGCACTCAAGGAGTTCATAAAATCAAAAACTAAACATTGTAAGTATGTCACACCCTAAAAAATTATATATGGCCAATTTGGCCTAGTTTGAATGTTTAAAACTTGATTAGGATTAGTAACTGTCAACAAGAGAAAAATAGAACTAATTAGACTTTTTTCCAAAAAAATATTATACTACTAAGAACAACGATACCCCATTTCATGCAGTCTGAAAAGAAGCTATTTAAGTACTATAAGACAATTACAGTTCAAATTCACTAAATATACTAAAACTTTTTTTAGACATGCATAATAATAAAAGGATTTTTTTTCAAAATTAAGGAAAGAAAAAAGTAATATTTTCAAAAATTAAAAGATTATTTAATGTCATTAGTTGACAGTCAGTTAAAGTGTGTATTTATGCTTTGCCTAATTGAACATTCTTAAATGGCAATGACAATTCAGATAAGGAGCATATACACCTATTTTATGTCAATTTGAAATAAAATAAGACCAAAATTGGAAATAATGTCGAACTTCGATCATATCGGCACTTATTTTTATCATCAAAGAAACAATATTTACACATATTCAAATGAAAAAAGTTAGTCTTTAGCAGCCTGATGAGCTCTAAAAAAGAGCGAAATCGCGATCGTCTTTTCCACTTGCCATTTTGTTCCGACATATTGAATTTTAACCAAAATGTTTCCAGGTCATCCGCATATAACCCTTAATTTTTAAATAAAATTACAAGTCAATCGGATAAGTACTTTTTTTGTTATACCGCAGAGACACAGACATATCGACAGACAGACCGGTAGACAGACAGACCGACCAATAGAATTGAACACGTTTTGTAGCATCTAGAGACCCTGGAACGTAAAGATCTTAAAAAATCTCGAAAGATGATTTTTTTCAGAACAAAGCAAACAACTTATATATTTAAAAATTTTATCAAGATCGTTTGAGTGCTTCTCAAAAAACGAAAAGTTAAAGTTAATAAATAAAATAGCACTTTAGATCAATTCAAATTGCAAACATTATTTCCTATCTAAATATTTGGTTTTGAATGCCGTCAAATACATGTGTCGCACAGCATGTTTCCGAGGTATATTATTCAAAGTGGAATATGACAGATGCTATCAATTAAAATAATGTGTTTTATTTTTATAATTAAATGACCTCTAGTATTTATTTATCAGTCAGACAATTTGTGGTGCGGCTCTAGTAAATATATTTTCGCTCTCAATCATGCCTTTCATTGTTCTATTAAAAATACTTATTTTTATGCGGAAGTTAAGTTAGATTGTATAACTTTATAGTGCCTGTATTTTCCATTATCGATTAAAAATATTCTTTTTAAATAAATAAACAAAAATGGTATCTTTTTGGAAAAAAAATGCACTCAAGGAGTTCATAAAATCAAAAACTAAACATTGTAAGTATGTCACAAAAAATTAGATATGGCCAATTTGGCCTAGTTTGAATGTTTAAAACTTGATTAGGATTAGCAACTCTCAACAAGAGAAAAATAAAACTAATTAGACTTTTTTCCAAAAAAATATTATACTACTAAGAACAACGATACCCCATTTCATGCAGTCTGAAAAGAAGCTATTTAAGTACTATAAGACAATTACAGTTCAAATTCAGTAAATATACTAAAACTTTTTTTTAGACATGGATAATAATAAAAGGATTTTTTTTTTCAAAATTAAAGAAAGAAGAAAGTAATATTTTCAAAAATTAAAAGATTATTTAATGTCGTTAGTTGACAGTCAGCTAAAGTGTGTATTTATGCTTTCCCTAATTGAACAGTCTTAAATGGCAATGACAATTCAGATAAGGAGCATATATACCTATTTTATGTCATTTTGAAATAAAATAAGACCAAAATTGGAAATAATGTCGAACTTCGATCATATCGACACTTATTTTTATCATCAAAGAAACAATATTTATACATATTCAAATGAAAAAGTTAGTCTTTAGCAGCCTGATGAGCTCTAAAAAAGAGCGAAATCGCGATCGTCTTTTCACGTGAATCAAAAATACATTAACACTATTTCCCCAACGAGTTAGGAATCAACAGTGTAATTCAATGCCGGTCGTCGTATTTGTCAGCGGAGTAGTTGTTTCTGTGAGTCCATTTTGCCCTACATGGGGCCCACTAGTCTAGTCTGATGAGCTCTAAAAAGAGCGAAATCACAATCGCCGTTTGACTGAAATGGAGCCTGCAGCATTGTAGGACATGTTCCAGACAGGGTTTATTGTTTTTTTAGTATGACGTTGGTGTAGGTGAATCAATAATACATTAACATTCAAATAAAAAATGTTAATAACAATCGAAAACTAAAAACCATTATATTCTGCTTAAAATACTTACAGATTGTAAATTGTTGTGCCTCTGATACCACTTACTCACCTTTTTAATAACAGGGATAATAAAATTATGAATTTATAGTTTTTTGCAGTAAAGTAAATAAATCTGGGCACAATTATGGCGACATTTGATTGACAAACATTTTTCCGTTGTTAAGAGACCAGATAAGGGCTAATTAACTCTACATATTTACACACCCATGCATACATGCTCATAATAACGTAAAAACTGCTTCTAAACCTATGCAGGTTATTGCACTAAATATCCACAGAGACACTTTAGATTGTATACCCAAGTTTTTGTGTGGTTTCATATATATCATATAGCCTAGTTTACTATTGAATATATAGATATATGTATTTTATATTGATCTTAATTGCATAGTTTTGCAGTTGTTTAATTATACTAATATATTTATTATGATCAAATCGATATTATAAATTTTGATTAGTTTACATGAGTGACATGTACTTTTTAAATTTCAAATTATTTTATAAATAAAGTTGGCGCACATTTTTCCCACCGCATTGTCAGCTAACTGTGTGTCGTACATTCATAAATTATGCTTTTTTTTAAATGATCAACATTATATAGATAAGTCATACCTACTTTTAATTACTAATGCTCATCTCCTTTTAATACCTAATTATTTTCTTGCTATTCTGGATATTTATTATTTCTACTAAGTACTTCCATATTATCCCTCAAAAACTATTACCAAATTAAGCTTTAATAATGTTACTATAAAATATTTCGTAAATATATTTATTTATACTAGCTTTAGTTTAGGATAAGTTAAATCCTCAACGGCTCCTAACAGTATGTTTTTTTCTAGTATTTTTTTGTGCAGATGATACTAAAAAATAAGTGTTTCATGGCAACCTATACTTTTTAATTTGTAAAAAGGTAAATTACGTACATTTGCTTCAGTGAATTAAAACGGTAAAAATTAGTTCGTTTTTTACCACCCATTAAAAATGGATCTCGATGAATTTCTCTAAATTTTTTATGTCGTAGTGCTCGACCCTAGTAGTTATTCCGCAAAATTAAATAAACTTCTATAGGCCAGTTTTTGAAATACAGTTTGTCTAAAGACACAATTTAACTATATTTTTTATGGTTTTCCAAGGAAAATATCTATAAAATTAATATTTTAAATAAACTATTGTTATGTTTCTTTTCAAAATTGTTTGCTCAACAATTAAAAAAATACATTAAGCAAAAAATTACAGTTACAGACAGGGTATTTCAAAATTACTGCACATCAGAATAATATTAAAGATTAAACAGATATCGTCCGCACGATACCTATGTGTTTTATCTATTTTATTAAAAAAACAAATAATACAGCAAATAAACAACATATAAATAAAAAAAACACAGTTATGTGCAAGGTATTTCAAAATTACTGCACATGAGAAAAGTACTAAAAATTGAGCAGATATCGTTCATATTAAGCCTACGAATTAAAGCTACTTTATTATAAAGTCATCAGATAAAATACAGGGTTCATAAACGAAAGTTGATTTAAGGTTATTAATTTGGAATTTTTATATGTATGTTAATAGTTAATTAGGGCAACGGTTTTAAGAATCAAAGAAAATGCCAATTTTAAATAAACTATTGTCATGTTTTTTCTCAAAATTATATTTACAAGGCAAAAAATATATACAACAAAAAATTATATATACATTAATTGTTTAAAATGACAGAGTTGAGTTTCCGTTTTAAATATATTAAAATTAAGTTGAAAACAAATTTATTAATCAAGTGGCCTGGAAGACAACATTGCAATGTTTGTTAGTTGTTTGCTTGTTATGACAGTTCTTTGATATAAGTGCATATTACTCCCTGAGGAGATCTTTCAGTGTTTTTACTGTGATTAAGTTACAAATTCGGGTATCATTATAATAAAGCATCAAATATGGGTTGAATATCAAAATGGGGATAATCTAATTACAGTATACTACTGCACATGCAAAGCTGGAACTGCTGAAACGTTGCACATGTTGCAGAAATTTGATGGTATCTGGGGTATGTAAGAAACAAAAATTTTGCAAGGTATCTTGGATGCTGCTGGTCGACATGGAGCTCAACCAGATATGCTATATATAACTAATTAAGTAGGTAAAAAATAAAAAGTTGTGGTTTTCCATTTAAAACCTATCCTGCAGCATATAGATTTTTAGTTTTTGTTAACTTTTTTGTTCTCGTCACATTAGATTTTATTAATATTAACAACTACGCTGTGAGTATCAAAATTGTAGGCTTAAATCAATAAGGTCTTGTTCCGGTAATTTAATTATTTTAATTTCCCAGTAGTTAGATTTTAATTAAAAAAATACTTTGAATTTTAAAACCGTTGCACTAATGCAAAAAACACCACACTTATGAACCCCCTGGATGCCTCGGATATTCGTAATGAATATAATAATGCAAAGAATATATTTTATAATATTGTAGATAAACCACATAGGTTTAATCCGGAAGATACCTGCTTCATTTTTAATACTCCTTTGATGTGCAGTAATTTTGAAATACTGTATATTAATGTAATTTTTTGCTTTATATGTTTTCTTATCTATTGTAAATAGAAATTTGAAAAAAAAACATAGAAACTCCTGAAAAAATATAGTTATATTGCATATTTAAACACCTTGTATTTCAAAAAATGGACGACAAAAGTTTATTTAATTTTGCAGAATAACTACTAGGGTCGAGCACTACAACATAAAAAAATTAGAATAATTCACCGTGATCCACTTTTAATGGGCGTTGTGTCTGGTCCTTTATATACATATGTTCATTTGATAAACTAAAACTTCTTAATCAATTCTATTAAGTCTTCACGTCAATATTTATTTATTTTTGGACAAAAGGGACACAAACAGATACATACTGTATCTACTGAATATCCACATATTACAATAAAAAAAATATCATTAAAAGTTTAGAATTCTTATATTAACTATAAGGTAATGACCTATTTACCATAAAAAAATTACAATTAGAAAACAACATGAAAGTTAAGTATTATACACCAGCTACAATTTACATGAAGAAACCAAAAGTTATTTTACGCTCATAATATTACAAAAGTTAGATGTGCCGATCCTACATTGTCTTTAAAATATTTTTCACCTTTCTAAGATTCATAAAGAAAAAGTCAATGTTAACACAATGCACATTATTATGTCTTATTATTCGACAGAGAGGCGAGTTCTGAGCTGAATATGTGTGCCTAAAAGGCTAGTGAAATAGTTCTCTCGTCCCTAGAGACCTTTGGGGGACATTAATATTAATTTGTTCCAGAATATTGGAACAACCTATAAAATTGTTTAAAATTTTAAATAAAAAAAGTACATCAAAATTCCTCCACCTACTCTCTAGTGACATCAAGTGAAAGTGATTACGTGACAGAGGAATATCGTTATTGGGTATAACAAATTTTTGTTTATAAGACAAATATTTTATAAATCTATTTTAAATATTCTCCAACCTGTTACTGAAGGTAATTGGCTGTGGACTCCAAATAATGCTTGCAAAGCATAATTTGCTCAACACAAAGGAGTTAAACAAACACATGACGGATTTAACGTTATTGAAGGGTCTACATTGTCTAAAATTGCAATACATGAAACAGCAATTAATTTTGTTTATATAAATAATAAAGAGTAAAGGACCTAAATGTGTCCCTTGGGGAACACCGGATGTGGCTAAAAATAGTTGTGACAGAAAACCCTGAAGAGAATCAAACTGCGTTCGATTTTTTATATACGATTCGATTCATATGAGAAGGCTTCCACCCACACCGACTTCAGCCAGACGATCCAACAAAATATTGTGACTTATCTTGTCAAATGCCTTGCTAAAGTCGGTGTACACGGCATCCACCTGAATTCGTTGGTCCATGTTACCATGTAAGTATTCTCAAAATGTAAACAAATTTGTCTCCAGAGAACGACCACGAATAAAGCCATGTTGCCAATATGGTAAATTGACTTTCTTTTAAAAATTAGTTTGGGTTTGTTTATGAAGCCAAAAATGCCGTATTCGAAGTATCAAGGATTTTTCTGACGACTATATGCGCTTAAATAAATACTGATCGCATTTTCTAATTTTGTTTCGATATTTCGTCTGCACTTGCTACATTACCTAATAAAATTTCATGACGCATACTTAATAAAACATAAATGTTTTATTATTATTTGAAACAAGTCTTAATCAAATTTCCATATTTTGAAGAATTAATAAAAAGGAATGCTCTTCTGAAAATAACTTCAGGGAAATTTATTTTCTTCTACATTAACAATTTCGATAATATTTTTACGACAATTGTTTAGTGCCAGGAGTATAAAAGGAATCCTCGTCTCTTAGGAAAGCGGTACTATAACGTTTTATACCTCCACTTGTAACATAAATTTTATAGCGTTTTTTGGCGGATTTTAAACTTGCTATAGTTATTTGAAAATTTAGAGTCCATATAAATTTTACGTTCTGTGTATTGGATATGTCCATATTTAAATGTTCCTGCTGGAAAATGCTTTAGCTCTACAAAAATAAAAATAATTCCTGCAAGTCGTATTTCAGCATTATGTAGTTTATAGGAACTGTGGCGCAGTATGTTTTTAAATTTTGTTTTTGGAGTAGCCGGAACTTGTTGAAAGATTTGTTGTTGTATGTTAGGTTTTCCCTGTGGATTCTGGGTGCGTGTATTAGTCGTGTGCTTGCGTGACCTTATGTAGGCTATACATTTATCTGTAAAAATCTCAGTTTTATAAGTTAAAAGTTAGGAATACTACATGTTTTTTTGGATAGCTGCAAAAATATTTCTCTAAAATAAATTACGCCAATAAAAGTTACAAGAAACTGTGAAACCCGTATCTAAAAAGTTTAAACAGTTCAGAAGTTATGGGGAAAATAATTTTTTTTTGACATGTCAATTTTTTTTTAATTACCTCAGTAAAACGTACCTACCGTATTTGAAAATGAAATTAGGGTAATAAAAACATTTTTTTGACAGATGTCAAAAAAAAAGTGAAATAAATGATGCCCCTAAAAGTTACATGGATCCGCGAAAACCGTATATAAAAATTTTAAGTATTTCAGAAATTACAGGAAAAAAATAATTTTTTTGAGAGCTGCCAAAATTTTTTTTCAAAATAAATTATTATTCCCCGAAAAGTTACATCGAACTCCAAAAACTGTATTTAAAAAATTTAAGCAGTTTAAACAAACTAAAATTTTAAAAAGTTCAGAAGTCAGAACGAAATTTTTTTTTGATAGCTGTCAAATTTGTGAGATTAAAAGTTAAAAGGAATAATAAAAACTGTATTTTAAAATTTTGAGCAGTCGAGAAGGTAAAAGAAAAAACAGGCTTTTTGTAAGTTGTAAGTTTGTAAGTTTTAAGTAGTTTCGAAGTTGTGGGGAAAAATGTTTTTTACAACTCAGCATATTTTTTTAAATAAATAACAGCTGTCAAAATATTTTTTTCAAAACAATTGCGCCTTTATGTTACATGGAATCGTATAATCAACATATTTTTAATAGGTGTAAAATTTACGAAAAAACAACAATTTTTTTGACAAATGTCGAATTTTCTTTTTATTAAATTACGTTATAAAAAATAAGAGAAAACTGTGAAAACTGTTTTTAAAAAGTTTAAAAGTCCCGGGGAATTTTTTTAAAGACTGTCAGAATATTTTTAAAAATTACACTACTAAATGTTACATGGATCTGTGAAAAAGATATCTAAAAATTTTAAGCAGTTAAAAAGCCACAAGGAGAATATCGATTTTTTAAAAGCTCTCAAAATATTAAAAACAAAAAAAACGCCTCTAATAGTTACTTAAATCTGTGAAAACCATATATAAAAGTCACTAGGTAAACCCATTTTTTAATAGCTGTTAAAATATTTTTTGTAATAAATTACACCCCTAAAGTTACAAAAAATATCCTATCTATTATCTATTATAACCAATTAAATCCTTTAAAAGTTTAGGTAAAGAAAAACAGATGAAAAAAATTACGGCTGCAAAAACAGAATTTTCTAAATTTATTATCCAAGCCTCTTATAGAGCCTCAACTAAAATTTCTAAAGAAAGAAAATGTCCTACTGCCCCTGTATAACAATATACTAAACAACAACAAACAAAAATGCAATCAATCAATCAAACTCTACCTATTATCTATAACTTATAATGCCAATGTTTGAATCTTAAAAAAATACCAGAAAAGATAAGAAAATTGAAAAAATCGCAGCTGCGAAAGCAAAATGCCTTAATTAATGTCTTGAAAAATTTCACTACGAAAAAAACATAATTTCTAAACAAAATGTCCTACCTACTGACCCTGTATAAAAAATATAAACTTTACTGCTTTACTGCTTATAGTGTTATACTGAACTTCATTACATATCCTAAAAAACTTCACAAAAAATATAAACATACCGGACTATATAGTAAAAAATGCATCTATCTAGTATCCAAATGCAAGTATTGTGCTGCTCTAACTGATCCTAAAATTATAATCGAATAGCACAATCGCAGATCGAGATTGCAGGCTATTTTTCTTAGAGATATTTTATAAAATTATTATCCTTCAAATTGTAGCTACCTACTTAAAAACATTCAGATTTTAGGCTGCCAATTTTAAAAATACCCAAGAAATCCTTTTTAAGTATTTAAAATTGAGTAATTTTTACTTAAATATTTATCCAATTACACTTCTGACCGCGACGAAAGTCAAGGATGAATGGATGTTTTGAAATTTTTGATCATCTCAGAGAAACCCAGAAATTGTGCTCAAAAGCGTGCACTTTTTCCTTTAAATCGAATTTTCACCTATTTCCCCAGTAGCTAGAAGAAAATATTATAGAGGTTTCTGCAACCAAATAAACGCTCTATTCTTCTGTCGGGAAATAATTCCGATTACTGTTTATAGTGAGCCCCACATTAAGATTAAATTTGGACTTTAAAATTTCAACTTTGAAAAATCGCAATAATTTAACCGTGTAGGCTAAAATTTTGAAATTTGGTCACAATCTACGTACGAGTATCTAGTTTCCTAAAAAAATACCCCACGCCCTTGATGTATTAGCTTTCTTGTAATACAGGGTAATGTGAAAAAATGTACCTACCCATTTTTGAGAATCTACAAATTTTATCTAGTAATTGCACCCCCTGTACATACTCACAATCCTTCACAGATATTCCATTGGTGTATATTTTTGAGCACTTTACGATGCCGTAATCAGTTTCCCGACAAGACACACAGTGTTTAAAATAAGTCCTTTTTTGGAAAAAAAACATATCTTTAAAGCTTAACAGCATAAAATTTTAAAATTTTGTTATTTATATTATGGCATCAATAAGCTTCTTTTAGGTGAAAAAAAATTCACCCTCTATAATGGGGGTTGGGAAAATCATTTAATTTTGATAAAATATGGAATATAAATGGGGGTTTATAGTTTTCCACCTAAAGGATTTTCCCTTGTGTGAAATTTGCAAGTACGAACTCTCTTTAAAAATATAAAAGTATGGCGATTAGCTTGAGAGCTATACAGGGTAAGCTATACAGGGTGTTCATTTAAAAACTTCCTACTTTAAATATCCCAAAGTTTAAGGATTTTTTAAAAAATCTCCGAAACACGTTAAAATATTTGTCAAAGGTGGCAACTTTCTAACCTAAAATTAGGTCGCCCCTTTTCACCCCCTGCCCCAGGGCCCTTACATAAAAATTATAAACGATAAGAGCTATCAAGTGATAGCTCGTCTAAAAGGGGTTGTTAAGGCCGTTATACTGACGTTTAATTTTTAAAAGTCGGTCAATTCGTTTTTGAGAAAATTGTAAAAAACTTTTTATTTTTATTTTGTAAATAATTTATTTCAATTAATAAACAATATATAAATTTAGGAGATAAGCTTAAGGATAATAAACTATTAAATACTATATACTTAATATAAAGTTAGTTAGTAAATCAACAATTATTAAGAAAATATTTGGTATCGAAGAAACAACCTACTTATTTTTATTCAGTGGCATCATTACTTTCTAAATTCGAAGAAATCGTGAAACAAATTTCTTCCAACTCATACTTCTCAGAATTAATAGTTATTAAATATTTTTTAATTTCATCATCTAATTTTGGCGAAGACTTGGAACAATTTTTCCGAAGAGAGGAAATCTCAGGATCGGAAGTAATTAATAATAAATTTAATAAATCGATATTGGTATGTAGCCTTGACGTTTTTCTTGTTCGGTATAGTCGAAGTTTTTTAATTTCCTTATGACGAGCTTCAAGAGCTTCCTCCGAAAGCTCTCCAATAGGTAAATCAAAAAACTTTACGACCGAAACCCCATGTACCAAAACTTTGTGTAAACTGCTGGGCATGTAATACCAGCTATATAGCTTTAAATAAAGTTCTCGTGTTTCATTTAATAGACTTCCAAATTCGTCAATATTTATGGCATACCCACTTGCCAAAACTCTTAAAATGATTGAAAGTTTTTTGATTAAATTTAGATCTACCCCTGTAATTTGAGCGCTTTTCTCCGGATTTTGAAAGAATCTTCTCGCGGTGTTACCGTCATTTGTAGATCCAAATCCCTGTTTGGGCTTATCCACCAGCAATGCCATTTGAGTCTTAAATTCATGTTGGATACGTTTTTTATTTTCATTAAATATATTTTTGCTTGTAATGCCTTTTACTTGCCATGTTGCTATTGGCAAACGATATCCAATATGAATTAAACATTCGAAAAAACGTATCCAACAATGGAGGGTGGATAAACCGAACCTTAGATTTGTATCTACAACTGACTTTTGTAACACTTCCGGGGTATTCATTTCTTTCGGGCTAGCTCTACAAATAAAACACCTAGAAGTAGAATTCGTACCGGACAAAGTGTTAGCAATGCTACCGTCTATCATTGTAAATAGCATTTCATACGAAACGGTTATTGTTTTCCCATTATACGTACCACTAAAAGATTTAAGATTGTTAATTTTACTATTTATTACTCGCTCTTCTTTTTGAACTACTTCAGCAGTTTCTCTTTTAAAAATAAATTTAATGGGTCTGCAAAACCGTGTTGAAGAAGGGCGAGGGTTGTTCCAGATTAGTTTTACGTTATGGAGTAGCCTAATTGGAGAGAAAGCAATAAAAAAAATACTTTCATCAGTACAATTCCCATTCATAAATTTTTGTTTATAAGAACTCTGTCCCGAGCTCCCATCCATACCCCGTTTACAAATCAATTTTAAATTAGCTGAGTCGTTAATATTTTTTAAATTTGAAATATTTAATATACTTGTTGCTGTTTTGTCCAATAGTTCCTGAAGGTCAACTTCTGCTGACATTTCAGTAACTGATGTTTTTGTTGGTATGTATAACTTTTTCAAGTTGTTTATGGTGGTTATATTAGGGACAGAGTTCTTATGAATCGCGTTAACAGAATTTCTTAATATATTAAACTTTCTTACAGATAACTCTAGGTCTAATAAAAGTGCCAAGGCATTTCTGGGATCCATTTGCATGGGTTCCTCTGGTGGCAATAACTGTTTAGATCTTTTTACAACGTATTGTAGTTCTTGAGTAGATATACTAGATATGTTTCTGTTGGTTCTTATTTTTTTTGCTTTTGGGCCTAGTTCCTCAAACGGTTTCTGTGGTCGACCCCGTTTTCGAACCTCAGAGGCCTACAAGAAACTTAATAAGTAGTATCACGCAGGATTAAACTGTTATTATTTACCTTCTGTGAACTAGTTCTTCGAAAAATTATTTCGGAATTTAGCCATTTTGAATGTTTCCTTTCAAAATTAGAGACATTCCTACTACTAGATTTAAAAAACGTCTTCATTCTTAAATCAAAGAATTTCAAAAAATCTTTAAGTGCTTCATTTGATGGATAATTTTCTTTATTACTATTTAGAAGATCTTTTAGTTTCGTTTCAACCGCCTCACATTTCAATATTTTTTTATTCTTCAACCAAACATTCGCAAGGTCTTTATTTTTAATCCTGGATCCTAAAAACGCATTTTTTGGCTTAAATCGCAAAAAGTCGCAAAAATTGTTTACAGATTTTAAATTTAGAAATATTACAGTTAAAAGAAATGCAATAGTTACCAGGATGGTTGGGGATGTATTTTTAAAATCTTTATTTAAAGTTTGAAATTTATAGTTTTTGGGATTAAAACTACATAATATCATTAAATGGTCTTTTATAATTATAACAAATGTACTTATATGGTAAAAAATTAAAAAGATATACTAACATACCTTGTTCTAATGTTTTCATAGTGCTGAATCACAATTTTAAAACTTTATTACGAAAAGCAAGCCGCAAAAAGTAGCGCGATAAACCTGGCTTGCGAGTAGTCATAACATGTGTCGACTAGTTTTCTGATATTCCATGACCTACCACGACCTATGTAATTACCCGCCATATTATTTTTGATTGATTTAAAGTAAAAGGACCTGTTTTTACTAACATGGACATAAAAGTGGGTAGAAATCAAAAACTTAATTTTCCCATTTATTTCGCACCAAAAGACATTGTGAGACGCCTGCTTTTTTCTATAAAAAACAAAATGTATCAAAAAATATTCGAAAAATTTCAGTTTTTCTTAAAAATTTCTACTTGGCGGTCATTTTTTCGACAGAGATGCATTCAGGTTTTTATTTTCCTCTATATTTCCAATGAAAAATGTCTTTTGCTAAATTTCGCTAAAACGTACTTAATTCGAGCTATAAGCGCCCCAAAACACCCTTTTTTCCAACGAAAAAAAATCGTAAAATCACGAAACGGGTTTAAAGCTCAACCAAAAACAATAGGGTTCTGTAGGACCCGAAGAGCCATCGTTCCAGAAAGTTTCGACAAAAAAAATCAGAAATTGCGTTGACTTTTTTGGTCGAGTTTGAGGTACCACATCTCCGGTACAAAATGTAGTACAGAAAAATCTGCAAACGAGTCGTGTAGAACTACGTCTCCTCTAAAAATACATGTCAAATTCATGGCCCTATCTCTGATAGTTCCTGAAATATACCCACCGAAGGATCGAAAATCAGAGTTTTCTGAAATGACACGACCCACGCCAGGTTTTCGTCCCCGAGTGTTAGAGCCATAGTAACAAACAGGCTTCGCGACCGTTTGTTAACAAAATTCTGAAAGTTGAGATGGTTAAAGTGTATCTAAAGTCAATTAAGACAACATAAAAACTAAATATCCGTCAACAGTCGGCGATTTCATTGTGAAGCATGGGCGGCGTGATAGAAAGTTAAACTTATTTTTGTAAAATAGATTATTAGTACTGTCTTTTTACTATTTATTGGCATTTAACAATTTTTTTCAATTAGTTTTTTTATTTGATCTGGTCAGGGATGGGGGCGAAATAGCTAGACTAAATGGAAAAAAAATATTCTCCGTAAATAAATCGCATAAAACGTATTTTTATGGGTTTATTGGTATAGAGATTATTCCAATTGTAACCTACTTGATAATATATTTACTCTACAATTACACAGAGAAGAAAAGGAAGGGGATAAAAATTTGAAAGTTTCGTTAAAGATCGAGCAGGTAATATGTCATTTTGGGGGGTATCGGATATATATATTTAAATTTTAAAACTTATTTGATTTTGAGGGGTTGAGGTAAATAGTGGTTAAAAGTGAAATACTTCGTAAAAAGAGAGGTTTTCGAATTTGCGTATTGCATATTTCAAATTTCAAATCACTCTGATGAGTAATTTTTAAGCTATGCCGCGAACTGACAGACAGATAGACGGATCGACGGAATTGATAAAACATATTTTTTGGCATCTAGGGCAGCTAAAACCTTAAAATATGTAAAACCTGCGAGACTGATTTTTTCACGGTTACAAATATTTTATTTGGCCGCTATTTTGATCCGCCATCTTGAATTCGAACCACAGTTTTAGTAGCTTATTTCTATACCACAATTAGTTATGGCAAACAATTTGAACATTTTTCAAGCTGGATTTTTAAATATTTCATTAAATCGCCGTTTTATTCGGCCAGCTTGTATTCGTACAAGAAATTTACCGGTTTATTTCACATAATACTTGATTTTTGTACAAAATTTGAAATAAGTTGGATCACTAGTTTTTTAATAATTTTATTAACATTGTACTAGGATGTCATTTTTTTTCCATATTGGATTTTTACCAAAATATTACCAGGTCATCCCCATATGACTCTTAATTTTGGGCTAAAATTTGAGGTTGATCTGATGAGTAGTTGTTAAGCTGTGCCTGACTGACATACAGACAGACAAACCGACAGAATTGATTAGACGTATTTTTTTGACATCTAGGAGCGCTAAAACCTGAAAATATGTAAAACCTGAGAGATTGATTTTTTCACGATTACAAACATTTTATTTGGCTGTCATTTTGTTCCGCCATCTTGAATTCGAACCACAGTTTTGCTAGTTCATCTTTATACCACAATTAATTATGGCACACAATTTGAAATCACTCCGTTAAGTTGTTTTTCAGACTGAATTTTTAAATATTTTATTAAGCCGTCAATTCGTTCCGCCATCTTGGATTCGTACCAAAACATTACCAGTTGATTTCTACGTAATACTACTTGATTTATATACACAATTTGAGATAAGTTGGATAAGTGGTTTTTTAGTAATGATTTTTTTAAGATTTCAACAGGCCGTCATTTTGTTTTGTCATATTGGATTTTTATCAAAATATTACCAGGTTATTCCCATATGACATTTAATTTTTGATTAAAATTTCAAGTCAATTTGATGGGTAGTTCCTAAGCAATGTCGCGAACTGTCAAACAGACAGACAAACCGACAGATGGACTAACGGAATTGATAAAACATATTTTTTGACATCTAGAGGAGCTAAAATCTGAAAATATCTAAAACCTGAGAAATTGATTTTTTCACGATTACAAATATTTTATTTGGCTACCATTTTGTTCCGCCATTTTGAATTAGTACCACAATTTTACTAGTTCTTCTCTATACCACAATTAGTTATAGCACCCAATTTGAAAATGAAATTAAGTATTTTTTTCATGCTGAATTTTTCAATACTTTATTAAGCCGCCATTTTGTTCCGCCGTCTAGGATTCCTACCAAAATTTTATGAGCTGTTTTCTATATAATACTTGGTTTTTGTGCAAAATTGTATGCAAATTGGGTAAGTAGTTATTTAGTAATAGTTTTTTTTACATTTCACTACGCTGCTATTTTGTTTTGCCATATTCGGTTTTTACCAAAATGTTACCAGGTCATCCCGATATGATCCTTAAGTTTTGACTAAAATTTGAAGTCAATCGGTTAAGTAGTTTTTTAGTTATGCCGCGAACAGACAGTTCGACAGAGAAACGTAAAGATCAGAAAAAATCTTGAAGGGTAATTTTTTCACGATTACAATACTTTTTATTCTACGGCATTGACCTGAACAAGTTCAGGCCACGCAAATATTTTAAAATATAACTTTTGTGCATTTTCAATCATCAACGTCTCCAAAAATCAAACCAATTGAATTACGGATATAACCAATCAAAGTGCTTAACTCTAATACTCCGCCCACAAATTTTATGAGTCCTCGTTGACTGTGTCACGAATGTGCGCTGTTTGGGCGGGGATCTGTCAACTGAATAAAAATAAATTTATTGCGTATAAGTGATGTAGTAAATTGAGCATACCCCAAATTTTCCTCTGTCTCAATTGACTTTAGATACCCTATACTAACAAAAAATTTAATTTTACAGCAAGTAAAGTTCTGCACGCTTAAAACGCATGAAAGCAATTTTTGTAGATAAATGGAAAGATTTAGGAAGGAATTCCCTGAGTCTCTTTACAGATTGATTTTAACCAATTCCCTCATAAGGAATCGTTCCTTTTGCATAGAGAAGTAAAATATAGCACAATTTATATATGTAACTATAACTATCCAATATATTACAGAAATGTGGAGAAGAGGAATAGAAGAAAATGAATTTGAAGCAATAGACAGGGAACTTTTATTATATAAATTGTATCCATATGGGAAAAGGATTACCGTATTTAATTGGTTTCAAAATTATTTAAATGGCAGATATCAAAAAACTAAGTTTTCTACTACATATTCCTCTAAGAAATTAAATAATATTGGAGTTCCGCAAGGCAGTATTTTGGGCCCACTACTTTTTATTTTATACATAAATAATATCGGCAAAGTCTTAAAAAATTTTCATATTCAGCTATTTTCTGACGACATATTAATTTTTGTGAAAAATAAGAATCTAGTTTTGATGCAAAATATTTTAATTGCTGAACTTAAATTATTATCAAATTGGCTCAAAGTAAGTAAATTAAAATTAAATACAACAAAAACAAAATGTATGGTTTTACGAAAACATTTTTTTATTGATAATTTGAATATCACAGTAGAAAGGTAGAAATTTAGAAATAGTAAATTCTTTCAAAAATTGCTGGAAAAATCGGTTATTTAACTATTATTTATTTATTAGGAAACTCATTACTTAAATGTTCTTGAACTTCTCGTCTAAAATATGATGAAGCTCCATCATGTAGAAGCCACATATTCCGTCTCACATCTAAAGGAACATCTTCTAATAAATTGAGCAGATCGCTTTGGAGAAAGTCCAAATAAATGTCACCTGTCAGGCGATAGGAAAAAAGTAGGGTCCAATAAGCATACCATTCACTACGCCAACCCAAACATTTATTGAAAATCTGTGCTGAAAATGAGTTCCCATCACAGCAAGCGGATTTTCTATGGCCTTAACATGGCTATTGTGAAAATTATTTACTCTTCTAGGATGATGATCTTCGGGTTGTAACGCTTGGACCCGTCGATAGTGGTAGGGGAAAGTTTTTCTTACTTTACATGAGCAATTCCAACTTGTGCTGCATTAGACCTAGTGCTCGTTGTTGGAGCGTTTTCGACAGTATCTAAGATATTTTCCTCAATATCTACCATCTCGCGTGGGGGAGGTCTTCCAGCGTGACCTCCTCGTTGTGGCTTTAAGTATCCTATGTCACGAAGCCATATAACTAAATTTACAAACATCTGCGGGGCTGGATGGGTTCTTAAGGGAAACCTTTCCGCGTACAAACGACTTGTTGTAGCTGCATTTTGTTGACATTCTCCGTAAGTTAGCATAATGTCCATTAGTGTCAAAAACGTGTGCCATTTTATTCGTACAAACCCACAATCTTAAAGTACCACGCGCTATTCATGAAATCTGGCTGAGTTGAAGATTGAATACAATAAAAAAAATACCTAGTACCAGAAATAAACAAAAACTTGTACCTCATCTGTTCACAACTCAGTGGTCGCGAATATCAAAAGTCAGGTCTGTGATAAAAGTTGTGTTTCTAATAAATTCTTTATTTGCAACACAACGCAATGGTTGAGAGTGTCAAAAATCAGACCTTTGACACATTTTTTAAAATGTTAAGTAACTTCTTTATTTTGCAAATTTTATATAGGGGATATATTTGTAAATTAACTTCTTTTTACTAGTTTTACAACCTGTCAAAATAAATGACTCAACTTTGAGAACACCCTGTATATTAACACAAAAGGTTCTTTAAAAATGTTTTTAAGTATTTAGGAGATATTTATTTATAGGAGTATTTATTTCAAAAACAGTTTCAAATTAAAAAAATTAGATAATAAGTAGTATTAATGGTTTTAATTGTTTAAAGTTTATATATTACTTAATTATATGTATTAATTACTATACATGTAAGTTGTAGCATTTTATACTAAATAAATATTTTACTAAGTGACTGTATGCGAAACTAAATAGGATCATATTTTACTATTCCTAATAAAAGCAACGATTAGATGAAGGAAATATACCGATTTTTTATATATTTTTTTAAGCAATTTAATTAGCCTCCATTTTCTTCCACCATAATGGATTCGTACCAATATTTTACCAGTTTCCATCTATGTGACACTTTATTTTTGAGCAAAATTTAAAATCAATTAAAAAAGTAGTTTTTTACACTGTTTTTTCCAAAATGTTATTAGGCCATCATTTTGTTGCGCCAAGTTGAATTTGTGCAACAGTTTTATCAGTTTATTTTTATATCACATCTAACTTAAAGTCATTTGAATAGGAAGGTAGTTTAGGTTGATTTTTTAAAAATTTTATTTATCCGCTATTTTGTTCCAACATCTCCTATTCGTAAGTTAAATAATTCAAATGGGTTATTTGAGGAAAAAAGACGAGAAGTAATAAAATTCTTTTATTCAAACGATGATAACCTTGCAAGAGTTAGAGTCGAATATCGGCGAATACACCGGGGAAGAAGAATTCATTCAATATATACAATCAAGAATATAAATAATCGTTTCGAACAACAAAATTTCATTCAACGAAGGACCAGAAAAATAGAAAACATTTCTAACAATGAAATGCCATTCAACGAAAAAACAAGAAAATATTTAACAATAATTGATGAATTTAACTTTTTTAAACGAGATTTGAAAAATACTTATAAAACTACATATTCCCTACATAGCCTCCATTATTTTCCTCCATACATTTACGAATATTTCTCAACAATTTTCTGTTTATATATGAACTAATAAAATTTGCGTGTTCTTTGTTTAATTCCGAAATCTCACTATTTAGTTTCTCTTGTATGGTTTGTAAAGTCTGAGGTCTATTATAATATATAATATATAATATCTTGTTTTTCAAGTATCCCCACAAAAAAAATGTCCACTGGATTCAAATCCGGGCTGTTCGCAGGCCATCTAAGAACTCCATGTCTTCCTATCTAAGGTGATCGGTGGCTAATTGGTTATTGTGTAGAGGTGCACCGTCTTGATGCCAAATTAGCTCAAAATACTACCTGACGGGAATATCTTCTATCAATTGATCAATTGCTGTTTCAATAAAATGTAAATAGCTTTGGCCATTCAGGGATATCTGATATATAATCGATCCTATCAACTTATTTTTGAGCATACCACACCATACATTAAACGACTTTCGCCCTTGTATTTTGTGGGGATTTTCCGTAGACCAAAAATGTTTATTTTTTTATTTATATACACCGGCTGTTGTGAAAGACTCCTCATCCGTGAATATTATATTGTTCATACCTTATATTTATTAGTCAAATTTTGCATTGGACTGAACTTAAATGAATAGAATTTGTAAAGTTTCAGGGTTCTTTGAATTTTGCTATATAACTTGCCGGAAATGTTTTAAGCTTAACGTATGGAATATTCAGGATGTTCTAGAAGAGGAAATAATATTATGGCAGTTTTTCACGAATTCAAAAAATATACTTAGGTTTACCTTGAATATGCAGTATAACGTTAAGTTCTTCACCTTAACTTTTTTCTATTTTTCTGGTTTTTCATTGAATGGAATTTTGTTGTTCGAAAAGATTAATTATATTTTTGATTGTGTTTATTGAAGGAACTCTCCATAGTATATTCGACTCTAACTCTTGCAATTTAGGGGGGGGGGGGGGGGGGTTTGGGGGAGCTAAGCCCGAATTAGCTCCCCAAAAAATATTCAAACTTGATACGTACACTAAAAAAACTAATAATAATTTTCTTCCTTTCAGAATTACCCATTTAAATTATTCTCAGCAAAATGAAATAATTTATATCAAACACATTAATCTATAAATGACAGGAAAATGGAGAGTTGCCAGAATTACAGTTGTAGAAACAATTGCCATCCAGCGCATTTTTTGCATCATAGTAATGACTAAAGCACACTTGACCATATCACTGAGAATATGGCAGAAGTCTCTTTTACCGAAATGATAATGTTTAAACTGAAATAGCTCGAAAACCGCTGAACCAAATATCAACAAACTATATATATATATATATATATATATATATATATATATATATATATATATATATATATATATATATATATATATATATATATATATATATATATATATATATATATATATATATATATATATATATATATATATATATATATATATATATATATATATATATATATATATATATATATATATATATATATATATATATATATATATATATATATATATATATATATATATATATATATATATATATATATATATATATATATATATATATATATATATATATATATATTATAATATAAATATATATATATATATATATATAAATAGTTAATAATTTATTGGGATGGTGGTGTGATCTATTATAGAGATGTTACATTTGTTCTATTATATTATATGATGTTAAATTTGGTTATATAATTTATTGCATTGGTTACCACGGCTACTAAGTTAGGCTAGTCGGAGGCGATTCGTAGGTTCGAGATGATTTCAGACTTCTATGGGCGCCACCAACTTTAGGAGTTGGACATAAAGAAAGAAAAGGAAGATATTGACCAAAAACACAATAATTTAACCTGAAATTATACTAATAAAGAAAACCATTATATTTAAAAAAAACAATTCAGATTTATATATTCTGATATCTAAGTTCAACAAGCACAAAACACAAGAGTTTTCTAGCTATACCCTAGCTAATTTTACCAAATAATCAATTTATAATTTCCAAAACATTTTACTTATATATAAAAGGTACCAATTAAATTTGCAAATAATCAATCCTTGGTTAATAATTTACCCAAATATACATTTAAATTTAACACTGTGATTTATGCACTTTATTAAATTTTACCCAAATTTTCACATAGATGTAAAGGACAAAGCCTTATCTACTTACTTATATTAATAACAAAAAGTTAAGCAGAGTGACATTAGTAGAATAAACAAAGTTTGTACGCAATAATAACAAAATACCTAGTTACATTAAGGTTAATTATGTAACTATTTAAATGTATTACGACATTTCATAATATGTCAGCAAAATATAACTAAGAACCATTAACCATTAATAGTTGAAATATAAAATTTTGTAAACACTCAGCTCTGTATCAAGAATAACAAGTTAATAAGATATTTTATATAATTTTTTGAAACTTATGATCAATATGTAGAAATGCCATTAAAATAACGCAAAAATATTCAGTTGTTCAAGAACAAAAATTAAATTAAACTTTTAAGCTGTAATATGATTTGTTTAGTGGAATGCCATTGGTTAATAATAACTGAAAACCCAATATATGTTTGGTTGATTATTAACTAAAAATATTATAAATAATTAGGTTGTAAGAAATTCTGTATTCTATTTAGTTGAACAACTAGCAATTAAGAATTAAAACTCACTATTGATCATAGTTATAAACAAGAAATAGAAATTTAATGGTTCTCAAAATCTGTTTAAATGAGCTGAATGTTGCTCATTTCCTTGAATTACCTCTTCACTCAATTACAGTGTTAATTAACATAAGAATGATTCTCAACACTCCAATAATATTCCAAAAAAATATAGCAAAATTTTACAAAAAGATTCAGAAATGTATAATAATTTTATCAAAAGGAGATCATTAGTCAAAATAATAATTTTACTACACTACATCAAAATGCTCATCTTTAATGGCGCCATTTCAGAAATCAAAAGCGTACTTCCAATGCATCAAACAGCAGCGGCGCCAAGCCAGTGAAATGGTCCCAACCCAAAACGTCTAGGAGAACAGCATACATCACACGACAAAAGGGAAACCATTCCAGCTTCTCCTAAACATCAAAAATCTTCTCCGGAGTTTTCAGCCAACCAAAGAAAAATCCGTAGACTCGTCAGTCTTCCCCAATTATAGGTGCAAATTTTCTTATTGCTTCAAAAATTAAATACTTGCTCCAATTTTTAAAACATGTTAAAAAAGTAAAAGCAAGTAAATTTAATATAGATAAGATTAAAAAATGTAGTGGATAAAAAAGAATTTAGGAGCTAAAATAAAAAAAAAGCCTGAAACAAAGAAAAATTCACATTTCAGCATGACCTGCACAAAATGGCGTCGAGTGAAGAATTTTTATCTGTTGAACTGGCTTTTCTTTCTGCAAGGGTACTGCTTTTACTTCGACTTAACGAAGATAAAATTAGATTTTAAATTTGTGAAAACTAATCCGACATTTAAACTCACGTAAACCAACTTCGAGATAAAATTTAAATTTGTGAAAACTAATCCGACATTTAAACTCACGTGAAACCAAATGGCACAATTCACAAAAACTATCTAATTAAACATGGAAGCCAAATTTGCCCTTCTGCGAATTTTCAAGGAAAGAGAATGAACATTTCCAACCGGCGAAATAAATAACCTTCTATATTAACAAAAAATGAATTGACCTATCAACTCTCTCACTCTTTCAACTGCATTTGTCGGTGTCGAAGGCACAAATCTCAACAAAATACCTGTTCAAATCTATTCGAACCAGTGTAGTAGTCAATAAATTTAATTACTATGAAAATTGAAATAAGCATAGCCGTAGTTTAGCCTCAAGAGAACTAAGGAATATGTAGATAAATTGATTTCTATTTAAGTTAAAATATTGAAATTTACAAATACGTTGTAACAACATGAAAAGGTTGTTACAATATATATATATATATATATATATATATATATATATATATATATTTGAAATCAGGATGTTTCATTTGAAAAAATACATGTAATATATTTTTTTTTTGAAATCTGAAATACCCAAAAGATAATAGACCAAAAACCCTACAACTTTTGCATTTAAAGTTTTTTTCTAAACCCTACATGCTACCTGTACATGATCTTACATACAAGTAGTGATAAAAATTATAAAAATAGTTAGGTAGATATTTTTGGTTGCAGTCTAAGGCCAGTTATACTTTTTCATATCCTTGTATACAAAAACTCACTATTTCTTTAAGTAGTTTTCGTAAATTTATTCTAATTATATTACTAAAACTTTAAGCGAGATAATGCCTCAACTTTAATTAATTTACTCTTGCACTTGCTACAGCAGTAAGCGGATTATATTTTCTGAAACTTCTTTAAAGGAGCTATATTGTTTGCTATGTCCTTATTAAAATTATAATAAATTAAAATATACTCATCTCGGCTGATATTAATTCAATTCTCACAACTTAAATTTAAACTTAATACAAATAGCATTAGATAAAAGTTAAATTTATTTAGTTTAAAAAAAATTACTTGTGGGTAAAAACATACACTGAGTTCCTAAACATTAGCTTCAAATGAACGATGCAAGACATAATGTGAGGCCAAAACGTCGGTTAAGTATTAAAAGAAATATCATAATAAATTACACGTATGTTTTTGGTTACATCGCGCGAAAGAAGGAAGTATTGTAATCGTGAAAAAATCACCCTCCGAGATTTTTTTCAGAAATTCACTTTTCAGGGTCCCTAAATGGCGAAAAACATATGTTTTCTCAATTCCATCGATCTGTCTGTCTGTCGGTTTGCCTGTTCGCGGCATAGCTAAAAAACTACTTACCTGATAAAATTTTGGTCGAAAATCAAAGATCATATGGGATTATATGATAACATTTTGGTAAAAATGCAATATGGCCTGGTGAAATGTTAGAAAAAAATTTCTAAAAAACTACTTATCCAATTTATCTGATATTTTGCACAAATATCAAGTATTATGTAGGAAACAACTGGTAAAATTTTTGTACGCATCCAAGATGGCGGAACAAAATAGGAGCTTAACAAAGTTATTAAAAATTCAGCCTGAAAAATTACTTAGTATATTAAATTTCAAATTGTGTTAAATAACTAATTGCGCTATAGAGATGAACTAGTAAAAATACGGTACTACTTCAAGATAACGGAACAAAATGAGGGCCAAATAAAATATTTATAATGGGAAAAAATCACCCTCTCTGGTTGTACAGGGTCTTTCACCTCAAACTCAAACTAAGCTTTATTGTGTAAAGAATACAAAACCCTCATTCACAAAGCAGTATACAACAATATCAACTAGTTAACTAAAGAAAATAATTATATCGTAATGATCAGGCTATCTATAAAATAGCCTAATTAATACGCACTTTTATTATTTATTTATTTCACAGGGTAATAAAATGAAAACAAAAATTTTGTGTCGGAAATTGAATCTCTGATTTTAGATGTTTGATGATTTTTAATGTGCTGATTTCAAAAATGCCACCAGATTTTTTCTGTCAGCTCTAGTTTTTGAGATACAGGTTACAGGTTAATTGATATTTTCTTCTGATAAAGGACAACAAATAAAGAGATAAATAGGCACTTAATCGTCAAAATAGAAATTTCCCAGAACCTAATTAACCAAATGGATGCCTGGAATTGTCCCTGATCCATTGTTGCTATACTAGGAACTACTGAATACACTGCTCTTAATTACTTTTATACCTGTAATTGCCTATGACCGGATGCTTCTATACCTGCTTGGCTGTACTCGATTTAGTATATTACTGAGTTTTCCCAAGTAAAGTTGTGCTATCATTTTGTGTAAATTTTGGTCGTTTCGTAGTATCAAGACACTAACAATGACATCCACAAGCAAACGTACCTGTGTAAATCATCCCGATGTTTTTTGTTATGTGTGTGGTGAATACACTTTGAAAGAGAGCAGAAAAACGACTTTGTGAAAAGAGCTTATCTTGCCTATTTTGGCGTTCATTTAGGAGATCAAGATAAACGTATCCTGATCTAGATTCTGCAAGAAGGCCTGTCGCGCATTCGGAAGAAATACCCATTCCATCATTCAGCAGTCTACCCGAATTAACAGAAGATGATACAGAAACATCAACGTCTGACGAAGTTCAAAGAATTCAATTAGAAAACGACAGCGAATTTGAAGCAGATTTAGCAACTCCGCAGTTTTTCAATCAAGAAGAACTAAACGATCTTATAAGAGACCTGAATCTCTCAAAGGAATCCGCTGAATTACTTGCATCCAGATTAAAAGAAAAAAATCTACTTTGTCCAGGTACTAATATTACATTTTATCGTAAAAGAGATAAGGATCTGCTACCTTTTTTGGCTCAGGAAAATCACTTGATATTCAATATAAAAGGGCTCTTAGAAAAAATGGGTTTGCCTGAATACACTCCAAATGATTGACGCCTTTTTATTGACAGTTAAAAACGTAGTTTAAAATGTGTTCTTTTACATAACGGTAACAAATATGGCTCAATTCCTATTGGTCATTCTACTACCATGAAGGAAGAATATGAAACAATTGCATTAGTTTTGAGTAAAATTAAATACGAAGAACATCAGTGGGCAATTTGTGTTGATTTAAAAATGGTTAACTTCCTCCTTGGACAGCAGAGTGGTTATACAAAATATCATCGTTTTTTGTGCCTTTGGGACAGCAGAACTAAAAATGAGCATTGGGTTAACAAAAATTGGCTTTCAAGAGATGTCATGATTCAAGAAAAACAAAACGTGATCAACGAACCTTTGGTTTCAAGAGAAAAAATCTTACTTCCGCCCTTGCATATCAAGCTAAGCCTAATGAAGCCATTTGTGAAGGCATTAAATCGAGATGGAAATTATCTTGGGTATTTGTCCCGTAAATTTCCTGGCATTAGCACGAAAAAACTAAAAGCTGCTATATTTGATGGTCCTCAAATAAGGCAACTTGTTAAAGATCCACAATTCACCACATCAATGAACGAGACTGAATCTAACACTTGGTGTTCATTTGTTCAAGTAGTACAAAATTTTCTTGGCAATCATAAAGCAGAGAATTACCTAGAGTTAGTGGAAACTATGCTTTCAAATTTTAATATTCTCGGCTGTAACATGAGGATAAAAGTTCACTACCTCCACAGCCACCTACTCGTTTTCCAGAAAACTTAGGTGATTGTAGTGAAGAACAGGGGAAAAGATTCCATCAGGATATTAAAACTATGGAAGATCGTTATCAAGGACGATGGGATAGCTACATGTTGGCGGACTACTGCTGGGGCCTTCAGCGAGACTGCCCTAGTAAACTCCATTCTAGAAAGTCGTATAAAAGAAAATTTGAATGTGATTAGTGACTAATGTAATTATGTAAATTAAGTTTTTGCAATAAATACTTAAATCCATGTGTCTTTGTTTTTTTAACTGGCAATAGTAATACTGTATATTATAACAGTTATAACGTAAAATATATACATTTTTTTTTTTAAACTAGATTTGATAGATAAAATCTGAGAACTTTTTTACATTCTGCATCCAAAAATTACCCAGGAACAGTTAAAAAATCGCAGGCATCAAAATGTGTGTGTTGGCCTGTGTTTTCTATTCTTTTTTTTAAATTTTCAAAGAAAAGTCAATATAGAATTAAGCTACAATTAGCGTTTCACTTTAAAAAAATAACAAACTAAATATAACATGAAAAATTAAGCAAAAAAAGAATTGACAACAAACAAACAAAAAGCAAAAATAGCCTACACTGGAAAAAAGTTTTACAATAAGTCAACCAAAATATAAAGTTTTACAAAAACAACAATTTCAATTAAGTCATAACATAAAAGTTTATAAATAAAAAATCGATAAAATATTCGCAACAGCAGATAAAACGACAGACGTTTCAATTAAAAATAATAACTAGTACGATCATCAAAACATTCCTGAGTAGTATAATAGGCTTTCGCAATAAGATATTTTTTCACTTTCCCTTTAAACTTTGCTGGCAGGATTTGCCTTATGTTAAGTGGCAGATGATTAAACAGCTTTTTACTATCATAAAATATGGAAGATTTCGTTAGCGCAGAGGATGGAATGGGAAGCGATATAGTACAAGTTCCACGCAATGGATATCCTGATGACGAGTGCAGACAAATGTTTAATTTCCTATGCATTAGGCACACTCATTCCAAAATAAATATACATGGAAGAGTGAAAATTTTCTGCTCCAAAAATAAAGGCCTACATGAGCCCCTTTGCCTAACCTTGTAGATTATTCTAAGGCCCTTCTTTTGCATAAGGAAAACCGTTCGAGAGAGAGTAGCAGCACATGAACCCCAAAAAAAAACTTCAAATCACAAATGAGATTCTATTAGAGCAAAGTATGCATTCCTTGATTCCTAGTGTTCAATTCACTGGCAATCACTCTAAGAGCATAGCAATGATACGCTGCTTAGTCTACAGTTAAAAGTAATAATAATAGTCTTAGACACCTTAAAACTTAAATTATCCGCGTCACACCACCTCTTAATACTAGCTACATCCCTATTAACATCATGCTCCAAAATGGTAGGATCCGTGTTATGCCAAAATATAAGTATCATCCGCAAAGATGATGAATGAATCCACATATTTAGACTTTATCTACTGTCTTTATTATAGGAGATGAAAATGAAATACCAAAGTCGTAGGGGTTGAAATGAGAAAAATTTTCTCATTGTGAGTGTTCCATTTAAACAATACAAAATTTATGTTTCTTAGTAGCTTTGCGATGTTCATTTGTTTTAATAAGAATTACTTCCTGGAGGTTTAGGACAATCACTACAACTTTTGTATAATATAATATATTTTATAATAATGGCAGTAGATGAAGTTTAAATATGGTGAAGCACCCTGTACACATTTTCACGTTTCAGCGTCCCTGGATGGCAAAAAATATGTTTTATCAATTCCGCCTGTCCGAACTGACAGAAATTAAGGGATTAAAAAAAAAGGCTGCAAGTGACACTTTTCGTAATGATAGTTTTGGTCTTCGGCAGAAAAACATAGTATATTTTCTATTAACTATTAATAATATATTTATATGGATTTTACTTTAAAACGGCTTGTACCTTTTTGCTTTCAAATTTGTATAAGTAAAGAAGTTTATGCTTTATGTAGTTTTATTTTAATACTTCTGATCTGATTCTAGAATTTCTTACACCATTTACTCCGTTTCCACTATTTTCTTCTCGAATTCCATCTTAAAAAATACCAGTAAAGAAAAGAAAATTGAAACAATCGCAGCTGCGAAAGCAAAATGTTTTATTTAATGTCTTGTACCGAAAAGTTTCACTAAGAAAAAAACACAATTTTTAAAAAATGGTATTTAATAGTTTTCCTTTTTGGTTACCTTTTTTTATGCAGCAAGTTCTTATAAAATTCGTGACATACCGGTAGTAAAAAATTTAAGAAATGACAATAAGTGTTTCAATTGTAAAATAAATTATTCTGCCCTTTCCCTCATTCTCAGCTAGCAGTGTGTTATAAATATAAATTATGTCATTTATTTTTTTATTTGGCCAACATTTTATAGATAGGGCCTCCCTGCTTTTAACTACTTATGCTCACCTTCTCGTAAGATTCAATCTTTTTCTTGCTGTTCGATTCTCTCTAATATTTCCGTTAAGTGTTTTTATATTATATAATATCGTCTATTTCAGTATTAATGAATACATTAGACTTTAGTGCTGTAAGTACAAAATATTTCATTGAAAAAGATTTATTTTTTAATTATTTTTAAGAGCAATAGTTTAGGATAAGTTAAATCCTGAACAATCTTAACGGTGTGTTAAGAAAGCGGTCTATTTTTTTTATATAATATTTGCCTTGTGTAGTTTATACTACACTCGAATGCTTTCTTATCGTGGTAACAAAAAAAATTTATTTTGCAAAAATATTATAAACTTTTTTTTAAAAACACAAGATAATTAGCTATTACTTCCCTCGTGAATTTTTTTCAGATCATTACGTTTAAGGGTCCTCTAGATGCCGGAAAACATGTTTTCTCAATTCCGTCTGTCTGTAGGTATGTCTGTCCGCGACATAGCTAAAAAACCGCTTCTAAAATTAAGGGCCATGCATGCGAAAAATACAGACTCTATATATATATATATATATATATATATATATATATATATATATATATATATATATATATATATATATATATATAGCCTGTATTTTTCGTTAGTCCCGAGTTTCTGGTTAAGCGATTTTACCGATTTTTATATATCAAATTTTGTCTTATAATTAATAAAAAAAATTACTTATTTTAAACACGCTTTAAAATTGGAACAAGTATTCTATAATTATTTATTTATTGCCTACAAAATTACAAATGTACTAAAAAAGCAAAAAAATGGTGTCAAATATAATAAAAAAATTTTTAAATTAAAATTCACTCGTTAATATCCAGAAGCCAGTGGCAGAAGCTCTGAGCATCGGTATAAATAATGTACAACAGAAACTTGTGCATGAAAAAAAACATAATTTACTTCCGGAGAAGATTAAGAAACGTACACGAAAAAATCCAAAGGCAAAAGATTTAAGTTACAATGCAAAAATGGATATTCATAATGCAATTTATGATTTATACACGTCAAGACTAATATAATCCTTCAGAAACTTTTTAATGTTATAGACATTAAAATTATCATCATTACTTTAAAAGTCCTCATCCTCTGAGTCGTCCTCAAATGGCTCAATGATCATTGGTGCTATTTCGACATCTAGACCTCGTTCTCGATTCCACCATATTAATTTCTCCGTATGTTCCACAGATTTCCGGCGTAATATAATTAATGAATCTTGCCAAACAATTTGCACTTCATCTGATGTAAGACCATCGTTCACGTGTTTTTCGTAATATGATTTTGCCCCAGCCCATATTAATTTTATTGCGTTAAACTGGCAATGGTATGGCGGCAGTCGTAAAACCTCATGTTCATTTTCTCCTAATATTTCATCTACGGCATATATTGTTGGTTTTTTAATAGATTTTGCCATTAAAAGAAGTTCTAGTTTCAGCATATTGGGTAAAGGATTTGGTTTTGTTTTATTAGTTAGTCGTAAATATCACTTTTCTTCCAGGATGAAGTAGGTTGTTTTTTTTAAGATAAATGAATTGTCCAGAATGATTAAAGATGGAGCATCTAAATTTGGAATCAGTTGTTCTTTTAACCACTTTGAAACAGTCACAGTTCATATTATCATGGTAGTCCCTATTTTTGGATGTTGAAGAAAACAGTAAACTTGCACCTGGGAGAAATCCTTTTGAAGAATCTGCATGCAAAATGATGAACCCGTTTTCCCGTCCCACATTCCTTTTTTCTCTTGACACTTTTTACAGACTCGTCCTGCCAAGATTTCGAACCACTCAGTCTTGTCTAAAAATACCACTTTTCTAAATTTTCCGTGTGTTTCTTTAAACACTGGATACGCTGATTTGCAATATGTGGCAACTCGCATAAAAATCTTCGATTAGAGTCCTTTTTATATCGAAAACCCAACATTTTTATTAATTTTGACAACGATTTTAGTCCGATTTCCAATATGCCTCGATTTTTTAAAGTTTCTTTTAAAACCCGAAGGGTTATATTGATTTTTGATATGTATAAACCGTAAATTGCATTACGAACATCCATTTTTATATTGTCACTTAAGTCTTCTGTCTTTGGCTTTTATCGTGTACATTTCTTAAGCTTCTTCGGTACTAAATTATGTTTTTTTTCATGCACAGTTTTCTGCACAGTCCTTATACCGATTCCCAAAGCTTTTGCTACTCTCTCCTGGATATTGGCCGGTGAATCTTCATTTTCGTAATATTTTGTTAGATTTAATAAAATTTTTTTCGCTTGTGGATGAAAAAACTCGAAAATTGTTTTCTATTACTCATTTTGTCACTGACTTGTCAATCTGACTTTGAATTGACATCGCTCAAAAATGTTTGCAACTGCTGGTATTTATATGTTTATCCTCTTTTTTCATATGAAAATATCATAGGTCTATCTAATTCATCTTCCGGATTTTATTCGGAGGATATGATTCCACGTAATAAAAGAAAAACAAACTTAAAAAGTTTGTCGTTAATAAATCGTATGACCCGCACGATACAACTGCTTTTGACTATATAACTTTTTCATGTGAACCTATACTTTTCAGCTGGTAAAAAGGTAAAATACGGAAAATGTGGTGCATTCACTTTCATCAGAGTTTAAATAATCCAAAAAGTCCACAATCATTATGGGCATGGGCGTTATTTATTGCTAGTATTCTTTTTACTTCATTTATTACGATTCCGAAAAACCAAGTAAAATTTAGAACATAATTTTTTTGTCAGTAGCTTGTGTTAGTAGTTAGCCAGTATACACCTTTTATAGCATCTAATATACAGAATTTGATTGAAATTATAATTTTAGTACTGTATTTAATATCTAGGGCTATTGTTTTGAATACCTTTTATTTTATATTTATTGTGATTTATAAAACAATAAAAAGTAAAATGAATTAGCATAATAAAGTGTAAAAGCAGCTTTAAAAGCTATCATAGAAATTTATTTACAATTAGTACTTAGCTCTCAAACTAAAAAGTATGTAACAACTTAATACAATTAAAGTAAAACCAAATAGATAAAAACTTAAATGAAATGAATACTAGTACGTAGAGTTCTTTTCACGAATTGCAATAACTGCTTCAACTCTTACTGATATACATGCATGCATCTTTTATAACTTTTTATTATATACTTTAATTGTTTGTTGTTGCTTATATGCAGAGATTTAGAGTTTTTACTGGGTTGTTGTTGAAGCAAAATCGGTCAGACTGTAAGCGATTATAGCAATTCTTTCATACATAATCCAGTTAGTCAGTGAATGTCCCTTTAATTGCAATTTCCATCGTCAGCGCGATTACAGACAGTTTACATAATTTCACGAGTTTAACTAAATAGGGTATCTAATGGAATGTTAAATTAACGGGCACTAATTATATATGGATTAATGGGAAGGATAAATTATGAATTTGAAATTTTCGTTTTTAGAAAAAACACCATTAAAATATGAATTATTAAATAGTTGTTGGTTTTGGCATTAATTATGAAATCTGCCTTCTCTCTGTTGTAAGCCTAAAAAAATGAACTTATTTCAAGTCAAAAAATAAATTTAATAAAATGAACAGTTTTGCATCATTTGGATCAAAACATGTTAAAGTGAAATTACTTTATGATGTTTTGCATCCATTTTCACGAGGCATCTTCAGGGATTTTTACTCAACGACATCAGACCATTAAATAAACCTGGATTTATTCAAGTTAGCTTTTATATCTCAAGTTAGCTTTTATATCAAGCATCTGGCTTGTACTCTCCGAAACAGTATTAAGATCGGTTTCCACTTGTTCTGTAGACTGCCTGACTCATTTTTATTTTGTTCTAACAATGTACAAAATATTTACGAAATAATATAAGACGTTTAACATATTTTTTAAATTCTGTTTACTAAATTTCAAAATAACATGGTTCTAATTCAAACTTATAATCATTCATAAACAAGAAAATACATAAAACCTATAATTTCTAGCCTAATTGAATTGCTCTGCGTGTCCCCTCATTAACCTCGTACTCATTTGCGTTTAAATTTCTAATTTCTTCAACAGCTTTCCTCTGAATGTATTCAATATTATTATTATTTCTTTCTCTATAAACTGTATCTTTTAAATAGCCCCAAAGGAGGCATCCAACGGCGTTAGATCTCGGCTGTTTGCGGGCCAGCTGATTATTCCATATCTCTCCATCCACACTTAATTATTTTGAAGAATGTCTCTTACTCTCACAATAATATGAAGTGCTGCATCGGTTTGTTGTCAAATTATAATTTGTCTAGTTTAAAATGGTAGTTCATCGATAAAGTGCTCAATTTAAGTTCCAGATATCTTAACCCATTTAAGTTGCTATGGATAAGAACCGGACCTAACATCTTATGCCTCAAAATGACGCATCAAACTAGTATTGAATGCCGTCCTTAAAAAGCAATTGGCAAAAAAAATATATAGCAGTTTTTCCGAATATAAACAATCTGGTAAATATCGCTTCATGCATCGTCCATAAAATTTTATTGATATAATCTCAATCTTGATTAAGACTTACTCTTACAAATTACACACATTCATGTCTCCTTTTTTGTTCGTTATTTAATTGTTGAACTAGCCTAATTTTAAAATCTTTGTATCTATTTTGCTTTAAAGTTCTCTGAACTTTTCCAGAACTAACTCTCTTGCTTCGTAGTCGATACCTTGTATCTCTGACACAGTCACATAGATTTTCTTGAAAATAAAGTTATATATTAAGGTTACTTTCTTCATTTTTATGTTTCGTCGTTTTCTTATTTCATAAACGCGTTGCTGCGTGAAATAATTTCTTTATAATATATATATATATATATATATATATATATATATATATATATATATATATATATATATATATATATATATATATATATATATATATATATATATATATATAAAAGAGAAACAGAAATTTCAATTTCTGTGCGGTTCTTGGTCGTAAAAAGTTATACAAAACGAAACCAGTAACGGTAAGGATTACTCCTTCACCATTTTGTCGAGAATCGACCTGGTTTCGTTTTGTATAACTTTTTACAACCAAGAACCGCACAGAAATTCAAATTTCTGTTTCTCTTTTATTTTTGCACAGATGTGTCGTCTTGTGCTCCAAAGTAGGTCGCATCTAAAGCGATTTAGTTGCACCATAGTACCTACAGATGGCGCAACTGGTTGCCTATTTCCCTCGTCGACTTTCAAAGTCGAATGACATGACACCTTGTTTGTTTCAGGGTTTGGGTATTTCGGTTTTAATACCGATACCCCCCAAGGAAACTGCCTGATGAGCCTTGCCGGGGTAGATACCACGGTAGCAGATGGCACCTTGGCCCCGGAAACAAACATAGCGTCATGTTTTGGTCGATTCTCGACAAAATGGTGAAGGAGTAATCCTTACCGTTACTGGTTTCGTTTTATATATATATATATATATATATATATATAAAATGTAGCCTTTGTTAAAATATATACCGTAAATCTACCGGCCACTGGCTCTTAGACTATGAACGATCACTAATTTGTATAAATTAACCCTAATTTGAAGAAAGGATTCAGGTATTTTTTTCTACATTTTGTGTTACATTTCATTTCAAGATTTTTTTATCTAAGTGTTCGTAAAACATATGTCATGTTTTTTTAATAAAATAAACAAAAAATTTAATTTTTTACTACCATATTAACAAATTATTGGATCTAATACTGACGAAATATTAAATATTTATTGCAGAACTGACAAGAAATTTAATCAAATACAATAAACGTACTTATTCATTTTGCACAATAGTACACAAAGTTAATGTGAGACCTAATGTCTTCGTCATTATTGGAAACAGAAGGTAATGTTTACATCCTGCATATTTTTAAATGTTTGAATACAATAGTATATATATACTTAACTTTGTTTTCAAATTATAGACGTGTTTTAGTAAAACATACAACTTTAGAATATATATATATATATATATATATATATATATATATATATATATATATATATATATATATATATATATATATATATATATATTTATATAATATACAAAAACATTGAATTTAAAACAGATTCTTACAAGGTTCAAAAGATGTGCTGAAATTGATGTCTATTAGAAACAATGCAAGCATTAAACCAAGAAATAAGTTTTCTAGAACAAGTTGCTCTATTCATGTCTGGGAAGTGATTTTGTTACATGTGTTCTAGTATAATTTTAGTTATATAAATTTGAGATATCATCTTATGTCCTTCCTAGCTTTTGAAATTTTTTATTTTTACATAAATAATACTTTCCTTTAAGAAGTAATTCGTTTAAAATATCTCTAAGAGACCTACTCTAATAATTACAAAAAAAAAGCAATGTCTCGGTCTCAGTCAAGTGGATTTAATACAGTAAAAAAGCTACTATTACTCGTGTTTCACCAAACAAACAGGCATCATCAGATCTAAAATGCATTAGGAACCTAATAGTAACCTATTTAATAAATTAAGAATTAAAAGGCTTACCTCAAAACATAAAAAACATGTGAAATATATAAATCTGGCACATACAACTACATAATTAAACAACCGCTACAGCGAGCTTATGTCTTCCAAAATTATTTTTCCCCCTCCGTCTATTGTAAGCAACCTATTTTGACACTGCTTTGACAGGATATAAGTCAACTTACATCCCTAGGGAAATAATAATCTAAAATTATTATAAGTAGCTTTAATTTTTAATTTCATCAACATATTACAAAAATCCGGTGATATTAATCGAAATAAATATTAATGGTACAATTATTAAAATTATTTACCTTATTAACAAAATTTGGAAACACGTTTTCTCGATTTTCTGACTCCACAGATCCTTCATTTCTAACCAATGTTTCTGTCACTGTTGAAGCACTGCAAGAGACTTCTGACTGGGTCTTATTGTATACAATTTTATTCGCTAGTTCCTTTTTATTATTGAGGCTCTCAGCTACGTAACTTTCCGCAATAGTAGAGGATTTCCATCAACCATGTCGCTTGATAGCTAATACATCAACTCCAGTATTTGCTAATAAAGTTGCCGACGTTCTTCTAAGAGAGTGTCCAGTATACATTTTGAAGTTCTTAAACTTTAGAAATTTCGCAATTTTACTTGGAATTGACGAAAATGTATTTTTCCCGACAGGCTGCTTTAAGCACTTTCCATTTTGATATCGCACAAAAAAGCGCGGATTAATAGTCGGTATGTGGGATCTTGTATCAATGTACTTTTGAATTATTTTGAAATGACAAACCTGAGTGTCGTCACTTTTGTGTGTAGATGTACGTGACATTTTTGGAGACAGGAATGGTCACAATTACGACTTCTTGACTTATTTTAAAATTGTCCAGTTGCATTTCACAGAGATGATTAGAACGGCACGCTCTAGCAACTCCCATTACCATTACGACCTTCATCAATAAGTATATATCATCGGGGGCTTAAAGCATGAACTTATTCACATCTTCCCTGTTAAACACATTCGATTTTTTGGGTCTATAACTATCATTTTTTAGATACTTAAAAATATCTATATTTCCCTCTATAAAAAGGGTGGACTTCAACATCGAATACTCACACCATAAGCTTGATGGGGACTTCAATATAGCACTTTTTTCGTGGAAATACGCCAAAAACAAGATTTCTGAGACTGCAGTAGCCGTCTTGCTTTGGCACCAATTCTTAAAGGGTTTATATGTTGCTTCATACCTTTTTTTCAACTTTTCCGGTAGTAGAGATAAACAAGCAATATTCGCTGATTCTTCTATGTCTGAAACAACAACTTTTCCACACAGAATTAAACAATTCGACTTCTTCAAACTTTTCACTAAGAATTTTCAACTTGACGTTGTTGATAAAAATAAAAACTGCTTATGTTGCTCTGGCAACGGATCACGGCTGCCTTCATTTTTAATGAGAATGCTATCGAATGTAATGATAATGAAAATCCAAAAATATATCCAGCATTTTCTTGTAAACATACAATATAAGGGGAGGGAAAAATGTTATATATTATATCTGATGAAAGTACATTAACCAGTCTCGAACTTTTTTGCCAGCCCTCTTTTTCCTCTATTAAATCCACTTGACTGTGACTGAGACATTGTTTTTCTTTTCTGCACTTTTCTTTAAGACAAAACATCAGGCAAATGTGGTTTACCGCAACCCTTATTAACAGTTTACTCTCAAGAACGAGCAAACTCCAACTTGCTATTCATGGTCCATTGTAAACTCATGTTTACTAAGACAATTAACATACAGATAGACAACAGTAATTACTGAAACGCTGCCGCAATAAGATTATACGGAGTTGACATAATTTAGTCGATTTAGCTGAATTAGGTGTATGTGTATTAGTAAATTAACGCCGGGTGTATGCGGTCTTTAACGAATTTAACTAAATACCTGATAAATATTTGTAGAATACATTAAACAAAACACCTAAGCAGTTTAAAATTCAAACATTATTATAAAAAATCGGTTCTTTATCCGTTAAGAATCTTTCCCTTAATTAGGAATAGAGAAGTGTGACCCAATTTAGTCCGATAAATAGTCATATTTTATTATTGGGTGCCATTTTGTTCCACCATTTTGGATTTCTACCGAAATTTTACAAATTTCTACCTACGCCACACTTGATTTTGGGCATAATTTAAAATAAATTGAATAAGTAGTTTTTACAATGACACATAATTTCTTTCGGTCATGTTGAATTCGTTCCGGTTCTCTGTATCACATTTAATTTTTATGCAAAACTTAAAGCCGATCGAGATTTCTTCACGATAATTTTTTAAAATATTTATTTCTTCCACAATTTTACTTGTTTATCTGTATACCACACTAAATACTACTAATACAAAAAATGAAATTAAACTACATGGATTTTTACTAAAATATTACCAGGTTATCCCCATATGACCATTCATTTTTGACCAAAATTTGAACTCGACAGGGTAAGTAGCTTTTAAGCTATGCTGTGGTTTTATAGACAGATAGACAGAGAGGTACACACCGACAGAACTTATCAAACATAATATTTGGCATTTAGAAACGCTAAAATATAAAGGGAAATAATTTGTTTGGTCGCCATTTTGTTCCGCCATCTTAAATTTGTACCACAATTATACCAGTTCCTTTCTATACCACAATTAATTATTGCACACAATTTGAAATCAATCCATTAAGTAGCTTTTTCAGGTAAAATTTTTAAATATTTTATTATACCATTTTCTTTCACTATCTTAGATTCGTACCGAAATTTTACCAGTTAATTCCTACATAGCTTTTGGTTTTTGTGATAATTTGACGTAAATTGGATAAGTAGTTCTTTAGTAATTTTTTTTAACATTTCATAAGTCTGCCATTTTTTTTTTTCGACGTATTGGATTTGGATTGGAGAAATATGACCCTCAGATTTTGACCAAAATTTGAAGTCAATCGGGTAAATATTTTTTAAAACGATGCCGCGAACAGGCTGACCGACAGACAGACACACAGATTGGGAAAACATGTTTTTTGGCATCTAGGGACCCTGAAATGAAAAGATTGGCCACCATTTTGTTGCGCCATCTTGAATTCGTTCCATAATTATACCAATTGATCTTTATACCACAATTAATTGCTGCACAAAATTTGAAATCAGTCCACTAAGTAGTTTTTTCTGGCAGCAGTTTTAATAATTAAAACATTTTGTTTCGCCATTGGATTCGTACCAAAATTTTACCAGTTAATTCCTACATAGCACTTGATTTTTGTGCGATTTTGAAGGAAATTGTATAAGTCAGTGGCGGTTATTCAGGTGAAGTAGGTGAAGTGGCACTCCACCAGGAAAAATAAACAAGCAAACATCTAACTATATTTATTATATATCTCTTGAAATGTAAGTTTTTGCATTCATTTATTCACCTAATTAGCAAAAAATAAACTGTACATCTCGAATAAATATTTTACTTGACCGTTGGCGGCATGTCTTTTTAAAACTTTCAATCGAAATTTATTATAACAACTATAACATTGGCCCAAAACGCTTCGACTTTGCTGGAGGTGCTATATTTAGTTTACGACTTTCCTACTACGTTGCCATGGCAACGCGAACGCCATGAGGTCGACCGCATGGAAGATTAATGTTAACCAGCGCCATACAACGCTCTCGGTGAATTGCTAACGCAGTACACTACACCCACGTGTCGTTCAGTTTGGGGTGGTTGTTTACTTTTATTTTCGCGGATTTCGTTGCAACCGGATAGTTCCTTTGCAGCTTACTTGACTGTTTTGTGTTATATTTATTTATGTTGTTACAACTTTATTTGGTGTCGGGTTTATTAATTTACATTATTGATGAATCCGATTACGGATGTAGTTTGCATTTTATTGGAAACTCCATTTAATCGATGGAAGGATTTGCAGGTATGTTAAATATACGAAGGTCTTTACACAAACATGAAGACTCGGCGGAGCATTTAAAATGCGAATTAATGCTAAAGTCATTTGCAAGAAATCAAAGCACTATAGCTGACACTTTAAAAGAAAATGCTAAACTATATAAAATACATTTTAACGAAAACGTTCGATTAAATAGACTATTTAGGTGCTTGGTAATTGATGCAGTTTTGTACCTTGCAAAACTAGAGTTAGTCTTTCGCGGCCATGATGAATGCAGCGAGTCAATAAATAGGGGGAATTTTAAAAAGCTTTTAGGTTTATTAATATCGAGAAGTTTCCAAGAACTAAAAGATCATCACGAAAAAATTAAAAATGTTTTTACTGGTGACTCGAAAACTATTCAAAACGAAATAATTAATTATTAATTGAATGAATTTCTGATTATTTAAACGATCATGTAAAAAATGAAATAATGAACACACAGTTTTTTTCTGTGCACGTGGATGACACCACTGATATTACGCAAACCTCCCAGTGCTCCATAATTTTAAGATACGTTAATTCAGAAGGTTCAGTAGTCGAGAGATTCTTAGGATTTTATAATGTCAACTCCGATAGAACGTCGGAAAATTTATATTCTCTATTGGATCAAATTTTGGAGCAATTTGACTATAAACATAAATTAATAGGGCAATGTTACGATGGCGCAAGTGTGATGTGTGGCCATCTAAATGGCCTTCAAAAAAAAAAAGAAAAAGCGCCGCAGGCTGTATTTGTCCTGATGCAGCAAAGTTTTTAAATATTTCTAAATGTCGATTTTTTTTGCAGGCCTTAGTGGTATTCCCTCATTTTTCATTACTCAGCCAAACGAACATATGCTATTATATCTGCATCTACGAGGCGTATACCAACAATTACAGAAACTCGTTGGTCTTCAAATTCGAAATTAGTAAATGTGATTGTTCAAGTTGCGTTCTTCAAAAAAAATCGTTTGACATTCATTTTTGCATATGCATATATCAAACGCTGTCGTGCGGCGCTCTGTAAAAAAAGAAATGAAAATTGTCTTAATACCATTCTTGATAAAGCAAATTCTATTACAGGAATAAAGCATTAAAAACGTGAGCTTGCTAAGCTTTCACCTGATGAAATTCGGGCTAGGTATAGAACCATTTTTTAAAAAATATTGGACCATATTTTAATATAAATGACACTAAGCTTTCAAGACTCTGAAAAACTTACATTTTTATGTTTGGCAGATTCTGCTAAATTTTCCGAATATGGTTTAAATTTTCCGACTGGCCCGTTTGAAAATTTGTTACAGCTATATGGGGAAATATTTTCAAAAAGTCAACGACTTAAAAATTAGCTTGGTCTTATTTTTGCCAATGACAGTAATTGGAATATATCGCTGCAAGAGGAAATGAAAAAATTAAGGAAAATAAAGATATTTTAACCAAAGCATATAAAGTGTTTTCCGTTATTTTGACAATACCGTCGACAAGTGCTTCAGTGGAAAGAAGTTTTTCTTGCCTCAAAAGTGTAAAAACTTATTTAAGAAATAAAATATCTCAAAAAAAATTTACTTCTCTAGACAATATTTCAATACAAAAGGAATGTCTGGAGGAGATTAGGGCAGCTCATCCATTTTATGAGGATGTGATAAATAAATTTGCTGCTATGAAGGATAGGAGAATTGATTTAGTATACAAAATTTAAGTAAGTCGTAAAAAAATATTCTACCCCTTCCACGTATAAAAAAAATTCTGTAAAAAAAATTATTGCGATATTTTCTTGCTTCATTTGCACTTCACTTACTTTCTCACCCGCGAGCCGCCACTGGTATAAGTTGTTCTTTAGCAATAATTTCTTTAACATTTCATTAGGTCGCCATTTTGTTTCGCCATGTTCAATTTTTACCAAAATATAACCAGGTCGTTCCCATATGACGCTTAATTTTTGACCAAAATTAAAAGTTAATCTGATGAGTAGTTTTTTAGCCATGCCGCGAACAGACAGACAGACTTTCCAGACATAACGTCATCTATTAATATTCTCGAAACTAGAATCTGCTATCTTCTCTTATATACTATTCGATGAAAAAATGTATTATTCTAATAGATATCGAAACTTACTTGGGTCATACATGCAAATCAAATCTAAGTGAGACCTCTTGAATTACAGCCTGCCAAGTTGTAGGGTATTAATTAAATTTTTTTGTAGGTCTCAATTTCTGTTAATATATAAAGCGTGTTGTCTAAAAAATCATATGATTTCATACCTTTCTATACCAGTATAGGGCGATAAACACCAAAGAAACACGCTGTATAGAAGCCGGAAATCTTGAACGTTTGAGGGACAGCTTTCATCTGCATAAAAAATCAAAGAGATTGTGGGTATACACACAAAAAACTTCATGATATTCTCAGAAATGACAACAACGACCCCATTCTGGATTCAAATGAAATACTTGAAACTTAGAAAACCTATACAGAAAATTTATTCGACGACGATAGAGCTGATAATCCACCTGAAATAAACAGCAACCAAGTCATATCTGCAATGAAGTTAATGAGAAATAACAAAGCCCCTGGTCCTGATGGCATGTATGCCGAAACGATCAAACTGTTCACTGAAGATAATATATATTTGTTGGTGAAGTTATTTAAAATGATCTATGACACTGGTCAAATACCCAAAGAATGATTGTACTCCACATTTATAACACTTCCAAAAATATCAAATCCAAAACATGTAAAAACTACCGCTTTAGTAGTATCATGAGTCACTTATAAACTTATTATTACGAATACTACGCACGAAACTATATTAAAGCGGTGCGGAAGTGAGTAGGGTGAGTCAATTTGGTTTCAAGAGAGGTTTTGGGACAAGAAAGGCTATTTCTAGTCTGCAAAACTTAGTGGAGAATTGCTATAACCCACGCAAAGATGTCTTCTTGTGTTTTATAGACTACGAGAAGGCCTTCGATAATGTGAAGCGTGACCTGCTACTGAGGTATTTACAACTGGACCGGAATGACAAATATGTGAGACGAATCGACGATAAGTGGGATCCAGAAATTGTAATAAAATGTTGAATACAAAAGGCCAGAACTACTCTTGTCAAACTCAAAAGGTTGCTCACGAACCGCAGTCTAAACTTTAACATCAGGTATAGAATGATGAAACGCTATGCTTGGTCTGTTCTTCTGAATAGAATAGAAGCATGGACCCTAAGACTAAAATATATCAATAAACTATAAGCTTTTGAGATGTGGATTTCCGTAGAATGCTTAAAATTCCATGGACAGATTTTTTCAGAAACGGGCAGGTACTTCAGAGTGCGGGACTTGCGAACAGGGATCTTTTTGAGACGATGAACAGCCGTAGGATTAGTTATTTGGGATACATAATGAGATGAGAGCGCTATAAGTTGCAACGCCTTATCTTGCAAGGAAACATCGAAGGAAGACGAGGTATAGGACGCAAGCAATTATCTTGGCTTCGTAGTATCAGCAACTGGTCAGCCCTTCGTGATTTCGCATCACTCAATGAAAAATGTTTCATATATCCGTTATTATAATACATATAAAAATGTTAAATATAAAAGAAACTAATTTATAAATAATTTTTAAAATGATAAAACTAACAAGTTTTTTCTCTTTTTAAGTATAATAGCACAGGCATTACTAAATTTTTATAATGTGCGAAATAACTAGACACATTTTATGTAAAAAAGAACTGTTTCCGACATATTTGAGTTGCATCTATATTAAAACAACAAAGTTTTTTTAACAAAACTTATACTGTTATGTGGATCTGTCCCGTTAGGTCAACACCACGATCGTCAATAAAACCATCTTAAAGCCATAAACTATCATTAAAGCCATAATTTAACTTGTACCGACATGCGGAAGCTTCGAAGCCAAAATCATGTTTCTATGTTCCTTTTCTATAACCTCTCCAAATATTACAGAAAATAAATAAAATAATAAAAAAAAGGATATAATGCATATTAGCATTTGAATCAATCTTTCAAGGCCTACTTCACATATTTATCCGAATATTAATATGAACTATATTAATTTTCTTATGGAAGGATTATAGAAAGAAAGATGGGAACATCGCCTTCGTTTGTTATTAGGTATCGATTTTTAATATCGTCTGTTGGAAAACAAAGCAAAATTGGATATTTGACTCTAAATTATAATATAGGTTTAAGTACTGCGTTTGTACAATGAGACCTTAGACTTTACGCATGTAATTTCAATCAAAATTAATATCTCTCAAACAAAAAAAAACACTAGTGTTATCAAAATAATCGACGTTTTGAATTATATTTTCTTAGTTATAGTTTTTACAGTGTATGTAAAATAAAAATTCTTTTGTCTATGGGCGCGAACATCAAAGAAGCCGATAAAGCTGATTCGTTATCGGAATTTTGCTCTGTAATATGTATTCCTCACTTATTCGTCGATTTAATGTACTATAGTTTCAAAATATATATATTTTCCCTCACACTGTTGTTTTTTTTTCAGAAATTTGCACCAGCATGACACTGAAAGGAATGCGTCTAAACGTGCCACGAGCGGTTCGGGCAGGACACTCGGTTACTCTCGGCTGTGAATACGATCTCGAAGGCGCCATGCTGTATTCAGTGAAATGGTACCGTGAAAACGATGAATTCTATAGATATGTGCCGAAAGAAGAACCGCCCATCAGGGTTTTTCCGATACAAGGTGTTCGAGTGGATGTAAGTTCAAAAAATAAGATTTAAGTTATCGAATATTAACACGGTCGCAGACATTTTATAGACAAGTTCGTATAAGAATATTGTGGGGATATTTTCATTCTTATCGATTGTTATCTATATATCGAACTAACAATAGGCAACTGGAAAAATATCGATATATCGATATGTATCCGATAAGTATATATAGGCATCAAATAATACCGATAGATATCCGTCAACTATCGATAAATATAAAATTTATTAAATGGGTGAAATATTTATAAAGCTGAGGACTTTTTTTGCTCGCTAATTTGTTTGCGAGGACGTTACCCCCCAAGAAATGTCTCTCAAAGCCGTTATTGTCGCTGCAAAATCGATATGACGCAAATATCGATAATGTCGTAAAATCTGTTATCGCCCATCCCTATTCAGAACCTGACACTAATGGTATTTCTCATCAAATACTTAATGCGCTAAAGATATTCTTGGCGTTTTATCATGTCAATTTCGCTTAAATTAGTGTGTTCAGTGTCCCAGTTAGTTAATATCCGATAATAACGCTGGCAAAATTACACATGATCTGTACATCACAGACGACTCTATAGGAGACCTGAAATATCAGCAAGGTAATTCTATGTATGATAATGACGAATCTAGACACAAAGATCCGAGTTTTTATTTACTTCAGAATGATGTTCATGGTACTGGACTAGGTAAAAAATATAAATTGGATTATGAAACACATTTTATCATTCATGAAATGCATATTTGATAGTAATGTACGGGTCTTGTAAACAATTATACCCACGGAATTTGATAATTTTTTAATATAAAATAGAAAGTTTACCTTCATTTAACTGTTTTAAGAAAATAAAAGAAATGGATGAACCACTTTTTCTATTAAAAAAACCAAAAAGAAATTCAATATTTTCACTGCATTCCAATACGCCATATTCCTTAATATGACAATTTGAAGAAAGGCTATCTTGCATTGTTGCCAAACTTACATTATTGTATTGTATTAAATTTTTCACGTTTGTCTCCCAACAGTAACGCATTTGGATCCCTGTGCCCCCCTATGTCTAATACAATAATTACTTCTAACTTTTAGTTAGAAATAATAATTTTGGTGTTATAAAGCATTATAATATAATCAGTCTTTTACGTAGTTCATAAATTAAGTTTGTGAAAAATATGTTTTTAGCGATACGCCAAAAACAAGTTCAGTGCAACCTTCCGAAACCTTAGTTTTTTTGGATATAATTTGAAAAAGTGCCTCATCCATCAATTTTTGTGTATAGGAACTATTAAAAAAAGGTAATCTTTCAAAGGTATATTGTAAATTTATTAAATTCCAAGGGTAAAATTCTTTACAAGAGCCGTAATTTACTAATATATTTATGCGAGTTCGACCATACTTTTGATGGGCTCAAACAAAATATTGAAAACAAAGCACCAATAGAAGTTTTTGAACTGAGCCAGGAATGAACAGGTTTATATATTTGAAAAAAAAACAATTCCTGAGGGTGAACCAACGCGTTTTGTTACAAATATTTTTAGTAAAGAAACCCATTTTTTTGTAAAGGTCTTTTGAGTAACCAAATAAACTTTCGTTCTGTTAGGGATTTGTTTTCACTCGACCGATATTTCCCTGTAGCAGAAAATTTGAGTAAATCTGCGTAGATTCAGATCACAGAATGAATATGATCCATTGCATAAAATAAGTTGGCTACTGAAAACTATTATAAAGTTAATCTAAAATATGTTTTCTTCTCCCAAGGCATTATCCTGTGATGAGTCATTCTGGCTTTTTGATTGAATTGAGCGTCTATATAAAAAATAAAGAGTAAATACGGGATCAACTGTTCAAATAATGGTTTGGTCCTAACAGTGGAGTAATTATCGACGAGCAGGAGATCGCAACACCCTACCATACAGCAAAATGGAACAGCGCAGGGGAGGGCACTTTCTCCAAAGTCATCTGTTATTTTTCCGACTCTGTTTTTAGGATGGCATTTGTTTATAAAAGTATTATATAATGTATGAATGACCTTTTTTTAGTCATTAATTATTTTCTGTATGTGCAGATAGGCGGGTCCTTTGTCCAAACCTGCATGTGGATCCGAAATTTGTAGTTAAAAATGGGTAAATATCGTAATTTATGAAAGGTAATCAAACACCTGATACCTCGCTAAGTGAATTTCACTTTCGTACATCAAAACAATGTCGAAATGGGTTAGAGGTGCTGGAAAAAAATATATTTTAGGTAATACTGGAGATTATATTTATGCATAGGAATATTTGTCAAAATAACCATTACAATTAAAATTAAAAAAATTTTCGAGTGTTAAGAAAAAGACAGCTATTATACTAAATAATAATTCAAATATTTGAGCTTATTTGCCTTTCTTCACAGTTCGACAACAAGGATTTGGTTCACTTTAGTCCAATCTTTGCTTCTCTGAGTTTTGAATCCAGTACTAAAAATTCTACAGTTATTTACTTTAAATAACCATATTGCTTAAACTCTTAGCCCTTAACGGAAATATTAAACTGTGCTAATAGTCTTATATATTAGAAACATTAATATGAAAAGAAAGACGAAAATAAAATATTTAATTATTATAAATAATTAAATATTTTATTAATTAAATTTTCCTCACAAATTGTATGGTAATTCAATATCTACATTTCTTTTGTTCTCATTTTCAAACACAAATAAGTACGATTTGTAAAATATCCCGTTATAAAAGTAAATAACAAAATACTTAAGCAAATAATTCGCTCGAGGAGTCGCAGATACCCTAATGGAAATGACGATTTAGAATAGGTCCTGATTACGTGGTGAACAGAGATCATTAACGAGCTCTTTAAATATTCACCTTCGCTGTTCTCTTATTTTAATTCTCTTTTGTTCTAAATAAACGAAACGATGTTTTCATTAGTTGAATTGACTCCGAAATGTAACGAAAAATGAAGAAGAGATAAGGACTGTGGATGTATTGCATATTTTCCCAAGAAATTATGAAAACAATCATGACTGAGTGCTATATCGTCAAACACAGGTTTAATTTTACCAAAAACTTTAAGTTGGATGTTTATAGTCAAACGTTCAAAGAAATTAAAATGTTTGATTCCGTTTGAGGCATATGGAAGTTTTTTGCATATATGAATCAGCAAATAGCGCTTGTTTAATTTTGCTATGAGAAGATCGAAAGAAGGTATGAAGCAGTATATAAACATTTCAAAAATTGGTACTTATAGTTATGTTAATTACTGCAGTTTTGGAACCTCGCTTTTGGCGAATTTTCAATTTCAAACTACCATATTGAAATCGCCTTCAAAAGTGTGGGATTAGGATAGAATACCACCTTTTTTATAGATATTTGCAAATATCCGAAATTTTGAACATGCCGAATAGGAAAAAGAACGAGTATATATCCAAAAAATTCAATGTGTTCAGCAAGGAAGATGAGAATAAGTTCATGCTTGAAGTCTACGACGATATTTATTTATTGATTAAGGTCGTAATGGTAATGAGATTTGTTGGAATTTAACGTTCTAATAAACTTTGTGAAATAAATGTAAATAATATTAAAATAAGTCATGTGGTCAAAATTGTCACTATTCCTGATTCAATAAATAGAATCTCACGTATATCTATAGTTACAAAAAGTGATGTGAGGCTGTCATTTCAAATTCATTAAAAAGTACATTGAAAGAATCCTGCATGGCAACCCGTCGGGAAAAACGAGTTTTCATTAATTCATAAAAAATAAAAAAAACAAGAAAACATATCTCCCAATTTTGTAAATAATGTTCATAATTAATTATTATTACTTAATATTATTGAAATTTCAAGAAATTTTAGCTCGAAATGGTATTAATAAAATAAAATATTAAAGCTACTTATAATTCTACTTAAAATATAACGGAAATTTCGTATTTCTTTTTTCCTAGGGATGTAGATGGACTTACATCCTGGCGATAAAGGCAACTGATATTTTGCTGAGTGAATTTCAATTTCGTAAGTCAAAACAGTGTCAAAATGGGTTAAAGATGGAGGAAAAAGTTTTAGGCAATATATAGGAATATATTTTTGCCTAGGAAATTTTGTCAGATTAAGATTAATCAGAATAATACTATTACACAACTGAGGAGTTTCCCGTAAAAACCACATATGTTTTTTTTCCTGAATATTAGTTGGTAATATGGTTAAAATATCTAAACCCCTTTTTAAATATCGACCTTAATAATTTCCTTAAAGAATCCCAGTTATGGGTACAAAACGCGATTAAAAATTGTAATATTCCTATTAAAACCAAACTTGTCATTGACATTTGTCATGTCATTACGGGAATATTATCTCGTGGTGACAAGACGTGGCGATATACTATATTTCAAAAGTGCGTTAATTTTTATTATTGCTAATACCACAGCTCCATATTTTCAACAACAGCTTCGGCTCCATGTTAATTAGAAGACGGCCTGTTGCAGAAAGCTCAATTAAAGTATAAAATGTTTAACGGATTGTCAAATTTCACATCGACTTCCTAGATTTCTGTAAGCAACTTGTCAAATCGAAATAAATATTCTAAACAGCAATTAAGTTTTGTGCAATCGGGGGCTGAATGATAAATTATTATTTTAATGAGCCAGTATATCTTTCAAGTTGGCATTATACTGGTGACTGGTTAATGGCAATGCCGCTACATGACAAAAAATCAACTTTTATCCGAACTGTTTTGATTCCATTCATCTAAAAACTAATAAAATAAAAAAAAATTAGTAGCTTGTCTGAAAGTTGTAGACAATAGAGTATTCTGAATAAAAATCACTTGCATTGTCTTTAATTTAAATAATCCCCAACGTTTTGATCAGGGATGTACCTGAAATCGTTACCAAGTGTAAAAAAAGTTTTTGCACTTGATATAACTTTGTAAAAATGAATAAGCCAGAAAATATCGCTCTTAATGACGAATTCGTCAAGAATCAATTGAAAACTGAAAATGTTTCACGCAGAGACCAAAAAAGTATAGAACTATTAGATGACGATAACACTAGTGACAAAAGGATATGAATACTTTACAACAGTTGTTTAAATTTCTGTTCACTTTGGATTTTCGCTCAATAAAAATACCTATATTTTTCGTTAATATACAGGGTGTTTTCTAAGTAAGTAAAAAATTCATATTCTTTAGCCAATTTGATGGAAAATTTTCATGTGAACATATGTTCTCAGACGCTTCGTTTCCAAGTGCCGAAGTTTTAAGAAAAAACCTTTTTTTATAATATCTGTGATATCGCTGTAAATGTTTTTGTCAAATTTGGTGCACACATTCTATTGATCTACAGGCATTTTTCGATATACCACAACTTTTTTTATTTTTATCAGTGATGTTCTTATGTGATTTGCTTTGATTATGTTGGAAGAAAAAATAGTACGCCAGTGTTTTTTCTTAATCCCCATTGATTTCTGAGCAATTTTCTAACTTGCCTTTTTTTCGTCAGATACAGTTTTTGCTTAATTAATTACTGAATGTCAAAATCATTTTTGACAATCAAAAATAATATATATTCAGCTTGTATTTTGATTTGAGTTCGCATTTTAACCGCACTTTTTAGTTTCTGTTGTTGCATATATAAATTACCTGTTCTTTATTACGTTTTAGTTTATTGTTCGTCATTTTAATAATTACTGTTAAATTATTAAAAGTAACATACCCTGACAGTGCTTAATTACAGAAACTTGTTAATGAACTGGCTGATGAAAATTCTTTAGTAGCACACCGGATTTACCTAGAAACATATCCCGACAGACAAATCCCAAATGTTCGCACATTTGCAGAGTTCTCCAACGCTTAGTAGAATTTGCGAGGAAGAGAGATATTTCAGGAAGGCGTACCACACCAAGAACTCCTGATTTGAAAAAAACAATTTTTAATGATACTTGATGGTGCTACATACAGACGATTTCTTGAAGAAGATTTACACCCTTTATTAGATGACATCCCACTTATGCTAACAAATAGAATTTGGTTTATGCATGATGGTGATCCGGCAATAACTGCTATATAATTTTTAAACAAACAATATGTCAACCATTGGATTGATCGAGGAGGAAACTTAACATTTTAACCGTGGCCTACAAGATCCCCTGATTTAAATCCATTGGATTTTTTTTCTGTGGGGGGACTTGAAAACATTAATTTATGCAAATCCTGTTCAAAATTTGAATGAGCTTAGAAACCGGATAATTCAAGGATGTTACAGAATACAAAATACTCCAGGTATTTTCGGACATGTGCGATAAAATATGAACAAGAGGGATCATGGCTGAAAGTGCCTATTTCCAGCACTTCATTTGATATGAAATGAGTCTAATAAAACAATAATAACTGCAAATTTTAATTAATAAAGCAAATATTGTGTGTCTGACGAAAAAAATGCAAGTAAAAAATTTGCTAAGAAAATAATGAAGATTCTAGAAATTCAATTTGTTGAAAGGAAAAACAGTGGGGTGCCATTTTTTCCTTTCAACATATTTACAGCAAGTCCCTTACGAACTACGCTGGTAAAAATAAAAAAAGGTGTTGTACAGGATTTTCCCGTATATTTTTTCACCCACCTAGAGAGTTTATTTGAATAGATACAGAAATGTCGTAAATACAAAAGTTGTTGGGTTTTTTATGAAGATTTAGAATATTATATCATTAGTGCGAAAATATTATTGAAAATGTCAAATTTTGACAGGTTGTCAGTTTTTTTAAATGAAACACCCTGTATATTAAATAATATTCTTGAAGATCTTTTTTTTTCTAATTTCAAATATATATATTTTTGATATATTCTGTCAATTAGTTTTGGATATACAAGCGTTTAAACATTAAAGAAATGGTAAGGTAATTTACGCTAAAACTTAGTGAGCCATAGTCAAGACAATTGCAATGAACGACGCCTTTTTGACGTTTACCGGCCAGAAGTATCTATTCGACATTATAGAATTATTTTATTTTCATAGTAAAAATGCATCGATAGCTCGTAACGAATATCATAAACGGTTTCCAGAGAGACCAACACCGACTCGTAGCATAATATTAAACGTGGTTAAGCAATTGAATGAAAGAAAAACACTTAAGCGAAAAGTTAGAATAGTGGAAAGAAACAATACCATAAAAAATCTATAATATAAAGATGGTAAATAATAATATTAGCTTAAAGAACTAAGTTTTGGTTTTCTATATAGCCTCCTTGGTTTATAATGCATTTCTGAATATTTCTTCTAAATTCTCTGTATATGGATGCGTAGATAAAAAGAGGTGATAGGGTGTTTAAATCGCCGATTGTTTGGACTATGCTCTAAAGCTTGGATGGTTCTTAGCCTATTGTAGTATATCTCGTTTTTCAGATAACCCCACAAAAATATGTCCAATGGAGAGAGATCGGGACACTTTGCTGGCCATCTTAATGGTCCACGTCTTCCAATCCAAAATGGATACCTGTCATTTAAAAAATTGGTGACCAGCTGGACATTATGAGGAGGGGCACCATCTTGTTGCCATGTCAAATTAAGACATGAATTAATCGGTAGTTGTTCTAAATGCCTCTCTATTTCGTTTTCTAATAACTCCTGATACCTTTGTCCGGTTAAATTCCCATTTAAAAATATAGGTTCAATAACATGATTGTTAAGAAGGCCACACCAAACATGTAGGGATCTTCTTCCCTGAATTTTGACCGCCTGAAGAGCTCGCGGGTTTTCTTTTGACCAAAAATGCTTATTTTTCCAGTTAAACATGCCTCCAGTGGTAAATGTTGCCTCGTCAGTGAAAATTATGCTTGACAGATTTAGTTGGTTCATCATAACACGTCTTTCTATATCTTGGCAGTGTAATCGGACTCTTTTATTTTGATCGGTTAATTCTTGAGTAGGTAAAAATTAATATGGCTTATATTTTTAATATTTTAGAACTGAGTAGATTTTATGCCATGATTTGTTACAAAAAGTAGCTGCATCGGGAATTGAGCGCTCAGGATTTTCTAAAACAAGAATAAATAAGATAAATAAATTATTTTAATACAAAAGTTTCAACATTACTTTCAAAATATAATAAAATATTTAAATCTTCTTCAGCGTTTCTTTCCACTATTCTAACTTTTCGCTTAAGGGGGAACTGCACGCAATAATATGGATCATTTGCAAGCCTTCTGCCACTGCAATATTATGTTAAAACTATAAGAGATATGTATTAGCTTCAATGTGATTTTAATAGGGAAATATGTATAGTTGGGCGCTAAAGGCGAATTTTTATGAAAAATCAAATCTAGAGTTATAAAATAAAAGTAGATTTGTCCATTTTCGACCATTGTTTTACCACTTTTTGACGCACATGCCTTCGCATATAATTTTTTTTTTGACAAAATGGCTCTTTACCGCCTTACATTGATCCTTTTATTATTATTATCCGTTTTTGCCTACTTTGTTGCCAAATCTCAATAATTTTTTGAAGATAGCGAAAAAAAAAGTTTTTCCAATGCAGATTAAGGGCTTATTTCAAATCGAACACCATGTATCTCTAACACTCATTTAGAAGCCTGATCCTCCCTATTTCTAAAAACGTATAATTTGTTTTAATCTTTCAGAACAAACAACTAATCTACATTAATTTTATTAGAAGCAGTTTTCTCTAGGAAGAAAAATGGTTCATAGATTTTTGTTTTTGACGCACTACACCATACATTTAATTTAGGAGCATCTCTTTCAAACTCGTTTTAAGCTCTAGGCTTTTTGCTATTCAAAATTTTCAGGGGAAACGTTGCTTTACCTGAAATTTTTTGATTTAAAAATGTTTACCCAAATAGAAAAGGCGCAGACCATTTTGCTCTACACTAATACTAATTCAATTACAATAACAAGAAGAAGATTAAAAACAATTTTGAAAGAAATCAATCTACTCAAAAATCAATCCTAAGCCGGGTAAGAAAATTTTCAGAAACTGGGGCAATGAAAAGGGAAGTTTTAACATTAAACAATAAAAAAATATCTGTTAGAAAAATCGCCCAAGTCTTAAACATGTCAAAGAGAGGGAAATCTTTAGTAATTAAGTTTAAAGCGTATAAGATACAAACTTATCAAAACATTGAAAATCATGCTATTGAAAAGAGATATATCATGTGTGAAACATTAGTAGATCTATTTAGAAATAAACCGGATGCAATTCTAATACTGTCAGATGAAGCAACGTTCACTTGCTGAAGAGTAAACAAACATAATTGGAGGATTTGATTGAAAAACCTAGAGCTTGCAACGAGTTTGAAAGAGATGCCCCTAAGTTAAATGTATGGTGTGTGGTGCGCCAAAAACAAAAATTTTTGTACCCTTCTTTTTCCAAAAGAAATCTGTAATTAGAAACAATTATGTTGATATGTTAAAAAAAATTGTGTACCCTCAACTGGAACAAGAAAGAATAATACATGATGTATATTTCCAACAAGATGGTGCCTCACCTCACTTTTCTAGAATAGCAAGGAATTCATTAAACACAGCTTTTGGAAACAACTAGAGCTGGCCCCATCGAATGGGCTCCCTATTCTCCTGATTTAACAATACCCGATTTTTTCATTATTTGCCTATTAGTATTTTAAGGAAAGGTGCTATAGTCCTACTCCTGTAAATTTAAACGACCTCAGAAATAACGTAATTAACATTTTTAGTACAATTACAGCAGAAATGCTCCAAATGCTGTAAGTAGGCGAAACATAAAATTGGTAATTTATGTTTCGCCTACTCACATTCATTGAAGAAAATGGAGGTCATATTCAGCAGTTAATGTATTAGTTTAATAATTTAATTAATGCGTATGTTCTGCTGTATTTAATTAAATTAATGTCGTTTAGGTGTTGTTATTTCTGTTGTTTTTTTGTTCTGAAAGGTTATAACAAATTATATGTTTTTGGAAAGGGGAAGTATCTGTCTTCTAAATGAGTGTTAGAGATACAGGGTGTTCCATTTGAAATAAGCCCTTAATCTGTATTGGAAAAAATTATTGACACTTGGCAACAACGTAGGCAAGAAATTGAGGTAATTCTAAGAAACTCGGTGAAAACCGCATATTAATATCTTTATATTTTTTATTATTAAGTTATAACCTGTTCAAATGTGATACCTACTTTATAGATGGACAAGCTGTATTTTATGATATATGTGATAAAATAAAACATTTATAACGTTTTTTTTTACAAATATGTTATCATATTTTTTTTTTTTAATTTTCTGAAATTTTTACTTTTTTGACAAATTCTTCCGAAAAACCCTCAATTATCATTAAAAAATCATTCGAGTGTTAAGAAGAAGACAGCTATTATACTAAATTATAATTTAAATATTCGAAATACGAACCCTAGCTTAAATACCTTTCTTGACAGAGCGAAAATAGGGATTTTGTTCACTTTGTCCAGACTTTGCTTCTCTGAAATTTGAATTCCGTACTAACAAATTCTACAGTTATTTACTTTAAGTAACCACATTACTAAACCTCTTAACCCTTGGCGGAAATATTAAGCTGCGGTAATAGCCTTACATTAGAAACATTAATATGAAAAGGTAGACGGAAATAAAATATCTTAAACCAATTTCGGTCTGACAAGAAATTTTCACCACAAGCTGTATCGTAATTCAATTTCTAAATTTACTTCGTTCTCGTTTTCAGACACAAATAAATACGATTTGTAAAATGTCGCGTTATAAAACTAAATTACAAAATACTTAAGCAAATAATTCGCCTGAGGAGACGAAGATACCGTAATGGAAATGACAATTCAGAACAGTTCCTGATTACGTGGTGAACAGAGTTTATTAACGAGCTCTTTAAGGATTCACCTTCATTGTTCACTTATTTTAATTCTCTTTTGTCCGGAACAAACGAAACGATGTCTTCATTAGTTGAATTGATTCTGAGATGGAACGAAAAGTGGAGAAGAGATAAGGATTTCCTAATGAAAATGAGAAATTTCAAAGTACGAGTAAATAGAAAAATCGGTTTTAAATGATTTTTTCCTCTGCGGAAGATTTTAGTATTAAGAATGGAAACAATTTATGATTTGTCATTTAACAAATTATTGCTTTCCTTCTGGGTTCATTAAAATTAAAGCAGTAACAATAGCACATTTGTCAATTTTGACAAAATAAGGTACAAACTACAAACATTCGTAAAGCGTTTTGTCGGAATGTCTCTCGCAATATATTACTTCCCTCGTAAATGGAAGTTTTGAAAAAATCTCCCTCCGAAATTTTTTCAGATCTTCAAGTTTCAGTGGCCCTAGATGCCGAAAGAAATATTTCCTAAATTCCGTCGGTCCGTCTGTTCATCTGTCTATATGTATGTCTGTCTGTTCGCGACATAGCTAAAAAACTGCTTAGACGATTGACTTCAAATTCACCTGAATGAAAACTATTTCATTATCCAATTTATCTCAAATTTTACACAAACGTTAAGTATTATGTTAAAATCAACTGGTAACACTTTGGTACGAATCCAAGCTGACGCAACAAAATGGCGGCTTAGTAAAATATGTAAAAATTCAGCCTAAAAAAACTGCTTGATGATTTGATTTCAAATTGTGTGCCATAACTAATTGTAGTATAGGGATCAAGTAGTAATGTTGTGGTACTAATTCAAGATGGCCGAACAAAATGGCGGCAAAATACAATGTTTGTAATCGTGAAAAATTCACCCTCCCAGGTTTTACAGATCTTTACGTAATAGCGTCCCTAGATGCCAATAAATATTATTTATCAATTTCGTCGGTCTGTCTGTCAGTTCGCGTACGGATATAATCTGGTAATAATTTGGTAAAAATCCAGTATGGTGAAACAAAATAGTGGCCTAGTGAAATGTTAAAAAAAAATATTAATATAAGAACTACTTATCCAATTTATTTCAAATTTTGCACAAACATCAAGTATTATGTTAGAATCAGCATGGTTTTTTTTGGTACAAATCCAAGATGGCAAAACAAAATGGAGTCATAATAAAATATTTAAAAAACTACTTAATGAATTGATTTCAAATCGTGTGCCATAACTTTTATGATATAGGAAAAAAATCACCGTCTCAGGTTCTACATATTTTACACGCCAAAAAACAGGTTTTTATCAATCCCTGGTCAGTCTGTCAAAAATTAAGGGTCATATGGGGATGTCTGGTAATATTGGTGTATTATTTGGGGTAAGGAAAAAAAATCCATTTTTTAAATTGTGGTCGTTTCGCAACTATATTGTTGTATCCTCAGGACACATAGATATTATATCCCGCGTGAAACCCATATTATAAGTCTTTACCTACTCCGTTGGTCCGCAGATATTAAGTTTCTAAATGGTTTTCATCAATGATACTCTTGTTGTTATGTTAGTTTTTTAGTTTTTTTTTATTTTCGACGTTTCGCAACTTTATTATTGCATCCTCAGGACACATATAGATTCTATATCTTGCGTAAAACCTATTATCAGTCTTTACTTATTCCTTTGGACCGCAGATATTTCCCAAAAATTGAATTTCTAAATGATCTCGTTAACGATTCGCTTGTTGTTGTTAGAGAGGTATATTACTGGGAAATATCTTCCGACCAACGGAGTAGGTAAAGACTGATATGGGTTTCATGCAGGATATAGATTTTGTATATATGTCCTGAGGATGCAACAGTAAAATTGCGAAACGTCGAGAATTTAAAAAAAAAATGTGCTGTTTTTACGATCGTTAACGAAAACCATTTAGAAAGTTAAAAAAATTGTTGTGTTATATAGGAATAAACTGAAAATATTATTTATTAAATTAATTTCAATTCTTGTGCAAGAATTAAGTGTGAAATAGAGATAAATTGGTATAGTTATGGTACGAATTTAAAATGGCGGTCAAATAATATTTTAAAAACTCAAAAGTTAAATGTGGAAATTAGAGAAACTGGTATGAATGCAACATGACGTAACAAAATGGCGGTATGTGTCAATGTGAACACTACGAAATGAATTTATTTTAAATTAGGCCCAGACGTCAAGTGTGGCATAGCTAAAAAGAAACTGGTAAAATATTGGTAGGAATCCAATATGATGCAACAAAATGGCGCCCAATAAAAATATTTGAAAGGACAGTATATGTAACACATATATACTGTGACTACGAACTGAACTAATTTGGGTCACACTTCACTATTCCTAATAAATGGAAAAAATCATAACGAGGTAAGTTCCGGGTAAAGGAAATTTACCGATTTTTTTTTTCTCTTAGGTAGATTGGAATTAGACTATGTCCAACTACTTAATATGGAGTGAAAATGCATGAAGATGCCTCAAGCAATCGAAGACAAAACGTAGGATTGTAAATTCACTTTGATACAAGAAAAGAAAATAATTTTTAGTAACGGTTTTTTTTTTCAAAAATGTTGCCATACACATCTTAAAAAAAAAATTCAGCTGGAAGTAAAATATGTTTAAATGTTTACCGATAATGAAATGAGTTATGTCCAATATAATCCTTTTTATTCCCTATTTTAATTCTACGTTAAATTCGTGTTAAATTACGAAAATAATTCATTATTTGTGAAGAGTGAACTTTGAACAAAAGCATAAAATTGCGTATATTATATTTACATTATTTTGTTAGATACTAATGAAACAACACAATATAATATAGCATTAATTAAATTAAATAAATAATGGAAGCATACCGTTATCCTGCCTGAGTTAGAGTAGGTCCACTTTTTTTAGGAATTAAAATAACATTAATTATCGCTGTAATTTGAATAGAAACAACTTTTGATTTATCCCCGGAAAAGTAAACTAATATACAAATACATTTTGTGGGTTTATCTATACAGGGTGTCCCATTTTTGATGATATTACGGGGTATCTCACTTATGAGTAAAGATACAGAGTTGCTGTTTTCGCAATATTTGCTACCTTTTTGTGAAATGAAATACGGTATAAACACAATTTTTATAGCTCGCTTCGATTTTGAGGTACAGGGCAAAATTAAAATATTGCATTTTGGGCTCCCCTTATATCTCCGTTATCCTTTAACATATCGCAAAACTAAAAACTGACTGACTGTTATAGTCAGATTTTTACTGTGGGCTGTCAACTTTTAGCTATAAATCAAACTTATGTTCTTTTGAATGGGACACTCTGTATATTTTTCTTTAATTTGGTGGGAAGTTTTCTAATATTTACAAAAACTTACAACATATGATAAAAATTCTTAATTTCATAAAATGTGTCCCTATAAGACACTTTTCGTAAGTATAGTATAATAAGTATTTGGATCAAATTTGTATTAAAAACGACTGTGTCAGATCTATAATATGGTTTCATGAGGCCTAATTTTCGAGTGCAAGTATTTTATTTTATTATTTTAGACCTATATTCGGATGGATGATGATGGCTGACAGATGATGATGATGGTTAACGGGACGAATCCACCTAATAGTGTAGATTTAAAAAAAATCCTTGTTTTATATAGTTAATTTTTACATTACCTAAAAAAATAGGCCAACCAGTGCCAACCACAGCGCAACCTATTTTTAAAACTTTGCTACATACAAAATTATAAGTTTTGTTAAAAAAAAATAAAAAAGTTCATCGTCCGATCTAGGATTAAAACACATATCCATTGCAAGGCAACTGGAGAACCCTACTACTGAACCACCAGGCTTACACCGAAAATCTAATAAAACTTGTTAATACTCCGCCGTATGACATACCTTGACCTTAACAGATAACGCGTACAGAAGCTTCGATACCAAAATAAAAATGGTCTACCTAAGAGGCTTCTGGATTCAGCTAGTAATTATAAGCCAATTTCTGTGGTATTTCCTCAAAAATATATAAGTCTGTTTTAAAGCACCAGATCGTTTCTTGTATGGATATTAGAAATTAATTACAAAAACTGAAAAGTCAAATGTGTAGAAATTCTTCTTTAGAACGATAGCGTGTTTTGTTAATCTTATTTTATTAAAATCACATAAAAAAAATTGAAGACAGACAGATCTGGTGATCGTGTAGGCCATTTTGTCGGTCCATGTCCATCTTTCGGGAAAATTATTATCCAAAAATCAATATGGGAATTGTGACTAGGTGCTCCATCTGTTAAAAACAGATGTTGTTTAATTGATTTAAAGGTACTTTGTCAAGTAATTCAGATACAGCATCTTCATACCTCTTTTATAGATGCGATATACTCTTTGTATTCCTATAATAAAACATGCCACACTAAAACTGTTCCGTCATAGATCGCACATTCTGGATAGTGTAGTTTAGTAACACCTATATAAGTGTATGCTTGGCTTTGTTTCCATAGAGGAGGGACAGTGAACGAAATATATATAATTCTCTGTCTCTCTCTCTCTCTTGAGCTGCCTGCCATTAAAAACGTTCATATCGTCAAGGAATCGTTCCAGTTTTTACTTGTTTTAAGTGAATACAATGAGTTAAAAAGTGAATAGTCGTTTAATCGATGCAGTCCACTATACCTACGTACAAAAACCAAAACGAGTGGTATGGTGATTAAAGATGCCAGAACTGCTGAATTTGTTCTATATACAACCTGTAAAAATTTAAACGTCGGTCCGCATCGCTAGGATGCAAATAATGTACGATTTTTATTTTATTAGGTCGATATTTATATTTCGTTAATATTCGCTGTCTTGCAAGTACCAACTTGTTTTTCTAGGACGCGACTTGAACTTTGAATTTGAATTTTTCGTTACAATGAATAAAACAAACTATTATGTCATATTTTTAGTAAATCTCATAGATTCCGACATTAGCCATTATTTAAACAATAAAATATGACGTAGATCAGTGAACAACAATCAGATTTCGACATACCTACCTAAGTCGAAAATGATGACATCAATTATATAACTTTTGGGCATGATCCACAGTTTAATTTATAAACTCAGGATTTATTATTTTTATTTGTGTTTTCTTTGTTATTTTTTATAAATTTACTTAGATTATTATTTGTTTTAAATACAATTTTAATGGTCTTTTTACGCAGTATAGAATCCACCTTTTCTGTAGGTTTACCAATATAAGTCAGTATCTTAAATTTATTTCCTTCTTTTGATGGTACAGGGTAAATTTCTGAAAGTGATTTTTTAATAGTTTTTTAATAATTAAAATAATAGACAATATTTTAAATCAAAAAACTATTAAAAAATCGCTTTCAGAAATTTATCCTGTACCACCTAAAGAAGGAAATAAATTTAAGATACTTACTTATATCGGTAAGAAAAGGTGGCTTGTATACTGCGTAAAAGAAACATTAAAATTGCATTTAAAACAAATAATAATCTAAGTAAATTTATAAAAAATAACAAAGAAAAAACAAATAAAAATAATAAATCTGGGGCTTATCAAGTAAACTGTGGATCATGCCTAAAAGTGTATATAGGCCAGACTGGGAGAACTTTTAAACAGAGATTAGCAGAACATAAAAGAAGCTTTATTAAAAATAAAACAGATTCAACATAAGTCGAATATTTGTTAAATAATAACCATGCTTTCGATGAAAATTTTGAAATATTACATATAATAAACAAAAGTAAAAAATTGTCACTTTTAGAGTCTATGGAAATTAATAAACGTCAAAACACCCAGTATCTATTGAACAACCATTTAGATATGATTAATTCACCTCTTTTCAACCTATTTTCTTAAAAAATTTCTTCCCGATATTATTTAGTACTCTCGTAGGCCATAAAAGTCTACCTAGAAATATGTTTTATAAAAATCAAGCTCATTTAGCAAAGCGTTAGTTTAAAAACCGTTTGTCTGACGAAGCTACAGTGTTAGCGAAACATATGTCACAAGTTGGGAATAAAAGTGAAAAATCTAAAACAGTTTAAAGTGTTTTATTTGCATTGTTAATTCATGTACATACACCAGTATTTATTTGAATTTGAACGATAGAACTATTTTTCTCAAATTAGTTATTTAAAAAGTATAAAAACTTTCAAGGAGCCAATTATTTTTTTGGAGGAAATATTGCCTTAACTCATTTTGGTCAACATATCAGTTACAATGTTCATATTTTCAAATATCAAGTCTTTAAAGCTATTTATTAAAGTAGGATAAAGTGGTATTGTCAAAAAGAAAAAATTCTATGAAAAAATATGCAAAAAATACTCCAACACGAAATACCATCCGTTTTTTCAACGACTCTGCCCCTATAGGTGGATTATCAAGCTCTCTTTGTTCCATATTCCTTTCTAATACTAAAATGTGATTTACTGGTTGAAATGTTTTTCATGCTGGACATAAAAGTAATAAAACTGAAATACTGTCTGTTTAAGAAAGCAAGAAAACAATAAAATATGAAATTATTTCGCTACGTTTGAATTGCTGAGTGCTGCCATAAATTTGGTCGACTTTATTATTAAATCCAATTTGATATAACGTGGAATTTCAATATTAATTTTCTCAGCCTTACGCCCGATATTTCGTGCCCAATAAAATAAGAAAACAAGCATTATTAAAATGGCTAATTAATTTTATATATCCCCTTAGCATTCTCTTATATAAGTTAATAAGGCCTTAGGGAAAAAGGGCTTTCAATCGATCTCTCTGAAAATTTTCTGTCTCGATTTACTGATCAAAGTTTTTCCTGGGAACAATGGCTCAGTCTCTAGAAGGTCAGGCCTCAGGCAAATTGGAAAGCAGGCCACTTTATTTAAAAGTTGCAACTACAGTGCTGGACAAATGAAACGGGACAAAGCATATTTTTGGTAAAATTCAAAGACGAACATTTTCGAAACAAAAAAAATAATAAAATCAAAAAAGAGGATAAATACAAATGAAAAAAGAGGATAAATATAAATACCAGCAGTTGCAAAAATCTTTGACCTATGTCACTTCAAAGTCAGATTGACAAGTCAGTGACAAAATGAGTAATAGAAAACAATTTTCGAGTTTTTTGCATCCACAAGCGAAAAAAAGGGTATTAAATCTAATAAAATATTACGAAAATGAAAATTCACCGGCCGATATCCAGGAGACAGTAGCAAAATCGGTAAAGAACTGTGCAGAAAATTGTGGATGAAAAAAAGCATAATTTACTACCGAAGAAGATTAAGAAATGTACACGAAAAAAGCCAAAGACAGAAGACTTAAGTGACAATGTCAAAATGGATGTTCGTAATGCAATTTACGATTTATACACATCAAAAACTAATATAACCATTTGAGTTTTAAAAAAAGCTCTAAAAAATCGAGGCATATTGGAAATTGAACTAAAATTGTTGTCAAAATTAACAAAAATGTTGGGTTTTCGATATAAAAACGACTGTAATCGAAGATTTTTATGATAGTTGCCACATATAGCAAGTCAGCATATCCAGTTTTTAAAGAAATACACGGAAAATGTTAATACAAGATTTAAAAAGGTGGTATTTTTAGACGAGACTTGGATATTTTCTAATAGAAGTGGTTCGAAATCTTGGCTGGACGAGTCTGTAAAAAGTGTCAAGAGAAAAAAGGGATGTGGGACGGAAAAATGGTTCATCGTTTTGCATGCAGCTTCTTCAACAGGATTTTTACCAGGTGCAAGTTTACTGTAATATGAACTGTGAACTGTTTAAAAAGTGGTTATAAGAACAACTGATTCCAAATTAAGATACCCCATCTTTAATTATTCTGGACAGTGCATCTTATCATTCAAGAATCTTCAATAAATAACCTACTTCATCCTGGAAAAAAAGTAATATTTCTGTCTGGCTAATAAAACAAAAACAAAATCCTTTACCCAATATGCTGATACTAGAACTTCTTTTAATGGCAAAGGCTATTAAAAAAACCTACAATATATGCCTTTGATGAAATATTACGGCAAAATGGACATGAGGTGTTACGACTACCACCATACAATTGCCAGTTTAACGCAATAGAATTAATATGGGTTGGGGCAAAATCATATTACGAAAAACACGTAAACGATGGTCTTACATCAGATGAAGTGCAAATTGTTTGGCAAGATTCATTAAATTATATTACGCCGGAGTACTGAAAGAAATCTGTGGAACATACGGAGAAATTAATATGGGATTGGTGGAATCGAGAACGAGTTCTAGATGTCGAAATAGCACCAATGATTGTTGCGCCATTTGAGGACGACTCAGAAGATGAGGACTTTTTAAGTGATGATGATATTTTTAAGTCTATAATATTAAAAAGTGTCTGACGGATTATATTAGGCTTTGACATGTATAAATCATAAATTGCCTTATGAATATCCATTTTTGCATCGTAACTTAAGTCTTTTGCCTTTGGATTTTTTCGTGTACATTTCTTAATCTTCTTCGAAAGTAAATTATGTTTTTTTTTATGCACAAGTTTCTGTACATTCCTTATACCGATTCTCAGAGCTTTTGCCACTGGCTCCTGGATATTAGCCATTGAATTTTAATTTAAAATTTTTTTTATTAGATTTGACACCATTTTTTTGCTTACTTTTTTAGTACATTTACAATTTTGTAGGCAATAAATAAATAATTATAGAATACTTGTGCCATTTTTAAAGCGTGTTTAAAATAAGTAAATTTTTTTATTAATTATAAGACAAAATTTGATATATAAAAATCGGTAAAATCGCTTTACCAGAAACTCGGGGCTAAATGGCAAGAATACCAAAGAAAAGAAGAAGTTAAAAAGCATTGGAACTGGAAGAAAGAGAAGAAAAAAGAAAATTGAGAGAGGAGAAACAAAAGCTTAAAAAGCAGGAAGAACAAGAAAAGAAGAATGCCACGCGTAAGCGAGAATTTTTTAAAATAGATCCTAAGAAAACTGAGGTAGAAATATTGGGTGATGAAAGGTCCAAAGAAACAAATGATGTTACTTCGACAAGAATTCATGATACTGATATAGAAATAGGAGATTATATGGTAGTTACATAGGAAGAAAATTTTTTCCCTGGTCTAGTTATAAAGTGTGTAACGTTCCGTTTTTTGGTTTTTCATGCACCAATCAGAAAACATGCTACAAATTAAAATTCGTGTATTTACAGAATAGCTCATCTCTATTAGAGAGGATTTTATTGATTCATAGATGGCGCTCCTTTAAAATTCCAATTGTGTCTAAATCATAAGTGAATACTACAGATCGTAAATTTGATAAGTCTCTTTAATTTTGGGTGTAGCTAGTAATGTTCTTTCATCTAAGTTTTGGTATAAGTATAAATTACATAACTTTGGGTTGTTGTTCTTGATTATGTATAAATCTCATTTAAGTGGAATATTGGGGAATTCGTTTTTATAGTTTCAAAATAAAAATAGAGTCGGTAATACAGAATTCTGGATGTCATTCCTAAACGGTTGAAAATTCAAGGGATAAGACAGCTGACTGAAGGGTTAGGTTACTTCCAATATACTTTTGTCTCTGGGTAGACCTTTTATAGCCCATCATTCCATTTTTATGGAAATCTTTAATCATCCTTTGATGAAAATAAATGGAATGAAGTGAAATAACATCGTTCGGGCAACCCAGTTTTATTAATCTACAGTTTTATTAAACGCCAGTTGAATGTTTTATTAAACGCCAGTTTTATTCATTTTAAATGGCTTACGAACTAGATTATTAGATGTGGAGTTTTTTTTTGTTAGTTACTAGCCGCTTGTGGGCTAATTTTAATCTTGCTGGCCACTTGTTGAGCAAGGACATTATTTAGTCAAGAAACCCAAGTTTGGAGAACTACATGGAGTATTGGAAATTAATAATCAAACATTTTACCGGCTAGAGTTCAAGGACCTCAAAGAACAACCCCAGGAGGATATTACTAAAAGATAAGTTTTTACATAAATACATTTTTAAAAAGCTAAACGCACAATTGGCGTAATTTTTAGATATATTTTATTTAAAAGAGCAGCGCAACCCATAGGTTAAATAATTGTGCAATTATAAAAGGGTTTTTTACAATTATCTAACTTTTGATTAAAGTTTACAGGTCAATCTCAATGCAATTGTACTATATTAAACATCTTTAACATCTGATTTTAGAGTTTTATTAAGTATTTCAGACTGTATCATATTTAGGGTTATTCATGGGACCTTAGTTGTCAGTTGAATCCAATAAGTTTTTTTAATAGACCATGAATGGCGCCCAAATTATAACATTTTAGTGATTTGGATTAACTGACATGTAACTGCAAACAACACATAAAGGAAAAAGGGTAAGAAAAAGAACCACCCCTATAAGTAGCCACGACAAAGAGCAGCTGAGGCATACATCTTTTTTAGGTCTAATTTTAAAATCAACAATAAAAGATGTCATAAGTGCAATGAAGAAGATTTTTCAGTAAAAGCTATGGCCTCGAGCGGCCTAAATTGGAAATGGCCACCCGAGAGGACATACTTAATTATGAAAAAAGTGATATCATCTCGAAGATTGCAAAGCCAAAGTTAGTTAATAAGAGAGGTGTTTATCAAGTTGAAGAAATACGACAGTTCATGAAATAATTTTTCTAGGCTAATTTGCTAAAAAAAATAGACTTATATAATTTGTTTTGGTGTTTTTATTATTTTAACCGTTCTTTTGTTCTGTTTGTACCTGTACCTGTTTTAATATAATAAACATTTTATGTAACCACTAAAAGTGTTCAAAGAGTTTTATTTTATAAGATGTTCGATAAACGGGACGCAGCTAGGTCGATAACATGGACATATCGGATATGCGGTGGTCGATAATTGGAACAATCATATATTCTCACAAAAAAAATATATATATTAATTTACGTAATTTATATACACCTTTTGAATGTGCTTGCTTAATATTTAATTACTAGCTAATAAGTCGATGCCACTTTTGATTGGAAATCAATCATAGGAAATTTATTATCCCTCTTTAAAAATTCAGTGACTGCTTATGTGGGCGATAGTAACTCCGTCCAAAAATATTCGCAATGACAGTACTTCGTCATGGCAATCAAGAAACATTTTTCAATTGTTTTTCCAACGCCAGCATGAATTAAACAAACCACTGTTCACACGTAGAATTGCATTGTTAATATATTTCTTTGGCTGCGAGTCGTTTATTTCGTGACAAATCGACCTAGCATTAAAACTACGCAAAAAACAGTTCGGAAAAATATCACTAATAATTGTTAGTATTGGCACGGGTATCAACATATTTTAACCTTTCCATAACACGTGCAAATTATGCGGGGTATTTTATAAAAAATCATAAGGGAGGGAGAAAAAATTAAAAAGAAAAATTTCGTAGATTGGTCTAAAGTTTTAACTTATCAAAATATCATTTTTCACGGGTCAATATCTCACAAACAAATCAATTTTCGGGTATTGTGACTGAAAAAAAAATACTTATAATTAGTAAAGAAGGAAAAATAAGAAAGTTCGAACCTGTCCTGAAAAAACTGATTATCTTGTATAAATAAAAAGTAAATAAATTATGGTTACAGGCCAAGACACGAAACTTTTCTTTTTAATCATCTTCTCTATATCTTACATTTTCTGGGATAAGGAGATCGGGCGTCTTATTTCGGACATCCGGTACATTACTGAGGCATGAGCCGGAAAAAGTTGTAAAAGTTTAAAAAAAGTGAGCAGTGTACATACATATTTGTATTTGTCAGACTTTATTTTTATATTTATTATGTTGCAGTACCACACTTGACACCATAAAATTGATTTATCCCATGTTTCTTCTGCAAAAAAGGCAAAGAAATTAACAATACACAAGATACCCATTAAAATAAGTTAACTGGGCAGAAATGTTTTTTTTTTGTTTGTTTCTTTATCCTACTGTTTGTAACATTTTGACACCAAAAAAAAATCGAAAAGTTCAAAATGTTTGCAGTTTATTTCGTGAAAAATGAAGAAAGTCTTAAAATAAAAAACCGTTTGCGCAAAAAGGTCTACTCTACCTAATGTTCACATAAGAATCAACAATTCTTAACCGTCAATGTAACAGACGTACAGTTTAAGAGTGACATTCCTAAAACAAATTTAAGCAGATCATTTGTCCCTATCACATTCTATATAATATCTTTGTGTTAGTTGTATTAGCGACATAGCTCCTCACTCCACATTCGCTTATGCCATGCCTACTTTGTAAAAACAACCTGAATTCTGGATTAATTTTTGAAAAAATATCGAATTTCTCGATTGAACCACGTACAGTGAAAACAAATGAAGCTAGGCAAAATCGGTAGAAATCGTTTTTTGGTATTCGCCCATAGATAATTTTGCCGTGAACAAAAAATTCTAAAATTATTTTTCCTAGATTCTTGGAATTAACAAAATTTGCAAAAAAGTGATAGGATTTCATATAACGCCCTGTATAGTGCAGTTGTCTTTGCAACTAGCGATTATGGCCTAGAGATAAGAAAGTAGGGGGTTTGCGCAATCACATGCAGAAAAAATAAAATCAAAATCTTTTTCTGCTTCGAAAATATTCGTCTTTGAATTTTACCAAAAATGTGCTTTGTCCCGTTTCATTTGTCCAGTACGGTATTTAAGAACTCTATTGAACTAACTAAAGTTTACATTGTTCGACTCTGTCCAAGTTCAAATTGTGTACACGCCAAAAAAGGTGAATATATCCTGAATGAAAATGGAACCCATGATGTTTTTCTTAAATATTATAGTATCTGAACTAAATCGTTCCCGAAACTAAAGTTAATTTTCTCTAATTGACACCTATAAAGAGAAAAGTCTAAAAAATACGAATTACCTGGAATACTAAATTTACCATACTTCACGAAAAAATAATATTTTTCGATTTTTAAAAAATAAATTTGAAATAAAAAATTCCTAAAAAAATATTTTAATATTTTTACGGTTTCCAGATTTATAGTATCTTTCAGAAATATATAGAGTAATGAAATTGGGAATTCCTTCCAGTTTGGCTGAACTTTGGAGTCGTCCATAGGCTTAACTTTTTTTATAGAAAATAATAATAAAGATCCTTTTAAATCTCTGTCCTTTTGCCCTGTCCTTTTTCATATCTAATCTTTTATTACATTTATTACTCAATGCATACATAACGTAGGGTAACAAAATGAAAACAAAAATTTGGTGACGGAAATCTAACATCTGATTATCGATGTTTTTAATGTGCTGATTCCAAAAATGCCACCAGATTTTTTCTATGAGCTCTAGTTTTTGAGATCAGGTTACAGGTTAATTGATATTTTTTTCTGATAAAGGACAACAAATAAAGAGATAAATATGTACTTAATCCTCAAAATAGAAATTTCCCAGAATTTGATTAACCAAATGGATACCTGGGATTGTCCCTGACCCAATGTTCCTATACTAGGAACTACTCAATACACTGCTCTTAATTACTTTTATACCTGTAATTGCCTATGACCCGATCCTTCTATACCTGCTTGGCTGTACTCGATTTAGTATATTACAGAGTTTTCCCAAGTAAAGTTGTGCTATCATTTTGTGTAAATTTTGGTCGTTTTGTAGTATCAAGAGACTAAACTGAAACAATGGCATCCACAAGCAGACGTACTTGTGTAAATCATCCCCATGTTTATTGTTATGTTTGTGAAAAACGATTTCTGACTTTGTGAAAAGAGCTTATCTTGCCTATTTTGGCGTTCATTTAGGAGATCAAGATAAATCTTGGGCCCCACATTTCATATGTAAAACATGTGTTGAACATTTGCGACAGTGGACAACTGGAAAGAGGAAGTGCCTAAAGTTTGGTGTACCAGTGGTTTGGAGAGAATATTAAAGACATAAATAGAAACAATAGACACAAATGGACATATCCTGATCTAGATTCTGCAAGAAGGCCCGTAGCGCATTCGGAAGAAATACCCGTTCCATCATTCAGCAGTCTACCCGAACTGACAGAAGATGATACAGAAACATCAACGTTTGACGGAATTCAAAGAATTCAATCAGAAAACGACACCGAATTTGAAGCAGATGTTTCAATCAGGAAGAACTAAACGATCTTATAAGAGACCTGAATCTCTCAAAGGAATCCGCTGAATTACTTGCATCCAGATTAAAAGAAAAAAATCTACTTTGTTCAGGTACTAATATTACATTTTATCGTAAAAGAGATAAGGATCTGCTGCCTTTTTTTGCTCAGGAAAATGATTTGGTATTCTGTAACAATATAAAAGGGCTCTTAGAAAAAATGGGTTTGCCTGAATACACTTCAGATGATTGGCGCCTTTTTATTGACAGTTCAAAACGTAGTTTAAAATGTGTTCTTTTAATTCTTTTAATGAAGGGACAATATGAAATAGTTGCATTAGTTTTGAGAAAAATTAAATACGAAGAACATCAGTGGGCAATTTGTGTTGATTTAAAAATGGTTAACTTCCTCCTTGGACAGCAGAGTGGTTATAAAAAATATTCTTGTTTTTTGTGCCTTTGGGATAGCAGAGCTAAAAATGAGCACTCGGTTAACAAAAATTGGCCTTCAAGAGATGTTATGATTCAATGAAAACAAAACGTGATCAACGAACCTTTGGTTTCAAGAGAAAAAATCTTACTTTCGCCCTTACATATCAAGCTAGGCCTAATGAAGCAATTTGTGAAGGCTTTAAATCGAGATGGAAATTGTTTTGGGTATTTGTCACGTAAATTTCCTGGCATTAGCACGGAAAAACTAAAAGCTGGTATATGTGATGGTCCTCAAATAGGGAAACTTGTTAAAGATCCACAATTCACCACATCAATGAACGAGACTGAATGTCTTGTGTCCATTTGTTTAAGAAGTACAAAATTTTCTTGGTAATCATAAATCAGAGAATTACGTAGAATTAGTGGAAACTATGCTTTCAAATTTTAATATTCTCGGCTGTAACACGAGTATAAAAGTTCACTACCTCCACAGCCACTTAGACCGTTTTCCAGAAAAATTAGGTGATTGTAGTGAAGAACAGGGGGAAAGATTCCATCAGGATATTAAGACTATGGAAGATCGTTATCAAGGACGATGGGATAGCCACATGATGGCGGATTACTGCTGGAGCCTTCAGCGAGACTGCCCTAGTAAACTCCTTTCTAGAAAGTCATATAAAAGAAAATTTTTATGTGATTAGTGACTAATGTAATTATGTAAATTAAGTTTTTGCAATAAATACTTAAATCCATGTGTCTTTGTTTTTTTAACTGGCAATAGTAATGTTATATATTATAACAATTATAACGCAAAATATATACACAATTTTTTTTAACTAGATCTGATGGACAAAATCTGAGAACTTTTTACATTCTGCGTCCAAAAGTTACCCAGGAACAGTTAAAAATCGCAGACACCAAAATGTGTGTTGGCCTGTGTAGTAGACTAGTACTTAATGGAGGCAGGTAATGAAACACAGATTTTAAATACTTCTGAATTAATTGTGTTTTAAATAAGAATATTAATAAAATGGCGACATTCACTCCAACGAAAAGATGTTCTAATAATTCTCCACTATCAGTGAGTGAAAAAGTTATTATTTTAAATGTACACGATTCCATCAAAAATGATTACCCTAGTTTTACTGTACAAGAAATTGTTGAACGTTGTTCCCGAATGACTGGAATTGGAAAATCCACTGTTTTTAAATTATTGCGGGTAAGAAATGTATAGGGTTTAAGTGGAACCTTACAAGAAAATTCCAGGAAGACCAGCAAAAGTCCTTGATGAAGACACCAAATGTGCAATGGGAAGAAAAGTTCACTCTTTTTAATATAAAATAGAAATACGCACACTACACGAAAAATATGGATTTTACCGGGGAAAAGCATAACCGAAAATCACTTTTACTGGAAAGCGATGAAATTATTTGCTGGCGACGAAAATACTTGAGAAGTATAAAGCAGTACCGCAGGGAGCAAAAGAAATTTTTTTATCTTGATGAGACGTGGATCAACTAAGGTTGTATAGTGGAAAAAATGTGGCAAGGCGAAAATGTAACCAGTGCCCGCTTTCATCAAAGGCCTGTCAACGAAAAAGGGAAGAGACTAGTAATTGCACGCATTGGAAGCGAAGAGGGATTTTTAAAAGAATCCATGTGTTCGAAGACTATTTTCATGAAATGATAAAATATCTTCCTGTTAATTTGGTAGTGGTTATGGATAAGGCAAGCTATCATTCACGGCGCATGGAGAAGACACCAACTTCATCTTAAAGAACTTTGAAGTTGAACTTAATTTGATAAAGAAAGAACTACTAGCCATGGCAGATTTACACCAAAATCATTTTATGAAATATGGTGTGGAAGATATAGCAGAAAAATATAAGGTTACTGTGCTGCGCTTACCGCCATATGATTGCGAGCTAAATACTATAGAACTTAGAACTTATATGGGCGCAAGCGAAAGGATTTGTAGGAAGACAAAACACGACTTTTACAATGATAGATGTTAAGCAACTGTTTGATCTGTGGCATTAAGGAAGTGACAACAAAGAACTTGCGAAAAGCAGTCCAGCATGTGATTAAACAGGAGGAGAAAATGTAGAATCTTTTCGACCAGACGGTCGACCCTTTAATTATAATGTCAAGAGATGATAACAGTAATAATATACAATAATAATTATTATGTCTATATATTATGTACGTATTATATATAATTTGTATTATGTTAAAATAAAATTTCGTTAAATTTAAATTCTTTCTACAAGTATCCAACCGCACGCCTTTGGTGTACCATTTCAGTGTTTATGAACGGATGAATTGACCCAAAAACTGGGTGGTACTACCTGCACTTGATGAAAAGAAAGAATTTTGCAATGAGATCAATGCCAAATCATGGAAATGCAATAAATTATTGGTGGGTCACCCTGTAGTTCTTTTGCATACCTAATGAGGTTTTATTACTCTATACATTTTTGAAACAGACTTATAATCGTATTTTATAAATAATTGGTAATTCACCTTGTCCATATTATCTCTCTTAGAGCAGTGGCGGCAAATGCAGCAAGAAAATATCGCAATAATTTTTTTTCATTCTCATAAAATGGATGAGTTGCCCTAATCTCCTCCAGAAATTCCTTTTGAATTGAAATATTCCCCAGAGAAGTAACTCTTTCTTGAGATATTGTTTTTCTTAAATAAGTTTTTACACGTTTGAGGCAAGAAAAACTTCTTTCCACTGAAGGACTTGTCGAGATATTGCCAAAATAAGGGAAAACACATTATATGCTTTGGTTAAAATATTTTTATTTTCATTAATTTTTTTCACTTGTTCTTGCAGCGATATATTCCAATTACTGTCATTGGCAAAAATAAGACTAAGCTCATTTTTAAGTCGTTAACTTTTTGAAAATATTTCCACATATAACTGTAACAAATTGTCAAACGGGCCAGTCGGAAAATTTAAACTATATTCGGAAAATTTAGCACAATCTGCCAAACATAAAAATGTAAGATTTTCACAGTCTTGAAAGCTTAGTGTCATTTCCATTAAAATATGGTCCAATATTTCATAAAAAAGGGTTGTATACTTACTTTGCTTTATAAAACATGGTATTAAAAAAACGTTCATTCCTTTTTTTACAGAGCGCCTCACGACAGGGTTTTATATTAAATATGCAAGAACGCAAATAGTATGTCCGTGATTGAGAAAATGTCATTAAACATACGCCTCGTAGATGCAGATGTAGGAGCATACGTTCGTTTGGCTGAGTAATGAAAAGTGAGAGAATACCACTAAGACTTGCAAAAAAAATTCGACATTTAGAAATATTTTTAAATTTTGCTTCATCACAAGGTTAAGACAAAACAATGGATAAAAACAGCCTGCGGCGCTTTTTCTTTTTTTTTAATGCCAATTAGATGGCCAGACATCACACTTACGCCATCGTAACATTGCCCTATTAATTAATATTCATAGACAAATTGGTCCAAAATTTGATCCAATAGAGAATATAAATTCTCCGACGTTCTATCTGAGCTGATATTATAGAATCCTAAGAATCTCTCGACTACTGAACCTTCTGAATTAACGTATTTTAAAATTATGTAGCACTGGGAGGTTTGCGTAATATCAGTGGTGTCATCCACTTGCACAGAAAACTGTGTGTTCATTATTTCATTTTTTACATGATCATTTAAATAATCAGAAATGCATTCAATTATTTCGTTTTAAATAGTTTTCGAGTCACCAGTAAAAACCATTTTAATTTTTTCGTGACGATTTTTTAGTTCTCGGGAACTTCTCGATATTAATAAACCTAAAAGCTTTTTAAAATTCCCCCTATTTATTGACTCGCTGCTCTCATCATGGCCGCGAAAAATTAACTTTTGTTTTTGCAAGGTACAAAAACTGCGTCAATTACCAAGCACATAAATAGTCTGTTTAATCGGACGTTTTCTTTAAAATGTATTTTATATAGCTTAGCATCTTCTTTTAAAGTGTCAGCTATAGTGTTTTGATTTTTTACAAATGTTTTTAGCATTAATTTGCATTTTAAATGCTCCGCCGAGTCTTCATGTTTATGTAAAGACCTTCATATATTTAACATACCTGCAAATCCTTCCTTATTCCACACTGAATATTTATTGAAAACTAGTAAACAAGGCCAGCAAAATAATTTTTTTAATATTTGACTACTACATAACCATTTGTACGCCGAAAACCAGGATGACGATTAAAACTCTGATCTTGTTCCTTCCATCGATTAAATGGAGTTTCCAACAAAATGCAAACCACATCCGTGATGGGATTCATCAATAATATAAATTAATAAACCCGACACCAAATAAAGTTGTAACAACACCGTAAATAAATATAACACAAAATAGTCAAGCAAACTGCAAAGGAACTAACCGGTTGCAGCGAAATCCGCGAAAATAAAAGTAAACAACCAGTCCAAACTGAACGTGGGTGTAGTGTACTACGTTAGCAATTCACCGAGAGCATTGTACGGCTCTGGTTAACATTATTCTTTCACGCGGTCGACGTCATCACGTACGCGTTGTCATGGCAACGTAGTAGAAAAATCGTAAACTAAACGTAGCACCTCCAGCAAAGTCGAAGCGGTTTGCGCCACTGTTATAATTGTTATAATAAAGTTCGATTGAAAGTTTTAAAAAGACATGCCGCCAACGGTCAAGTAAAATATTTATTCGAGATGTACAGTTTATTTTTTGCCAATTAGATGAATAAAGGAATGTAAAAACTTAAATTTTGAAAGATATATAATAAACATAGTTAGATATTTGCTTGTTTATTTTTCCTGGCGAAGTAGCACTTCACCTACTTCACCTAAATAGCCGCCACTGTCTTAGAGGACCTGAAAATAAGTATTGCATTGAAAATCTTGCTTTGCCTTAATTGATCTTTATAATGCAAATAAAGTTGTAAATTCTTTTTCATTTTTCCCCGTTCACGACTGACAAGTTATGAATTTAATTTAAAAGGCATATGACCTGAATACTATTAATATACCCTTATTAGTTAAACTTGTCCCTTCACAATGCTTTTGTTCCGCAAATTGTTGTAAACTTCTCAATAAAAAAAAATTGTATTTTCCCGGAACTGGAAGAAGGCTAGGATTATTACATTATTAAAAATAAAAAATCCCACTGGCATTTATCGAAATTTTAGAAAAGAGTATAGCAAATCAAGTGCAGTATGTTTTATTCATTATTGACATTATTCCAGCAACACAGTCGGTATTTTGTCCTAATCATAACTGTTCACATGCTTTAAGTTGTGTTACGGATGATATTTTTGTGGAGTTGGATGAGGGAGTTGCTACTGTATTGGTGTTGTTGGACTATAGTAAGGCTTTTGACCTGATTAATCATAAGATTCTCAATCCCCTTTTTTCCCAGTTTTTCTATCATCCTGTTTATCCGATATATTTCAAAAAGAGCTGAGAAATAAGAAATCAAAGTTCTTACGCATGAGTTTTGGCATTCGCCAGGGTAGTATACTTGGGCCACTGCTTTACTCTAAAGTACACCACAGATCTTAAACATCGACAAAAAAGGGAGATATCATGCCGTTTCCATGGATATACGGGGTTGTTAGTTATCACATTCTTTTCATAGACTCAGATTCGTGTGCCAAACTTTGTATATACATCTAGATTTGTAAAAGATTTAAATTCTGCAATTCTCATCTCTATGCTCATGACACACAGCTCTATTTTTCTTTCTATCCTTATTTATGAACGCAACAAATGACTCTATAAATCATGATTTCCATGCTCTGCTAGAAAGTTCTGTGAAACAGTGCCTGAAAGTTAATCCTAAAAAGCAGCTTTGCTGTTTTTTAGCGAGTAATCTAGGCTAAGCATTTCTTGTTCCCTTAAAATAACAATTGACGGGAATGTTATACCAATTCAAGTTAGTTCACGAAATTTGAGAATTAACTGGATTCTGAACTTAGATTTAAACTAAATATTTATCTCAAAATTTAAAAACGCTTATGGAATTCTTAAACTTATTCTTTCTAATCGACATTTTTTGAAGCGAAAGACCAAGACTTTGTTTTGAGACTCATTAGTTCAATCTCAGTTAAATTTTTGTCCATTATGGTCTGATCTTAGATAATATTGAGGTAAGACGCATTCAAAAGCTACAAAATTGCTTTTTATAATTTATTTTCGGCATAAGACTTCGTCAACGTATATCTCATAAGCTGAAACATGGTTTGGTTTAATGTGTAATAAAACGTCGAATATGTCACTCTCTATACAGTGTGTAACAAAAGTAAGGAAACGGCGAAATATCTCATGTACCGCTTATCCGAATTTAATGAAAATATGTACACTTAAGTATGAAATTATGCCGAATCCGATGACGAGTTCTGAATTACTGCCAAGTTTACCGTTTTTCTATTATAAGAGAAAATTTTTTTTTTAATCGAACATCGTGTTTTATATTACTTTTTTAAAATCTGCATAAAATTCTCATTAGTTTTTATTAAGAGCACTTTTTATGAAAGTCAATAGTTTTTGCGAAAACAAGGGTCTAACATCCATCATTTGATATATTACCTTTTATTAATAGACCTGGACACAAAAGGTTACGTGATATGTTTGACAATGTCAGTTTTGTTGATTTACAAAAATTGATTGTTTAAGTGAAACTTTAGGAATTGAAATTCGAATTATACTGGGTTAGGACAAATATCCTAACAGAAATCCAAAAACTAACTCTGCCGTAAGTATAATTAACAAAAAATTTCGTGAAACTGGAAAGGTAAAAGATACTGTACGTTCTGTGTTCTGGCGGACTGGAAAGCAAAATAATTCCTTATCTTACCACCAAAACACTAGCAAGAGAAAATAGAGTCTCAACTTTGGTAGGTTGTAAAAAACAACGGAAACAATACAATACAAAAAAGAAATACCTAATACAACAAACAATAAATTAATGAAACTAAGTAAGGTGATTAAAATGTTGTCCATTTGCTTGCTGACAGGGAAGGACAAATACTGTGGAAAAAATTTAATACATTAAAAAGAATGCCACCCTCCTCGATTCGTCTGCATTCGATTTCTATTCGCTCCTTTAAATCCTCGAGGACACTAGACTTAGTTTTATACACCCTATTTTAAAGGTGTCCCCACAAAAAGTAGTCAAAGGGCATCAAATCCGGAGTCCGCGGTGGCCACTCTTTTGTACTCCTATGTCCAATCCATCTTCCAAAAAAAAATCATTGTCTATTCTTGAACAGTCCGAGCAAAATGCGGTGGAGCATATACCATCATATGCACCATTACTTAAAAAAATCAAGTTTAAATACTTAATACAACAGTTAAAGTAAGGAATTTACGGTTATTCGAAAATAGTTCTGCAATAGCTGGAACAATTTCGTTCCCAAAAAGATTCAGATGTCTCTACAGTTAATGTGTCTTCTATGAAGAAGGGACCGATTATTTTTGCACCCTTGGTTATGATTTTCATGTATCCAATATGGATTTTCTCTGGCCCAATATCGACCATTACGCCTATTACATTTTTCATTAAAAAAAGTTGCTTCATCAGAAAAAATAAATTGATGGACAAAATTTAGATTGGTATTGCAACGTTCCATCATCCTCAGATTTGTATGGATGAAACTTTTTGGTCTATGGACATGTGTGAAACGCCATTTTAACCGATTAAAACACATTCAGAGCCTTATCACCATCTATTGCGCATTTAGGTCTGCCAGAACGTCCAGCATATTTTACTATTCCAATTTCACGAAGTTTCCTGTTAATTACGGTAGATCTAGTTATTGGATTTCCATTAGGATATTTGTCATTAAAAATGTTACAGACATCTTGCAAGTTTCGTATTCTATCCCAAAAACCCAGTATAATTAAAATTTCAATTCTTTTGGTTTCAGTCACTGGCGTAACTACACCCCCACCAGCCCACGCGGTGCGGAGGGGCCCACGAGGTTAGGGGGCCCGACGATAATTACAAATGAGCTCAAGGAGAGATCATGAGAGTATGGATGAGCTTTTTTTAATCATATATTTTCCGGTTATTTGTTCGGGGCTACATATATAGACAAGTAAAGGACCTTTTTTTGGTCCTCAGTTATTTTTATGTTCTGAGATGGGGCCTTCTACCGAAAACCGCAGGGAGGCCCAAAATTTGTAGCTACGCTACTGGTTTCAGTTAATCGATCCATTTTTGTAAATCAACAAAACTTACATTGTCAAATATATCGGGTAACCTTTTATGTGCAGGTATTTTAATAAAAGGTAATAAGTATATTAAATTATGGATATTAGACCCTTATTTTTTGAAAACTGTTGACTTATAAAAAGTGATATGAGATATTTCGCCTTACCTATATTTACCTTACTTTTGTTAGACGATGGATGTGTCTAGAATATGTACTGTGCCTTAAAACTGACGATTTTTCATGTTAAAAAATACGTCTTAGTTTCGGTAAGCCGTTGTTTTAGTTGTTCGCTTATTTTGCTTGTATAACGATTAATTTCAGTGTCATCGAAATTATTCACCTGGCATATGTATTGTTTATTTCCTTTTGTTAAGATCACCTGGATTTACTAACGGCTTTACGGCAATGTTACGAATATAACGAATGTTATATTTACAATGTATGTATTTGCGTTGACCCTAAAATATGATTTTTTTTCGATTAATATTTCGTTTTTTCATTGTTTTTTTTTTGTTTTGAGGTAAAATTCGCTTTGTCCATAAAGTTGTAACAATTTTCCTGTGGCAATTTATTGCATATTTTTGTTTGTTGTTTGTCAGTTTCTTACATCAAACAAAATCATATATATTGTAAATATCTATGAACAAAATGTATACTTGCTATTAATATTAAAATTAATTTTTAGGGCGGTCCTAATACTTCAGTAACAATTTCTGTAATATTTCATTAACTGTATATAATTATTATCAATAAATAATTATTCAAATAACCTGTTCCGTATTTAAATACAATCCCATTACTGAAAAATCGGCAACACTGTCGCATTTTTGTGAATTGTCGGTAGTAAAATCAGAAATCGAACAAAGCGGTGTTGCTTTGATTCGGAATATTATTTTTTGGCGATTTGCAAATTTTTTGCATATTTTTGATAATGTTTCGGGTGAGTACGTGGGCATTATCGTGCGTAAGTGAGAAGTATACAAAAATATGAACTATTTAACTCCTAACGTCTCTTTTCTCGGGTAAGTCAAAATGTTGTTGTTTTTCTGTATTAATTGACGTACGCGATAATTTGATTCTGACTGATACTACTTTCTCTCAATGTACACTCCACAGGATTCCAAAATATTTCAAATGAAAACTGATCTGATCCAAATGAAATTATGATTTTTCACTTATAATATTATAATCTAATGTAATAAAAGTCATTTAGCAGACAAAATACAAAAAGGAATTTAAGATTTATCTGGGAATAATTTGTCAGTGACAACCAAAAAATATCATTTTCTGGGGCATATTTTTTTGCTGCGTCTGCGGAGCCACTGGTTGTCGATTCCTATATAAATGCGTAAAATATTCGACAAAAATGCTGTGTTAAGCATTTTGCATAAACGCGCGATCTGCAGACACATATAGTGAATCTAGGATCTTGACTGGTAAAAACGCCTAATGACACGGTGCATTATGTCGGTCAACGTTTTAAATTACATACAATAAAACAGATTCAATGTTTTTTTAGAAATGGTTAAGTTTGAACTCCCGGTTCATTTTTATTTAAAGTGACCAGTACATTCGCGTGTTATAATTACTGCTTTTCCCTTTCATTTGATATACAGGGTGTTTTCTAGTTGAGCGACAATATATAAGGGGGTGATTTTTGGGTCAATTTTAAGAAGAAAACTTCATATAAACGTGTGTTCTAAACGTCTTAACTTTTGAGTTACAGGGATGTATAGTGTTTTAAAATTAATCGATTTTCAATAATATCTTATATTAATATCCCTCTAGATATTTTAATGAAATTTGGTATACAGGTACTACGCATCAAGGGGCATTTTTGATGTATCACATTTCCTTTTATATTCACCAGCGGAGTTCGTGAAGAATTTGACCTGCATATATTTGTAGACATTGATGATACGCCACTGATTTCTGTTAAAATAAAAGTTGGTTTTGAAATCCCCATGCATTTCTAAGCAAATTTGATTACTTGATGAAACGAAAACCGTTTCTCTGCATGGTCATAACAATATAGTTAATATGACAGTCACACCATGCAGAAAAATAGAAGACGAAAACTCAGTAGATCAAATCTGCTCATAAAAAACCAGTTTTAGCTATAACTAAAGTAATAGGAAATTATGTAAGTTTGAGGATTTTTAATTTACTGAACGATAGTTTTGCTAAGTATCATAATTTTTTTTTATTTCAGGTGTCAGTCTCGAACGCTAATAATGTGACTTTACTCTCAGTGGGTCGGGAAATTTCTGGACAATTTCAGTGCGAAGTGTCTGCTGATGCTCCATTGTTCCACACGCAACTGATGTCAACACCAATGACAGTAGCAGGTAAGGAAAAAAACAAACAAATTATGTGGATTGTTTTATTATATATTTATAAAATTTTGTTTTAGAAAATAGACAAATTACTTTATCCATTTAATATAAACAAATAAAAATTAAAAACTAGTATTTTCATAAAATATTTTTGTCATTTTTAAATCTTCTTTTATTTTATCAGTAATATCGTTAATACAAATACCTCCAATAGCGCAGCCATTTTAAACTAAAATGTCACTTGAGGCACATATTTTAAATAAAAAAAAATGTGTAAAATAGAATGTGCTGAAAATATATAGTTATATATATATATATATATATATATATATATATATATATATATATATATGTTTTTGATGATGCCATTTAGATAAAAATTTCCAATTTTGGGATTAAGGGAAGGTCAAGGGGTACTTCTTTTTTGAAATATTTTCAACTTCCTGTCACTTCCGGTTTAACCGGAAGTTGGTATCAACCTGCTTATTTTAAATGGAACACCCTGTATTTTATGATATTTTTGGATTCTACGGAGAATTTTAATGCTATTTTATGTAACATGTCCTATACCTACGTTCAAGCGTTTTTAAGATATTTGACCTCGAACCGAAAATGAGCCTTCGGGGTACCAAATTTTAAAATCTCATATTTTTGTAAGTTTTGAAGATATAATCTTCATATTTTGCAAACGATCGGTAAATAATCTTAGGTTTCTATTTTTTTTATTGAATTTGTCTATTTTTATACAGGGTGTCCTAAATTCTGCGGCAAACATTCACATTTTCAAAGCCGCTAAAGTCCGTTTTTTTAAATGGGACACCCTATAATTGTATGCACTATCAAATGTAGAATTTCATTTTCTATCGAACTGTATTAAGGTTCCCTATACCTATTCGTAACCTTTTTGGAAATAATTGGGTTTTATAAAAATATCGTATGTATTTGCTTAAATGTTTACATCTTCCAATGGTAAGCCATGGAAAAACAATTGAGATCCAATATCTAATATGACAGATGATTAGTATCGAAAGCTGTCAGTGATAAACTAGATCTTCTAAATCAAAATGGAAGAATACTCAAACGCTGATATTCTCAATCTATTTTATATTCATGGAGAATGTTATAAAATTTTGGAGAGAACGTGTCGTGTGTTTAATGAACGCCACCCTGATTTGCCGGCAATGAACAAATCAAAATTCAAAAGGATTAAAACGAACTTTTTGCGTTTTGGCAAGGTTAAAGTTACAAAAAATGTTCCGAAACCAATGACAAATGCCAAGGATAACGTAATAAACACATTAGCTTATTTCCACGCAAACCCGCAAAGTTCAATACCGTCTGCAGAAAACGATTTGGGAATTTCTTCTTCATCTGTCCAAAGAATCTTGAGCGAACATCATACGCACTCTTATTCGTTCCAAAACGTGCAAACCTTGAGACCTGGTGATGACGTCCGACGAGTAGAATTTTGCGAATTCATGTTTTTGAAAATTCAAGAGGACCCTCAATTCCTTTCAAAAATATTTTGGACCGATGAAGCGAAATTTTCTAGAGAAGAAATAACAAATACAAGAAACGAACATTTCTGGGCAGCAGAAAATCCGCACGCTCAAGAGAGGTTTAGCTTCAACGTTTTCGTATAGTATCAAATGATCAGGAGCGGTACTGTATTTATGAAGACAATATAAACAGTGATAAGTATTTGGAAATTCTACGAGGGACGGTTTCTGAATTTATAGAAGAAATTCCTATTGGTGAGCTGCAAAATTATTGGTATCAATTAGATGGGGCACCAGCACATAATTCCGCGGCAATTATCTCGAATTTTTAAAGATCGCTAGATTGGTCCCAATGGCCCTTGGAGATGGCCCCCGCGATCGCCTGATTTAACACCCCTAGACTTTTATTTATGGGAATTTATCAAAGGTAAAGTCTATGCTTCCCCAGTAAATAACCAACAAGATTTACTGGACAGGATACGAACAGATTTTGCCGAATTAGAAAACGGACAAATTCAACGGGCACAGCAAGAACAAAGAAGAATTAATGAAATGAACGGACAGCATATAGAACATTTGTTATAATTAAATTTGATTATTTTATTTATTTATTGTTGAATATTAGATTGCTATAATTTTTAAGTTCACTAAAACAAGTTCAGAACAGTCTGGAACTTAGTAGATATGGTTAAAAATAATGTAAACAATTTATTACATTTTTTATAACTTTAACTTTTCCGAAATGAAAAAATTCCGTTTCAATCCTCTTCAATTTTCTATTGTTCATTGGCGATAAAAGAGGATGTTTTTCATTAAAAACATGGCACGTTCTCTCCAATATTTTGTAACATTCTCCGCAAATATAAAATAAATGGAGAATATCAGCTTTTGAGTGTTATTTTATTTTAATTTAAAAGTTTCAAATCAGCTGTCATGTTGAAAAGAAAAGCACAACAATTGTTTTTCCATGGCTTACTACAGGAAGGTGTAAGCATTTAGCAAATACCTATGATAGTTTAATAAAAACCTGATTATTTCGAAAATGGTTACGAATAGGTATAGGGAATGGACAACTCTGGTGATTTTGAAAGAATAAACAGAGACCCAACAAACTCATTTTTTATGAGGTTAAAAAGTAGTCTGGACACATTTCTAACAACCTTAGAATATTTTAACATGACAAAAGATAAACTATATCCTATGAACCCTAAAACACCCTTACTTTATAGCTTTCCAAAGATTCATAAAGATGGCACGCCCATGAGGCCAGTGGTTTCATTTATTGATTCCCCATGCTACAAACTTTCAGCTTGGCTAAATAGAGTTCTTAGGGACGTAACGGGTTTTCATAGCACGTATTCTACCAGGAATTCCATCGCCTTTGCCAATCACCTGAAAAACGTTGATATTCCGCACAATGCATTATTGGTTTCATTGGATATTAAGAATTTGTTTCCTAGTGTGCCTCCCGCAGACTGTATTCAGTTGGTAAGGGATTTATTGGCGAGATCTTCTTTGCCACAGTTACTCGTTGATGGCCTCACTTCTCTTCTTACCTTAGTTTTAGACCAAAATTTTTTCAAATTTAATGGACAGTTATATAGGCAAAAGTCTGGGCTGGCTATGGATTCTTGTTTGTCGCCATTTCTGAGTGAGGTTTTCATGAACAATTTGGAAAACAGGACAATGAATAGTTATTTTGCCTCCTTTCTAACAGCATATAAAAGATACGTGGATGATATTTGCATTGTGTGGAATGGCAACAGAAATCAGTTGGAAGAGTTTTTACAATTCGTTAACTCCTTGCATCCTAAAATTGAGTTTACATTGGAAATGGAAGATGAAGGAAAGCTACCCTTTCTTGACCTTTTACTATCTCGGAAACACAGTAGGATAGAGTTTGAGGTTTACCGGAAAACATCGTCCACGGATAATGTTATTCAGTATGCTTCAAACTCTCCTTACACACATAAATTTGCCGTGTTCAACTCCTTTTTCTATCGGTTGTGTAATTTACCATTGTCAAGGGAAGCGTTTACTAAGGAGCGTGATATTATAATGCAGATTGCTATGAATAACGGTTTTCCTTTGGAGTCCATCACCAAATTATATTACAAATTTATAAACAAGTACAAAATGTCATATACTGTCATAAATTCAAAACTTAGCGATGAGACAATTTTTTTCAAGTGCATTACTTTTTTCGGAAGTATTTCTCTCCAATTGACAAAATTTTTTAAAAATATTAAAAATGTCAATATTTCATTCAAAACAGTAAATACTCTCAAGAGACATTTAGTAAGGACAAAGGACACAACCGATAAATTGTCCAGATCTGGGGTTTATGCACTAAATTGTAGCGAATGTTCCACGACCTATGTGGGACAAACAGGTCGAAAAATTTCCACAAGGGTGAGAGAACATTTAAGCCTTGTCAACAAATTCAGAAATACGGATGTAACTGAGACTGTTTCGGCTTTTGCCAATCATTTGTTGGAGTCAGGTCATGAATTTTCCATTTCTGACGTTGATGTTTTACATGAATGTCCGAAGGGGAAAAAGCTTGGCCTTCTAGAAAAAATGGAAATAACCAAAGCTATAAAAAAGTCCCATTCTCACTTGCGTTAACGATGTTTTTAATTTTGAACCAACCCTAATATTTAACAATTTAATGTAATAATAATTGTAGGCAACCTTCATTTCATTCACTAATTCATAGAGTGAGAGTTTTTGGTTCTTTTCTTCGACTAGTCAGTGGTCTGTGGGTGGTTGCTTCGGTGTCGCACTCGGGTGGTCTGGGTTCGATCCCGTCTAGAGACATGAATCTTTTTTAATACTTTTTTAATATTTTATTTTGTTTGTAAGTTATTGTTTTAGGATTTGTGAGTGTAATTATTTACTAAGGTTCTCTCTGTTGTTTGTAGGTCTGATGATGCTCGAAAGGGCGAAACACGTGTCATGTTTGTTGTGAATTGTAAAATTATAATTTAATGAGACCGAGAATTGGAGTCTTTTTCTATGTTTGTTATTAATACAGTTCGATAGAAAATTAAATTCTACATTTGATAGTGCATAAAGTTATAGGGTGTCCCATTTAAAAAAAACGGACTCTAGCGGCTTTGAAAATGTAAATGTTTGCCGCTGAATTTAGGACATCCTGTATAAAAATAAACAAATTCAATAGAAAAAATAGAAACCTAAGATTATTTACCGATCGTCTGCAAAATATGAAGATTATATCTTCAAAACTTACAAAAATATGAGATTTTAAAATTTGGTACCCCGAAGGCTCATTTTTGGTTCAAGGTATTTTAAGAACGCTTGAACCTAGGTATCGGATATGCTATAAAATAGGATTAGAATTCTCCGTAGAATCCAAAAATATCATAAAATACAGGGTGTTCCATTTAAAATAAGCAAGTTGATACCAACTTCCGGTTAAAACGGAAGTGACAGGAAGTTGAAAATATTTCGAAAAAGAAGTACCCCTTGACCTTACCTTAATCCCAAAATTTGAAATTTTTATCTAAATGACATCATCAAAAACTTTTAATGAACGGGTTGCGTAAATAACCCTATATATATATATATATATATATATATATATATATATATATATATATATATATATATATATATATATATATATATATATATATATATATATATATATATATATATATATATATATATATATAATATGGTACCTTTATATTTCTACATGTATTATGATCGGTGTATGTTATTGACAATAAAAAGTATTGTCTAATAGATCAGTTTTCATGCGACAGTGTTGCCGATTTTTAAGTAATGGGATTGTATTTAAATACAGAACAGGTTATTTGAATAATTATTTATTGATAATAATTATATATAGTTAATGAAATATTACAGAAATTGTTACTGAAGTATTAGGACCACCTTAAAAATTAATTTTAATATTATTAGCAGTATACATTTTGTTCATAGATATTTACAATATGTATGATTTTGTTTGATGTAAGAAACTGACAAACTACAAACAAAAATATGCTTTATTGCCACAGGAAAATTGTTACAATTTTATGGGCAAAGCGAATTTTACCTTAAAACAAAAAAAAACAATGAAAAAACGAAATATTAATCGAAAAAAAATCATATTTTAGGGTCAAGGCAAATACATACATCGTAAATATAACATTCGTCATATTTGTAACATTGCCGTAAAGCGGTTGGTAAATCCAGATGATCTTAACAAAAGGAAATAAACAATACATATGCCAGGTGACTAATTTCGATGACATTAAAATTAATCATTATACAAGCAAAATAAGTGAAGTTATACAAAAAGTATACAGAACTAATGTAGTAATTAAAGTGTATCAGAAAAAAAGAAAATGTAAACTTAATCTAATATGTAACAAAAATAATTAATGTTAACGGACAAGTAGACAGTTCATTCCTTATATACCCCTTAGCAGCTGGACCATGTCACCCAAAAAGTTTTAAGTAAACAAGCAAATAAAAAACATTTTAATGAAACTTATTCATTATAAAAATCATTAACGCAGTAAAAAAGCCTTTCAATGAGGTACGCTTTGTTTTTTTTTGGGAAGAGTGCAACATAGGGATTGTTTTTAAATGTTCTGGAAGATGATTGTAAAGTTTTATGGCGTTGTAAATAACTGATTTTTTTATTAATTCTGTGGAAGGAATGGGAAGGTATATGTCATGCCTAGAGTTTCTGGGAGGATATACGTGTTGTGGCCTTTCCGGAAATGTGTTTATATGTTTTCTCATCAAACAAACGGTTTCTAAAATAAATAATGCAGGAAGTGTTAATATCTCACGTTTTTTGAAATAGTATTGGCAGTGCGCCCTATTATTTAGACCAAACAAATAGCGATTTGCTCTCTTTTGAAACCTAAAAATAATAAGAAATTGCTCGGTGGCACAGCAGCCCTAAAAGGGAAGGCCATAACGGGGTTGATATTCGAATAGAGAAAAATAAGTAAGTCTGGCAGAAGACACGTTTAGTTCTTTTGAAACTAATCGAATGGCAATGCCGGTGGTAGAAAGTTTTTTAGTTAAGATGTCAATATGCTTAGAGCATTTTAGGTTGTTATTTAAATTCAAACCCAGGATTTTAACTGACTCAACGAATTTAATATTGCCGTTAAGTAGCTGAAGTGGTTGTAAAGTCCACTTATAAGATAACGCCACCGTTTTATCCACATTGAAGCAAAGCAGATTGGAATCGGACCAAGCCTTAATAATAACAAGGTCTTTGGAAATTGTAAAGACGTTGTATCAAAGTCACACCATGTTATGCTTGTGTCGTAAGCAAAGAAAGAGATTTTTCCATTAATTTTTAGGTTAGTAATATCATTAATGTATAACAAAAAAAGAATAGGTCCCAAGACCGAACCCTGAGGGACTCCACTTGAAATTAATTTACAATCAGAATCAGAACCACATGCCCATACAAATTGTTGCCTATTCCCCGAGATAATAAGATTTAAAGAAATACCACGGATTCCATACAAATTCAGCTTGCTTATCAAAATTTCATGACTAACACAGTCAAAGGCTTTTGCATAGTCACAAGAAACTGAGGCGGTGGGGTGGTTGTTATTGAGGGATAAGTAGACGTCGCTAAGCAACGAGAACCTGGCGTCACTGGTGCACTTGTTGGGTAAAATCATCCGGGAATATCATCTGATATTTAAAGAGAATTGGCAATAAGACAATTCTTCAGTATCCTTTCAATGATTTTTGATACAAGTGGTACTAGAGCGATTGGGCGATAATTGCAAGAGTTAGTTTTTTCGCCCCCTTTATGAAGGGGAATAATTATAGCTGTCTTAAGGCTTTCAGATAATATACCTTTTATAAGGGATTCATTTATTAGTGTTGTAAGGGCCTCTATGACTGGGACCGGCAGGTTTAGGAATATTTTAATTGATAGGCCATCAGAGCTACATGAAAATTTGTTTGTGATGTTATTCATTTCCGTCAATAGCTGCTAACAGGGCTTAAAAAAAGGCTTCCAGCGACATTTTTCGATGGAGGTAGAAACGAAAGAAGGCCCGGATTTGGCAAGATACCAGACGTAATAGTTTTGCTTACATTAATAAAATAATCGTTTAGGTTATTTAGCTTTGGCAAGATCTGAGTCACAGAGTTTGATTTGTTTTGACATTGATAATGGACCAGGTTTCCTTTGAAACGTTTTTAGACTTTGTTAGACGGTTTTAACAGTATTTTGATTAGTTTAATGTAGATCCTCCTATAATTAGAGGTATAGTCCAGAGTAAGAATGGAGTCGGGAATTTTTTTATAAATAAGAGAAAACCCATATTTTAGCAGAAATGAGTAGTCCTTTCGTGATCCACGGTTTATGACGCTTAGGTTTGATAGTCTTAAGCGGGAAGGCCTTATTAAAAGCACTTAAAATTTTACTCAAGAAAGCTTTAAAATTTGAGTTAGCATATTCAAATTCAAAATTCCAGTCGGTGTTTAAGCAAATATGAAATTTTGAAAAATTGGCGGCCGAGAAAATGCTGTCCTTATGACGAGGTAAGATAATTGACAATACCCTTTCGGATCAACCAAATCGGCCAATATATGATTGAGTTCAAATTCAAACAGTTGCGCCTCCGTTGTTACAACTAGGTACTTTTTGAAACACGAGTCCAAAAATTGCGGTTAAATTTGTTTATATTTATTGTCTTATTCTCATATTCACTTAGACTGGTAAGAATAAATCTTAATAACCGAGTAGAAATATTACAAATCCTAGGGGAGGCTTTATTTTTCATAACCTCTTTAAAGCTGTTTAGAATTACTTTGGACCATACTATGCAAGGGCAGGATCATATGGACAAATTATACAACAAACTAAGAAAGAACTGGTCCATTTCTTTATTTTGTGAATAAAACATTTTGGTATGGCTTACTTAATTGGGGCTTTAGTATACTTAGCGAGATGATTCTGCGGACTTGCTTGTAGACAGTCTTGTCATATTTAAACCTCTCCAGGTTTATGCATTGTGAAAGCTTGTGTTTACATTTATAAATATTAAGATATTGAGGTATGCGTTACTAATCATCGTCACAACACCCATACTAAAGATTTGTTAATTCCAAATAGACATCCATCAATATTTTAGAAAAAAAATATTTACATATATTATACAACATATCAGAGTTGCCTAAAATTAGTATAATTGAGGCTTAAAACTTTTTTTAGTTAATAAGAACTTATATAACTTTCAAGAATTTATTGAACAGAAACCATTATTATTTTGTCACTTTCATCTAACTTGAAATGAAATGAAATGAAATGCTTTTATTACCATAATAATATCATTTCCAAAACAGGAGAATGAGCGGTATCGTCGGCGGAAATGCTCACAATGCATATTATTATAAAGATATTAAATATTATTAAATGACTTACACAACATGGACACAATAAAGATGAAAAGACAACTAGCCTTGATTCTAAAATTTACATAACAAACCATATACTAATTATAAGTAGAGAGAAATGAAAACATATAATATTAAAACCAGTTTAAAAACCTTAAAGCTAGAACTTAAATTGAAAACTACTAAAACTTAAGTTGAGCTAAGTATCATTATTAAATATCTCCCAGAACTTAAATTTATACAAACATTTATCAATTAGTAGACGGGTAACTGAGCTCTTAAAGACCTTGTCAGATGTCATGTCCCTAATATGTTTTGGTAAAAGATTATAGGCCTGGATAGCTCTATAATATGAACTTTTAGCAAAAAAAGCCGTGTTGTGAAAGGGTGTTCTCAAGTCATGAGAGTGCCTTGTTAAGATCTCCATGTTTCTGGCATAAAGATCATGGTTTGTCTGAAATAGTTGTTTATGTCCTCTCACAAACAATACTAGTTGAAGAAAGTAAAGAGATGGAAACGATAAGATAATAAGATCTCTGGCCAAGGGTTTGCAGGATGCTCGAGGATGCCTCTTTAGGATGGTTCGAACTATTCTTTTTTGAGTTATAAAAATGTTTGTTGCATGGGTTGATGAAGCCCAAAAAATAATTCCATATGACATTCTAGATCTAACATAAGCAAAATAAAATATCTTTAAGGCATCTAGTGAAACATGGTCCCTTAACACCCTTAAGGCAAAACATGCAGAGTTCAATTTCCTATTCAGCTGCAGAATGTGATCATTACATGATAAGTGAGTATCTAACATTAGTCCCAAAAGTCTTACATTCTGCACTACAGGAACCGACTTATGATTCATCCTAATATACACACTTTCAGGTCTGCTTTTTAAAATTTGAAATTGCAACAAGGCTGTCTTATCTGCATTTAGCTTCAAACCATTCTCGTTTCACGACAACGCCATTCTCCCCACCATCCCTGACAGATTTCCTGATAACCCAGACAGAGTTCTCTCCGTTATAATAATAGAGGTATCATCGGCAAACTGAAAAACCTGTCCCATGTTAAGTGTATCACCCAAGTTGTTCACATATATTAAAAAAAGCAAGGGTCCCAGGATTTGTGGGACTCCCTGCTGTATATTTGATGGTGCAGAGAAATATCTTTTCCCATCAGCGAAATAGATACCAGTTGCCTCCTTCCAGCAAAATAAGAACGTAAAAGTTCCAAACAGTTACCCCTCTTGTAACATTACAGAGAATCAGCTATAAGATTTACTAATTAAAAAATAGCCAGTTCAGTTGACATGTTCTTACGGAAACCAAACTGACGTTCATTCAAGATGCCCTCTCAAACGGGTCTGTATTTATTCATGTCAGTTAGGCAGCATCACAGCATATTTTATGATGTTAGTGGGAATATTGTCTATGGTTTGGTAATCGACTTATGTTCATCTGCATTTATTTTGAGCATATTCACACATTTACGTAGTCAGAGTAAAGTCATTCTTTTTAAAATTTGAAATTGCAACAAGGCTGTCTTATCTGCATTTAGCTTCAAACCATTCTCGTTTCACGACAACGCCATTCTCCCAGGCCATGCAAAACAATGCTGCCTTTTATTTAAAGTCGTTAACAATATCTACATCCTAACAATAAATCAAAATAAATATGTAATTAAATCTATTTATCAAAATATGTATTGATAATTTCGCACCAAAAAAGTACCACCTACCTAGATTTATCTAACACAAGAACAAAACAGTAATAAATTATTATGTAACAAGCCTTTCAGCAAAAATCAACTGTCGTATAAGAACTACATTAACCAAGGAAATCAAAAGAACTGTTCAAACTGATTTTCATTTTGTTCTATGCATGCTTCGCACAATTTTCGTATTCGTTTTAGGGAATTAAGCAAAATAACGGGATGATTTTGTAAATAGCGAAAATTTACTCTTATTGCATTTCCTAAATCTTGGACATTATCCTAGTGGTCTTTGTAAATTCTATTTTCCAGATATCCCTATAGAAAGAAATCTAAAATCGACAAATCGGGGGACCTAGGGGCCATCTTATAGGCCCATTTGTTCCGATCCATTGATTGGTAAAATTATTGTCCAGAAATAATCTCGTCATTCCAGAATTGTGTGCAGAAGCACCGTCCTGTTGAAAATAAATTTCGGTAATTTGCGCTAGAGGAACATCGTCAAGTAATTCAGGTATAGCTGCCTCTAAAATGTCTATATAGCGATTGCTGATTTCCCTCAAATATATAAAATTTTATATGTGTTCCTAATATGAAGCAGGACACATTTAGACCAAACCTGCCCTGCTGTCTTCTAGGAAATGTTTGGTTTTGATTTTCCTGGGACCAGAATCTATTGAGTATACCAGAATTACTGAAATGTGCTTCGTCTGACCATATATCCTTCCTTTCAAAATCTCTAACCATATCGCATCTTTCTCGAAACCAATTGCAGAAGTCTACCCGACGCTCTGCATCCCCTGGCTGTAAGTGCTGCACGAGCCTAAATTTGTATGGGTGGAATTTGTGCTTTTTTAGAATTTCTTGAACTCTAGTTTTTGGAATCACTATGCTCTTTTCACTGGCCCTAGAAGAGTTTGTAGGGTAAGTTTCTGCATTAGCCAAAACCGTAATTTCGGCATCGTTTTGCATGGCCTACTGCAAAATTTGGGATAATAATTATAAAAATTAGGATTTTTGTTGTTGTTTATTGAAATAGACCCATACTATTATATATTTTTGAGAAGCTTTTAAAAGGATAAATCAATTTCTGGATAAATATACAGAGTATCCCATTTAAAAAAACACCACTTTGGGTCATATCTAAAAAATAACAACTCAAATGAAAAATATGACTACGCCACTGGATCCAGCGTAAAAAACTGCATAAGCAGCAATTTTTCCCTTTGCGTTAAGTTATAGGATAACCGAGATACGAGGGGGGTCCCAAAATGCAAAATTTTCTATTTCGCCCTGTATCTCATAAACGAAGAAGGCTATGAAAATTTTGTTTACGGCTTCATTAGCTCAGGTTCGTGAAAACCGCAAGGTTCTATCTTTGAAAATAAGCGAGATACCCTGCTTTTACAACCAAATCCGGACACTCTGTACAGTTGTTTTAATTCTGTACAATGTTAACCTTTTTTGCAATTTCTGTATATTTCTTTTTGTACTGTTGAATTAGATAAATTAAAGAAGTATTATTACAATTATTATTAATATTTCTTAATATACTCCCAGCTTAGAGGAACTAATTTGTATTTTACACAAGTTTTTGTTCCAATTAAGTTCTTCCCGGGTGTTCATCCCTTACTCATAAACCGTGAACAACGTTGACGCTTTCTTGTAGATGAAACCGAGCCAAATTGAATCATTAGTTCCTATTAGTCACAATTGCCTAGACTTCCGGTCATTTATCAAGGCATTATGCCTTGTAGTGAATACAAGGGATACGATTTATACGGCAAAATGTCGTCCATTAAATCAGAGTGTATGGCGCAAATACAAAACGGACTTGTCACTGAGGTCTTAGGTTTTTACGACTTTGCCATCGAATTTTATAGCTGTAATATATCACACTTGAGTGCATTGCTTATTTAGGGTGTTTGGATTGGGCGTGTAAATAACACAGTTCCTGTTCAACCAATATTTCAAATTTGTTTAACGAGCAAGCAGTGTGCAGTGGAGTGCATTTCGGTGTTTAAATATGAAATAAGTTGTTTTGGATTAGAATTGCAACAAATATTGACAATAAGTTGTTATAAATCCTCTTGATTTACTAAAAAATTTGAATAAAGCCAAATTTAATCGACATGACATATGTATTGCTTCTATCAGAATTATATTGTGTAATTACTACATTTAAAAGATTTATTTGTTTGAATGGTGTTTACACTTCAGCTACCAAAAAAATCACACTTTTGAAGTATTTTTGAATCATAAAAATAAACTATTAGGCCTCTGATTTCATTTCGACATATCTTTTTTATCGTCATTTGTTTCCATTTCGTTCAGTTTGATTCACTTATCTTCATAGCATTCTCCGCCACTCCATCCTATGATCGTAATTTAGAGTTTACTCTGTTTTTTGAGTTGTGAGTTCACAATGTTTTTATTGTAGCTAATAACTTGTCCTGCACATAATTCGTAGAATTTTGTCAGAATCTAGGTTTCTGAGCCGAATATCATCACTTGGATAATCGGGTCTTATATATTCAGATTTTCGTGTTCCTAGTGGAATTAATCCAGGGGACCTAGCAGGCCAAGATACTGAACCATTTAAGGAAATAGTTCTTTCGTCAAATGGCTCCCTTAAGAAGTTCCTGACTGGAATGGTGAGTCGGACATCCCTCCTGTTGAAACCAGGTTCTTCTAAACTCATCTTCCGATAGGGTAACGCGTAAAGCCGTTACACCCTGGTTTCGAAAAAGCTTTAGGTATCTTATTATACCACACAGAAGCCTAGTCGCCTTGGAAAATCAGTTTCCTTAAGTCCTTGATTTATTATGGGTTCGTATGGATGGTACTTATTCTTTGTTAACACTCTCTATACCGTTGATTTCGTCATATAAATTTCCTGTTCTACAGTTCTTACCGATGCACTAGGGTTTTCTTCGATAGTTTACAAATGTTTCTGTCGCAATTTTGTTAATGTTAACTTTACTATTAAATAAGATTTTTCTGATTTGGGTTTTATGAGGCTGGCGTCGTTCGGAGTACATCTCCAAATCTCCAAATACCTTACTTAGGTAATGTCGGTGTTTCTGTATGATGCAAGTACAGCGCTAACAACTTTTCTTCATTTGAATAGAGAATACCGGCCATTTTCAACAGGTTTTCGTAATTTGTGTGTGTCAGATTTATGATTTTATTGAGACAAAATCGTTCTGCTTAATAAAATACAACTTTGATACTTCGAATTATTTAACGTCAAAGTGAAAGCCCACTTTTACAAATAAATCATGGCCTCCTTAGAAAAAATTCAGACCTAATTTTAAGAAGTGTGATATTTCGATGATATTCAAATCTTATATGCACTTGTGAGGCATCACTAGGCTAGAAATTTTACGCTCTTTCCAAAAATCGAAAAATTCAATATGGCGGTAAGAAAAATGAAAGTTGAGGCGGGTTGTGCGATAACAAAAGACGATGGAAAAATGTATACGCCGTCTTTTCCTAATACCACGACCGATATATATATATATATATATATATATATATATATATATATATATATATGTGTGTCCCAGATTCGTTTCTCTATATAGGGATCTCGGCTCCTATTATACCTACAGCAAAGGTTAAATGGGGAAAGTTTTAGAGGAAACTTATTGAATTTGATATCTGGCTTCAGATTGACGATCGATCAATAAGTTTGGGAAATATCGGCGAAAAACCGAAAATGGCGGATTTTGTTTTTCGTTATATCCAGAACGTTAAATTTGACAGCTGTCAAAATGTGACATTATTCGGACACATTTTTAAGACGAATAAGATGGCCTATACGACACGTCTTCATTGTTTTTTGTTAACCCGCAACCCGCCTCAACTTTCATTTTTCTTATGACCTCCATATTGGATTTTTCGATTTGCGGAAAGAGCGTAAAATGTCCAGTCTAGTGATATCTCAAAAGTGCATTAAAGATTTTAGTGTCATCAAAATATCACACTTCGTAAATTAGGTTTCAATGTTTTTAAAGGAGGCCATGATGTATTTGTCACAAGATTACATTAATAAGTAAGTAATGTATTGAACGCATTGCATTTTCAATACAACATGAACGTAAATAACGACTTAAAAAATCTAAATGAACTTTAACTACTTTGTAAGTGAGTAACATTAATTTACAAATCTGCAAAATGACGTCCATTTGCATCGATGCATTTTTGACAATTGGTGACTGTTTTTCGTACAACTCTGGTAAGTGTATTTCGGTTAACATTTCTAAATGCGTCCAGAACTCTTTGTCTCAGAATTTCTATGGACACGGGGGGATCAAATTCATAGATTTCATTCTTCGTGTGACCCCAGAGGTAGAAATCCAAGGGCGACAGGTCAGGGGATCTAGGAGGCCAAGATATTGGACCATTTAAAGAAATTATTCTTTCGTCAAACTGCTCTCTTAAGAAGTTCCTGACTTGAATGGTATTGTGAGCCGGACATCCGTCTGAAACCAAGTTTTTAATTCATCTTCCGTTAGAATAGCTCTTAAGGCTGATACAACCTGTTTTCCTAAACAAAAATGGTCCAATAAGTCGATTTCCTGAAACGATTAATAATTTATAAATAGGTGCCCAACAGTCAAGGGCGGCAAGGTCGGCCGGGTGGTACTAGAAACTATAAATTATAACGGGAAAATTATCTTTATTAAAAAGTAGATATTTTCTTTCTAAAAATAATTATCGAAACATCCCGTAATGAAAAAGAAAAACATATTTGCCTTGCGGGAAGTAATAGACGTAATAAATTATTTTGTTGGTATTGCATATTAATTTCGGAAATACTAAATCAATTTATTTTAGTGATATAATAATCTTAAAGAAGTACACCGTGCCTTAATAAAACATGAACGCCTTTAGATAAATCATAATGAAAATCGAAAAATAATTCGACATTTGATTAATATGGTATTTTTTTCATAACGTAAGAACTAGGCTTCTCGGGTGATAATAAATCATTAAATTCAGACAATCAAAATAATTTTAGAGAATTAGCTAAATCTGCAAAAAATTTAGATAGTGTTAATAAATTTATAGAACCCAATTCTATTTTTATAGGTTCGTCGAAACTACAATTCAAAGCGATTGAATAAAAATGTAATACAATATCAAAAAAGTAAGTTGACTGACTAGAGTAGAACGTTTTACTTTTTTTTATTAGACTATACTTTTTTAGTATCATTAAAGAACTATACGGAAAAAAAAGGATTATTATTTGACCATCATTTGGTGCCTATTTAAAAAAGATTGGTTAGATTAACTTACTAACGATCCCACACCAAACGTTACTTCCAAATCTGATCTGTAGACGTCTCTCTGAACCTGCTCTCATCGGACCACAAGACATGATTTACAAAATCAGGATTTTCATTACATCTAGTATACCACTCACAGAACTGTAGTCGTCTTGAAAAATCAGTTTCCTTAAGTCCTTGTACTATTATGGGTTTGTATCGATGGTACTTATTCTTTTTTAAAACTCTCTGTACTGTTGATTTTGGCACATTAGTTTCCTGTTCTACAGTTCTTACCGATGCACTAGGGTTCTCGTTGATAGCTTGTAAAATGTTTCTGTCTCGATTTTCATTGTTATTATTGTATCCGCTTCTAGGTTGTTCGAAGGCACCATGGTTAATTAAATGAACTACAATTTTCCTGAATTGGGTTTTATGAGGTTGCCGTCGTTCGGGGTACATCTCCAAATACCTTGTTGAGGTAAAGTCGGCATTTCTATATGATTGAAAGTACAGAGCTAACATGTCAACCTTTTCTTCATTTGAATACGTAATGCCGGCCATTTTCTATAGGTTTTGACAAATTATGTGTCAGATTTATGATTTTATTGGGATAAAAGCGTACCTACTACTTATTAAAACACAGCTTTGATACTTTCAACTATTTAACTTAACGTCAAAATCAAAATCCAATTTTGTTACAGATAAATCATGGCCTCCTTAGAAAAGCATTGAGAGCAAACGTTATTTTAAATAATGGCCTCCTTAGAAAAAACTGAAACCTAACTTTACGAAGTGTAATATTTCCATGATACTAAAATCTTTGACAATGAAGACGTGTCGTATACGCCATCTTATTTATCTTAAAAATGTGTCCGAATAATGTCACATTTTGGCAGCTATCAATTTACCGTTCTGGATATACTGGCCAAAAACGAAATCCGCCATTTTCGGTCTTTCCCCTATATTTCCAAAAACAATTGATCGATCGTAAATCTGAAGCCGGATATCGAATGCAATAAGTTTCCTCTACAACTTTCCCCATTTAACCTTTGCTGTAGGTATAATAGGAGCCGAGATCCCTGTATAGAGAAGCGAATCTGGGACACACTATATATATATATATATATATATATATATATATATATATATATATATATATATATATATATATATATATATATATAGTAACATCATGTACGTATAGATTAAATTATCTTCTATATATTAACTTTTCCAAATTTAAATGTACTCTGCATAATTGATTAACAATGACAATATCTTACCGGTCTATTTTAAAACTATCCCACTATTAATAAATCCTTTACGTGCGCCCTTTGGGTTTGTGACCCTCATTAAATATGCCAGAGAAGTTTCGTAATCAATTTTCTGGTTCAAGTTGCGTAATAAAACTAAGCCGCCCTTATTTAAGGGTCTAGTTGGCTATTAGATCCGTTACACTCTATTGCTTCTATACACCTGGAAATTCTTAAGGCAAGGTAATTACTCTATTACCATACAATATAGGAATATATATTCCCACTATTTAAACTTTGAATTATATTCTCTTGCATTTTAAACTTTAAGGTAAACGCTCAATATTTGTCAACGGTTGAATATTTATTACTTTTTTATATCTTAATCTACTTGTATTTAGCCCATAAAATCAGATTTTGACTTCCAACCAAGCTGGATTTTTTTGTCGACTTTTATTAAAATATTCTAAAAATATATTTAATAGTACCCTAAATTTGAGCCATGGGTTTTATGTGGGGTGCATTTTAAATTTTACAAGTTAAAATTATCAATTTTTATTTCTCTCTTAAAAGGGATGTAATCGCGTTTTAGGGTCTCTAGATGCCAAAAAACATATTTTCTCAATTTCGTCGGTCTGCCTTTCTATCTACCTGTCTGTCGGTCTGCTCGCAACATAGTTAAAAAGCTACTTATCCAGTTGACTTCAAATTTTGGTCAAAAGTTAAGGTTCATATGGGGATGAAATGTATGTATTTTGTTAAGAATCCAATACGGCACAACAAAATGGTAGCTTAGTGAAATGTTAAAATAATTATTACTAAAAAACTACTTATCCATTATATCTGAAATTTTGTAGAAGAAATCAAGTATTATGTAACAATCAGCTGGTAAAAAAGTAGTATAAATTCAAGATAGCGAAACAAAATGGCTGCTAAATAAAAGGTTTGTTGAAAAACACACCCTCTCAGATTTTACATATCTTCACGTTTTATCGTTCCTAGATCCTAAATGACAAAAAACATGTTTTCTTAATTCCGTCGGCCTTTCTGTCGGTTCGGAGCATAGCTAAAAAACTACTAATTCGATTGGCCTGAAACTTTGATAAAAAATTAAGGATCATATGGAGATAATGTATTAACATTTTCGTAAAAATTTAATATGGCAGAACAGAATGGTGGCCCAGTGAAACGTTAAAATAATATTAGTAAAAAACTAATTATTCAGATTATTTCAGAGTTTGGACAAAAATCAAGTGTCATATGACAATATTTTGGAACAAATCCATAATGGCGGCCTAATAAATTATTTAAAAAATCAAGCCTGAAACAACCACTTATTAGATTATTTTCAAATTTTCAAGCATTAAGTATAGTACAGAGATACAGTAGAAAAATAGTAGTACGAATTCAAGATGTCGAAACAAAATAACTGCCAAATAAGAAAACCAACGTAAATAAATTTTGCAAAATTGCGCACAAAAATGGAATGTGATATAGGGATAAACTAGCACGAATTCAACATGATGCAACAAAATGGCGGTTTAAAAAAAACAGTGTAAAAACTACGTATGCAGTTTCTTTGTATGGCATAGGTAAGGTAAATTATTGATATGAATCTAATAAAAATGTTTGAAAAGACAGTAGATGTATATACTAAATGACTATGTGCGGAACTAAATTAGGTCACGTTTCACTATTCCTAATACAAGATTCATAACGAACAAAGTTCCGGGTAAACTTAAAGGACTGTATCGTACTCATAAGAGTCCAGGAAATGTAAATGAGTCCGAAAATGTGTACTTCCCGGACTGCATTAAAAAACACAATAAGGCAACAAATATTTTGTTCGTTTATCAAAAAAGATGTCAGCAAGCTTAATTTCATAATATAATACATTATTTTAAGAATATTAAAGTAATATTTTATAGTAAAACTCATATTACGATTCTCAATGCATTATCAACATTTGTATCCCGAGTCGTAATCTGAGTCTTTTAGTAGAGTGTATTTCGCTTCTATGTTCACCCCGTAAGCACTTTAGGGCTAAAAAGTTTTGAGATTTTTTTTTGTAGAAGTTATTCTATAGTTACTAACCCCATTTGTCGTCAAAAAATTCAAATTTTCTAGTTATGCGCATCATAAGATACAGTTGTCGCATTTCAAGATTACCCGTGCGTCACCATTTACCGAAAACAGCACACACATGTCTTATTGAGTTGTAATTGTAATTCTATAAGTAAATGTCTACCGCAATAAAAGCATTTGCCTGACTAGTGCGATTGTCAATATTGATATTTTGTCAGTGGATTTAAATTTGTAATCTTGGCTATCGAATTTTTCCTATTTATAATTAAACCAGTTTTTTTAAAGTTACTCTTTTGAAATTTCGAAACATCGGTAAGTATTCTTTTTATTATTATCGATTTTTATTTAACCAATCAATTCCTAACCTGCAAGCAATTTCATATTTTTATTTTCATTTACGGTATTAAGATAATTTTGTAGAAAATGCAATAAAAAATTCTGCATAGGCAAGCCCAGCAATTGGTGCTTCACCTGTGAATATTTTGTGTTGAAGAAAAGCATTGGAGGACCTTTAGAACCTATAACATTTGTTCAAGAGGTAAATAACTTTTCCAAGATAGAGGGTTGCAGCTGCTTTAAAAATTTCTTGCAATACCTGTTTATTCCATTCGAAAAAGGAAAGAAAACAATCCAGTTCTTTCTTCACCTCGAAAGTCTAAAAGCAAACGTTACCTAAGAGCCAATACAACTGATCGACTCAGTTAATTCCAAATTTAGAAGAGCCATCTTTAATAGTAATGGATACTGCGCCATATCATAGTTTTCTTATAGAGAAACAACCTTCATCTACAACTATAAAAGTAGACATAATAAATTGGTAAAAAAAGAACATCACATTTGATACGAATCTTTTGACCCGAGTTGTTACAATTAGCAAAAATGAATAGAAATGGGAATGTATATGCAATTGACGAATTACTAAGACAACATCGTCATGTTTTAAGACTTCCACCATACCATTGTAACTTTAATGCCATTGAAACTAAGCCCATGTTAAGTCGTATTACAATAAACATATTGGTAGAAATGGTTTTTGTTGGGGCAATGTATTGCAGAAGTATGGTAAAACTGTGTGAGACACACTGAAAAAATAATTAAGAACTGGTATGAAAAAGAACAGTTTATAATTTACATTGAAGTTGAACCACTTATAGTAACTACTAGTGAAGCTTCAGATTCAGAATCTGATGATGTTTATGAGTCAGTATAATTTGTGTATATTTTGTAGGTGGTTTTTGTATTTTACTAATTTGTTTTGACTTAATAGATTTTTGTTTAGTCAAATGTTTCCTTGTAGTGAATTTATTTTAAGGAGGGTATTAAATAAAAATTTAATGTTATGTTATGTTAAAAAATAAAGTTAATAAAACGTAATACGAAAAATGGGGACGGTTTTTTAATATACAGAAAGAAAAGTACCGTAACACAATTGATTTGGTACAATTTTTAGTTTTCTTTTGCGTTATTTAAAAAGATAAACTTGGTGTTGGTAAAATATTCAGTATAATGTAAAAACTAATTGTGTTAAGCTTTTTCTATTGAGATGAAATTTCATGCAGAACACATAGCTTTGAATTACGGACTAAAAATTCCAAGCCGCGAACCTCTCAGGCTGTACACCTAACGTATTTTCGAACTCGCCAGTTAACGCATATGAAGGCAGAACCTTTTTTGACTTTTTTGCTCAGAACATTTTGTTCTGATTCATATGGATCATATGGATGACGTTGTTTATGTGACGCACGGGTAATCTCAAAACGCAACAATTGTTGCGCTACAAGCGCACTATTCAGTAAAAATTGACAGTCTATGCTGTGCAATTATATTTTTTTTAGATTTTTCGTGGGCTCTTACGGACTCATAAAACACAAAAGGCGTTTTTCATTGGATTCCATATAAATGAACCATATTCAAGCACATACCTAAAATATAAAGTTTTATTGCTTTTATATTAGTATTTACGCATGACAAAACCCAAGATTTTCATGGTTCCTTTGTAAACCACATACATATGATGAGACAATGAGAGCTTGGGATCCAGATATATTCAAGGTCCGACAGATTGAGTTTAGTGTACTGTAAGCTTCTTAAAATGCTATTAAATCTCGCAGTAGTCAAAAACTGCTGTGTCGAAACACTGAATACATTTGCGGACCTGTAGAAAACAGGTAATCGGACGGAAGGATACATGCATATATTTAGCAATATAAATGGCAGTGCTTTCAACTGTAGACATATAAATTCGAAACGTTCTTGTCCAATTATCTGAGGCGCATTCAAGCAAAGATTTACGAGTGCTCGACTGGAGGGTTTGCGAGTATAGTCGGGTCGTTTGAGAAATTGCGATATCTCTTCTCTCTGTCTTGTTAACGATTCTCTACAAACAGACCTAAAAAGTAGATCAATTTCTCCGTTTCTATGATACACAGATTTGCGAACGTGTCGTCGTTGCTGAATCATGACACAAAAAAATGTATGAATGGAATTTTAGAAGGGTTTTATTTAGGATTTATTCCTTAAAAATATTTTAAATCTGCATAAAGAATATGTTTCAATTCAGAAAATTTTGCAATTTTGAAAAATAAATACTAGTGCTCAATGAGATGAAACATTTCTATTACAATTAAAAATAGAGGGGTCTAAGAATTAATGCAAACAGGTCACTCTTTCACCGAAAATGCCAATCAACTCGAATTTAAAAATTTAAAGCCGGTGGTTACATGATATAATAAGGGGTGTGGATGACGGGGGTGTGGTAGTTTTGGCTCTAATTGACTTTTTTAAAGCGTTTGACATCATAAGTCATTACTTGCTTTTTTCGGAATTTATTGGGGTGGATGTCCACAGCATGAGACTATTAAATAGCTTTTTGGATGGTAGAGCCCAATCTGTTTGCATTGACGATGTCCAGCCAGACTTTCTTTCTGTAACATGCGGAGTCCCACGGGGATCTATTTTGGGTCCTTCATTATTCTCAATATATGCTTGGCAGTTTATAAATCAAGTCAGGCATATATATATTATAATATTATTCAGGGTGTTCAGGAGATTAATAACGACCTTACAACTTTACTTTAGCAACAACTGATCACTCTTTATAAATTAATTAAACAAAAGTTCAGGTATGGTTTATGGAGCTTCCAGAGTCCGTCAAAATTGTTTACCTTTAATTCAAATAAACATAAATAATGATAATCTGTCTATAACTGAAAGCTGTAGAAATTTGGGACTACTTTTAGACTCTAACCTGAAAAATAGGCCTCACATTAGCACATTGATTCGTCGGGCTTATTTCAACTTAAAATTGATTTATAATTCTAAAGACTACTTTAATCAGAAGGAGAAAACTTTTTTATGCGAAACAATAAAATGTATGGATACTCTAGACTCTTTTGATAAGCGCCGTATACAGGACAAATTCTTGTCTACGATTGATAGATCAAAATACAAGAGTTCTAACCATACTACACCACAACTTGTTATGTTCTGGACGCGCGTTTCGCTAACCAAGTTAGCATCATCAGCAGATGATATAAACTAAAGTAACTTATCCTAACCGAGACTATTCATAGGTAAATGTGGTCACACTTGGTTGCACATCCGTTCTCAAGTAAACAATAGAGGGGACTACAGGGAATAAGCTCTCTGTCTTTATTTAGTGCTCTCATACCACATTTAACTATTTCTATACTCTCAAATGCATCCAATAATCTATTATTAGATACATTTTTAATCAACTTAAGATTATTTATTCCTTTTTGGTGATTGTTTTCTAAAGCATGTTGGGCAACGCTTGACTTTTCTGTTCTTCCGTATCTTAAATGTGCCATGTGTTCTTTAAAACGAATGTTTATGGAGCGTTTAGTTTGCCCAACAGCTAATTTCATAGATGCCACTCCTCTCCTTCAAGTCGACTTTGTCTTTAGGATTTTTGTAGGCTGCTCTAAAACCTACGTTTTTAAATACTTTTTCTAGACCTCTCGTATATCTGGGATCATATGGGATTACTATGAACTTATTGGGAGCCTCAGGTGCTTGAAGACTAGTGGCATCTTTTGACATTTTCTTATGCTTATATCTATTTACTAATTTATGTACAAAATTACCATTATATCCATTACTTTTAGCTATATTTTAATCCGATTCATTTCATTGTTAAAACGTTCTTTACCTAATGGAAAATTGACTAATCTGTGAGTTAGGAAATGAAATGCTGCCATTTTGTGTTGACGGCAATGAAATGGGTCGGATGTTATATACCTATCAGTATTAGTAAATTTCCTATAAATATCAAATTCTAATTTATCGTTATTTCTAATAACTAACGTGTCGAGAAAAGGTAATTGCCCATTGTTCTCCTTTTCGTACGTAAAATTAATAGAAGAATATTTATTGCTGAATGTTTCTAAGAAAGTGTCCAAATTTTCTGTTTTAGTATCAAAAATAGTAAATATATCGTCTACGTATCTATACCACACCCTTGGGAAATACTTGAGTTCTTTTTTGAACTGGGTTTCTAATCTACCCATAAACAAATTTGCAAGGAACGGAGATAAGCAATTGCCCATCGCAGTTCCCTCAAGTTGTTTATAATATTTATTGTTGAACTGAAAAAAAATTTGATTCATACATAATTTTGTAAGAAGTAAATATTCATCAATAATTTCTTTCTTCAAATTATTGATTTCGAGTAGTTCCTTTAGGTACTTTAAAGCTAGTGGTATGGGTACACTAGGAAACAATGAGCTTACATCAAAAGATATTAAAATTTCACCTTCTTTTATTTGAACATTCTTAATTTTATCTAAAAATTCTAACGAGTTAGTAACCTCAAAGTTATCATACGAGATATTTAATCTGCTGAATTCTTCTACTAACCATTTTGAAATATTGTACGTTGGTGATCCAACAGCTGAAACAATAGGTCTCATGGACTTCCCAGGTTTATGGAAGGCAATACAGTTTGGATAACTGTGGGTTACTATGTGTTAGTTTAAATTTTAGTTTATCGGACACAAGGTTTTTACACTGTTTTAAGGTATTTTTTACTTCTGTTATCATTTTTGATATAACGGGTTCCTCTCAATTAAATTGTAGGGACCAGTTTGAATCAAATAGTCTACTTGATATTCGGAATTCGTAGAAGAAATCATATTTCTCATAAGCTTGCTGACCTTGGTTTGCTTAATATGAGTAATAGAAGTTTACTTTATGCTGCTTGCCTTTTCCCTAGGATTACAAAATAAAACTCCCCCATATTTGTATAAAAAAATCGTGTTTAGTGCACATAATTTAAATATTAGGTTTAAGGAGAGTCTTTCTCCTCCAATATATAAGACTGAACCATTCAAGAGATCAATCTCTTATCAAATTTCAAAGATTTACAATGCTATCCTGGATTCTATAAGATGTAAAAGTGTCATCCCTCTTGGTAGTAGACTGTGTCAAATTGGAATTATTATCTTATATAATTATTAAGTGTCTTCAGGTATTTTTGTTCCACGAGATATGAACACTAAATGAGCTCGGGGAGATTCAGACAGGCTTTTATACCCGACTTGTGCTCTCCAAACCGTGACCCTGTATCAAGATCGGTTTCCACGTATGATGTAGATCATAACCCTTATCTCTATTAAAGTTTTTCAATAGATTTACTATTGAATATTTAAACATGCAAAAAAACATCGTAAACACTACCGTCATTAAGTGTTTGTTTTACATCCTTAACCTGTAAAAAACACTTGCTGACCTCAATAATACTTAATATACTTCTAGCTGGCACGGCAGACCTTATGACTAAGATTATGGGGCGCATTCACCACATCGTCCGGAAATGTCATTGAAGAAGAACATATTGGTTTTAAAGAAAAAATACGCCATAAAACTATACAAAAAATAGTGTTGAAGGGTTTCGGTAGCCAGAGGATCATTTCAAAAAAATCATGTAAACTTGGGCAGTACAACAACGAACTTGCTGAAAAAACTGGCTTAGTGTTTTAAATATATAGATAATTTGTTGTTCTGTATAACAAATTCGGTAAATCTCCCCCTATTAGCTAAACTATATTTGCATTTATCTATTTTATTTTAAAGTTGTCCGCTATGAATAGGCGTTGAAAATACGAGCCATATTTTAATGGGAAATTTATGGCAAATGCATGCGTGCAATAAATCCTTATTATCGTATAATATATGTTTGCAATTATAACATTTAAATACCCGAAATGACAAATTGTTTCCAGGATAAACCAAGTATGGTGAAAATACACGTACTTATCTGCAACAATAATATTAGGCAGACATTATTTATATTTGCTGATATTGTTGTATATTGTTTTTGGAGTTTAAATTGCTGGAATCAGTTCAATTTATTAATAAAAGGCTCCGTCATTTAATAATTTCGTGTTTTTATTCTATTGGTGACCAAATTATTATGTACAAGATTCAATATTTTAAATTATTTTGTTCTCGAACACTAGGAACGGGAATTGTTTTCGATATATCGATAGTTATCGATACCTATCGATAGTTATCAATATATCGATACATCGAAGATATCGATATCAGTGACATGCAGTACCTTTTAAAACAGGGTAGGCAATAATAAATTACTATATTCTTAATATTACTTGTCCGTTAAAAGTGCTTCTTTCTTGCATCAGTATCTCCATAAACGGTTTAATCTTACATAGAACAGAAGTTTTCACGGCCTTGGTCAACTAAGAAATCATGGTTCTTGAGATTAGATCGTTGGAAATTGGAATTACTATCCGATGTTTTGCCTTCGATTGCGTCAGGCATTTTCAGGAATCTTTACTCCACGAGATGTGAACACTGAATGACCTCGAAGAGATTCAGCTGGGCGTTTATACCGGAGATCGGTTTCCAGATATTATGTAAAACGTAACCCGTACCTCTTTTGAAATTTTTTGTATGTTAAAGAAATTCAGTATATTGTCTAATTTTTCGTTTATAAAATCCTAGAACCGATGCTAGAACCTTGGTTTTCTTTACATTTAGAATATGGCCAGTAGTATGCTCGTGTTCAGCTACATCAGATTGAACAATTTGTTTCTTTTTAATACATCGTCCATGTTCCTTAAGTCTAGTTGATATTGATCGTCCTGTTTCTCCCACATACACTTCTCACGGGGATCGCATGCATTATCCAATCTTCTTAGGTGTATTGCAAATTGTACGTATATTGGACTGCCGAAGTAGCACTTCCGTTAGAAGACATAGTATCCTCCGTTGAAGCAGCAATCAGAAAATTACCAGTAGTACAAGCTAATGAAATCAGATATGGATCAGCGAAGGTCAATGAAAATTCAAAACCACCCAAGTCGAATCTCTCCGCCGCCGAACAAACAGCAATTAAAACTTTAAATGAAGATGCAAACATTTGGCTTTCCAGCAGATAAAGGCAACACCACAGTCGTCATGGACACAACAGAATACGTGGAAAAGCTATCTTAACTTTTGGACAACACTTATAAGGTTATGCAGACAGACCCTACAAATAGAATAGAAAGACGAATCACTAATTTGAATAACGTATCCAGTCTACCACCAGCAGAGAAGAAATCGTTAAATCCAAGCCGCTCCAAGATTCCCAGGTTCTTCGGTTCTCTCAAGATACACAAGAACAATGTACCACTTCGACCGATCGTCGATGCAATAGACTCGCCCACATATAAACTAGGTAAATATCTTTCCAATTTTCTTAATCCATTTACTGAAAAAACAGATTCTTTTATAAAAAACCCCTGCACATTTCGTGGAAAAACTTAAGGCAATCCAGTTGGATCCAGAAGATATTTTAGTCAGTTTCAATGTAGGTCAACTTAGTAGACCTAGTGGAAGCTTGTTTTACATCTACTTATTTCATTTTTCAAGGAACTTTTTATGAACAAACTTCAGAGGCAGCAATGGGATCTCCTCTATAACCTGTGGTAGCGAAAATTTTTATGAAAGGCTTTAAGAATATTGCTCTAACATCCACTCCACTAAAACCAAAACACTGGTTCAGATATGTAGATGATACTGTTGGACTGGACCACCTTAATCAACAACATCAGAATATCGAGTTCACAATGGAAATTAGATCTAATAGAACGATATCCTTTCTAGATGTATATGTTCAAAGGAAGGAAAATAATACATTAGGACATTCTGACCGAAGCTCTCACAGGGAATAGCTATTTCACTGAAGATATTACGCGTTCAAATAAAAGATATAGTAATCCAACTCCGCCAAACGAAAATGATAAGAAGCCACCGTTAGGTAGTGTTGTTCTTCCCTACATACATGGCACTACACATAAAATAGAACATACAGAAACAGGACGCTTAATATCAACTAGACTTAAGGAACATGAACAATGTATTAAAAAGAAACAAAATGTTCAATCAGCTGCAGCTGAACACCACATATTACTGGCCATATTATAAACGGAACAGTAAAGTAAACCAATGAAAAATTAGAGAATCTATTGTAATTCTTAAACATACAAAAAATTTCAATAGAGATACGGGTTACGGTCTACATCACACGTGGAAACCGATCTTAACATAGGGTCACGATTCGGAGAGCACAAATCGGGTATAAAAGCCCTCCTGAATGTCTTCGAGCTCATTGAGTGTTCAGATCTCGTTGAATAAAGATCCCTGAAGATGCCTCGTAATTTATAGTGACTTAAAACCGCTTTTAAAAGACCAACATTTTTTTGTCCCAGAAAAACATTCATTAGTTCTCTGTAAAAAATCGATTCAAAATTGCTGCTTTTTTTTCATGTTATGTAACACTTATAGTTAAATTCTTTAAATATATATGTGACTTATTGTTAAGCAAGAAATTTTATTGTTATTAAATTTGCCAACTTTAATAACTACACGACACATTTTCTTATCTTCACAAAATTTAAGCATTTCGTATGGATTAAGTTTAGAATATTAGGCCGAAAAATGTAAGCAATTAAATTAATGTTTTAATCTATCAACTAAAATGATTTCTGAACATTTTTATTATTTATTTAAGTACATGACACGGTAAGAAAGACAGGCTCATAACGATGGCTTGCCTCTTGGCTTTATTGGAGGCATTTGTGACGGAATAATTTTATTCGACACTTTTTTTTGAATTTTTAATAATAGAAGATGGATTTTATATTAAATCTATGGAAAAAAAGGCCATAATAATTTAAAATAATTAAGAGAATGATATCAATTCTCCAACCATTTTCATAGGGAAGGCAATGCTTTTTTGCCTATATTATATGCACGCCACTGATTGATATTTAGTTAGGTTTTAAACGTATGGTCATAGCACTCTTAATAAGGGCACAGTCTTATTTAAAAGGAAATGTCAAGCTGTTTTAGTATTTGGATCGAATCGCAAACTCAAGTTTTTTACAAATTGGTGAGATGGCGCGTTTGAAACACATACAATGTTTTTCCAGTGTTCTTAAAATTTTTAAAGAGAAAGTTATACTTTTTTTACGCTAGTTCTAAAGGGTCATTTAGCCACTAGGATTCCTCTCTTAGTGACGCCCTTGAAAACCTCGATTTTGCTGCTGCACATAAATCACATGATATCTGCGGTTTGGCAAATCGATGTAGGCCTCTGATAGAAACCTCATTGGTCCAGCAAACGAGCCAAAAAAAAAAAAAAAAAAAAAAAAAAAGATATAACCAAATAAACTTACCCGAAACTTTTTTTTAACCGAAAAATATGATCTTGACAAGTCGATGTTTTCTTACTCCGTTACTCCGAAATCCTCGTAAAAATGGATTAAAACAACAATTAGGTTTGGTCAAAAAAGCTACGAAAACAATATTGGATTCTTACCAATATTTTACCAATTTGTTTCTACTTATGCCACACTTAACTTTTGCGTATAATTTAAAATAAATTCAATAAGCAGTTTTTACATTGACACGTATCGCCATTTTGATACGTCATATTGAATTCATACCAGGTTATTCCATTTGCGCATTTAATTTTTTTGCAAAATTTAAAGTCAATTGAATAAGATTTATTTACATTGATTTTGTAAAAATTTCGTTTGGCCGCCATTTTGCCAATTTTTATTAGGGATATTTTTGTAAGGTAGCAAACCTTGAATTCATATCAAAATGTTTGATTTTTGTGAAAATTTGAGGTAAAAAAGATAATTAGTTTTTTAGTAATAATTTTTTTAACCTTTCACTAGGCCGTCATCTTGTTCCGCCATATTGGATTTTAATCATAATATTACCAGGTCATCCCTATATGACCCTTAACTTTTCACTAAAATTTGAAGGTCTCAAGCTATGCCGGAACTGACAGACCGAACGACGGAAGTGATACACAATATTTTTTGGCTTCTAGGACGCTAAAACGTGAAAACCTGAAAGGATGATTTTTTTTCAGGATTACAAACATTTTATTTGACCGCCATTTTGTTCCACCATCTTAGATTAGTCCCAAAATGGTACCAGTTCATTGCAACATAATACTTTGATATTTGTAAAAAATTTGAGATAAATTGGATAATTAGTTTTTTAATAATAATGTTTTTAACATTTCACTAGGCCACCACATTTGAAGTCAATCGGGTAAGTAGTTTTTATGCCATGCCGCGAACTGACAGACTGAGATATGGACCGACGAAATCGATTGCACTGATGCTAAAACCTGAAAATATGTAAAACCTGTGAGGGTGGTTTTTTTCACCATTACGAATCGTTTTTTTGCCCGCTATTTTGTTCGGCCATCTTGAATTAGTACCACAATTTTACTAGTTGATTCCTATCGCACAATTAGTTATGGCACATAATTTGAAAGCAATCTATTCAGCAGTTTTCTTCAGGCTGAATTTCTAAATATTTTATTAAGTCACCATTTTGTTCTGTCATCTTGGATTTGTACCAAAATGTTACCAGTTGATTTTAACATTGCTCGATGTGCAAAATTTGAGATAAATGGAATAAGTAGTTTTTTAATAATTATTTTTTTAACATTTCACTATGCCGCCATTTTGTTTCGCCATATTGAATTTTTACCAAAATGTTACCAGGTCATCCCCATATGTCCCTTAATTTTTGACCAAAATTTGAAGTCAATAGGGGTAAGTAGTCTTTAGGTATGCCGAGAAGAGACAGACAGACGGAATTGAGAAAACATGTTTTTCGGCATCTAGTGACCCTGAAAGGTGAAGATGTGGAAAAACCTCGGAAGGTGTTTTTTTATGATTATAATACTTCCCTTTTACTAGGCAAGTAACAACACATTAGTAGACGATCAATCAATGTAAAATAAATTAAGTAGAAGTTTTAAACAAGTGTTTTAGTTTACTAAGTCAGTTTTTTTAACGAAAATCCATAAATATATAAGAGAGTTTGCCAAAACATTGTATTTGCTCAAATAAAGTCAACGCCAAACATAAAAAACATATAAATAAAATGTCACTTAATAATTTTAAAATGTTTAAGAACTGTTGGAGGTGTTTTAGAACGACAATGGAAACTCTTCAAGCGGCTCGAGATTTTGTAATTACATTCCACTCCAGATTCCACTTCTACCAGAAACATTTTATAAATAGGATTTTAATTTAAATTTTAGAGCCATAAAAACTAATTTAAAAAGTTATCCGGCTGAGTACCCCTTATGATAAATTGCTTCACGGTTGAAATTAAATATCCAATGTCAACGGGAAATTTAGTTGATTGCGAGTTTAGGTGATTAATGTTGACTTTTGAAATGTAGATTGTCAGATGGCGTATGTAAATTGTAAACTTGTCCTAAACAAGAGTTGATTTAGAGAATAGTGTATAAGCTAACTGGTTAAAAAAACATACAAATGAGAAAGCGATTTGGGAAGGGCATCAGTCTTTCAAAAAAAAAACATTTAAACAAAAAAATAGGCTAGAAAAACAACTTTATTACGATAATTTAATCGCCAAGTCCTCGAATAGAACAAAAATGTCATGGAATATTTTAACAACATTCAAGGCAAAAATAGTACCAAAAAAATAAAAGAAACCTCTGATCCATGCTATAATAAACTAACAAAAAACCCTAGTGAAATTATCTCGATCTTCGGAAGTTATCTCTCCTTAGCGATAAAGCTAAACTTTTCTCATAATTATACTTTGACTAAAAAGCATTTCCCAAATTCAATGTTTTTTGAACCTATTACTAGTAACGAAATAATTGACAGTTAATAAATGTCCAAATAAGAATTCTGCGAGATTTAACCATATCCCCATGACATTTATAAATAAAGTTATCGGCGAAATAGCTAATAATCTTATTATTCTGTTTAATGTTTCAATTGAGTCCGGAGTGTTTCCGGAAACTGCCATTGTTTTTTGTTTGCTATGCGTGTAAACGAGTAGACGTATCTTAGCACGCTCCACATATTTTCAAAAATTTAGTTACTTCCAGTGAAGGGAAAATTGTGAAAAGTGGTTCTTAGTTAAAATAAACCCTAAATGACTCTCGTCCTAAGTTGTATCATTAACTGACTAATTCAAAAATTAGACCATTGTGTGTCAAATTAGAGAAGTGCAGCAATATGGGACGTAATGAAAATCATCCTGTTCCCAATACGAGAAGTGCAAGTACTTCACGAAAAACTGACGACGATCTGGAAAAACTGATCAGTAAGGTATGTGCAACCTTTATGAATCAATTAAAAGACGAATTAAGTGATAAAATCAGCAAAATCGATTCTAAAATAAATCAGGTCTGTGAGACATTAAAAGTGATTGAGACAAAAATAGATTGCAATAAAAAAGAAATCTCCGAACTACAGCATCGTGTCGACAATTTGGAACAAAGATCAAAAGCTAACTCTCTACGAATCTGTGAAGTTAAGGAAGCTAAAAATGAAGACCTGTCAGGGGTCCTGATTGATCTTTTTTCAGAAAAATTAAAGGTACAAATCACATCGAGAGACATTGACTGTTCGATTGAATTCAAAAAATAGTGTATCAAATAATCCCACTCCGATTATCATAAATTTTGTAAGCAATATGGCACGTAATAGGGTTTACCAGGCGAAAAAACAACTGAAAAATACTCCAATCTCAATTTTTGAAGACTTAACTCGAGCACGATACAACTTATTAATGAAGGCCGAGGAAAAATATGGAAAGCATATGGCATGGACGGAAAACGGTAAAGTTTTTGCTTGGAATGCTTCAACCAAGAAGAAAATACCTGTAAATCTAAACAGCGAGACGTCGCGTCGGAGACTCTCTAATATTTATAATCATTCGTTTGGTAGTAAGAAAGAAAAAATGTATTTATATTTTGTATAGCCAATGCCATCGAAAAGTAAATTTAGGTATGTTCGTATGAGTATTTTGTTTTCCTTTTTTTTTGAACAATAAGATATTTAGTTTGTACATATATAGGATCTTGTTTATTTCGATGGTACATAATGATATTGCACTATGATATTGTTGTACGTATTGTTGATAGATACATGTGCCTAGGTTTTTCTAGGCTCTTATTTTCTTTTTACTTTTATATGCATGGGTGAGTCGTTGCTTTGCGTACACGGTTATAAAGGATATATATTAGTTTAGGTATATATAAAAATTTTATTACTATTATTATTATCTTTTTTTTTATTTTTGGGATTACAATTTTATATAATTATTAAGGGAACTTTCTATATAAATGAATATTGATTATTTTAATGAACTTAATGATTATGCCAATGTTGAAATTTCAAATATATGTGCGTCTGAATACTATACAGGTGAAAGGGATCTAATAAATTTTATTCATATGAACATTCGCAGTGCTGGTAAAAACTTTGAAGAATTTTTGGTGTTCGTTGAAAGCTTAACATGTACATTTGATGTCATTATTTTAAGTGAAACTTGGAAAATCAATTGTTTGGATAACTATAACATTCCAAATTATTATGTGTATTATTCTGAAGGAAATTTTAATCAAAACGATGGTGTGCTTGTTTTTGTCAGGAGAGGTATACAGGTACAAAGTTTCGTAAACGTTAAATATAATTAAGTTACTTTCTCAATTCTGAACTTTAAAAGTAAAGAAATTGATCATCAATTATTTGTTGTATATAGACCACCAGCTTCTGATCCCCACACATTCTTGAATGATCTTAGCCTAATATTCTCGCAATATAAAAACAATGAAACATTTGGGATTTTTGGTGGAGATGTTAATTTAGATTTGTTTTGTGAAAACGCTACATTAAATAGTTACAAAAATATTTTAACTGAAAATGGGTTTTTAAGTTACATAAATAAAGCTACAAGGGTAACTCGCGATAGTGAGTCATGTATAGATCACTTTTTTCTCTACTGTCCCCAAAAAAATTGTAATAAATTAGAGTTATTACCTTTTGTGTTAATTACTGATATAACCGATCACTTTCCTATTATTCTGAAGGTACAAATGGTCGCCAATCCCGTAAAAAATGACATCGAAAGGCGTTTTTATTTATCTATTGATCACAAAAAATTAAATAAGACACTTGAAGAGACGAACTGGGAAAGTGTGTTTGATAAGAATCAAAGTGATTTAGCGTATGAATGTTTTTATCATATGCTGAATACTGCTCTAGGATCAGCCAGTACAAAGATTAAAATAACATCATAAAATAAAAAGCTAAAACCGTGGATCGTTTCTGGGCTAATAAATTCTATCCGATACAGAGACAAATTAAAAAAGGATTTTTTAAAAAATAGGATTAACACAACCTTACTAAATAAATTTAAAAATTATCGCAATATTCTAAATAGGTTGATAAAGGAAACAAAAACTTTATATTATCAAAACAAATTTAGTGAAACAAAACAAAATCCTAAAAAAATGTGGAAAATAATTAACGAGGAAATAAACTGCAATAAAAATACAAAAAATATTAATTTTTCTTTAAGAGATAACAATAATACTATCCAGTCTGATAAAAAAGAGGTAGCTCATATGTTTAATCAATATTTTATAAATATCGGAAACACAATGTCAAACAGAATATCTTGTAAAAAAATATTTAATAGTTCTCGAGCGAATTGTTCTAGTTTATTTTTAACACCTATAACCGAATGTGAAGTTCTTAAACATATAGTATCTTTAAAAAATTATGCTGCTTCAGGTTTAGATGGACTAAAGGGTAGCTTACTAAAGAAAATACGTCATAATATTTCAAAACCTTTGACTCATATCTATAATTGTTTAATTTTGACAGGAATAATACCGAAGGAATTAAAGAGGTCAGTTGTTATACCAATATATAAAGGAAATGATATGTACTTACCCGGGAACTATCGCCCAATTTTGCTTATCAATAATATTGCAAAAATATTGGAAATTTGTTTAAGGGATAGGATCACAAAGCACATCGAAAGAAACAACATATTATCTCCAAATCAGTTTGGATTTAGAGAGGGCAAATCAACTGAAGAAGCGCTATTTGAGGTAACAAACTACATTTATAGTGCTATTGAAAATAATCAAAAACCATGTGCTATTTTTTTAGATCTGGCTAAGGCCTTTGATACGGTATCGCATGAAATTTTATTAGAAGTATTGGAAAAATATGGGATTAGAGGGTTAGGTTATAGCTTAATAAAAGATTATCTTACTGAACGGGAGCAGTATTTAAGGGTAGGAGATGAGTATAGTACTTTTAAATCGGTAGAGTGCGGAGTTCCGCAAGGAACTGTGCTCGGTCCACTTTTATTTACTCTTTACATTAACGAACTTGTATTTCTGAATACATCAGGAAAACTTATCTCTTACGCAGACGACACTGTCTTACTTGTAAAGGGTGATGACTGGGAAAGCACGGTCGAAAAGGCAGCTACTGATTTTGCAAAAGTTCGTCAATGGCCAGGGGAAAATCGATTATCAATAAATTTAGACACAACCAAATATATAAGTTTTAGTATTTTGGATCATAATCAGGTAAATGCACAAGAACTAAAAGTACATTCATATCAGTGTTTGTTGAAAGAAAATACATGTAATTGCACAGAAACCTTAAGTAAGACTACATGTATAAAGTATTTAGGTATTTTTATTGAACAAAATATAAAGTGGGAAAAACATATAGAAAGTGTTAACTTAAAAATTCGTAAACTTATTTATAAATTGTATAAGCTCAGAAATTGTATGCCTATTTATATTTTAAAAATGTTGTATACACTTTGGCGGAATCAGTTATTAGATATGGTATATCAATATGGGGTGGGTCTTTTGCTTCTGGTTTAAATATATTAAATGTTACTAAAAGATATCTCCTAAGGGTAATTTTTAAAAAACATCCCAGATATTCTACTGAACTTCTTTACCAGGAAGCCCAAGTCTTTACACTTCAGCAATTATATACGAAGGCGGTCCTTTTGTTTGTATATAAAACTCCTAACTTAAGGCAGCCGTTACGACAATTAAATTACTACACCAGAGGCATAGCTGCTAACTCCGTTGAAGTACCTTTTCTGACAAGAACAACAACTCAAAGGTTTTTAACTTACCTTGGTCCAAAACTTTTTAACTTACTTCCGGCTGATATTAGACAAATACAAAACAAACATCTTTTTAGTAAAAAGATAACCAAGTTGCTTAAGGAAGGCTTTGAAGTTTTTGCTACAGTTCTGCGAAGATGATTATGTTATGTATCTTATATTTTGTAAATTAATTAATATAGAAAAGGCTAAGTTAATTGGTTTATAGTTATTTGTGTTTCTCAATCAAGTCACAGATTTGCAATTGTATAGTTTACTAGAGTTAGATAAAGTGTTTGGTATATTTTTTTTTCTATTTGTATGCTTTTGCAATTTTTAAAATTAAGAATAATATTCTGTTTTGTACACACACAGATATTTATCTAGGTGTACGGTTTTTATTGTAATTTATTAATATAATCAATATATAATGTAATCAATATCATGTAATGTAATGTAATGTAACGTAATGTAATGTAATGTAATGTAATATCTTAAATAAACAGTATAAACAGTATTGTCGTACCTATATTTAAGAAAGGAGACCCCTGTCTAGTAGAAAACTATAGACTTATTTCTCTACTAAGTTACTTCCCAAAAATTTTAGAAAAACTCTTTTATAATAGAATATGTTCCTTTTTGGTTAAATATAATATTTTCCAGATCATCAGCATGGCTTTCGTCGGGGACTGCCTACTAAAAGCTCTTGTGCTGACCTTGTTCAATATTTACCAGATAAAATTGATAATAGAGAAACTGTAATTTCCTTCTGTTTTGATCCTACTCGTGCTTTTGACACTGTTAATAAAGATTTTGTGACCTTAAAATTAAACAATTTTAGGATAAAGGGTGACTTGAATGAATGGATCATTTCATTTTCAACTTACAGGACATTTTCGGTGAAGGTTGACGGTTCAAAGTCTGATCTTTTTGATCAAAATATAGAAACACCTCAGCGTAGTATCATGAGCACGCTAAATTTTCTTCTTTTCGTGATTTGCCCGAACATATTTCTCAGGGTAGAGTGTTCTTGTATGCCGATCATACCACAGTTGTTGTCTGGGATCCGAATATAGCCCCACTGATGAGTAAAGCCAGTTTTATTCTGAAGGGATTTTCTTCCTAAAAACCGTACGCAAAACATCATGTGGTCTTATTTTTGATCTAGATGGTCACAAGCTAGTTTTCAGTGACTCAACTTTCTTGAGTCTTCTAAGGTGTGTTCAAAAATCAATAAGAATTACGTAATTCGGGAAACCTTTCCAAGTGTTTACTATGCCTTTGCTTAATCTTGTTTAACCCATTAGTTCCCACTATACTCATTTGAGTACAGATTCAATTATGTACTACTGGCGACATATCTGATAAATTTTTAGAAACCTCTATATTTAAAGATGTTCGCTAGATGTCAGGTAGGCCTTTGATACGGTATCGCACGAAATTTTATTAGAAGTATTGGAAAAATATGGGATTACAGGGTTAGGTTATAGCTTAATAAAAGATTATCTTACTGAACGGGAGCAGTATGTAAGGGTAGGAGATGAGTATAGTACTTTTAAATCGGTAGAGCGGGGAGTTCCGCAAGGAACTGTGCTCGGTCCACTTTTATTTACTCTTTACATTAACGAACTTGTATTTCTGAATACATCAGGAAAACTTATCTCTTACGCAGACGACACTGTCTTACTTGTAAAGGGTGATGACTGGGAAAGCACGGTCGAAAAGGCAGCTACTGATTTTGCAAAAGTTCGTCAATGGCTAGGGGAAAATCGATTATCAATAAATTTGGACACAACCAAATATATAAGTTTTAGTATTTTGGATCATAATCAGGTAAATGCACAAGAACTAAAAGTACATTCATATCAGTGTTTGTTGAAAGAAAATACATGTAATTGCACAGAAACCTTAAGTAAGACTACATGTATAAAGTATTTAGGTATTTTTATTGAACAAAATATAAAGTGGGAAAAACATATAGAAAGTGTTAAGTCCTAACACTGGAACCTGTGGTGGAAGATAGATCAAAATACAAGAGTTCTAACCACACTACACCACAACTTGTTACGTTCTGGACGCGCGTTTCGCTAACCAAGTTAGCATCATCAGCAGATGGTATAAACTAAAGTAACTTATCCTAACCGAGACTATTTATAGGTAAATGTGGTCACACTTGGTTGCACCCGACTGCACCGTTGTCAAGTAAACAATAGAGGGGACTATAGGGAATAGGCCCTCTGTCTTTATTTAGTGCTTTCTTACCACATTTAACTATTTCTATACTCTCAAATGCATCCAATAATCTATTATTAGATACATTTTTAATCAACTTAAGATTATTTATTCCTATTCGGTGATTGTTTTCCAAAGCATGTTGGGCAACGCTTGACTTTTCTGTTCTTCCGTATCTTAAATGTGCCATGTGTTCTTTAAAACGAATGTTTATGGAGCGTTTAGTTTGCCCAACATATTTTAGATCACAGTCATTACAGCTAATTTCATAGATGCCACTCCTCTCCCTCAAGTCGACTTTGTCTTTGGGGTTTCCAAGGAGATTTTTCAAACTATTCTCCGTTTTGTAGGCTACTCTAAAACCTACGTTTTTAAATACTTTTTCTAGACCTCTCGTATATCTGGGATCATATGGGATTACTATGAATTTATTGGAAGCCTCAGGTATTTGAAGAGAAGTGGCATCTTTTAACATTTTCTTATGCTTATTTATTATTATTTATGCTGTCTATTTACTAGTTTATGTACAAAATTATCATTATATCCATTACTTTTAGCTATATTTTTAATCCGATTCATTTCATTGTTAAAACGTTCTTTACTTAGTGGAAAATTGACTAACCTGTGAGTTAAGAAATGGAATGCTGCCATTTTGTGTTGACGGCAATGAAATGAGTCGGATGTTATATATCTATCAGTATTAGTAAATTTCCTATAAATATCAAATTCTAATTTATCGTTATTTCTAATAACTAACGTGTCTAGAAAAGGTAATTGCCCATTGTTCTCCTTTTCGTACGTAAAATTAATGGAAGGATGTTTATTGTTTAATGTTTCTAAGAAAGTGTCCAAATTTTCTGTTTTAGTATCAAAAATAGCAAATATATCGTCTACGTATCTATACCACACCCTTGGGAAATACTTGAGTTCTTTTTTGAATTGGGTTTCTAATCTGCCCATAAACTGGTCCTTATGATTTAATTGAGAAAAACCCGTTATCAAAAATGATAACAGAAGAAAAAAGTACTTTAAAACAGTGTAAAAACCTTGTGTCCGATAAACACAGTTATCTGAACTGTATTGCCTTCCCAAAATTCATAAACCTGGGAAGTCCATGAGACCTATTGTTTCAGCCGTTGGATCACCAACGTACAATATTTCAAAATGGTTAGTAGAAGAATTCGGCAAATTAAATATCTCGTATGATAACTTTGAGGTTACTAACTCGTCAGAATGCTTAGATAAAAAAGAATGTTCACTTAAAAGAAGATGAAATTTTAATATCTTTTGATGTAAGCTCATTGTTTCCTAGTGTACCCATACCACTAGCTTTAGAGTACCTAAAGGAACTACTTGAAATCAATAATTTGAAGAAAGAAATTATTGATGAGTATTTACTTCTCACAAAATTATGTATGAATCAAAATTTTTTTATATATTTAAAGATGTTCGCTAGATGTCAGGTAGGGTCACCCAGATGCTAAAAATTGAATTCGAACGCCATTTTCGTATTTCTGACGGTTTATGTGAGATCAACTCCTCTATGCCGGTTCGCCGCATTTGATAAACGTTTTTTCAATAGTGTTTAATATAGTTTTTGACAGAAGAGTGTGAATTTGATTTGTTGGTAAGAACTAAACCCAATACATATTTTAGATTTAGGTTTTAGAAAGGACGTTCACATAGTTTAGCCAAAAAAATGCCGGTGGGTTCATAGGGGTTCAAATGGTAACAAATATGTTTTTTTTCTAGATAATTAGTTTACAATGGAGTCAAATGGGCTAAGTGCAATACCACCACTGATTTTTCACAGAAAACGCCTTCGAAATCTTGTAGAGGCAACAGAGGATATTATTTCATCATCGAGTAAAGAAGTAGACATTATTATAATCCCTCCAGAAGTTGATTGTTTGACCGACAACGAAAATTTGGATGATGACAACTTGCAAACTGAGAAACTTCCCACAGATATTCAAGGCCAAGTGGACCTGGATTATGACGGTGAGGATGATATTCCTATAGTCAGACTTCAAGAATCAGGCTACGATGTTGATGAAGATGAGATTCGTTTGTCTTTGTTAGCAAAAATATTGAAAGGTGAACCCTCATGACCCTCAGATTTGTGTGATATTCTTAGGCTGTCTTGATCGATTAAATAATTTACAAGCTGAAATGCTAAATAAAACCCCTGTTGGTATTTTTGAAGAACTTTTTGACGAATCTCTCCTAAATCACATAGTTATACCAACAAATTTATATGCTTTGCAGCAAAACAACCATAATTTTAGAGTAAATGTCAACGAAATAAAAATTTTTATAAGCATTCTGCTTTTTACAGGCTATCACCGCTTACCAAGAGAACGACTTTACTGGAGTTTGGATGAAGATGTCGCAGTGCCAGCAATAGCTAAATGCCTGTAGAGAAACAGATTTCAAGAGATAAAAAGGTATCTGCACTTTTCAGACAACACAAATTTGGATAAATCGGATAAGATGTTCAAGGTTGGACCAGTGATGGAGAAACTAAACAAGAATTTTCAGAAGTGGGGTGTTTTCTATAAAAACCTTTCACTTGATGAGGCTATGGTCAAATATTTTGGCCACCACCCCTCAAAACAGTTTATTAGGGGAAAACCGGTAAGATTCGGTTACAAGGACTGGATGCTGTGCAGTGATTCAGGATATTGCTACAATTTTGAGACCTACTGTGGGGCAGCTCCCAAAAAGTCCAAGGAATGTCGTTAGGATCAACAGTGGTGTTAAAATTACTAGAAATCGTCGAAATACCGTCAGATTATATAGTGTTATTCGATAATTACTTTAGTAGCCATAGTCTTTTGCAGACGTTGAGAAAAAAGGATTTAGAGCTACAGGTACGATTCAAGACAACAGAACAAAGAAATGTCTATTACTATCAATTAATGACATGAAAAAAAAAGGAAAGAGGTTATTATGAATACCAACATGACGAAGCAAATTCTTTAATTTTTGTTAGGTGGAAAGATAACAGCATTGTTACTATAGCTACCAATTATGATTCTGTTGCACGTTTATCTCAAGTGAAACGTTGGAGTGTTGCTGCCAAAGCCAAAATTGATGTACCACAACCACTTCTGTTTTCCAACTATAATAAATCAATGGGCAGAGTGGATTTATTAGGTCAAGCGGTAAATACCCATAGGATAACGATTCGAGGAAAGAAATGGTGGTGGCCCCTCTTTACCCATATGATAAACGTTGCGCTGGTGAATTCCTGGAAATAATTGCTTTTAACTCAAAACCCAACAAAGAATTTATTATCATTTCAGCGGAATGTTACGCGACACTACCTTTTGAATTTTACTAAATCCAGTTTTTCCATAAGGCCTTCAACAGGGTCAGTACCACGAAGTATAATTACAAATAATGAAGGTGGCCACTCTCCCGAAAAAATAAAAAAACATCTGCGTTGTAATATATGTCATTTAAAAGCTCGTTGGAAATGCTTTAAATACCGGGTAACACTTTGCCTTGAACGCCCTTGTTTTATTAACTTTCACCAACAATAATTTTGTTTGATTTTGTACTGTTTCATTTAATAAAATATATTTGGAATATTTATGTATCTTATTGTGTCCACCGTACTCATACGAGTACACCCAATTTTTACAAAAATTAGAAAAGATATTTATAAATTGTTACTTCTTATATGTTTTCTGATTTCTAATAATCCATAAACCATAAGAAAAATCACAAAAATTAAAAAAAAAATTCTTGGGATCTAATGCGTTAAGCTATTGTAGTGGAACGAAATGGCAGCCTAATGAATTAGTTAAAAATTCAATACCAAAAATTATTTATCCAATTGACTTGAAATTGCACAAAAATCAAGTGTGGAACGGGGAGAGACTGGTAAAACAAAAAAGTGCGAATCCAATTTCTTGGAATAATGCCTTTTTACGGAGGAAAATGATAAAAGACATAGTTTATTTCTTATAGACTATATAAATAAGGTGATGAAAAATAAATAATAATAATAATAATAATCATCATCATCAAGGACCCAACCATTCAAGACGACAGGTGCAGGAGATGTTACTAGCCGAAAGAAACGATCCATCACATAACACAGATAAAGCAATCACCGCAAATAGCCTCGAGATCACTTTTCAATCCAAAAAAGAAAAAATCACTTATTTAATTGACATGGCTATCCCCAATGACGAGAACATCCAAGCGAAATACAGTGAGAAGATCGCCAAATAAACTGACTGAAACAGGAAAGAGTCATCATTGTTCCTCTCGTCAAATCAGTAACAGGCCTCATCCCAACAACGTTTACACCGCATTTGGCTCAATTAAGACTTAATACAGACAAGAACATCCAGAAATCGTTCATTTTGAAGACATGTAGCATCGATAGATCATTTCTTAATACACAATAGTTGTTTGTTTCCTTTTCCTTTTTTTTGTATTGGTTGACTTAATCCCGTCAGTATAAACCACAGGAGTACTATAAGAGAACAAGGTGAAGAAATAATAATAATAATAATAACAATAATAATAAAAAAACATTGAAATAAATTATAGTTTACAGAATTTGTATAAACCTATAACTAAATAATTATATTCATATATAGTCTATGTCATATGTACAGGGTGTCCGGATTTGGTTGCCAAAGCAGGGTATCTCCCTTATTTTTAAAGATAGAACCTTGCGGTTTTCACGAACCTCAGCTAATGTTTTGTGAAACTCATTAAGCCGTAAACAAAATTTTTATAGCCTCCTTCGTTTATGAGATACAGGGCGAAATAGAAAATTTTGCATTTTGGGACCCCCCTCGTATCTCGGTTATCCTTTAACTTAACGCAAAGGGAAAAATTGCTGCTTATGCAGTTTTTTACGCTGGATGCAGTGACGTAGTCATATTTTTCATTTGAGTTGTTATTTTTTAGATATGACCCAAAGTTGTGTTTTTTTTTTAAATGGGACACCCTGTATATTTGTCCAGAAATTGATTTGTCCTTTTAAAAGCTTCTCAAAAATATATAATAGTATGGGTCTATTTTAATAAACAACAACAAAAATCCTAATTTTTATAATTATCATCCCAAATTTTGCAGTACCATATAACCTCCCTTTCAAAATCTCTAACCTTATCGCATCTTTCTCGAAACCAATTGCAGAAGACTACTCGACGCCCTGCATCCCCTGGCTGTAAGTGCTGCACGAGCCTAAATTTGTATAGGCGGTATTTGTGCTTTTTTAGAATTTCTTGAACTCTAGTTTTTGGAATCCCTATGCTCTTTTCACTGACCCTACAAGAGTTTGTAGGGTAAGCTTCTGCATTAGCCAAAACCGTAATTTCCTCAGCCTCCCGATTTTCTTTATTATATGTTTTCGTACGAGGTTTGATAAATGATCCGTGATTAAGTAAATTCTTTTTTATCCGATAAAAAGTGGATATATTAGGTTGCCTCCTTTCTGGATATCTAAATAAAAATTAAGCAATAGTATTTCAACATACCTAAAAATGAACTATTTACGTGTTAAAATACATCTCAGAAGCCGCTTCATCATTTTCATTACTTAATATAAAACAAGCTAACACATCTTACTTTTCATAATGTTCGAAAGTTTGGTTTTCTTCCATAATAATACAAATATATTTTTACACAATAAATAAATACAAAAAACTAGCGCAATATTTTACATACGCGTACAAAATTGGGAAATGTCATTTGCTTCCAAGAAAACAAAAGAAAACGGCATCGTTTTGCATGGCCTACCTTTATTAAAATAGACCCATACTATTATATATTTTTGAGAAGCTTTTAAAAGGACAAATCAATTTCTGGACAAATATACAGGGTGTCCCATTTAAAAAATCACAACTTTGGGTCATATCTAAAAAATAACAACTCAAATGAAAAATATGATTACGCCGCTGGATCCAGCGTAAAAAAGTACATAAGCAGCAATTTTTCCCTTTGCGTTAAGTTAAAGGATAACCGAGATACGAGGGGGGTCCCAAAATGCAAAATTTTCTATTTCGCCCTGTATCTCATAAACGAAGAAGGCTATGAAAATTTTGTTTACGGCTTCATGAGTTTAACAACGGACACCCTGTACGTAGTGAAATTCTGTACGGATTTTTTTTTAAATAGCCCAACACTACAATTTGAGGTGTTACTTAAATTTGTCGCCAGAAAAAGAAGAAAAATAGACCCCTATTGACTTTTAAGTGTGGAACCCTGTATATATATTTAATACAGATATACGTTTTTAATACATTCATTATTATTATAATACCTAGCAGATAACAGAAATGCAATGCTCCTGTATGAGAAATACCTCTTTGTTCCAGTTGTGCCTGCGGGAGTCCCATTAGTCATGGTTGATAAAACAGGTCTCGAGCACGGCAGGCCACTTATAGCCGACTGTCATGCACCACCTTCACATCCGGCTGCCAATATTACGTTCTTCGTGAACGACGAAAAGGTAAGAAAGCCATAACCACGTAATCATAAAACAATATTAGTCTTGGTTGTTTTGTAGAAAATAATAAACTGACGTTCATGATTATCCGTTTTATAGACCTCGAAATAAACCAAGTCAAAAAACAAATGACTAATATTTTTTAGTTACCATTTGCACATGCATTTTTATTTCAGAGTCTTTTATGAGAGGAGGTCAGAACATAAATCTAAAAGTCGGACTAAAGATCGGGGGGAGTTTGGAAATCATTTATATTGCAGTGGCGGCTCTTCCATAGGGTCATTTGGTCAATGACCCCCAAAAATATTTCAGAAAATAAATTATTCGTTTGACCGTCCTCCTAATAGTTGTACGCTACACTATTAGCCGAGCGCGGCGGTTCGAATGGTCTCGTTGCGTTCTTTAGGCATAATAAAATACGCTTAACTAAGCTAGGCTGCGCAGTCCGAATTGCCCTGATTACCTTAAAGCTTGTCGAAAGTACCTGAAGATTTCAGAGCTACCGAACGGCAGCCGAACGTGATAGCAAATGGAATATGAAATCGCGATTTGGGTCATCAGCCGGTCTGTTCTCATAATTCGATCGACCGATCGCGGCATCACGTCGGCATGCGGAAGTTCAATTGTTTTATGTACTGTTTTTTGTTTTTATGATCCATGTGTGAGTTGGAAATATGCAAGAAATAAAATGTTGGTAGTGACTAGTGCAAGTCGTGAATGTAGGTAAAATAAAATGTCGGTAGTAAAAAAAATTAAACAACTGAAGAGTGCTAATGAACGTAATTTTGAGAAAATAACCGAATTCAAGGTAAGTGGTTGCAATTTGCCAGAACTTAGTATACGACAAACTAGTAAAGGCAAAAATAAAGAGGTTCATTGAAACTTTCGCAAAAGTATGTACGACTTAGCTAATTGCATATGAAGTTGTGAAGTCTCTAACTCATTTTACTGTTATGTTTGTTTGTTATTTTCTAAGGACTCGTCGGACTCATTATGGTGCAAAACCGGTGTTAAAGACTTGAAACACTTAAAATAAAAAATAAAAAAACATGCGTTTTCTGCAAATTACATGAAATGTTTGGTGAACTATGGTACGGTCGGAAGTATTGATATTCGCACTCAGCTAGACACAGCTTATAGAAAAATCCTTAGAGATTTTAATGAAAATGTATCGAAAAATCGTTATATTTTAAACAAAATTATAGATTGTGTAAAATTTTGTGAGGCATTCCAGCTGGCACTACGTGGCCATGATGTAACGGCTCTGTCTGAAAATCCAGGGGTTTTTCGAGGGCTTATAAATTTTATTGAGGAGTTGGGCCAAGATAGATTATCCGCTTTAGCAATGTTAAGTATCGAGAAATCATTTATAAAAGGAATGTGCGTGCAATTTTAACGAACATGTCATTCAGCATTTTTCCAATTCTAAGGAACGAAGAGTAGATCTGAACTTCAAGAGAATTATAAAGCTCAACTTAAAGATAAGATATTTATTTTTATTTTAAGTTTACCTATTTTTAAATTTGTTATTGACCTCCCAATATAATTCACCACGAGCCACCATTCAGTCTCGATATCCGAGACGAGAAGAGAATAAAGGTGACAAGATTTTCATCTCGTCTCGAATTTTTCTTAGTTACACACCTCTTTCCATTTCTGCCAACTTATTATTGCATCCTCAAAATTCTTCGGATTTGCTTTATAGTATAGTGACTTTGATTTTGGTACTTCGGTTTTTGAATAAAAGCAAATCCTGTCTAGCGTGAATAGAAGGTGTCAACATTAGTAGTTAACAAACCCGTCTCAAAAAATCATGCATCAGTTCTTATTTTCTATCTCAAAAACGGTAAGAGATAGAAATGTCGTTTTGATGTCATTTGATAGAGCGCAAAATTTTGCATAATTGCTATGACCTAATTTTAATTTATGTTGTCAAGCTAAAGTTCCACAAAAACAAAAAAATAGTGTGGAGTAATCACAAAGACACATATTATCAACATCTTTAAATCCACTTAAAAACAAAAATAAAAGATACAAAATGTTTGTTTAGAACTCTATCCATTGGAATGCTAGATTTTTTTATCTTATAAAAATAATATAATAATAATAATATAAAATAAAGCCACCAGTGGCATTCAAAAAAAGTAGCTGAGTAAAAGGAATGCCTAAAAGGTAATTGTTTTTGGTTACATTTTCTTAAAATATAATTTATTTATTTTGTTGTATGTGGGCAGATAAACATCATTAAAAAAATAATCTAGAGCGCATTAGTAGGTAAATAAGTAAATATTTTAAAGGTACTTACAGTAACCGTTAAAACAATATAACAAAAAAAAAGTATTAAAAAGTTAATACAACCTCTTATATATTTTACGCCTTACATTAATTGCAACAATCTGCACACAAACATAGCCTAGTGCATTTTATTTTTTTTAAAAAGCTTTTGCATATTGGGCCACAAGTTTTACATTTACATTTAGTGATCCGTAGTGGCGTCTATTTATTGTTTTGAAGAGTCCATTTCCATTTAGATGGGCATGAAAGTTTTACCACTAGTTGGCATAGGTTACCCCAAACAAATCCTGCATGAAGAAAACATTGTTTAATATGTAGTGTCAAAGCATTCGTTGTTGGGGGAAAGGGTTTTTTTGTGTGCAAAAGTTGCATTCGACAAACGTCAATATTGTTGGTTTCAGAATGTTATCGTAGGTTATTATAACAAATTTTGAAATAATATTAAATTGCTCCAATGTAAGTTCTTTTGGATGCAGCATCATCATGCAAATCTATAAACCTAGGTGTAACCTTTTGCGGAGGCAAAGATTCCCAAGCCTTCCAGAATGTTTTTCCTTTTCCAAAAAGGTGGTGTCGCAACCGGTCAATACATATTACTAATTTATTATAATTTCATTAAACCAAAACACACTAATTAAATGAATTGATGTGGCAATAATCTTAGACGTGTATTATCTATTTTGCTGGAATATTGACAGGTATTGGCAGGTTCACAAGTATACCGAGGAACAACGATTTACTGCTGCTGCTGGTGCGCGGTGGTTACGTGGCAAAATAGACAGTGGCGCGGCGGGGCCACCTCTTTAATATTGAGAGGCGGATTTTACTTTTGTCCGAAAAGGTCTTTCCTAAATTTTACGAATATCTTAAATTCGATTATTGGTTTTGCGCGTCTAAATGATTTTTAATATTAATAATAAACATAATAATAAAACATGTTTAACTACTTGATGTACAGAGTTTTTTTTATTTGCAACGGAGTCTACAAGCTTCTTTATTTATTATAGAAAAATGTCAAATGCACAAATATTATAGATTTATCTAAATCGAGTAAAAAATAAAACAAATTACTGTTACGAAAACCGGAATGAGCAAGGAGAGTGTGGGGGTTAAAAGTTTTATTTAAGCCAAAATGATGGAAGAGTTATAAAGTGAGGACTTCTTTTTTGGGATTGGCGGGAAACTCCCCCCCAAAGCCAGTTAGTTTTTCTTATAGTTAAAGTATAGTAATTACCTTTTTTTGGCTGTCTGTTTAGAGGTGGACTGTATTATAGGGTTAATTTTTTCACTTTAACAGGAAGGGAACAATAAAAAATAAGTCAACACGTAATTATAAGTTCATGAACAAATTTATTAGTTTACAACTAATAAACGGGCAATTCAAACACAAGTCATTATTTGACAACAAATGTGAGCTTCGCGATCTCGCTTATATCGAAAGGAAGATCGGTAACCACTTTATTTCACAAGCAACATGTGAATGCTGATACTACAGCGCGTGAAAAGAACTTATTTTCGTAAATATAGAGAGAAATAAAGAGAAGGCTGACTTTTGTTTAATTATTCGGCCACTGTATAAACATATAATGCACATATTACATTATTATAAGAGAACTTATTTTTGAAACGTGAAAATGCCCAATAATGGCGAAAAGAATTACTGGCTTAACGCCGGAGCGAGTTATACTTATCACTTCTAATGAATAACTAACTTTTCGGCCGAACTCAAGCTTAACCACCTGCACACAAAAATCCCGCCTTACAGGGCGAAGATAGACGTCGGTATTCATACCAAGGCTAAAAATAGAATCTTGTTTATTTAATAAATACCTTTCCCTAGGTTTGTACAGAGACGTTCGCGCTTCACTCTAATTTTTATATATGTATATGGATATTATATTGCTGAAATCTAAACATTCTCCCCCGCGTTGAAGCTGTGTAAGCTTCAACTAAAGAAGAACGAAAGATACTCGGAAAAATCCTACAAAAATTAGCAGGGAGTTAAATATGAAAATATTCATGCTTATGCTTAAGCAGAATCAGAAACTTGATTCGGCAAAAGACTTAATTTAGTAATGGGTCTAGTATAAATACCATGAGCAGTGCGAATTTTGACGACACGAACTTTGCCGTCGCGTCCCTCAATAGCCTCTAATATGCGAGCAAGAGGCCATTTGAGAGGTGGAACGTCATCTTCTCGTACTAAGACAAGATCGTTAACTTTAAGATTCGCTTTTTCACGAAACCATTTAGGCCTATTTTGGAGTCTGCTGAGGTATTCCACAGACCAACGCTTCCAAAAACACTGCTGCATCTGCGAAATCCTTTGATAAATTGAAAGTCGGGTTTCGGGAATATGGCACACATCCTTTTCTGGGTAACTGCTCAATGCAGAACCGACAAGAAAGTGGCCTGGAGTAAGACAGCTTAGGTCCGATGGATCATTAGACAACGGACCCAAAGGCCTAGAATTGAGAATAGCCTCTATTTGACACAGGGCGGTCGAAAACTCCTCAAAAGTCAAATTACTGTTTCCAATTATTCTGCGCATGTGATATTTTGCGCTCTTAATGGAAGATTCCCAAAGGCCTCCCCAATGAGGAGATCTTGGGGGAATGAACTTCCAGGATGTTTCGTTCTGGGAAAGAAATTCTTGTATAGAATCAGAAGAAGTTTTATTTTTGAAGAAATTATATAATTCTTTTAGTTCATTTTTAGCGCCAGAGAAATTTGTAGCATTATCACTGTAAATTATACTAGGGTTTCCTCTTCGCGAAATAAATCTCTTCAGGGTGAGTATAAAGTTTTCAGTTGAGAGGCCACTAACTACCTCTATGTGTACGGCTTTTGTAACCATGCACACAAACATAGCGATATATGACTTAATTTTAGGAGCTTTTCTAAGTTTAGAGGACTTAATAAGGAAAGGGCCTCCGAAATCTACGCCTACTTTGTGGAAAGGTCTTGAGATGGTAACTCTATCTTCAGGGAGGTTAGCCATTATTTGCTGAGAGACCTCATTGTTAAATCTACAACAAACTGTGCAATCTCGAATAATTTTTTTAATGTCTTTTAAGCCATTTAAAGGCCAAAATCTCAGACGGACATTCGCTAAAGTATTTTGAGGGCCAGCATGACCCAATCGTCTATGCTCCAAATTTAGGATGAGAGAAGTGATGTAGTTTTTTGAGGGTAGAATTATGGGGTGCTTCTGGTCGTAGGAAACAGATGCATTTTCCAGTCTACCTCCTACTCTAAGTAAACCAGAGTCATCAAGAAAGGGTTTATAAGGAAGAAATTGTTTGTTGGAAAGTAGTTTTTGTGATTTTAATTCAGAGATTTCTTTTAAAAAGTATTTATTTTGAATTTTGAGAATTATGAATTTTAGCGCTTTATCAAGTTCTTGAATAGTTAGAGAACCTAAGTCTCTGGATTCTTTTTTAGTTTTCAGATTAGCTATGAATCGAAAGATCCATGCAACTGTACGTTGCAAACGAGAGAACTTTGAAAATTCAGAAAATACATTTTCCCAAAAATCTACTTGGGAAACATTTGTGGAGACATGAGATTTTCTTTCTTCGGGAACTTCTAAATGAGTGTCTAAAAGTTCTATATCATATTCGGAAATGTTTAGTGGGTGACTAAGAAACTCAGGCCCATGCCACCAAAACTGGTTATTTATTATGTCTTGCGCAAACATGCCTCGAGATAATAAGTCTGCAGCGTTATCTGAGGATTTTACATGGCGCCATTTATAATCAGAAGTTAGTTCTTGAATCTGTGAGACACGATTGGAAACGAACACGGACCACCGGCTAGCATGACTCTTGCACCATGCCAAGGCAATCTGGGAATCAGTCCATAAGTTGACCGAAGAGAGAATTAATTTGTCTTTAAAAACATTTACTAGTTTTTTTACTAATTTCGATAAAAGGAGCATGGCACAAAGTTCGAGTCGAGGAAGTGTTATTGTCTTTACAGGAGACACTCGGGACTTAGAGGAAATTAAAGAACAGGAAATGCTACCGTCTTGATAGATGGAGCGAAAATAAGCGCAGCACCCATATGCCGCTAAACTCGCATCGGCGAACCCGTGCATTTCAACACTTTGAATGGTACTGTGAAAAAAATAATATCTCGGAATTTTTTGTTGAGACAAAAGAGGGAGGTTGGTTAGAAATAATTTCCAATCCTTTAGAATTGAGGCATCTGTTATTTCAGTATCCCAATCAACTTTAAGTATCCATAATTTCTGAATCAAGATTTTTCCTTTAACTATAACCGGATTTATAAGCCCGAGAGGATCATAGCACTGAGCTATAGTGGACAATATTTTTCTTTTAGTAATGGCAATAGGAAAGGTAGGTTCTGGTACTGAAATACATAACGTGTCAGAAGAAGGATTCCACTTTATCCCTAACACCTTATTTGGAACATTATCGAAATTAATTTCATACTCTGCAGAAGTTGAAATGGGATAATTATCAAAAAGAGATTTAAGAAAATTTTTCGAATTGGAGTAAAATTTGTGAAGCTCAAATCCATGTATTTTCAAAAGAGAATTAAGTTCATTGTATAATTTTAGAAGTGAGTCCGGGTCTAAAGCTCCACAAAGACCATCATCCATATAGAATTGGCTTAGGAGGCACTCAGAAGCCAAAGGAAATTTGTTCATATTTTGAGAAGCAATGGCTTTCAGCACACGTGTTGCTAAAAAGGGAGCACAGTTCGTGCCGTATGTTACAGTGTCTAATTGTATGCACTGAAGATCATCACTAGGTTTCTCACGCCATAAGATGTTATGAAGAAAGCCAAAGTCAGGGTTAATTAATATCTGTCGATACATTTTCTTAATGTCGGTTGTGAATACATATGGAAATTTACGGAACCTGCACAAAATATCATACAGGTCTGGCTGGAATTGATAACCTTTTAAACATATGTCATTAAGGGAGTATCCAGAGGAACTCTTAGCGCTAGCGTCGAAAACGACGCGCAGTTTAGTTGTTGCATTACTTTCTCGAATAACGCACAGATGTGGAATAAAATATTTATTATCAGAATCATTAGCTTGCTGAGTTAAGGGAATATAATGTGCATGATTAAGGTTAGTGTATTCATCAATAAATTTTGTGTAATCTTGTAGGAGATTTTCGTTATTTTTAAATCTATTTTCAAGAGTAGAGAATCGTTTCTTGGCCATAGAGAAAGAGTCGCCTAGTTTAGAAAATTCTGAAGGTGTCTTTAAGGGAAGGTCTACTTGGTATCTACCATTAGGTAGAATTTTAGTGCTAGATACGAAAATATCTTCAGCCAGTTTTTCTTCTTGGGAAAGACTAGGTGGTTTAGAACTGTCACTTATTTCTTCTATATCCCAAAATTTTTTAAGAAAATGTTCTACTTTGGTAGTCGAAAGAAAAGAAAGTCGGGGAATACTATTGACATGATTATTTTCCTCATAATCTGTGTAACTGGAGAAAAGAGACGTGGTAAATTCTTTAGGAATTATTCCTGAGATAATCCACCCAAAGTGAGATTCCTGCAAGACGGGAAGGTTGTGACCTAATTTTATGATATTTTGTAAAATAATATCATAATAGCAATCTAGGCCGAGTATTAAGTCGATCTCCGAGGGTTCAAAGAACTCATTATCTGCTAAGATAACTTTTTGAGAACTTATTAAATTATTTACAAAGATTTTGCATTGTGGAAGCTTGCAGGTAAGATTTGGCAACAGTGCACAGGATATTTTAAATTTTTTATTCTGATTATAATTAGAAAAAATTTCAATATCAGTCATTTCACCCGAACTAGTGGTGTTCCCGCTAATGCCAGATATACATAAAGGCACTTTATATGTATTAAAATTTAATCTTTTTACTAGCTTTTGAGTAATTAGAGAAGTTTGCGTGCCTGTGTCCAGCAGAGCCTTTGCTTGAACTACTTCACCCTTCTTTGATATCAAATTAACCTTAGCAGTTGCTAAAAGCACTTGTGAATTTTTTATGGATAAAGATAGACTACTTGAGTTAACCGGAGAATTTTCACTTTTACATTCCTCGGAATTTTGAGCAACTAAATTTTGAGAGTCACTCGTTTTATTTGCTTGAGAACGCCATTGTGTAGAATTTTGATTTTGAGAGGTAGTTCGAGCATTATATCGACCTGATGAATTTTCATAAGGACTCCTATTATAATGTAATAAGCTGTGATGAGGTTTAGAACAAATTGAACACTTAAGTACAGAGGAACAGTCATCTACGTTATGTCTGCCTAGGCAGTTATTGCATAATTTATTCGATTTTACAAATTTTGTTTTGTCTTGATAAGATGAATTTTTGAAAGTAAAACAAGTGTAAATTCTATGGCCAGATTTGTTACAAAACAAACAATTTTGTACTTGTGATTTTTTATCAGAATTGTTACTAGAATTTGTTGAGTGGTTTACTGAAACAAATTTTCGCTGAATTTTTGGACTAGAAACTTCAACGCTTTCTAATATTAGACATCGCTTTTCTATAAATTTTAACAAGATATCTAAAGATGGAATCTCAGAGTGGTCTCTCTCAGATTCAAATGCTTTTTTTGTATTGAAATCTAATTTTTTCTGAACGAGATAAATCATTACAACATTCCACAGTTCTTCGTCAGAGAGACCTAAATTTTTTAAAGACAGCATATTCTTTTTCACAGTTGTTGCTAATTCACGCAGGGCGCTTGATTTTCCTTTTGATATGCTAGGAGTATTCAACATGGCACTTAAATAAGAATTAACTATTACAACTTTATTCTCGTACCTAGATTTAAGAATATCTAAAGCTACTTCAAAATTTTCATTTACAATTTTTAAAGAATCTATCATCTGCAAGGGCTCTCCCTTTAAATAGCTTCTCAAATAGATAAGTTTCTGGATGTCTGAGAGCTGCTCATTTTTTACAATCAGAGCTTCAAATAATTGAAAAAATGACTCGAAATCTTTTACGTCACCAGAGAATACTTGAATTTTTATGTCAGGCAATTTTACTGCCATATTCTGATTATTATGTTGAGAACTTTGATAACTATGCTGAGAACCAGCAACACTAGACAGTGGTGAACTTTCTGGCTCTGTTAAATTTTTAATTTTCTTTGAAAAACCGCTTACAAGAGAAAAATATTTATCTTCTATTAACCCCCTGTTTTCTGTGTCGGGGTTTTCATTGTTAGATAATATTTCGATTTCACCCTGTATTTTCTCATATTCGGTAAATAATGAGTGAATTCTATCTAGCCTAATTTGAAATTCAATAGAGTCTGAACAAGTGTCTTTATTCGTTGAAAACCATGTCTCAATACGAGTAATAGCACCCTTCGTTCCAGCTCTTGATTTCTTAAGATTTTCAAGCTCCATTTTTTTTTTGAAAATGAAATGTTAATTTAAAGATGTCTCTGTACAAAAAAAGAAGGAAATTGGATGCTTGAACAGAACCGAGAACAGATCTAAATTAATTTTAAACTATTTTAAGTAATAATGTTTGCTTAAACATGTAAAATAACTAATCAAATAGCAAAGGTAAGTATGCGGATAAGTACTAAACAAAGTCCTAAAACTATGGGCACTTAACAAAATAAATACCTATACCTAAAAGAAATATAAATATATACATATAATATGTGCGCAAGTACACCAACATTCATTGAAACAAAATTAATATACCTGAAAAGAAACATACATGTGCGCAAATACAGCACACTGACATATTCAGAGAAACAGAAATAGAAATGGTACTCATAAATAACAATTAGATCAAGTACATGAAGTCTATGAACGTTTTGTCCTTGGTTCAGCTCTCTGAGCTTAAAAATACATTAAGAAAAAAAAATATATAAATCAGTAAAATAGTCTTACGTATTGACAGAAGTTCACTTTAACTTTCTTTTTCTTGTGGAATCTTCACTTTTCACAGCAGATACAAACACTCACTAAATCAGGGAAACTCTAATTTCTTTTTCCAATTTGGCTGGTCTTCTAGAACTTCTAGAAAATCCGGCTCGAAGGACCAAATGTTTAGAGATGGACTGTATTATAGGGTTAATTTTTTCACTTTAACAGGAAGGGAACAATAAAAAATAAGTCAACACGTAATTATAAGTTCATGAACAAATTTATTAGTTTACAACTAATAAACGGGCAATTCAAACACAAGTCATTATTTGACAACAAATGTGAGCTTCGCGATCTCGCTTATATCGAAAGGAAGATCGGTAACCACTTTATTTCACAAGCAACATGTGAATGCTGATACTACAGCGCGTGAAAAGAACTTATTTTCGTAAATATAGAGAGAAATAAAGAGAAGGCTGACTTTTGTTTAATTATTCGGCCACTGTATAAACATATAATGCACATATTACATTATTATAAGAGAACTTATTTTTGAAATGTGAAAATGCCCAATAATGGCGAAAAGAATTACTGGCTTAACGCCGGAGCGAGTTATACTTATCACTTCTAATGAATAACTAACTTTTCGGCCGAACTCAAGCTTAACCACCTGCACACAAAAATCCCGCCTTACAGGGCGAAGATAGACGTCGGTATTCATACCAAGGCTAAAAATAGAATCTTGTTTATTTAATAAATACCTTTCCCTAGGTTTGTACAGAGACGTTCGCGCTTCACTCTAATTTTTATATATGTATATGGATATTATATTGCTGAAATCTAAACACTGTCCATATTACGACATAAATAGAGGACATTTTTTTTTGGTTGCTAAAATTTTTCATAGTCTTAACCTTCCCCCAGAACAGGGAGGAAACAAACAGAAACCCTGTAACAGTGCACGATAAATGATTTCATGTAATGTTTTCTTTCTTTATAGTAGAGATTCATTGAGATATTTCAACGTACCACAATGCCCGGGGCCGACATTGTTAGTCTTGCAAGATTGCCAGTTCGCGTCTCAATGCATCCGATTACTGTTAAGTTAATAAACTATTTTTCTATTGTATTTCTAAACAAGTAGATGTTTCTGGCAAAACCACGCCAAAATTTGTTGCGTGGGTTCTAAATACACTGCGACACGAATAGTTGAAGTGATTAAGTTTGATTTGTATCTGGTGAATAGACGGTCATTCACAGTATTATTGGTCGTTGATTATACGCAGATATACAGGGTGTGTGTTTAATGTCTTAAAGGAATTAATTTTGAAATTAAAATTTAGAAAAAAAATTGAAACAAGCCGACGCATGCATAATGGTGGATGGTGGCCATTTTCAACAATTACTTTAATTGATTTTGGTTTATTATTACTTAGTGTTGGCCTCATTTGTGCTACGTTGAAATATCTCGATGAATCCCTACTATAAAGAATACGATACAAAGTAGGGATCCACTTAGGAGTAATTGTAAAACTAGAATTTAAATAAATCTATTTTTTTTTGTACAGTATTCTCCGAGAATTACACTATCAAAATTTAGACTTTATTTAATTAGATAAATAATAAGTATTGAGATATTTTCGTCTCGCCTATGACGTCCTATTTGTTCTTTCATTTACTTTACGGACTCTACTCTCGCTCCACTAACGACGCAACCTGCTGCGCCTATCGCTTCTCGAGTCTAAGGTTTGCTTTGTGCGTTCGCCTCGCCATTCACTAGTGGCAAATGGGATTATCTAAATTTTCTCGCAGTTTTAATTAAACGGCAAAAGTTTCTCCACAATTATTTTGGGGAATAAAGAACCTTGCTTATTCTAGTTTTGTTACCTCTCCAGGCTAATAAATAGGGCTTCGGAACTCAACTTATGTTTTTCTGGGTACCCCTAAAATTTTCTTTTCGTATCTCTTGCTAGGCGAGCATTTCTGGTGGTATTTAAATCACCATCGCATTTTTATATAAAATGCGTAGTCCTCCATGATTCTGGCCAGAATTTCGGTCACAGTACCTTTCTCTAGCTGGTATTTTCGAACCGAACTCCGCGCGTTCACGGAAATATTGCTCTATAAATATGTTTGAATAGTTATTTCCTAAATAAAAGGCAATAGTGCGTATCGCCAAGAACTGAAAAAATCTGGACTCTGAAGGACAGACAGACATATATTTTTCATGAAGATATATAAAAACCTGGGATTACAAACATTTTATTTGGCCACCATCTTGTTCCGCCATCTTGAATTTGTACCACAGTTTTACCAGTTCATCTCTATATTAAAATTAATTCTTGCACAAAATTTGAAACCACAATCTGGTTTACTTTCATTCCTAGGTGATACTTTATTTTTTGTGCATTCCTAGGTGATACTTTATTTTTTGTGGATTTTTACCAAAATATTACTAGGATATCCTCACATAACCCTTAATTTTTCAACAAAATTTTAACTCAATCGGATAAATACTTTCTAGTTATGGACTCTAAAATTTGAAGGTGTTTGAAACGTCAATCCTTTTCATCCCGTTAGGGACAACTTTCAAAAAAAGGCATACCTACTTTTCTAAATTTGATCGTCCTATCTTTAACAGTTTCAGAAATATGGTAGTCAATCAGTAGGTGAGTTAGTGAGTCTTCCCTTTATATACATTGTAGATGTATAGATTAGATAAAGACAACAAAACTAAAACAGAAGCAGCGCCCTTACCTGCATCTCTATTTTCATGTACTAGACATTGTCAAAAAATAATAACTGAGGTATCTTACTAGAACTTACTATACTAAAATCCGCAATAAAATAAAACAACTCTTAAATGCCGCGAAACATGAACACATGTATGGGTTAAATATACTTAGTACAAGTTATACTGTTGTTGCAATGCAGACAAGAAACAAAAACCTTATCGATAAATGAAGGAGCTGCCATAGAAAAGTAGTTTCCTTCTGCTAAAAGACTCCCAGTGCTCAATTACGGCAAAAAGAGATGCCATATATTACACTGTAATTGAGCCCCTAAATCGGTCACGTATAAAAAGTAATCTCACGCTTTAAAAGTTTTTCTTGCTGAGGGCCAGCGGGCAATTTTCCAACTTTGTATAACTGCCGGTCCGGCAGTTTGGATAATTCAATTATTTTCGACGACATGGTGGAAAACCTGCTGCTAATTGCCAATTTTACATTGTTCTGTTGTTTTTTGATTTACAAAGTTTGTTTGTCGGTCGACCATGAAAAAAGGTTGTTCGCAAGGTTTCGCTGAAGAATTTACTGCAGCATGTGATATAGTTGTATTAATATAATGTATAGTGTATATAAGTATATATATATATATATATATATATATATATATATATATATATATACATATATGTGTGTGTGTGTGTGGGACCTTATTTTCTTGAGTTGAACAATGGAAACAAAATTTCTCACTTTAAATCAACATTTCGCTCACAGTCGTAATGAATTCAAACGATTATAAAAGAAAAATGAATGAACTACTCGGCGATACAACAACTTATAAAAAACTAAAAAGCGATGTTACAAATATATTTTAAATAAAAATAACTCATTAATAAAAAAGTTTTTAAGTAAAAATCTCATACCGGAAAACAAAACCAAAACCATAAACATAAAGCAGTTACTCCTAAAATTTATGGTTTACCTAAAATACATAAAACAGGCATTCCATTAAGACCAATTGTTTCATGTATATAATCACCATTTTATAAACTCTCATAATATTTATCAGAATGCTTGTCAGACATTACCGGTGAAAACAATTATTTAACAATTACAAACTTGTATCGCTTCATGTGGTTTCTTTATATACCAATACCCCAAACGAATTAGTTCCTCAGATAATAACAAAGAATTGGGACACTAAAAAAATACACAACACTTGAATTGAGAGATTTTATAGAGGCGGTAAACATTACATTAAATAACAATTACTTTCAATACGAAGAAAGTTTTTATCAACAGGTAAACGGCTGTGTAATGGGCTCCACAATTTCTTCTGCAATAACACAACTTGCAATGGAGTATCTAGAAGAAAGTTCATTGATGGTTGTTTTACGGCTATTCCAGAAGATAAAATTAACAAACTTCTAAACGGCTTTAATAATTTTCATCCTAAGTAACAACTCACAACGGAAATTAAAGAAAATAATGAAATTAATTTTTTAGATTTAACGTTAATCAGAGAATTTGCACAGAACAAATTAAAAACTATTGTATACCAAACAAACCGGTCAGGCCGATATCTAAATTTATATTATATAATAGGATTAACGGACCGCGCAATCGCTCTAACCTCTCCAGAATACCGACCAGAAACTCTAAAAAAGTTAAACAGGTATTAGTAGCAAACTATTATCCAAAAAAAAAAATTTACGGATTTTTAAGCAAAGAACTTATCTTCATTACAACAAACAGAAAGAACCAATAAAGAACCAAAATACTAAATACGCGACACTACCGTACATACATAACCTATCAGAAAAATTAAAGTATATTCTTTCAAAAGATAACATAACTGTTTGTCATAAACCGCAAAGTTTATTAAATTCTCTGTACACACCATTAAAAAGTAAAGTTCCACCAAAAAGTGAACATAAACGTAATTTACTCAATTACATGTTTAAATTGTCCTAAGAAATATATCGGCATGACAACACAATACTTAGAAAACCGTATTAAAGGCCACAAATATACTAAAAATGCATCTACTGCTCTATATATATATATATATATATATATATATATATATATATATCGCGATATATATATAGTAAATATATATATATATATATATATATATATATATATATATATATATATATATATATATATATATATATATATATAAATATATATATATATATATATATATATATATATATATATATATATATATATATATATATATATATATATATATATATATATATATATATATATATATAAAATATATATATAGATATATATATATATATATATATATATATATATATATATATATATATATATATATATATATATATATATATATATATATATATATATATATATATATATATATATATATATATATATATATATATATATATATATATATATATATATATATATATATATATATATATATATATATATATATATATATATTTATATATATATATATATATATATATATATATATATATATATATATATATATATATATATATATATATATATATATATATATATATATATATATATATATATATATATATATATATATATATATATATATATATATATATATATATATATATATAGTATATATAGATTTTTCTTGGGTTATAAGTTCATAGCATTAAAACAATTCTCAAAAATTATTAGTCATCTATTCATTTTAAAATTTGACGTTTCGGCAGGTGGCTCCGTGCCTTTCTCAAAAATACTTTCTAAAATAATTTAAATTAGAGAACCTACACACTTTAGTAAAACAAGACAGACTTACCATGAAACGTAATTAAATTATCCAAAGGTGTTTAAAATCATAAAAGACACGACGCTGATCGCGTTATTTGGACAAACATTTTTACAATAAACATATGAAGGACGACGAACAGTTATTGACTGAAGAGCAGATACGTGTGATAGGTAGGATGTTATGGTTTTTTTGTTTTTTGACATTTTTTAAGTTTTTACCGGGCGGTTCAGAAAGTAATTTTATTTTGTCTAAGATTATTATTTTTAAGTTTTTCAAATGTATGTGAGAAAATAATTAAATAATGTCAAAATAAATTTTGCTTACAAGGTTGATATCTTTTTTGTCGTTTACTGAGTTTTTATTTTTCTTAATTTCAATAGACTCGTAAACTTCCCGCTTGCGTTTGTTGTTTTCGGTTTTTAGAATTTTAGTTTCACTAAAACTAAATTTATGTTTTTTTTGGATTTCGTGTTTAGAAAGGGCAGTGGGATTCCTTTTATCATATTTATGAGAGTTAATTCTCGAGCCTAAATATTGGCTGGTTTGTCCAATATAAACTCCAGCGCAATCTCCACACGGGATCTCATATATAACATTGCTTTTTTTCATTTTAGGTGTCTTGGTTTTTAGAGAAGTGAAATTTTGATTTAATAAATGGAAGCCTTTGTGTGCAACATTTATATTATATTTGTTAAATAGATGTTTAAGTTGCTCAGATAAACCTTTTATGTATGGTAGTGTTAAATAGTTATTAGTTTTGTTTGTGTTGGCTTTTGAGTTGTTCGTTTTATTGTAAAATTTATTAATTCTTTGTTTAAATACTTTATTTACTAATTGTTGGGGATATTTATTTTCGAAAAGAACTTGTTTGGCTTTATTAATTGAGTTTTCCCTAAACTCGACATCTGATAGCTGAATTGCCCTATCGGCTAATGCTATAATAACTGATTTTTTTTGAGAAAGTGGATGTTGGGAATTATAGTTGGTATACCTTGAGGACCAAGTCTTTTTTGTGTACCATTCTGTTCTGATAGTATCCTTTGTTTTATGTAAGGTGACATCTAAAAAGTTTATTTGATTTTGTTTTTCGACTTCGATGGTGAATTGCAATTTATCGTGATAGCTATTAAATTTATTTAGAGTTTGATCTGCATTATTTTGCGGAATCGCAGCAATGCAATCATCAACATAACGGTAAAAAAAGGGTAAATTAAAATTTAGCTACGGTATTATGGTTTCTTCTAAATCCTCTAAAACTAATTGGGCAATTGCGCTTGAAATACTTGATCCCATGGCACAACCATCAAGTTGTTTAAAGATATCATCCTTGTAAAGGAAATATGTTGAGTTTAGAGTTAATTCTACGGCTTTTAGGAATTCGTTTAACGGCAAATCAGTATATTTTTTAATTTCATTCCACTTTTTTTCGATAATGTTAGTTGCAAGATTTATAGGAATATTTGTATAAAGAGATATAACGTCTAAAGAGATTAGTATGTGGTCATCTGGCAACTTAATATCTTTAATTTTGTTTTTAAAGTCAAATGAATCTTTAATATAGTAGTTGTTTTTATTTATAATGTTTGATAGAATGTTTTTTAAAAATTTTGATAAAGAGTTTAAAGGGGACTGAATACATGATACTATAGGTCGTAAAGGTATACCCTCTTTATGGAGTTTTGGTAATCCGTAAATTTTTGGTGCAATTGCATTATTTATTTTTAGTTTTTTGGCAGTATCTGGGGAAATATATCCTTTTTTATCCCATTGGTCTATTAGTTCGTTGTTTTGTTTTTGTAACTGTTTGGTTGGGTCATTTTTTATTTGTAGGTAAGTTGTGTTGTCTTTAAGGAGGTTGTTCATTTTGGTATCATAATTATGCGTGTCCATAATAACTGTTTTATTTGATTTGTCTGGCTTCAATACGATTAAATTTGGGTTTTGTTTAAGAAACGTTTCTTCAATACGATTAAATTTGGGTTTTGTTTAAGAAACGTTTCTTAAACAAAACCCAAATTTAATCGTATTGAAGCCAGACAAATCAAATAAAACAGTTATTATGGACACGCATAATTATGATACCAAAATGAACAACCTCCTTAAAGACAACACAACTTACCTACAAATAAAAAATGACCCAACCAAACAGTTACAAAAACAAAACAACGAACTAATAGACCAATGGGATAAAAAAGGATATATTTCCCCAGATACTGCCAAAAAACTAAAAATAAATAATGCAATTGCACCAAAAATTTACGGATTACCAAAACTCCATAAAGAGGGTATACCTTTACGACCTATAGTATCATGTATTCAGTCCCCTTTAAACTCTTTATCAAAATTTTTAAAAAACATTCCATCAAACATTATAAATAAAAACAACTACTATATTAAAGATTCATTTGACTTTAAAAACAAAATTAAAGATATTAAGTTGCCAGATGACCACATACTAATCTCTTTAGACGTTATATCTCTTTATACAAATATTCCTATAAATCTTGCAACTAACATTATCGAAAAAAAGTGGAATGAAATTAAAAAATATACTGATTTGCCGTTAAACGAATTCCTAAAAGCCGTAGAATTAACTCTAAACTCAACATATTTCCTTTACAAGGATGATATCTTTAAACAACTTGATGGTTGTGCCATGGGATCAAGTATTTCAAGCGCAATTGCCCAATTAGTTTTAGAGGATTTAGAAGAAACCATAATACCGCAGCTAAATTTTAATTTACCCTTTTTTTACCGTTATGTTGATGATTGCATTGCTGCGATTCCGCAAAATAATGCAGATCAAACTCTAAATAAATTTAATAGCTATCACGATAAATTGCAATTCACCATCGAAGTCGAAAAACAAAATCAAATAAACTTTTTAGATGTCACCTTACATAAAACAAAGGATACTATCAGAACAGAATGGTACACAAAAAAGACTTGGTCCTCAAGGTATACCAACTATAATTCCCAACATCCACTTTCTCAAAAAAAATCAGTTATTATAGCATTAGCCGATAGGGCAATTCAGCTATCAGATGTCGAGTTTAGGGAAAACTCAATTAATAAAGCCAAACAAGTTCTTTTCGAAAATAAATATCCCCAACAATTAGTAAATAAAGTATTTAAACAAAGAATTAATAAATTTTACAATAAAACGAACAACTCAAAAGCCAACACAAACAAAACTAATAACTATTTAACACTACCATACATAAAAGGTTTATCTGAGCAACTTAAACATCTATTTAACAAATATAATATAAATGTTGCACACAAAGGCTTCCATTTATTAAATCAAAATTTCACTTCTCTAAAAACCAAGACACCTAAAATGAAAAAAAGCAATGTTATATATGAGATCCCGTGTGGAGATTGCGCTGGAGTTTATATTGGACAAACCAGCCAATATTTAGGCTCGAGAATTAACTCTCATAAATATGATCAAAGGAATCCCACTGCCCTTTCTAAACACGAAATCCAAAAAAAACATAAATTTAGTTTTAGTGAAACTAAAATTCTAAAAACCGAAAACAACAAACGCAAGCGGGAAGTTTACGAGTCTATTGAAATTAAGAAAAATAAAAACTCAGTAAACGACAAAAAAGATATCAACCTTGTAAGCAAAATTTATTTTGACATTATTTAATTATTTTCTCACATACATTTGAAAAACTTAAAAATAATAATCTTAGACAAAATAAAATTACTTTCTGAACCGCCCGGTAAAAACTTAAAAAATGTCAAAAAACAAAAAAAACCATAACATCCTACCTATCATACGTATCTGCTCTTCAGTCAATAACTGTTCGTCGTCCTTCATATGTTTATTGTAAAAATGTTTGTCCAAATAACGCGATCAGCGTCGTGTCTTTTGTGATTTTAAACACCTTTGGATAATTTAATTACGTTTCATGGTAAGTCTGTCTTGTTTTACTAAAGTGTGTAGGTTCTCTAATTTAAATTATTTTAGAAAGTATTTTTGAGAAAGGCACGGAGCCACCTGCCGAAACGTCAAATTTTAAAATGAATAGATGACTAATAATTTTTGAGAATTGTTTTAATGCTATGAACTTATAACCCAAGAAAAATCTAGTAACTATATATACACGGATGTTCAAGAAAAACTAACTCAAAACTATATATATATATACATATATAGATAAATAACGCGGATTTGACCAAACAGTCTACAGTACATTTATTTTCTAATAGCCAAGCTTTAGAAATAATTCATTTCGCTTTCAGGGCTCTATGATAACATAGTTATCAGAAATTTTAGGAATTTTTTTACAATTAAAAAGTACTAACACTAATTAAAATTCAAAGAGAATTCTGAGGGAATTTTCAGAAAATAAAAAAGTTGGGTATGTTCAAAAATATTTTAAAACTAGATAATGCGTTATACAGTATATGGAACAAAATATTAGAGGTAATTAGAAAAACAAATATTTAAGATTTTTAAGGAATTATTCGACTTTTAAATTTAAAATATAAGAATGAATGGAACTTAAGTTTTCAACATCAGTTTTTTGTTCATTGTGAACATTTCTTTATATTCTTTATATTCTGTTATGTTAACTATGTGTATGCTATTGTAAAAGTTTTGTTTCGTTAAAATTGCATGTGTGTCTATATGTTCCAAAAGAGCACAAGATCGCTTGTTACGTAAACATATGTTTATTAAGTCTTGCGTCACTTTTATGTAATGCAATTCTTTTACTTAATCTTTGTTTTGTTTGACTAATATATTTTTTATCGCAATTTGAACAAGGAATGATATAAACGCAATTATACTGGTTTAAAACATGATATTTATCTTTCAATTTACTATACAAAATACCAATGGTTTTAACATTACGTAATGCGGTCTTTATATTTTTCTGTTTTAAACATTTTAATAACTCAAATTTTGAATATAGGGAATTGAACCAAAAAGTATGACATTATTAGAATTTACATTATTCCTTTCATAAATATTTTCGTTCAGGATATTATTATTTCTAGTGTTATATAATATCTTTTTAATAAGCTGGTATGAGTTATCTAGTAAAATTTGTTGGAGGATTCTGAAATTTTTTTGCTTTAACGTTGGGTGTACTAATTTTTCAATTCTATTTTTTAAAGTTAATATTAAATTAATTTTCATTTTGTTGTTTGTTTGGAATTGGTAAGTTTGACTAATGTATTAGTTTCAACTTTTATGACATTTGTATCTAAAAGGAGAAGACTTTGGTTAATTTCTTTCTCTAATGTAAATTGTAAATTTGGATTATAATCGTTAAAAATTTGAATAACCTCGCATTTATTACATGACACACAACAAAATATTTGTTTAGGTTTTTTTTTGAATTAAGAATTTTAAGAATCATTTTAAAAAAATGAAAAATCAAAATTTGTATACAAATATGAAAGCAACTAAAAAATGAAAAGTAATACTTTATTTCATTTGGATAATTTTACTCTGTGAAATTGGAGCCTTAATCTTAGTTGCTTAATAGTAAAATTAGTCTTTTATCAAATGGCCATTGGGTCTACTGCATATTATGTAACATCATTGTAAAATAACATGTAATGTTTTCTTCCTGAGAGAATGGTGAACGCATTGGTGAATGCGTATATTATTTAATGTAGCATTTAGAAAACAGTTTAAAATGCCATTTTTCACGTTTTTTTAAAATAGTGCTATAGGACCACTGTGATAACTTCCTGAATATTCCCCAAAAATTTCATCCAAATTGGCCAAATCATCTCGGAGTAATCGATGTACATACATGAAACAAAACCATAGAATCCTCCTCCTTTTTAATTAGTTAAAATGGACCTTAAAAAAATAAATATTCATTTAGACCGGTTTGCACAAAAGCTACAGACTATTCAAATTAAATTGCAGTTTTTGACCAGTCTAAACAAGGGTCTATAATTTCATATGTTTATTAATGACTACTAGAAGAAAGGTTTTATTAAACAAAAGTTAAATGATAAAGAAAATCCGAATATGTTGTTTTGTAAGTTATTTGTTAGACATAGACTTCTGAAAGCAGGTTTTGTAGTACTTTTGAAAACGAAAAAAGTGTTTGTTTTTAGTTTCGATCGAACCAAGTGAAGCAGCTTCACTTATGTCTTTGTTTAGAAAAAAACATCAAAAACGTAATGTTTCTACAAAAGTCAAAAAACGTTGTGCAATGCAAAAACTCAATATACTGCTTTTTTATAAACCCTCCAAAATATTTATAGTAAAAAAAGTCAAGGATAAGAGCAGTTCTCTTTTCGGGAAAATTTCCGGTAGATTGACTCCACTAGTAGGCCCAAACAGAAAACAATCAGCCGGCTTAACGATTCTGTATGTGTCGCGTTCGCTCACGCAACCGGAGTAAATTTTACAAATTTATATTTGCCGTTTATCGCCCATTTAAATTACTCGAAATGATTTCCATCTGGATACGGGTTCGTGTCAAATCAAGCCCGGGGCCAAATTTGCTTTCCCATTTTCTTGTTTACTTAAGGGCCTGAATTATGAAGTCGTTAAGACGTCGGCCGAATTAATATGAGATTAAATAAGTGGCGTATCGAATGTCGGGGCGTGACAGCCGCAGATTTTGCATGCCTTGCAAAGCTAAGCCGACGGAGATTTTAAATCATCTAATTATAATATTGAAATTTGCGTTTTGACTCTATACAGGGTGTCCGAAAATTGCGTCGCCAAATGTCAGAGGGTGATTCTACATAGAAAAATATGAAAAAAAGTTCATATGCACCTGGGTCCGCAAACGGTTCATAAGGGTGCTAGGACCCATTGAAGATGTCGCCCAAAACGTGCTTTTTATTTTATTACTTTGGAACTGCTTTTGTACCAGTTATGAATTTTGGTACAGGAATAGTCTAATGAAAGCTATTTTTAGCAGCTAGCAAATTTTAAATCTCTTAACCAGGGGCGTGCCGGCAGGGGCTGTGCTGTTTTTAGTTAGTCATTATTTTTTCAACCCTGTTCTTTTTTGACAATTTAATAGAATATTAATGTTTTCTGCTATTTTTGCATAAAAAAGGTGCTCTTGGTAAATGGTCGAAAAGTCAACGGTTTCCTAGAAAAATCGTTCCAATATTTTTAGGTCGATGGAAATAACTCATTTAGAAGAGAAAAGAAAAGAAAATGTTACCTGAACTTTTATAAATACAAATGATAAAGGGTCTTACAATGAACATAAAAGAAATAAGTGCAACCTCGGGGTGGGGGAGGGTTCACGTAGGGGGTCGAAAAGGAGGGCAAATAGTATTTATGGAATTTTTGGCGAAAGTTGATGTCTGATAGAGAATATCCTATACAACAGTTGTAGGTCGTGCAAAAGTGTACAAGTTTTGTACTGACGAGTTTTTAACATAACCTCAAAATTTCCGAGAAAAATGAAAAATAAAAAAAAATCCTTTGATTTTGCTTTAAAGACTGTCGTATTTTTCTTAATTGTGTACAACATAGGATTTGTCCTTAGAAATATGAAACAAATGGGAAACTTTTTGATAACTTATTTCTCACAAAAATTTCATCTTAATAAAAGTTGGGGCATGGAGAAAAAAATAATTTTTAGAGTATTAAATTTTAGGTCAAATGTACAGCGTGTTCAAAAAGAACAAAAAAAATATACTTCCAATAAATAAAAATTTAAATTTAAAGAAACAAAATTTTGTGACAGCAGCTTTATAAAGGCCACACAAAATCTTAAGTACAAGTTATGTGAAGTTTTTCATATTATAAGGAGATATTTGGATTGAAATTTACAAAGCGTATTTTTTTCAGTGTTTGGCCATAAATACCTCCTTAATTATTATTAATATGAAAAAAATTTACTTAACTTTTAATTAAGATGTCTAGTGGCCTTTAAAAATGCCGTGATAAAAATCTTATTTTTTTTAAATACTTTCCACTTTTTACTTTGGTTAAAAAAGTCACTATTGTATTTTTTTTTCGTAGAATGCAATTTTTGGTGATGGTTTTGAATTGTGACAATTTTTTTACCGAAAAGAATATTTCAAAACGAAAAAATGAGGACAGGCGGAACTCTGTAAAACGAATTTTCACCGTAGAATTTTCCGTTGAACAAAATTATTTTAGACCGTGACAAATGAATATCTCGCAAAATACTTAGTTAAGAAATAAAATTATTGTTATTAATTGCAAAAAAAAACTACAAACATTTGTTGGATATTTTAAAAATATAATAACCATAAACAACATTTGACATTCCTAAGGATCTACCTAAAACAAATAAAATTAAGAACAAGCACAAACGTTAGATTTTCAAGCAATTTAACTACAATAAAAGCTAAGGAAATTACAACAAATGTTGAAAATGACTACCATTCATAGCTAAACATTTCATATCGATAATCGTACACGTTCATGTCCATCCATTCACAAGACTCCAATCTCGGTTGTAAATTCTGAGGCTTTAGCGCTTGCGCACGTTATAAGTGGTATGGTCGAAGAAGCTGCTCTTTTAAAATTTCCCAAACACTACTTTTGGGAACACCCTGTCTTAAAGCTAGTTTTCTAGTACTGATTCCCGGATTACCTGCAACCTCCTCTAAAACCCGTTCTTCGTCTTCTACAATACGGGTAGTACGAGTCCTTCCACAATCTGCTCTTCGTGGTAAAAAGGTATCATTTTCTCTAAGCCGTTGATGTAAACAGCTGAATATTTGTTTATCGGGAAGCTGACGATTTGGAAATGCCTGTTGATATAGTCTACGAGCTTCACGAGCGCAACCATTCGCTTTTCCATACATGAAGTGCAGGTATGCCATCTCAGAAAATGTGTAGTCTGGCATTTTTGAAAACTAACAAAACTGATTTTTGTAAGTAAATTTACAAAATAAACTGTCAAAGAAATTATGAACTTGACATTTGCTTAATATTTGATTTGAACGAGTACGATCATCGATGACGCTATGTATTTTTTTATCTTTGTACATCGATTACTCCGCGATGGTTTGACCAATTTAGCTGATTTTTTTTTTCCTCATGCCCCAACTTTTATTAAAATCATTTTTTTCTGAGAAATAAGTTAACAAAAAGTTTCCCATTTGTTGCATATTTCTACGGACAAATCCTACGTTGTACAATTAAGAAAAATACGACAGTCTTTAAAGCAAAAGTTCCGTTAAAATTGAGTTAGTTTTGTGGAAATGAAAAAAATTCCATAAATACTATTTGCACTCCTTTTCGACCCCCTACCTGAAACCTCCCCCCACCCCCAGGTTGCACTTATTTATTTTACGTTCATTGTAAGCCCCTATACCATCTGTACTTATAAAAGTTCAGGTAACATTTTCTTTTCTTTTCTCTTTTAAATGAGTTATTTCGATCGCCCTAAAAATATTGGAACGATTTTTCTCTGAAACCGTTAACTTTTCGACCATTTACCAAGAGCACCTTTTTTATGCAAAAGATAGTAGAAAATCCTAATATTCTATTAAAATGTCAAAAAAGTACAGTTCTGAAAAAATAATGACTAACTAAAAACAGCACACTCCCTGCCGGCATGCCCCTAGCTGCTAAAAATAGCTTTCATTAGTGACTATTTCTGTACCAAAATTCATAACTGGTATAAAAGCAATTCCAAAGTAATAAAATAAAAAACACGTTTTGGGCGACACCTTCAATGGGTCCTAGCACCCTTTTGAAGCGTTTGCGGTCCCAGCTGCATATAAACTTTTTTTCATATTTTTTTATGTACAATCACCCTCTGAAATTTGGCGACGCAATTTCCGGACACCCTGTATATCAGAATTTTTACTTCCCTCTCAAGAGGGAAGTATTGTAATCGTGAAATAGTCGCCCTTCAAGATTTTTGCAGATCTTTGCGTTTTTGGATCCCCGAACCCCAAACAACACCTTATCCCATTCTCGGCACTTTGTCGGTCTGTCGTTCTGTCTCTACGCAGTATAGCTCAGAAACTACTTATCCGATTGGTTTCAAATTTTGCTAAAATATCAAGGTTCATATGGGGATGAAACAGTAATATTTTGGTAAAAATCCCAAATGGAAGCCAAGTAACAAGTTAAAAAAATCTTTATTAAAAAGCTAATTATCCAATCGGTGGGTCCAATGATGGCGGAATAAAATGGCGGCATATTAAAACCTTTTAAAAAATTAGTTGCAAAAAACTACATATTCAGTTAACTTGAAATTATACATAGAAACCAAGTGTGACAGAAAGATAAACTGGTCAAATTTTATTGCGGCTTCGGTTTGATAAAACAAAACGGGGGTTTAAGAAACGGTTTAAAAATTTGGTAAAATTCCATTTCCTGAAATAAAACATTAATTATTTAGATATACAATAAACGTCATTATTTTGTTTCTTTAAAGACTATATTAATAACGCTACAAACAGTAAAAAATAATAAAAATAATTAAAAATGAAAAAACAAAATAATATATGGTATACTGGAATATAAGCAGTGATTTTATTTGAGTATCTGGTATGTAAATAAATATGTGCATGTATTTCAATCTTTTTGAATGTTAGATGTATGATGATGGCATTTAGGCGGTCTTCAAGTAAACGTGCGAGAAACTTTTATTCACTCCTGTGCACACAAATTAAACTTAGTTTTGACTCAATCAGTGTCAAGACAAAAGAATGTAAAGTGTTTTTTGCAGCTTTGAGTGGAATGGCTGCTTTTTTATTCGAATTTACCAAACGTACACAATTGCAAAGCAACTACCGAAAGTGGCTGCTACGCGTTAGAATTACAATAGCAGGCTAATATTAATAATTTAATTGAATTTTTCGAAAGTATATTGGAGAATAGCGATAAGTGGGATACAGAAACTTTAAATAGCTCGAGAGCAGTGGTCGCCAACCTTTTCAAGGTGTTGGGCTATTTGATAATTTAGAAATAAACCGTGAGCTACCTACTTGTGACCAGAGTTTAAGCCAGCCTAAACGAAATAATACAATTGTATTTGACGTAATTAAGTATAAGTTTTTATCTAATTAATAAGTACTTAATTAATACTAATACATACCTAAAAAAAATTCATATAGCCATAATGGCATGTCACATACGACTTAATAAAAGTAAGCAAAACCTTATAATTAAAATTTTAAACAAGAACATGTGATAAAAAATTCGTGCATTCAATGAGAAGGTTGACACTTGGACTCATCGATAGTTTTTTTGATATTTGCAGTGCAATTTGACAAAGCCATTCGAACATAATTATCCAGATGTTCATCTGTAAAGCGAGTGCGGTATTTGTTCTTAATAAACTTCATATTGAAGAAAGAAGATTTGCTTAAATAGGTTGAAGTAAATAACTCGTTCACTTTTACAACTGAATATTTGTTTTTATTTACTATAGGCCAGATACACTTTGTACTTGAAACTAATGATTTCAGTGCTAAATCGCTTTGTTATGTAACCTCTTCTATTTCAGTTGCAGCGATGTCTTCGCCAAAGTTCTACATAACACAAGTTGCAAACTGTTGGATATCAATTTCCATGAAGTGTGAAACAACAAATTGAGCCACCAATGTCATTTTGTTAAAATCCTTAAACCGATTTTTGAAGCTATCTTTCAAATTAGAAACTATTTCTACATGAGATTTACTATCATAGGGTTCTATTGGATTTTGAGATATCTTCTTTGAAAGAACAGGGAAATGCTTGACATCACGGTTGATTAGGGTTTGTTCCCAAAATTCAAGTTTTTTTATGAATGCATTTATATCGGAAATCATTTCCGCCAGTTCTTTATCTCTTCCCTGAAGTTGCAAATTGAGTTCATTAATCTTGTCTGTAATGTCCACAAAAAAAACCCAAAATCTCTAAGCCAAATTGAATTTTCCAGTTCCTGAATGGGTTCGCCGCGTTGTTTCAACAATTGGACTATGACAGATAGGGTTTCATTAAAAAGTGTTAACACTCGTCTTCTACTTAACAATCGCACTTTAGAGTGAAGAAGTATATACCCATATTGACAATCAATTTCATCGGTTAAGATTTTGAATAATCTTTGTAATGCGTGAGCTCTGTTTACTATTTTTACTACCAATTTAATTACGTTGTTTAGCTTTCAAAAATTTCCACATAATGATTGCTGATGAATAATGCAATGTTAACACAAAAATTGTGGAAAGCATTCATCTTTACGACAAAATGTTACCAGACCCTTATCATTTCCCACCATAGCTGAAACCCCGTCAGTTGTCAAGCCTACCAATTTTGAAATTGGAGTTTTCTCAGAAGATATAAAAATGTTTAAATGAGAAAAGAATTCCTGTCCAGTGATGTGACCTTTCAGTGGAATAAACTTCAAAAATCTTTAATCATAAAATCACTAAAAACCATCCTGATGAACACGGTCATCTGGGAGGTGTCAGCCACATCTCTTGATTCAACCAGTCGAAGAGAGAAATAAACACAGTTATCTAAGTCAGTTTTTAACTGTGCAAAAATATCCTTGCCCATTATTTCCACTTGTCGCATCACTATATTAGCAGAAAGTTGCATAGATTTTATTGCTGAAACTATCTCGTCTTTATTTTTAAGTTAAAAAATAACGAATCTGCAGCTTCTAAAAACGCCTGTTATATCATTTCCCCGTCTTCATGCAATTTTTTCGAGACGTATTTCTGTCAATTGCTTTTAAAAATATTGACTGTTGTCGAATTAACTGATTCTTTATTTGTTTCAGTTTTTCTTTTCTGCTGGCAGCATGTAATGGGAGATATTTTTCAAAATTCGGATGTAGACTTTTATGATGCCTCTTAGTATTGCCTAACCGAAACAGAGGCATTACATAATAAACATACATTTTACCTTTAACTTCTGTAAAAAAATACTGTCTTTCCGAATGAAAATTATATGTCTTACTACTGCTTGCCATAATCTTTTTTATTACTCTCTCTGTATACTAACACATCTAATGCCTTTCAGTTTTAAACTGAACGCGTTGTATCCCCGACATGCGTATTTTTCGCGTTCAAAGCAATCTAGATCATTCTCGTGTTCTCAAATATTCACGCGATGCTGATTTTAATTTTAACTTTTTACTTATTATGAGTTTAGAGACTTTTTACCAAATTTTTGATCAAATATATCAAGAAGTAGACAACAGGTTTAAAAACTTTGAAGACCTAAACTTTCTCGGATTGTGTAATTTTAACGCGTTTAAGGGAAAACTTTTTCCAGAAACCCAGTTAAAATATTTGATGCGTCATTATCGGCAGTACTTTGATTTAGTTTTGTTACGTTCGAAACTAACAGTTATATATGAGGCTGATGACATCGAAATAAAAATTCTGCAAGTGAGTTATTGGCTTTTTGAAAAAAACAGATTCAACAAACGCATATTTAGAGGTAGTTAAATTATGTGAGTTAGTGTTGACGATTCCAGCTACTAGTGCCTCTGTAGTTTTTCTGCCTTAAATGAATAAAGACTTATTTTCGGAATTCGACAGGATAAGATCGTCTTTTGGATGTGTCCGATTGTCGATTGAAAACAATCTTGAACAGACAACGGCACAGCATCCGCGTTTCTGCGAAGAAATTATAGACGAGTTTGCAAAAAAAGATAAATAACAACTACATTATAAATAGGTAAGTTTCGAAAAATTGCTTCCTTTGTCGCAAATTTCATCTCACGCCACAGCGATAGGGTAACACAGAACTTAAAGTGTAAGTAGAACAATGTGGTGGTAGAATGGTTCAAGATAAGATTAGTTGGTAAGACTTAATTATAGGTTTTAGATATAATTTTTGGATGTTAGAACCGTTGATGTGATTACCGCAGCTTTAATAAAGTCAATAGGTGGTTTTTATATTTGTTTTTCTACATCATGCATTTTTATCAATTAGTGCATTCTATGAATAACCCCCATTTTCCAGGTCCTACGTCATTGTAGTTCATCATTCATATGTCGAGTTGTGAAACGTGGGCTGATACTGAACCCTCACTTCTCTATCGTAGAACCATAAGCGTGACTTTAATAAAATGTTTTTTTTTTTTGTATAATTACATTTGAATAAAATTATTGAAATTACTGGAAACCCTAAAGTCCTATATCCCATAATATAAAGCATTATTACTACCCTTCGGATCACTCTTTACAATATCCAAATTGGTGATGGATGTATTAGAATGTCGAAATGAAACGATTAATTAAATTAGTGGTATCGGTAGCGCCATCTGGAATTCTTAACTTTTAACCAAAAATTTAAAATCGGTTATTTTGATACGGCCATCTTAAATTATGAAATAAAGTAAAAATGAATTGTTATTCAAAGTGCATAAATGTGCTAAATTTTAGTTTAATATCTCAAAGAGAAGATAAATTACAAAATTTTGTCCACTTAATCGATCCTCTCTAATAGCAGAAAAAACAAGTTTGAAAGTGATTCGAAAAAGTTATATATTTCTCTTTTTTTGTTAGGTTTCTGATCATTTGGCTTTGCCCCATATTGCATATTATCAAATTCACTTATGCGTATATTTATTGGGGTTCTTGAATCATTTTGGCATAAAATAAACCTTACAAAATATTATCTCAGATTTTCTGGACGGACACACTTTTGCAGAAAATCACACAAAAATCTGTATAATATGGTAGTAATCTATATATTTCAAATACTAAGCCAGATATTTCAGCAACTTCGTGAGGGAGTTGTACTGCACCAACCCAGCTAGCCATAAAGTACCTACAACTGTTTCCACTACTACTCTTTAAAAATTTTTACGTATTTATTTTATTAATAATCCTACTATATATCAACAAACACTTTGGGTTACACGTTTTTAAGTATTATATATTTATTTGTTACTGCGAATAATACTTTATAGTAATTTTCCATGTAAAGTAATTATATATAATAACTATTGCCAAGCAACTATTTAAGGAATGACATAATAGTAATTATTTAAAGTTACTGATTCTAACCTGTTTACTAAATTACAACTTTTAAGTATCAGTACCTTCTTGAACTTCGCAGACTACTCCATTAAGTCCAAATGAACTCCTATAATGTATTACTATAAAGCAAAAAGAGTCGTTGCGGAGTAATAAAAGTTATCGTCTACTCCCACTTTAAACTGGCTATTACCCGTCGTTATTCTTCTGTTGCAACTTAGAAGTAAGAATTACAGTAATTATTTACTACAAGTAAACTATTACCTCTTGTACTTGAGGTTCCGGAGATAGGGTGCGCTGGTACGAGATTCGGTCGGTGACAGTGGCAACAACAGAGTAACCAATTTTTGATTGGTTCGGCCATATTGCTACTAAAATAGTTTACTTTTCGCCTACGTGGGTTTCTTATATTTTTATTAATATTTCTTATTAACATAATGAAAAAATTATTTCGAAATATTTTGGCGTTTCAAAATTATGTAACTTTAAATTTTACTAAAAATATTGTTTCATGCACTTATTTTGCCCGGCAGTTTATATTTCTTGTGATGCGATTCAGTTTATTTATATAGCTATATCCACACATCGTCTAGAGAGAAAATCTTTTCACATAAAAATATTATCATCCCATTTTCAGTGATCAAGGCACAATGGCATTAATGGAATATAGTGAGATTGTATGTGTTGTCAGTAGAGGTCCCAGCGGAAAACAAAACCGTTTTATGATCCCTTGGCGTGTTTCGCTGACATTTCATATTCGGTTACGTTCTTTAGAAAATACAAAATTTACACAGATAAGGTTCAGTCCCAGCCGTTAGAGAAAATTACACTCGAGGCCCGTGTTGAACCTTGTAGATAAAAGTTCGTCTCTGTTTGCCCATTATTAAACTTTGTTTTTTGTTCTGGTTTCAGTATATGACTCTCGACAAATGAGAAAATAACTATTACTATTATTAATTGTTAAAATAATAGAAATGACAAAATATAGTAAATACACCTTTTAGACGGCAGGGTCGAAGCAGAAGAGTTCTATATCATTTTTTGACCACTTACTTAATGTTACCATATATTTATTGCCAAAAACAGTGTTTTCTGAGATTTTTACACCCTAAGGTGCCATAGAACGTGTTTTCTTTATTACGACAGTTTATCGGTCTGTCTGGCTGTCTGTTCACAACAGAGCTAAAAAACTAATTATCCTATTGACTTTAAATATTAGTAAAAATCCAATATGGTGAAAGTAAAATGTTAAAAAGAATATTACTAAAAACCAATTAACCAATTTACTTCAAATTTTACACAAAATGCTACATAGGAATCAACTGAAAGGTAACGTTTTGGTACGCATCACAGATGACAAAACAAAAAGGCGGCCTAATGTAATATTTAAAAATCAGCCTGAAAAAACGACTTATTAGATCAATTTTAAATTTTGTTCTAAAATTATGAATGTTATAAAGATAGACTGATAAAATTCTGGTTCGAGTTCAAGGACAAACAAATAAAATGTTTAAGAAATCAACGATTTTTTTTTATTCAATTGATTTCAAATTTTGCTCAAAAATTTGATGTCATATAGAAATAAACTTGTAAAAGTTTGTTTCATGATGACAGAACATAATGGCGATCTAATAAAATTTTTAATAAATCGTTGTAGTACCTACTTATTCAATTTATTTAAATTATGCCCAAAAATCAAGTGTGGCATAGCTAGAGAATGGTAAAAAATATTGGTACGAATCCAATAAAAATGTTTGAAGACATAGTAAGTATATATGTGCTAGTAAATGTGCGGCACTAACCCATCACAATTCCTAATAATAACTACTGTGAGATTATGGTAAAAATTCTTACAATTCTACTTCAATTTAAATAACCATAACTTTTAAACAAAATTTAATTTAAATTAAAATTAATTTGCAAACGGTTGTTTACATTTTGTAGGCATATATTTTCTTAATATTTTTGTGGTATCTGAAATTTAAGGCTCTGATCTAATATGTACAAAGGATAGAAAAAAGTAATATTTTTCTACACAGAATTCTCTAAGAGCGAGAATTTACAAATTTACAAATCTGAATTTTTTAATGTTATTGGAAAAAAAACTAATTTCTCAAATTCTTATACACGACTTCCCCTTTACATTATACTCTTTTTAGAAAAACCAACCTTTAATTGTTTTAGCTTATTTAAGGGCATCTTAAAAAAAAGGATTACAATTTTGATTTTCTAATAAAATTGTCAATTATATTTCAAGGGCGTACTAATCAACTTTGTTAGATCCTGTCATATTTTTTACCTCCCTCGTAAAAGATGTGTACCGGAATCGTAAAAAATCATCCCAGGTTTTTACAGATCTTCACATTTTAGTGTTTCTAGAGTCCAAAAAGCATGTTTTCTCAATTCCGCCGGTCTTTCGGTCTGTTGATCTTCCTGTCTGTCTGTCTGTTCACAGAATAGTCAAAAAACTATTTATCCGATTCACTTCCAATTTTAATGAAAAATTAAGAGTTAAATGTGAAGGACCTGTTGGTAAAAATTCAATATGGCGGAGTAAAATGGCGACCTAGTCAAATGTTAAGATAATTATTACTAAAAAATTACTTTCCCCGTTTACCTTAATTTTTGCAGAAACATCAAGTATTGCCTAGAAATAAACTAGTAAAAGTTTGATACGAATCCAAGATTGCTAAGTTTTGAAACTCGCCACAGTTTTTTAGTTTTGTAGACACATTAAATAAACCGATTAATTTGTAGTGTAGTGACACCCTGTATTAGTTGTTGGCATTAAAGTTACTTCATATTCATAATAAAAGCAGAATGAGCACGCTGACGCTGCATCGCGCTCTTGGTAACGGTGTCCTACATCACGCATTCACCCATATGGAGATATACGCTAGCTTTTAACCAAAGTGGTAGTAAGGGCAAGGGTGGACCTTGTCGGTCCAGCCCTTGGACTGTACTTTATTCATATCAGTGTTCTTAATAGAATTATTGTTAATAACAACGAGTCTCATTCCGTCTACCAACAGGAAACATTACATGGCGATCCTGCCTTAAACGATCCGTAAGGACAACCTGCCGTAAGTGCCTTAAAAGATCCAGCCTGCTGAAATATTACTGTATATATGGGCGAAAGAAGGCCAAAGAGCACTTCACTAGATAACAAGGCCAAATTTGATAAATTAAGAACTGAATGATGAAGACCACCATAATATGGACCAGAACGAGTTTTTATTTTTTAGCTTTTTTTAGGTGCAAGATACAAAAAAGAAATTATATAATATGGAAATGGAAATGTAGAAGTTACTGGAATTTGTAGAGTTTTAAAGTATGTAAATATATGATAAGGAACTAAAAGTCGCAAAATCGAGTGTGGGCATAAGGTACTAGAATAATTAATAATTAATTCTCAATGGTCATCTGGAACATAAGGGCGTGTTTAAATCTTTTTATTAAGTAGTGTTAAATTTTAGATTAGGGTGTAATATTGCATATAAATTTGAATATTAACGTATATATATTTAATAGGAGGTATATTTTATTTTAAAAATAATGAGTATTACCAAACCTAAGAAGTTTAATTCACGAACTAGAAGCAAGTGCTAATTAATAATTATAATGTTTATCTTAATCTTGCTATCTGACAAGTAATAATATTAAAATATTTTATATAAATAAATAAATAAAACAGACATATTGGACATTAGATGCTGATTATCCTATATGATTTTTTAAAGTTCGTAGAGTTATGCGAAAACGGCTAGTGCTGTAGATGGATAACGCTGGTGTAATTATCATTGATTACGCTATTTTATTAAACATCTTTTGTCTAAGAAAATGATATTTTACATATCAATCAGATGAATTGCGAATAATAAGCAAACAAAGTAATATTTAAAATGTGAATAACTAAGCAAAGTCAGGCTAACCTACTTATTTTGTTTTTGTTACCTACTAAAACAATTATTGCATTCCAAAACAATGCGTTGTCACGTCTTACTAAACTAAGTAGTTATTATTTAATTTATTGCTCAATGTAAATGAAAAATAAGTTTTTGGCCACTTCAAAATAAGTAAATTTCTAAATAAGTAACTACCTAAAATTTTCTTTAGCTTTGCAGTTGTCATATTATTGCTTCATTTTGATTTAGACTTATATTGGTTCAAAATCAATATAAATATGAAATCTAAGAATGACTAAAAATACATGGTTTAATGTATAATAAATGGTTGATTGAACAGGAGTCTCGCTTAAACTTTCGATACGATTACTTAACCATGACTTACTAAAACGAAATATTTTTGGTTGTCACATAGACTGACAAATGGGCTTTTAATTCATAACTAACCCAAACTAAGAATGGTCAGTTTTCATAGGTTAAATATGTATTACACTTGTTTGTAACTACGATAATTGAAATTTAATTCAAAACGTCATTGGTAAAATAAGCCTTTTCACTTCATAAATCAAATATCGACGACCCCGTCTTATTTTTGTAATTTCGTCAGCTTAATAACTAATTCTTGGTTGATTTTTCGTTCTCTATATATTTTAAGGAAGAAATTGTGCAAAATAAAGACTAGCGAGTTGATTATTTTTACTAATTTATAATGGTTAAAATATAAAATGTTTTAAGACTAATATTGCATAGTAATAAAAGCTAAATTAGATGCTTGAACTTCCAAGAAAGTTTAATAATTTTATAAATTTTCATTATGTATTAAAACTTGAGCTCATTAGGTTGATAGCCTACAAATACACTTGTTGCAACAAACACAGTCCTAGATTTTCTGCTGATATGGTGATTTTGATGGTGGATTTTGTCAACTAATTGCATTCCAGCAATTAAACAAGGTTATTTAATGTGTTAATCTATTCTTATATTGGATGTTAAATAAATATAATTTATAATAATTATTGATTATAAAAGTACACTAACGCTTAACATGACGTAAATGTTCTGGTAAAATGTACAGAATAAATAAGATTTACTTTTATATATCTGAAATTATTGGTAATTAATATCAGAAGATACATTAAATAATATGCAGCATATGCATTGGGTCATATTTATGAAATTCATGATTATTGAGCTGCAAGCAATATAATTCACACATCATTCAGTTGCTCCTTCGGCAACATATCCATACTAGAGAACTTGCTAATCTGACCGTATGGTAGTAAACCCCTTGGCGTATCTGCTATCCTGATTTTGAAGTATATAAAATAATAATAAATAATAATGTTAATAAATAATTTAATATTAATAAATAATAAGTATATTAATAATAAATAGGTATTATAAATATAGTAATTAATTACATACACATCGTCAAAGAAAAGCCCCCTTGGTTACGTCATTGTATGTGTTATTTAATCAAAATCGAGCAACGTCTACCAAAGTATTTAGATGTCTCAACGTTGCCATGTTGCCTCGCTGAATATCCCCAGGCACAGCTGAATAATTCCACAAATTCGCCATATTTATGAAAAAAAAAAATCCCCCAGATTTTCTTTCTTTTAAATTCAAGTGGATTTTTTCTAAACGATATTTTCGTATTAAATTGAAATATTTTTTAAAGAAAATTTTTAGAAGCCCCAAAAAAAAAATACTTGACAACCCCGAGATAACTAAATAGGGTTACAAAAATAAATAAGAGCAGATTATGCAGCTTATGCTGGCTAAACGTTAGGTGGCTAGCACAAAATTCAGATACAAAACATATTCAATTATATTTCTAATACATTCAATAATTATTAGAGCATTAAAAATTTGAAGTCGAATTTTACCATAATTCTGTGACATAAATAAGTAAATTCATTAATAAACCAAAAGGGAAAATTATTAACTCTTACGCAACGAAAAGCTTATTTTATTAAAATTCTAAGAACTTAGACAGTAGCTCAGCGTATATGTGTAAAGTTACTTCTACTTAAGAAAGTTGTGAAATTAAGCCGTATTTACCTAAATATTAACAAAAAAAAAATTAGCGCTGATAAAACAAAACTTGATCATTATTGTTAGATTTTTTTTCGAGGAAATATTGCTTGGCCTTAATGAATGGCTGATGAGCAAAAGTTTGTTGTTAGGAATGGCAAAATAGATGAGAATGGTTAAAGAATGTATGAGTATATAAAATGGAATGTGCAACAGTTAATATCATACTTAAATTGTTAGAAATTATACAGGATTGGTCTGATCACCCGAAAATGTATAAAATTTCTAAACGCGTATAGATATTAGCTGGTCTGCATAGAAAGTAAAAAGAAAAGAAATAGGAGCACTTTCCCACTCATTAATGGTAAGCTGGGCGTTAGCGCCATTACCTAAGCTAGGTATGTAGGCTGATGAAAGGGAGTGCATGTGCCTAAAAATAATACGAGAAATGATGAAAGTAGTGCTTATTGCACAATAGGGTACCCGCAGTCTAATAACGGTTTTCTTATATACATATCAAAAATCTAGTTTTAAATCGTACGAAGCATTGAATTCAAGACGTCAAAAGTATTAATAGATACTGTTAAAGTGGACTGTAAAAAAAAAATATATATATATATAGTAAGCCAGAAATCCCGATCAGCGTCTGACTTAGGTACGTCGCCGAGGGAACTGGAAAAAACTATAATGTAAATATATTAATGAAATGCATGCAAAAATACGAAAATATAATATATAAAGTGAATAACGGACAAAGTAAGTAAAGTATAAGATAAGTAGTAGAGATTTTAAAATCTTTGAAGAAAGGAATTACAAATGAGCTAATAATAATAATAATAATAATAATAATAATAATAATAATAATAATAATAATAATATTAATAATAATAATAAAAAAAAAAAAAGTTAGTTATAATCAGTAAAAGTAACGACAATATTTGTTTTTTTGATTAAGCTACCTACGACACAATAAAAATGAGCATCTAATGATCTCAATCTAGTAATAATTTGTTTTTGTAATTACAAGCTAATATTACATAATAATTTGAGCCTGAACAAAATATACTTAATAACTGCATCTATTCGGATATGACTTTAAAAATTATATACACTGTATTCCTTGTCAATAATACAAAAATATTCGAATTGTCGAATTTAATCACTTAATGTGTAACTTATAATAGGTACATAATGAATTTTGAATAATAAAACTTACATTTTATATTACCTTTTTGCGCACACCCGACTATATGCATATATATAAACTTTGTAATTATTGTTTGGCTTATTGTAGGTGTTTGGGTATAATTATTGACTATACTTAACTTGGAATTTTATTATATACTGTATTGCGTATTGGTTTTATTTTATTATTCATAGATTATTATATTATATATTATTATATTGCTTATTTATATTTATTTTATTATATTTTATTGGTTGACAAAACTATACAAGAAACACTCATATAATATTAACAATAAAAAAAAAACAAACCATTCATTGAAGCATCAATTAACTCATTACACAGTAGTGTCCTTCACAAGTGCGCATAGTGAAAGCCATTACCTGTCACATTTTAAATAGTATGTTAAATGTATAAGTTTTGTCAAAAGCTGATTAGTTATAACGATTTTTTTTTTGGTTACTTTTGTGTTAGGTTGTTGTAAGAATGATTCAACAAGTATAATCATTCTTTCAAAAGGGGGAAGGTGTAGTGTAGTGACACCCTGTATTAGTTGTTGGCATTAAAGTTACTTCATATTCATAATAAAAGCAGAATGAGCACGCTGACGCTGCATCGCGCTCTTGGTAACGGTGTCCTACATCACGCATTCACCCATATGGAGATATACGCTAGCTTTTAACCAAAGTGGTAGTAAGGGCAAGGGTGGACCTTGTCGGTCCAGCCCTTGGACTGTACATTATTCATATCAGTGTTCTTAATAGAATTATTGTTAATAACAACGAGTCTCATTCCGTCTACCAACAGGAAACATTACAAATTGTTGAACTGAATTTCTTTAAAGTAGCAATTATTTTTTTACAATAACAATTCAGTGCTCATTAACACTTAAATAAAAACTTTTAAATTTACATTTGCTTTTATGCCACAGTTTGTTGAGATATACCTACATGATCTTAAGGATTGCTAGGATTTTTAACATTTAATCTTAACATATTTTTTAAACACCTTGTATATATTCTCTATAAAAAAATTTCAGAACATATTAAAATTTTTAAAAAAACATTTCAAATTGTTTTTACAATTTCACCAGCTGATATAGCAATTAGAACTTGTATAATAGCACAAATATATAATTTCTGCAGGTGCAAAACGGCCTAAAAGAAGAATTCCTTTCGATTATGTCACAGGGTACCCTCCTGCGATCATGATTTCTGGGCCTCTACCCTCATCAGGCAGGCTTGTACACAGGGAGATCTGAAATAACAGATTGCTCAATATGACAAAATCGAAAACGAAACGTCTATCATACCGAAACAGTACTACAAGTTAAATGTAACATTTAGCACCACCTATCGGGGGCTCCGGTGATTTCCGGCTGCAAACCCGTAGGTAATTTAAAAAGCATGCACTAGCACCATCATTTTGTCATATTGAGCAATCTGTTATTTCAGATCTCCCTCGGTACAAGCCTGCCTGATGAGGGTAGAGGCCCAGAAATCATGATCGCAGGAGGGTACCCTGTGATATAATCGAGAGGAATTCTTCTTTTAGGCCGTTTTGCACCTGCAGAAATTATATATTTCTGCTATTATACATATATCTTTTCCGGCCAAGAACTTTTGATAAAGATGTGTGAGAGCGCATTTTTATCTATTTTTAGTATCTACTCTCCGCATGATGGTGCTAGTGCATGCTTTTTAAATTACCTACGAGTTTGCAGCCGGAAATCACCGGAGCCCCCGATAGGTGGTGCTAAATGTTACATTTAACTTGTAGTACTGTTTCAGTGTGATAGACGTTTCGTTTTCGATTTTGTCATATTGAGCAATCTGTTATTTCAGATCTCCCTGGGTACAAGCCCGCCTGATGAGGGTAGAGGCCCAGAAATCATGATCGCAGGAGGGTACCCTGTGACATAATCGAAAGGAATACTTCTTTTAGGCCGTTTTGCACCTGCATTATTATACATATATCTTTTCCGGCCTAGAACTTTTGATAAAGATGTGTGAGAGCGCATTTTTATCGATTTTTAGTATCAATTAGAACTTAATAATTTTATTAATGTTTAACATCCTGTGTAAATAGTGTTTTAGATTAGGTAAGATTTACGTTTATAATTGCTTATATGCATTACAACTTGCAGGAGATAGCTGAAAACCGCATATCAGTATCTCATCTTGTTTTAAAAATATTCGAATTTAAATTTTCACTAAAAATTGGCTTCTCCCGTTTGCATAATGGTATGAACCTAAAACTATCTTTGATTTTACAGTTTTTGTGACTGATTAAATTGATAATAGATCTAGTTGATATGCAGTCCGGCAGATAAAAGCAAAGCCACAGTCGTCATGGACAGAACGGAATACATTGAATAACCAGCGGAGAAAATATCATTGAAACCAAGCAGCTCGAAGATTCCCAGGTTCTACGGTCCTACCAGGATACGCAAGAACAATGTACCACTTCGACCGACCTAGTAGAAGCTTGTCTTACACCTACTTATTTTATTTTTCAAGGAACTTTTTATGAACAAACCTCAGGGGCAGCTATGAGATCTCCTCTATCAGCTGTTATAGCAAATATCTTTATGGAGGCCTTTGAGGATATTAATTTAACATCCGCTCCACTAAAATCAAAAAACTGGTTCAAATATGTAGATGATACTTTTGTTGTTTGGCCTCATGGACAGGAAAATCTAATATTTCCGGACCACCTCGATCAACAACATCGCAATATTAAATTCACAATGGAACTTGAATTTAATGGAACGAGATTCCCTTTCTAAAGGCATTTGTTCAAAGGAAGGAAAATGGTACATTAGAACATTCTTTGTATAGAAAACCGACTCATACAAATAGATACTTGGATGCAAATTTCTTTTCTTTGCGTAAAAGAATATTAACTCGGAACTTACAACTTAGCACAAATGGTTTACGTCAAGTTTTCATTTCAAAAATTAACTTTTTTTTGATAAATATTAAATATAATACATTTATTATATTTTATACTGCCAATTTAACTGCAAGAAATGTTTGAAAATAAAAAAATGTCTATTCTAATCTGGCAAAACAATCATAGTATTGATTTTAATAGTTATATAGCTATTTAACTAATTCAGCAAATGCCAACTAGGGTCGAATCGTAATAAATACGGTGTTCTCTTCAACAGGTGAAGGTATATGTATTCCCTGGAGGAGTTATAATATGAATAGAAGTCACCCTTGGGATCCCTAAATTATGATACCCAGACCCGCAAAGGAAGCTCGAGATACACAAGCCCTATCGTCGTGTCTCTCGTCTCTCTGTTTGAATAAGAAAATGTGTTTTCGAAATTGTATAAATTGAAAACATACTAAGGCCCAAATAATTTAATCATATGTTCGTTATTTTAAGATATACAGTAAAACCTGTATTGTCGGTCACGTGTGATAACGGTCATTTTTAAATTCCTCAAACACACAGTTCCTATATACAAATAACGTTTAACATTAGATTCCCTTATAAAACGGTCATTGCTATGATCTATTCAGATAAATTTAGTTTAATAATTACCGAAATGGTTTCGATTATTATTGATTTTATTTATTTGCTGCTGTGAATACTTGTAACAAATGCTTTTACTTTTGTTTTTTCTTTGAAAAAGATATATATGTTAACGTAAATATTCGAAATCCGTAATAACGCGACCTAACTAGTAAACATGCGAAGTTTCTAAGAGTTTTAGTAATATCGGGTTCTTATTAGTAACATCGCGAAGTATCTAAAGCATTTAGTAAAATACCGACAAAATATTAAATATTGGCATGTTACTGAACGTTTTAGTTACAACCAGTTCTTACTGCATGCTAAACTGTAAGAACACGATCTAGTATATTCTGGAATACTTACAGCGGTCTGATTGGTCAAAAGAAAGACGGTTCAATATACCTTCTGTTTTCTGACTAGTTCAATATACCTTCTGTTTAACATCACAATTATTTGTATAACTATAATAACATAGAGTTTAAGGTCGCATAGTTGCAATTTTGATTTCAATGTCATCGAAATTATTCACCTCGTACATGTGTGTTTGTTTACTTTTATAAGGTTATCATGATTCATTTACTGTTTGCAACGTTATGTTATATTCTAACGTGTGTTTTACGATTTGGTAAATTGATAATTTACATTTAAAAAAAAAAAAAGCACTGACCTGTCGAAATTATTTTCGATTAATGTTTTGATATGTCTTATTTTTAGGTATATTTTGCTTTGTCCATAAAATTGTAAAATTTTTCTGCGGCAATAAAGCATACTTTTGTTTGTTTGGTTTCGGTGAAATTGGCTGAATTTTTTATATGTTGTAGTTCTTGATCTTCTGAGGAAACGACACCAGGGACACAATCTAATTCTACGACTAGTTTCTAATATACAGGGTGTTAAAGTTTGCCCAAACCCCATACACAAAACATGGAGAACACAGTATGACACCAAATTAGTATTTTCAACATATTTAACGTATAGTACTTCTCAAAATAAGAAAGTGGACATTGATGTTTGTCGAGCACTACTTAAACATGAATTTTAAATGTTTCAGTCACAAATTTAACAAAAATTGAAGAGTATTTAATAATTTTAAAATGTACTTAAGTCACCTTTTACAACTTTGAATGGGACAAATTAGATATATTTGGTTGTTTAAAAGTTAAATTCGGAAGTCATGGAAAAAAATTCTACCAACCCCGGTGAACGGATAAACCTCTAAGTAACAAATTAGGTAGAAGAAGTTGGTTGTTGTGCGATAACTCGTTTTTTCCTTGTCATACGATAAATATAGTGATAAAATTAAATAAAAGCTTATAAAATTCTTTACAAAAAGATTCCATACATTGTTTACCGTAACACCAGCACTATCTACGTATAGCCACCCTTTAAACTGGCGGATGCCAGTCTTTAATTATAGTTTTTACTTTCCTCGTAAAAGGGAACTAGTAATTGTGGAAAACTCACAGTCTCAGGATTTTACAGATCTTCACGTTTTAGCGTCTCTAGATGCTGCAAAACATATTTTATTAAATCCTTCAATCTGTGTCTGTCGGTCTGTTCGCTAGCTAAAAAAATACTTACCCAATTGATTTCAAATTGATGTTACGAATTAAGAGTCATGTCTGTCAGTTAGTCTGCCTGTTCGCGGCATAACCAAAAACTACTCATCCGATGACTTCAAATTTTGGTCAAAAATTAAGAGCCATATGGGGATGACCATGATGATTAACATTTTTTAATAAAAATCCAATTGGCTAAACAAAGTCATGGCCTAGCGCAATGTAAAAAAAATATATTACTAAAAGAGTGCTCATCATCTAAATATTATGTAGGAATAAACTGGAAAAATTTTGGTATAAATCCAACATGGCGAAACAAAATGGCAGCTAATAAAATATTTAAAAAATAAGCCTACATAAACTATTTATTAGATTGATTTCAAACGTAAAGAATTAAGTGTAATATAGAAATGAACTTGTAAAGTTGTGGTACGATGGCGGGACAAAATGGTCAAATAAAATGTTTGTAATTGTGAAAAAATCACCTTCTCACGTTTTTACATATCTTCACGTTTGTTCCGTCGGTCTGTCGGTCTGTATATATATATATATATATATATATATATATATATATATATATATATATATATATATATATATATGTGTGTGTGTGTGTGTGTGTGTCCCATATTCGCTTCTCTATATAGGGATCTCGGCTCCTATTATACCTACAGCAAAGGTTAAAGGGGAAAGTTTTAGAGGAAACTTATTGCATTCGATATCTGGCTTCAGATTTACGATCGATCAATAAGTTTGGGAAATATCGGCGAAAAACCGAAAATGACGGATTTCGTTTTTCGCCAGTGTATCCAGAACGGTAAATTTGACAGCTGTCAAAATGTGACATTATTGGGACACATTTTTAAGACAAATAAGATGGCGTATACGACACGTCTTCGTTGTTTTTTGTTAACCCGCAACCCGCCTCAACTTTCATTTTTCTTGGAAAGAGTCTAAAATTTCCAGTCTAGTGATATCTCACAAGTGCATTAAAGAATTTAGTGTCATCAAAATATCACACTTCGTAAATTAGGTTTCAATGTTTTTAAAGGAGGCCGTGATTTATTTGTCACAAGATTACATTAATAAGTAAGTAATGTATTGAACGCATTGAATTTTCACTACAACATGAACGTAAATAACGACTCAAAAAATCTAAATGAGCTTTAACTACTTTGTAAGTGGGTAACATTAATTTACAAATCTGCAAAATGACGCCCATTTGCATCGAGACATTTTTGACAATTGGTGACGGTTTTTCGTACAACCCTGGTAAGTGTATTTCGGTTAATATTGTATACAGTTGAAACCTATTCAGCTTTATTATAAAAAAGAAAAACATATTTGGTTAGCGGGAAGCAATAGCCGTAATAAATTATTTTGTTGGTATTGCATATTAATTTCGGAAATACTAAATTAATTTATTTCAGTGATATGATAATCTTATAAAACATAAAATATCAAAAGAACAAACCCCTTGCGCTTTAAAATTTAAATTATTCGGAAATACAGCTGAACGCCTTTTTATAAATCATAATGAAAATCGAAAAATAATTCGACATTTGATTAATATGGTATTTTTTTCTTAACGCAAGAACTATGTTTCCCGGGTAATAATAAATCATTAAATTCAGACAATCAAAATAATTTCAGAGAATTAGCTAAATCTGCAGAAAATTTAGATAAAGTGTTAATAAATTTATAGAACCCAATTCTATTTTTATAGGTTCTTCGAAACTACAATACAAAATGATTGAATAAAAATGTAATATAATATCAAAAAAGTAAGTTGACTGACTAGAGTAGAACGTTTTACTTTTTTTTATTAGATTATACTCTTTTAGTTTCAGTAAAGAACTAAACGAAAAAAAAAATTATTATTTGATCATCATTTGGTGCATATTTAAAAAAGATTGGTTAGATTAACTTACCAATGATCCCACACCAAACGTTACTTCCAAATCTGATCTCTAGACGTCTCTCTGCCACTTCGTGAGGATTTTGCACAGCCCAATGATGACGGTTGTGCATATTAAAGACTCCACAATTCGTGAACCTGCTCTCATCAGGATTTTCATTACGTCTCCACCACTCACAGAACTGTAGTCGTCTTGGAAAATCAGTTTCCTTAAGTCCTTGTACTATTATGGGTTTGTATGGGTGGTACTTATTCTTTTTTAAAACTCTCTGTACTGTTGATTTTCACACATTAGTTTCCTGTTCTACAGTTCTTACCGATGCACAATGGTTTTCGTTCATAGCTTGTAAAATGTTTCTGCCTCGATTTTCATTGCTATTATTGTATCCGCTTCTAGGTTGTTCGAAGGCACCATGGTTAATTAAATTAACTACGATTTTCCTGAATTGGGTTTTATGAGGCTGCCGTTGCTCTGGGTACATCTCCAAATACCTTGCTGAGGTAACGTCGGCGTTTCTGTATGATTGAAAGTACAGAGCTAACATGTCAACCTTTTCTTCATTTAAATACGGAATGCCGGCCATTTTCTATAGGTTTTGATAATTTATTTGTTAATTTATGATTTTATTGGAATAAAAGCCAACTTAATACTTATTAAAACACAGCTTTGATACTTTAAACAAATTAACTTAACGTCAAAGTCAAAATCCAATCTTGTTAGAGATAAATCATGGGCTCCTTAGAAAAGCATTGAGAGCTAACATTACTTTAAATCATGGCCTCCTTAGAAAAAACTGAAACCTAACTTTACGAAGTGTAATATTTCGATGATACTAAAATCTTTAATGCACTTGTGAGATATCACTAGACTGGAAATTTTAGGCTCTTTCCAAAAATCGAAAAATCCAATATGGCGGCTATATAAGAAAAATGAAAGTTGAGGCGGGTTGCGAGTTAACAAAAAACAATGAAGACGTGTCGTATACGCCATCTTATTTGTCTTAAAAATGTGTCCGAATAATGTCACATTTTGCAGCTGTCAAATTTACCGTTCTGGATATACTGGCCAAAAACGAAATCCACCATTTTCGTTTTTCCCCGATATTTCCAAAAACAATTGATCGATCTTAAATCTGAAGCCGGATGTCCAATGCAATAAGTTTCCTCTAAAACTTTCCCCATTTAACCTTTGCTGTAGGTATAATAGGAGCCGAGATCCCTGTATAGAGAAGCAAATCTGGGATACACTGTATATATATATATATATATATATATATATATATATATATATATATATATATATATATATATATATATATATATATATATATATATATATATATATATATATATATATATATATATATATATTTATATTAATATGTCCAAAAGTCAATTGCCGCATAACAAGAAACTTTGGTTCGAATGCAATATAGTGAAACAAAATGGCGCCGAATGGTCACACTTCACTATTGTTAATAAAAAGGGAGATCAAAACGGGGAAAGTACCGAGTAAAGGAACTTTGCCGATTTTTTATATCTTTATATTGAATTATATATATTTTATATATATTACAGATGTTAAGTACTGCAAGTGGGAATGAACTAGAATGAGATAGTCCAAAAATAACTATTAGTGCTATTTTGAAGAAAATAAAATGCAAGAGTAAATCGTGTTTATTTTTATGAACATACGTCAACATACGTCAGTTTTTCAACAAAATTTTAATTAGGAGGTGATGGCTAATAATTACTTTGTTACATCAGATATCAAAAAACAGATATTTTGAATTCCGTGATTTTTTCGTTATTGAAGGTGGAATATTTTTATTTAAAAATAGGCACTTAAGGCTTTCATTAAAGTTATTTCCCTAAAGTATTTTTGTACCAAGAAAAAGCCTCATTGAAGAAAATTAGTAATAACATCAAGACATTATTTATTTCGTTTCTAGCCTTTGTTTGAGGTCTTCGCTATCGGAACGTAAAAGCAAACACAAGACTTCAGCGAAAATGTCTGATTCTCATTAACGTAACAAGTAGGTCACAGAAACAAACCGTCTTCTGAACACAATCGTGTGTACGTATACATATCGAATACGAGAGCAAATCCACGACAGGAACATAATGGACGTGGAGAAGGCGCGAAGCATTGAACGTTTCGTGTTTGTGTAAAGACAGGAAGGTGTGCTGGTGTGCAGATAACGAGCCCCCGGAAAGCATGCCGACTCGTTCGGAGCTACTCCGACGTGTTTATTGAAAACTGCGATCATGATAAGAACCGTAGTTGTTGAGCAACACGTGCTGAATGGGCATTTCCACTTCTCTTTACATATACAACCAGTTACTTTGTGCCGTCGTGGTTTTCGTTGATGCCCGTAGTCGTGTAATTTGCTTATTTTAGCAGCCAGTGGAAATTTGTTGATAGGGCAATACGTGAGTCTAATTTTTAATCGAATACAACGAAGCTCTTCACATTTATACATTTTGATATTCGAGGATTCATAATTTGACCGTTTTGTAATATACGTTTTATATTTTTAGGGTTTTGCCAGCAATTGTTATGTGAAAAAACTTAATCACAAGATTTAGATGTATTAAGATTTACCTTAAAATTAGATAGATATGCGTCAGTTATAAATTAGAAATGTAAAACCATGGACTTTGATAGCGGAAGCCCTATTGCTTATTATAGATACTTTTTGGAAAGTGGAGAAAAAAGACGCACATTATGTGGGTCTTTTTTTTTTCAGTTATGACAAAAAAAAGAAATATAAATACTTTTTGCAGTTCGTGCGAAAAATACATTTTCTGAAACACAGCCCATGTGAAGTATTCAGAGTAAGTCGCCAAAAGGGTGGACTAGTTCATTGTAGAGTTTAAATTATATTTTAAATATCAACTTTAATTTGTGTTTTGATGTTTTCTAATAATTACTACTGATAACAGTAAAAGTAAAAAGCTCTTTGCTATGAATTTTGAATGAAGAAAATGTTTGCACGAAATTTTCTTCATTCAAAATTCTACATTTCTACATAAAACATTTTATTTTCTTTTTTAAACATTATGAAATGGTTAGTTAAAAGAAGTATGTGTCTCATTCTTTGAGGGCCTTTTTCGATTTTTCTATCAGTTTTTTGACTATTACGGCTTTTGTTTCTGTCCAAGTGAACTTGTATTGGGGTTGAGTATTGAACTCATTAGGGGAGGGCGTTTTGCTAGTCAAGGTCGAATGACATCTTTAGAAAGTTTAAATTTGTGATTAGGCGGTTATTACGTTAGTGGAAATACTTACTTTGTGACTTGTACTTTTTTGACCAATTAAGTCGCCTATCGAATATAATACCTAGATACGTGGCTTCATTTGACCAAATTATTTCTGAATTGGCAATTCTAACTTTGGTTATGGTTAAAAAGTTTGGATGAAAAGAACAGCCTGGGTTTTGATTAGGTTGACACTAATTTTCCAATCAATCATCCATTTTTGGATGTCATTAATAAGTTGTTAAAGTCTTTTTTGGAAGAGTTCCAGCCTCTTCTCAGTGGCAGTGACCGCAGTTTCGTCAGCAAATAAATATAGGTTGGTGAATCTATTTTTTGATGTGAACAGATCGAATAAAAGGGGTTAAAGGGGGATCATTGAGGAACTCCTGTTCTTATTTCTCTAGCAGTTGAGGTTGGACCGTCCATCAACACTACAAATTCCCTGCCACAGAAAAAAGACTTGATTGTTTTTATTAGGTGACACGATATACCCTGGTTTACGAGTTTAAAAATTAATCCATTATTCCAGGTTTTGTCAAACGCATGTTTGTCCAGTCTAGAAAAAAGGCTCCTGTGTGCTGTTTTCTGTATGTCATCAGCCAGCCTTGTAGTTTGATTAACTGTATTTGTTGAGGCTCTGAATCCGAACTGTTCGTCTGGTAACAAGTTTTTCTTCTGCGGCTTATCTTGTAGCTTCGTGGGTATACCTTTTTCGGCTTCCATTCCGTACGTTAAACAGGGTGAATATAAAGTTTAAAAAGCATAGTTTTGATTCTAATATTTAGTTTGTTTTCATTCCTAGCAATGGGTAGAGACGTCCAAAATTTATTTAAGCTTTTTCAACAGCATAAGTGGTGTTTTTTGAATAATTAAGGCTCCTATCGAATATAATACCTAGATGCTTGACTTCATTTGACCAAATTATTTCTGAATTGGCAATTCTAATTTTAGTTATGGTTAAAAGTTTGGGTGAAAAAAAACACCCTAGGTTTTGATTAGGTTGATACTAATTTTCCAATCATTAATAAGTTGTTAAAGTCTTTTTTGGAGGAGTTCCAGCACCTTCTCCGTGGCAGTGATCGCAGTGTCGTCAGCAGGAAATAAATATAGGTTGGTGAATCTATTTTTTGGTGTGAGCAGATTGAATAAAAGGGGTGATTGAGTTCTTATTTTTCTGGCAATTGAGGTGTGACCGTCCATCGACACTACAAATTCCCTGTCAATTCCATTTTCTGTTTGGAGGTCTACTGTCTGGCTTTCACTAAATTGTTATGTCTCATTATAACCCCGACCAGATATTCTGCAAAATTTTGTTTTAACTTATTTTAGGTAAATTATTTTGTTAAAGTACACCTAAAATTAATAATACGTCATATTTTCTGGTAAATAACATTAATATCTTACATATTAGTAATAGTGATGATAAATTGTGACTGCACCAAATTTCTTTAATATAATTTACCATTTAGCAAGTTTCCAGTAGTATCCTTGCTGGTTTATGTTTTAAAGGTATTGATTAAGCTAAATAGAATGATAATAACCTTATGTTAAAGCCATGTAGGTAAACATCTTAAAAGAAACTTAATACTTACCTTATAAAATAATTATAATATTAAAACAAATCATTTTTTAATCTTAAATTTGGGCAACTCTTGTGCAAATAATACGTTATTACTGTAAAAATAAGAAACTGCAAATATTAAGACTAAGAATCAATACATTTTTACATTAAATAAAAATATATGAAAATCAAAATAAATCCTAGAGTACTGACATTTAAATATAATCTATCCCCTCAGCGTCCTCAATATAGTATTTTGTAACTTGAATTCTGTAATACAGGAAAGGTTTTTTATTGAAGCACAGCACGTAGGCCTTATTGAACCTCTTGGGAATACCACTAATTCTAGGCATATTCTTACAAAACAGATAACAATGACGCCTAGTGAGCCTCCTTTTAGCTGATAATGATCAACCAGCGGTCTCTTGGAATGAATTTCCTGATTCATGAAATCGTAAAACCATTACAAAATGGTACTGGCACTAAACGTTCTTCTTTTTCACAACCCCAATACAAAGATGTGTCACATCGCTTCATATTGGGATAATGTTGGACAGTGTCCAATCAGAATATGTTTTCTATTTTTCTCCAGATTAAGACTACCAGAAAACCCCATCTTTTTATAATTATATAATTTACATGTCACATTTCACAAAGCAGGACGAATGCACTCATAATGGTAACCCTAAAAATGTACAACTTATTTTTAAATTGTAAATAGTAAACAAATAAAACGCAGTATTGAAAATAGTAAGAAATACAAACATACTAGAGTCTAGCCTAACCTTAGTGATACCGATTATTGCGAGCTTCGTTTCTTTTTATTTTGTTCATTCGAGGTGTAATTCTATGGCTTTAATCACGGCTTATAGCGTCAATGTTGCTTTTATCGACGAACCTGGGCTAACCGAGCGCTAACGGGAGAGATCCACCTACCAGTATAGGTTTTGTTAATAAGAATCCTTGTAATATAGACTCCGAAAATGTGCGACAAAAAAGCAAGATTTGGAGACTCTAAACTACCACAAATTAATAGTGCGACAAAAAATAGTATTCCCACAAACACACTAAAGTCGAATCTGTCAATCTGGATGAGAACAGAAATTATATTTTAGAGCAGACCACCTCTCTAAAAAAACTAAACGTTATCCTTGCAGATTGGGCCTTTAGTATGAGGAAAACGAAGGGAGATGATTATAAAGGATAGGTAATCAACACAATGTAGAACAATACGGCAAAACCAGTTCAAGAATATTACTTTATGAAATGAAACATAAAATTTGAGTGTTCCCGAAAAGCTCGGAATGTTAACGTCAAATCTACAAGAAAATGTTGAGAAAAGAAGAGAAAGTTCAGCGCCCTTTTCATAAGATATGACTAGATAGAATTACTCAATTTGTGGAATGAAGATAACCTACTTTTTTTAATTGCCCTTTCTTAAATTTGTCTATACAACAAAAATTCTAATGGTTTTATATTGGCATATTATGTAAATTCCTAAAATACTAGAAATGTTTTATTGTTACAGGAAGAATCGAATAAATCCTGTGCGTTCGAAAACCACACAAGGAGAAGCTAAGAAATGGGCCGATAGTAAATTGCTAATAAGAAATACCAGCTTTCCTGAACATTGTCCAGCTTGCCTTTTTGAAAACGTACCAAACAGAAAGGTTATTTTTTAACTCCAAATCCGTTTTTCATGAAAACTCGACAATGGTGTAAGGTAATTCCCATAGGGAGAAATATTATTTTCAGTTGGATAAAAGATTCCGCGGTGAAATTAGATTTAAACGCAAACCAAATCACAAATCATTCAAACCTCTCAACTCTCTGCACATCACTGCTATGTGCTTAGCCAACTCAGGGGTTAATGAACAACAATTAATCTTTAACAGGTTATTCCAACACGAATTCAATAAAACCGACATTCCAACAAGAATTCATAAACTCATGGATAACCAATATCACTCACAAATTATAGAACATTTTTGCAAAAGGAGCATCGAAGAAGACGGGGGCGAACAAACGCAAAAAAGCCAAAGTGTGTTTGTGGCAAGAAATCTCAAGTCGCCCCAAAATACAGCGTCTTACCAAATCATGTTCCTCTCAACCTGCTATCAAATGTATCTAACGAAATACATAATAAACATATTCCCAGTCAATATCAAAACTGGACATTTTATAACGATTTTGATAAACAGGTTTAAATTAATGTATTCTTGATTACTTATTTTGTTAATAGTATTATGTTATGATGTAAATAAAATAATCCATTAATTGTTTCACAACCAATTTTGAAAACAAAAGCATCCATGCATATTACCAGTTCAGTTAATATGCATTCAGGTTTTTATAAGAAATTGCTTCTCAAAAAAAAATTCATACATTTTCGGAGGTTTTTTATTCACTTTTGATATTTCTACTGATAATCTCAACGTTTAAGCTTACCAAGAAATAGCAAATACAAATTACAATTTTGTAAAATCAATAAGTGCTTTTTGTATTTACTTCTAAAATATGTATATTCAAATCTAGCGAACGAACGGACATTGAATTATAATAACTGACCGCATTAAAAAATACTACAATGAAAAATTGCATTTGGATGATCCGGTTCTGGATATTTAAAAAGTACAATTAGGAATGTATAAAAGTGCAAAAATCTTTTTTTATTCCCATCAGCTACCATTAAGTATATGTATAAAATCCCGATACGTGTACTACAAGAACCTTACAAAAAATGGATCACATTAATTCAGATTACTATATAACATTTTGAGAAAAAGAAAGTTTTTTGAAATAGTTTCTTTAAGTATTCCTTAAATCTAAGTTGATGGTCTAATAACATGCCCAGGTTTTTCGCATTCTCAACAAACTCTAATTTTGAATTATTTAGGTATATATTTAATGAGTACTTAATAAACTCAACGTAACTGATATATTACATATTATTATCCTGTGCAAGATTACTCAATATGTTCAAGTCTTCATTTAGAAACGTTTCAGCTTCAACATAATTTCCTGAATCAAAAGCGCAATATAAGTGACATAAGCGATCACTTGTACCTTACATTTTAACGACTTTAAAATGTCAAAAATACAGATCAAAAAAGCAACGAATCACATCCTGTGGGACTCTTGACAGTATCTCAGCCTGATCCAGAAAAACAATGGTTTGAAAACAATATTTATGACTTTTGGTCAAGTATGTCTTGATTAAATGAAAGGAACTTAAGAACTTATACTATAATCATAATAATTGAGCTTTGAAATAAGTAAAGCAAGATTAATGGTGTCAAATGTCTTTGAAAAATCAAGGAAAATGAAAGTGCTGTTCAAACTTTTTTAAATATAAATTATCACTGTTTTTGCTTATAGCAGTGACATTAGCTGATAGAACTTTGCTTTGTCGGTTTCCCCCTAAAATAAAAATTTTGAGGAGCGGTATATCTAATAAAATCCCGGAAATTTAGGATTTGAGAGATCCATGGTCTCATACTCATTCCTCAACAAACTGTCATAAAATGACATATGATTGCGAATATCTTGTGAATTTTACCCGGAACTCTGCCGTACTATTAATTTTAAATACTAGAGCAATCATACTTAAAATTATCACGTATTTTATATACGTTATTAGTTATAAAATAATATATTAATGTGAGCAAGGTATTAATCTATATATGAAAAGGGCGATATGTAACGAGACATCATAATAATATTAGAAAATAAATTACTGACAGAAACATTACATTTCCTAATAGTTTCATTTATTTTCCCGTGTCACCTTACCTTTTCTTTCTCGTCAATTTTCCAACAAACAAGCCAAATTTAATAGAGAAACGTTGTCGATACTGAAAAATTGAAAATAAACCGGCTCACCGTAGGGCATATAAGCCTCAGATAAAACAGGGAGGACGAGAATATATGTAAGGGCTTGGCATTACGGGGGTCGAAGATAAATTACTAGAATAAACAGCTGTATCAAAATTCAGTTGGAATTAAACCAAAATATTACTTTTTTGGATTTCAATAATAAATATTCTCCTAATATAATGAATTTGTTTTTATTTAATTGTCATCCTATTTACAGATGTTAAATCAGCAACCAACCCGGTGTCCAAAAATATCGTCTTTTTGGTCTCTATAATGAGACCAAAAGTGACATGTTTATTAGTAGGAAGAGCAGTTGTGAAGCTTATAAATGCAAAAAAATGAATACCAAATGGATACCTTTTTTTGAATAGGAGTCATGGCTGAGGTTAATGACAACCATCAAATAGAAGTCTCTAAACTTAAACCAATAGAAACAAAATTTGTATTTGGGTTTAGAAAGTGAATGTTTAATGACATTTAAGCACTTTTAGAGCCATCTGACTGACAGAAAACATATGGATTCGTAAAAATTAGTTCACTGGTAAATAGTTGATATATGTAAAATTAATTATAAAATTGTAGTATTCTGAGTATTCGAAAAACATTGACCCGTTTTATTGTTTCAATTAGAGCTTATTGCATTTAAATGAGTATAGGAGTTATTTTTAGAAATTACCCCTAGCCTTGATGTGGCACTGTATGCGATGAACGTGTTAAAATACGCTAAAGTCATGTTAAAATTAGGGTAGATTATTTCTGGTTCTAAATTGTAAATAGGTTATGATTTTATCATTCTATTATCAACAACAAATTACAAATAGGTTGAAATAGTCAGTTATTGGTACTGGCCTGTTATCTTACCTGACTTAAATCCGAAACTATTGCTGAATCATATTATTTAGGACAGTTCGTTCCGAAATAACATGTTTTCGAACTCTGGAAAAGCTACAGTCTAAAGATGATTTCAAATAGCTCAAGAACTCGTGACAAAAAACTGCAAGAGTTTTGTAATTGCTCATATTTTAATATGATATAGTATTAAGTATATACATGAGTCAGCATACACTCGCAAGGTCAGGTAGTGGGAGACCGGCGCGCTTTGAAGTACGTTAAATTATTACATGTACCACTACAAGTGTTTCGTAATAGTTGAAAATTAGCGCTAAACTTGTCTATAGTCACGTACATGAGAAACTGGTCAGACCGCATAGTTGTGGAACGCGGTCAGCACGTAGCATAAGTTGTCGCAATGATGATGTCAGTACAAGAGTTTTATAATGGTTACATATTTTTTTTACTACTTAATTATTATATATAATTAAAGAAAAAACCGGTCAGATTGCACAACCAGTTAATAGACCAGATAACACAAACAGTTAATGGAACAGACGCAGTCAGCAGTCACTCGGAATACAAATATCAAGCAAACGCCACTGCATCCCTCTACTTGACCTTGCGAAAACTTGTTGATTCTTGTAAACTCTTAAAAATCATATTAAATTATAAGCATTACAAAACTTTTGCAGTTTTTTCTCACGAGCTCCGGCTATAATAAATAATTTTTAAATTTGGTTGTTTTTAAACACTCTAAAAAAATTTAGTTTGAATTTTATCTTTTCTATTTTTTAAAATTTAAACTTTTCATTTTCGTGTAGTTATAAATTTTATGGTTCAAGAAGTTTATAGTTGTGGTGGGGACATCCTTTAGCGAGCATTTAAAAAAAAACAAAAATCGCCTGATGGCACCACATTCAATATTTTTCTTTCTTTCAATTATTTCAGCGATAAGATGCCTCAATATAAATTGCTTTGAAATCTGATGCATAAATTGTAATTTAAAAAAGTACATTCACGGTCTAAGGGGGGGGGTAAAATGTATTTTCGTCAGACTATTTCGGCAGGTAAATATAAATCCTAGTTCTGGACACAACATCTATTGCGAGTGTTGAAGTGGAGAAGATGGTGACCAAAATTCTTTATAATCGGAAACAGAGAAGCTGACAATTCTACTCCACGAAATGAAACTAATAAGGAGTTACCGATGGGAAGTGCAGTTCTTCCATTTATACACGGATCAACAGATAAAATTCGTAAGTCCAACATACCTACAGTCTTCAATAAACACTAGAAAATTGTACAATTTTTGCGATCGCCAAAGGACATTATTCTTTTTCAAACGGAAGGAGTATATGCAATTCCTTGTTTCTGTGGCGATGTCTAGGATGGAGAAACTGGACGATCTATATCGACTAGGCTTAAGGAATATGAACGATATATTAGGAAGAAACAAATTGTACAATTTGCTGTATCTGAACACCAACATTCCACTGGACATGTCATAAATGTAAAAGAAACCAAAGTTCAGGCATCGGTCTCAGGATTCTATAAACGGAAATTTAGAGAATCTATTGACTTTTATAAGCATCCTTACAATTTTAATAGAGATGCGGGCCTTAGCCTACATCATATATGGAAACCGATCATTACTCCGGGTCACGGTTCGGTGAACACAGGTCGACTATAAATAGCTGGGCTAGGTCTCTCCGAGCTCATTCAGCGTTTTGGTCTCGTCAACTAAAGATCCCTGAAGATGCCTCGTGCAATCGAAAGCGAAACGTCGGAAAGTGATTTTATTTTGACACGGTCTAATCCCAAGAACTTAGAAATTTGACTTTACGAGTCATCTTTAAACAAAAAAAAATACACTAAACAGACACCCTTAAGGTATTAGGCATTAGGACTCACAATACATAAATATATTTTTGTGATGTACTTAATAATTGGGTCTTGACTGGACTGCGACTTCATAAAGTCAAATTTCCAATACAGAATAAAATTATATTTTTAGTTTTCAGAGTTTTTTAAGTCATATTATCAATAAAATTAGGAGACTATGTACAGAAATTGAAAACTGAGTCGCCCCGGTAAAAGAAGGAGGTCGAAAATGTATATGTATGTGAGAGTGTAAGATCACCCTGGAGACCTTAATCGGCCTCATTTTTAACATATAATGCCGCCAACCTCTTCCCCTTTTTTCCCATCGTTATAAGCCCTACTTCCAATTTGGCCAGATGAAAAAGAATTTTCCAGGGGAGAAAAGCGATGGTTTGGATATCTGTTAAATTGCCATTATCGGCAAATAGCAACGCCATTCCTGGATTTTTGATATTGACTGGAATTTTTGGGGCTATATTTAGCTTTGGGACATGCAATAGTTATACGACATGTTCAATATTTACTTACATAAAATATTTTCTGCACGTGTCCACTAAGTTTCGGTCGTTATCCCTTTTTACAAGCTTTTCTTAAAACTTTTGACGCAATTAAGTATAAGCATTTCATTAAAACATAAAAGAAATAGCCCGGATATGACATAATCCATCCGGAACTTCCCTCGTTATGATTTTTTTTCAATTTTTAGGAATAGGGAAGTGTGACTAAATTTAGTTCAGTACATAGTCACGGTATATATCTATAACTATGCTGGGAACTGTCACCTGGTCATCCCTACATAACCCATAATTTTTAACCAAAATTTGAAGGCAATCAGGTAAGTAGAACAATCAGACAGGCAGACAGACCGACGGAATTGAGAAAACCCGTCATCTAGGGACCCTGAAACGTAAAGATCTGAAAAAATCTCGGAGGGTGATTGTCTCACGATTACAATACTTCTTATTTACGAGGGAAGTAAAAACACTTAAATGGATCTGTTTCTTCTTTTCATATCCCGTTCCTGACAGTGTCTGAGGTAGTCTTAAAAATCTAAAATACTAGTTTTCCCAAAACTTTTTCCAAAAGAATAGGCCGACGTTAGACGAAACCGAAGCTACTGCAACCAGGTTATTGCATTAACTTCACATATAGAAAAAAATTTTTAACTTTTAATATTTAAAAATCATTGTAGTATTCATGGATTTGCTGCCTATTATAAAGTCTGGAGAAAAGGTATGATATAAAAATTACTTCGGATAAACATACATATTATTTTATGCTGCAATAATCCATCTTGCAATATGCAATAATTTTGATCAAAGGCAAGTGTAGTATATAAAATGCATTCAAGTGTCTTGCAGTTAAGATATTTCACAAATCTGGTTTCGATTTTATTGCAAGTTTGATACAAGTCTGGGGTAATTTGTTTGCCGCAAACCAACAAAGCATTTAATTTTTATAGTTTTTCACTTTTCTGTATTTTCTTTTCAAAATAAAGCAATTTATGATTGAAAATAATAGCATGTGGGAAAGGGTCATCATATTTTAATTAATTGTATTACGCGATTTGTCTATAAAACTTAAGCGCTAATTTTAAAAAAGCCATAATAAAACAATAAAATTATATATTGTTTTAGCGGCCAGTAAGTAAAATTCAGAAATAAGTTTTAAATGTCGGCTACATATTGCCAGGAAGGTTGCGTCCAAATTCAAATTCAAATTCAAAAAACATTTATTGTGTAAAGATAAAAAAATACAGTCAATAATACACAAAAGGACAAGGTACACTAGATAGTGTCAAAATAGATAAAAACATTAAGAGGAAATCAAAACAAAAAAAACATGAATTAAAACATATTTAGATTAAAAGCTTGGTAATAGTCTTGTGATTTGGTTGTAGGCATAAGGTGCAAGATAAGAGAAGCCTTTCCGGAAAGTTCCAGTTCTAGGCCGGGGGATGTCGAAGTTAGCATAAACTCCCCGAAGCAGTCTGTCATGACATCGCTTCTTCTAATAAGTTTTTCAGCTAAATACTTTGGAGTCTGAGAGTTGATCACATTGAACACAAAACAAATGAAATGAACAAATCTCATCTCATTCAATTTGAACAAGTTTAGCTTTTCATCATTGGGGTGATATGAAAATATCTTTGAACTTTGGTTATAACCTCATAACCTCATGCGACTCTCATTCGTCAAACAAGGTCCATAAACGACATCTGCATAATGAAAATAAGACAAAACCAAAGAGTTGACTAGCATTTTCTTGTATTCTCATCCTGTAGATCTTTAAATGTATATAGAGATTTAAGACTGAGGAATACTTTACGACACACCAGCGAGACATGATTTTCAAATTTGAGCCTTGAATCAGGAAGTAGTCTTAATAACTCTACTACAAGGGATTTCACGTACATCGATCCCCAGACTCAGTCCAACCGCATCCCGCAGATAATAGGCGAACCAATCAACATCTGTTGACTCTTCTCAGGATTCAGTATTAAACCATTATTTTTTTGTCCAAGAAGATATTGAATCCAAATCCTGGTTAATCAGCTCACCAGCAACACTCATGGAAGTTGGGGCAAAGCTACAGAAAAGTTGGACGTCATCGGCATAAAAATGAATACTGCACGTTTTGGGCGCAAACTGTAAATCAGCCACCGCAATGGAGAACAGAAGAGGTCCCAGCACTGATTCCTGAGGAACTCCGGAAGTTATTTGAGCAGAATCCAACACCAGTGTGTTGCCCGCACATTTAAGAAAAGTTTTTTGTTCGCGTCCATGGAGATAGCTATTCAACCAATCATGAGTGTGGCCATTTATGCCATAGTATTTCAATTTCGCCAGAAGACATTCAAAACAAACAGAGTCAAAGGCCTTGGACATATCCAGACATGTAAGAGCAATCAGACAATCATCAACAAGATGGCTCAGTGCCGTGACCGTTTCAAATCCCTTTGCGAAAACCAGACTGAGTCTTTGGAATAATTCCACTCTCATCGAAATAGTAACAAAGCTGTTCGTGTAAGACTCCTTCAGCAACCTTTAAAGGGGCACAGAGGAGGCTAATGGGTCTAAGATCATTAAGAGAAGTTATTGGCACAGAAGGACTTTTCGGAATAGGTCTCACATAAGTTGTTTTCCAGAGTAAGGGACATTTGCCAGACAAAAGAGATACGTTGATAATGTGAGTTAACGGGGCTGCTATTACTTCCAAGGACAGTTGTAGCATTTTCGCTGGGATAAGTTACGCGCCGTAAGTATGTGGTCTCTGTCTTGAGACCAGTAGTTTAATTGGTCAACAGTGCAGGGTCTAAGTTCGAATCTACAGTTGCCAAACTGTGAGTTCCTAAGTTATTTCAACATAATCATCATCAACCGAGAGTGCATGAGATGAGCCAACAAAATGCAGGTTAATTTCATCTGGAATAAAAAGATCATCGGGATCTTAGAAGATTTGTTAGACTTAGAGATACCCTATTTATGAAGGTGTGACCAGATTACCTTTGAGTTGTTACAAGGCTTGGGTGTACTACATTCAAGGTACGATTGTAATAAATCCGTAGACCACAGAAGTTTTAAGGAAATAAGTACTGTCTTTATTGACAAACAGTAATAAACTCGATATTAATGGATTTAATTTAAAGTTATGCTTTAGAAATAAGATCATTTAAAGTTTTAAGAAGATTATTCATACTTTGTTCCGTGTCTCGATACTCCCCGACATCAAAGTAAAAATACAGCTGTATATCAAATACTTGAACTTTGCAGATATGAAAGTGACTTAATTTATTAGTAAAAGTACCGGGTCTCATATCAATTCATGAAAAAATGTATTTTGTATTTGTATTTGATCCGAATCTTTTTTTGCCAAAATATTTTGTGTGGTCTGTCATTTAAATATGAATGAATATGATCTATATATTTAAAATACCAAGCCAGATTTTTCAGCAAGTTCGTGAGAAAGTTGAACTGCACCAAATTACATATATTTTTTTTAATTATCGTTTGGTCACCGAGACCTTTCAACACTATTTTTTGTATTGTTTTATTGTATACGATTTCTATAAAGCCAACATATGTTTTTCTTCAATAATATTTCTGGACAGATGATGCCTTATTCTTATTATTCCACTGGAAACGACGCGCGACCGTGTAGTGATACGAAATCTAGAGAATAAATTTGTAGCTAGCGAAATTTGACGGGATCTCACTCGTAATATTTAAGTTTAGAAAAAGATGCAATGTTTGACACAATGATTTATTGTGTCAAACGTATTATAAAAGCTAAAGGTGGGTTTAGGTAACATGACTTTCTCTTTATCTTCCGCTTTCTCAATAAGTTTGATAATAAGGTAAAGTTAAACCATAAGTTTTAAATGTGTTTACGATCTTTTGTTTTAGTGCTCAATTTTATACATTAGCTGCAAACTTCGTTTAATTTTATCTGTTTACGGCTGAATACTTAATCCAACATAGCGGAACAAAATGGCGGTCTGGTGAAATGTTAAAAAAATATCTAATCATCCCAATTACTTCAAATTTTGTACAAAAATCAAGTGTTACGTAGAAAAGAAATGTAACATTTTGGTATGAATCCAAAAAAATAGCGTGAAATTACTACTTATTAGATTAATTACAAATTTTGTGTAAACATTAATTGCGGTATATATATATATATATATATATATATATATATATATATATATATATATTTTTTTTTTCTTTAACCATATATAAATATTTTGTTAATTATTTTCTTGGGCATAGGTTAACTCATTGAGAAGTAAAACTATAATTTAATCGACGTTTCGCTGATTATATTGAGCTTTCTCAAGATGTTTATTTTCTACAATAAAAACATGTATAGTTAGTATTTAAATTGGTTAAAACATTATTGAAAAAACATCACTCAAAAAACATTACATTTAAAACCAACTATGATCATGAAAACAAAAATACATTTAAAACAACATTAGTATTATATAGAGTACGTACCTTGGAAACATGTCAGTTTTACGAATGTTTTGCGATTGCAATAATTTCGACACGTCTGGAATTCTGGTAGATAAAAACGAGACAAATTTTTTCTTTTTTTTTATATTTACTTAGATTTTTATTGCTGTACCGAGTTTGGGTTTATGATCTTACTGAAATGTACAGGGTTTTATGTATGGAGTAGTTTATTTATTTAGATTAATTTACTTTGATATCAGATTATAATAAATATGGCTTAAGTTATTGATGTTTTTTTTATCGTTGACGGTATCTTTCTCTTTTTTAATTTGTATCATTTCTTTTGTGAGTTTTCGATAATTAGTTTCTTGTTCTAAAATTTTGGTTTGTTTAAAATCGAATTCATGTCTTTCTGTATGTTCGTGTTTGTGGAGTGCAGTAGATGCATTTTTTGTGTATTTGTGACCGTTTAATCAACTATCTAAGTATTGTGTTGTCATTCCTATGTACTTTTTTGGGCAATTTCAACATGGAATTGAGTAAACTAGGTTTGATTTCTTTTTTTTATTACTTTGCTTTTCAAGGGAGTGAAAAGACCTTTAGTAAATTCTGTGCTTTATGACAGGCAGTTATGTCGTGTTTAGACAAGATATGATTTATTTTTTCTGATAGACCGTCTGTGTAGGGCATTGCAACGTATTTAGTATTACCATTTTTTTCTTTTGTTGCTTTCTTTAAGTTATTATAAAAAACATGAGTTCGTTGTTTAAAAAGTCGTAGTATGTTTTTTTCCGGATAATGGTTATTTATTAAAGTCTCCTTAACTTTCTTTAAAATCTCAGGACGATATTCTGGGGAAGTAAGTGAGATGGCACGATCGGTTAGACCTATAATAGCGCTATTTTTTTGATTCTTTGGATGGTTGGAGTTAAAGTTTAAGTACCGCCCTGACCATGTTTTTTTGTATACCACTTTGTTTTTATATTTTGATCTTTCTTGTTTCTAATTAGGGTTAAGTCTAGAAAATTAATTTTGTTTTTGTCTTCAGTTTCCATGGTAAATTTTAATTGGGGTGAAAATTATTAAAAGCATTTAATAGGTCATTAATATGGTTTTTTGAAACGGCAGTTAAACATTCGTCCACAAATCTTTTAAAAAAAGGAAGGTTAAAATCAAGTTCACTTATCACACTCTCCTCCAGATATTCCATAACTAATTGTGCGACAATGGAGGAAATAGGAGAACCCATAGCGCATCCATCTAACTGTTGATAATATTTGTCCTCATACTGGAAATAACTATTATTTAGAGTAATGTTAATAGCTTCTATAAATTCTTTTAATGGAAGTGTTGTGTGACCCTTTAATTCGTCCCATTTTTGTGTTATTATGTCAGATAAAAGTTCATTCCTGACAATTCCTTCTGAAACAATTAGTTCAAATTTAGAACATGTATTATTTTTAAGAACATCTGCAATAAAATATTAAAATCGTGGATAGTAGCATACAGGGTGTTACATTTTTTGAACTACCTACAAGTTTATCTTGCGGAACTCTTTTTTGCAGCACCCTGTATGAATTCTGATATAAAATTTAAACTCTTTGTACATTTCTTTAACTCTTTTGTAGTTTGCATTATTCTCTTATCTATTACAGTTTTCAACTTATTTGCAATAATTGGCATAGATGCAAATTAAGTGTAGGCTAAATAATGAAACTGGAAAAAAAGGTAGTAGGCTGAAGCAGATGATTTGTTAATTCTGTTCCTTAATCTGACATTTTGTAAGAAATATTTTTTGTTTGACGTTTCGAGTTGTTTAATGATGGTTGAATTCACAAATCAAGAATATGCAGAAATTCATTTCATTTATGGACTTGCCAACGGCAATTGTTATGAAGCCAGACGACTCTATGAACATTTGCAAAGGTACATAATCTGCTATGTGAAAATGGATCATTCAAGAAATCCACTCATTTAGCAGAAGCAAATAGAACGGTTAGGGCTCCTGAAGTCGAGGAAGCAGTCGTAAATGCAGTAGAAAATGATCCTGCTACCAGTACGAGGAAAATTGCAGCAACACTTAACATCTCATTTGTGCTTGTATGGAAAATTTTATTAAACAACTTAATGTATCCTTACCACCTTTCTAGGAATGCCATACGTAATTTTCATAACAATCATTTTTGGGCAGAAGAGAATCCAAATTCGATACATGAAAATAATTTCCAGCAACAATTTTCAGTAAATGTGTGGGTCGGCATTATTGGAGATTATTTGATAGGTCCATTTTTCCGGCCAGCAAGGCTAAACGAACGATATTATCGTCAATATCTCGAAGACGAACTCCCGATATTGCTAGAAGACGTGCCAATTCTTCTTAAAAATCAAATGTGGTTTATGCAAGATGGTGCACTAGCACATTTCAGCATAGAGGTGAGGGAATTCCTAAATAATAATTTTAACAACCGTTGGATAGGGCGAGGGGGACCTCAGCCATGGCCCCCTAGATCTACAGAAAACACTGGTGTATCAGACCTCAATCCAGACAGAAGAAGATTTAAGAAACAGAATAATAGCTTCATGCGACATCATTCGCAATACTCCTGCATATTTGACAGAGTCCGTCAGTCCATGAAGCGAAGACTTGATTCTTGCATTCTAGCAAGAGGCGGACATTTTCAACAACTTTTATAATTTTGTTTTATTTTTAATTTAACTGTAATAATTGTATCGGATTGTTCATTATCATGTCGGTTGATTTAAAATAAAACCGTTTTTTAATTTTTTGCTTAATTTCGCCTACATGCCATCGATGCAATGCATCGATTATTGCAAATAAGTCGAAAACTGTGACAGATACGAGAATAATGCTAAATGCAAAAGAGCTAAAGAATTGAACAAAGAGTTTAAATTTTATATGATAATTCATACAGAGTGCTCCAAAAAAAAGTTCCGCAAGATAAACTTGTAGGTGGTGCAAAAAAATGTAACATTCTGTATACACCATCTACGATTTTGATATTTTATCGTAGAGGTTCTTAAAAATAATACATATTCTAAATTTGAACTAATTGTCTCAAAAGGAACCGGAAAAAAACGCAAAAACGAGAAAAAATTGAAACTTTCACACCCTGTATAACGAAAATGGTGCGTTTTTGACCATGTATATATTGAAATTTTTTTCCTATTTTGTCGAGTACTATCACCCCCTGAAATATGTCCACAACATTAATTAACGCCCTGTATATATCTATATAAATATATATATATATATATATATATATATATATATATATATATAATGCCGACCAAATAAAATTTTTAAAAGAATCGACGTAATTTTTTTTTATTGAAATGACAAATTTTTCACGAATATTAGGTGTGATATAGAAATAAACTGAAACGAATTCAACATCACGAAACAAAAAAGAAGTCGTAAACGAGTGTAAAAATTACTTATTGAATTTATTTTAAATTATGTCAAAGAATAAAGTGTGACATAAATAGAAACTGGTGAAATATTGGTACGAATCCAATATGGTGGAACAAAATGACGTCCAAAGGCAATACACTACCTACAGTTATCAAAGAAAGTTAGTAACAAAAATTACATCAATACGGTAAGTAGCAAGGTTGATATTTGAGTTGGTTCATTGATCTTTTTTTTGTCAATCAACGAAGTTAAAGAATTTTGTATATACAGTAAATTTACATTAAAATCTTCCAAACAATAAATGTTATCGATAATATAAATGCAATAGAAAATGTTATCAAAATCTGGTGTAAGTTAAAACGTAAACGGTGGTTTGTAAATTATCACATAATTATTTTTATTCCTACGCATTAATGTACCATTGATCGGGCGCACAGTGTAGCGTGCCATGGACACAATTAAAAATAAACGAAATTTTGAACTATACAATTCTAACATTTTTTTTACATATTTAGATAAGATATTGGTCACTGTATTACGTAAGTATAGTATCAAATCGCAGTAGGCCATGCTTTTGTTAATCGGCGCTTAGCAACTTTGACCTGTCAAGACTCGTCAAAATTTAAGGTTATAAAAGCAATTAATTACGTGTGTGAAATTTATTGTGTATATAAAATTAAGTATTTTGGTTTTTTCAAAATATTAAAATGGATTCTATTTGTGAGGGTAAGTACTTCATAATGCTGAATAATTTACATTTTGTACGAAGTTTAATTAAGAATTTATAATGGTTTAAAGTTTCCAGTTAAAATTTTTTGTAAATTTCGACATTTTGGAATTTGACTAGAGTTTTAAAAAAATCACTTATGATCACCTTCAATATTTTTTTATCAATTGTTCATAAACTAATAGTGTTTTCCTAGAAAAAGTTTTAATCACCATGGGTTACCATTAACGGAGTTATGTTTTTTTTTAGACAGAGGTGTTATAATAAAAAATATCGACCTGATAGATGTTTGGCTGAGAAGTCCAAAAGGAAATCGAAAGCAACTTGTATATGAAAAAATACTGGACCTCATTAATGTAGATGAACCTTCCAAACAGTTGCAAGATCAAATTCTTAAATGCAGTAAGTTTTTTGGTTTAAAAATGGCGGTAAAATGGCAGAAAGTAGGTTGCTCCCGTAACCAACTTTTGAAAGGCGAGATGGGTTGGCTAGAACAGGTCATATATGTGCATAATTGCATTAATCAACAAGAACCACTATCTCCGCATAGTGTTCAACTTAAATCTACCAGCAGCCGAAAAGTAGGAAGACCCCGAGTTCCATTTGAGGAAGCATCGTCTAAAACAACTAGACTTAGATATATCTATAAGAAAATATATTCTTCTTAGGTCTGTAATCAATGCAAAAGCCCAGAACTGCCTTCCAAGTTATTTTCAGATCAAAATAGCCAAAAATGCTGTTTTACCTTCCAAAATAATTTTAAATGATATATCTGCAGAAGTAGATCTACAAGAGCTTTTACAAAAAACCATAGAAAGCATTTTGAAGTTAACTGAGGTAAATAATCAAAAACGGCTAAAACTTATATGCAAGTGGGGCATGGATGGCAGTTCTGGGCATAGCCAATACAAGCAGGAGTTTACTAACATGGAAAGCACGGATGAGTTTTTATTTTTAATAGCAATGGTACCTCTAAGGTTAGTTGATGAGGAAACAGGAAAAGAGATGTGGAGAAATCTTAGGACCTCGTCAACTCTATATTGTAGGCCAATAAAGTTTTTATTTCAAAAAGAAAATTCAAATCTCGTGCTTAGTGCTGAAAAAGATATTAATGAAAAAATTAAAAATTTAAAACCCATCGAAATTGAAACTACAGAAGGTCGAAAATGTGAGATCAGAGCGGATTTGTGGTTAACAATGATGGATGGCAGTGTAACCAATATACTTTCGGAAACAAATTCAACTATGAAATGTATCATTTGCGGAGCCACACCTAAAGATATGAATACTTTAAACATAAGTAGTCGTCCTTCCAACCCCGATAATTACCGCTTTGGTTTGTCCACATTGCATTGCTGGATACGTTTTTTCGAGTGCCTTTTGAATATCGGATATCGGCTTCCGATAAGATCGTGGCAAGTTCGAGGGCCTGAAAATAAATCCATCGTAGAAGGCAACAAAAAACGTATCCAAGCAGAATTTAAAGCCAAAATGGCTCTAACAGTGGATAAGCCAAATGATGGAAACACTGCCAGAAAATTTTTCCAGAATCCTCACATAAGCTCAGAAATCACAGGGGTTGATGAGAATTTAATTAAAAAGTTCTCAATTATTTTAGGAGTGTTAGCTAGTGGAGGCATAATTGATCTATATAAGTTTAGATTATTGCTGGAGGAGACTAGAAATTTGTATATAACGCTATACAAATGGTATAATATGCCCAACACCATCCATAAAGTGCTTGTTCATGGATGTGAGATAATCGAAGCATTTTCTTTACCAATCGGAGAACTTTCTGAAGATGCCCTTGAGGCTAGGCACAAAGAGGTAAGAAAGCATCGATTATCGCATACCCGGAAGTGCTCTAGGATAGCTTCCAATAAAGACTTACTCCACATCCTTCTTCTTACCTCAGACCCTTTTATTTCATCAAAAAGAAACATAACCACCAAAAAATGTGTAAGGTCAGATGAAGAAGTGAATAGGTATCTGAAGAAAGACGAAAATCTAAATCATGGTTTAGATTTAGATTTAGAGGAATTCATTAATTTTGATAGTGATAACGAATCTTTAAATTCTGATTAAATTGTTGTTATATTATTTTTGTATATATTTAAATTGTTGTATTATGTTACGATTGTTAGTTCTTTTATTTTTTGTTAAAACTGTTCTTTATTTTTGTACACATTAGGTACTTACGAGGAAAAGTAAAATTAATTAGCCCTAAAACAAACATAGAAGAATTAAATAAATAATTAAATTACCTAAAAATGTAAGATTGAAATATATTTTTTTCCTCATTGTATACTCACTATTTTTTTACATTCTTTAGAGCTTACCATAAGTAATCAGTTTACAGAATCGAAATTGGTGGAGTGCTTTTTGAGATATCGAATTTGTCCTTAACTCATATAACACGTCACACTGTGGGGCGTGTCGAAAACTCAATATGCATTCACATACTAATTTTCCAATCAAAAAATGTTCTCTATCATATCTAATAAGGCTAAAATAACAGTTTCAAATTTCAAAACGGGCCATGCGGATATTTAAATTTTAAATATTTTCCCTACACGCCCCACTTTTTAGTCAAACTAGATATTAAATTAGCTCGAACCTTTCGGGAATTTGAACATTTTTCCCGACAAATTGCTAAGAGAGAGTTTAAAAGCTGTTACGGCAAAAAAACGAGTCGACGTTTACAATTTCATCGTTCGGCAACTAAAAGCTTCCAAAACGTTTGCGGGCGAACAATTACTGCTCTGTACACATTCCTGGCGATTTTTCACGGAGGATATATTTTCTAAATATTTTACTGCCGGCAGTTTGTTTTAACGATTAATGGTTACGCCGAGATCATAATGAGAAATAATTGGCGGTCAGAAAATAATCAGTTTTTAAAGTTGTTTTGTTGTTTTTAGAGGCTAGAAAATCACATCACGCTAACATTAACAATTAATATTAGTATTGTGGTATTGGTTCGCCCTTTTAAGCATCATTAGCATTAGCAAAAAAAAGCAGTAAAAGCAGTGAAGGAACTATATAAGAGCTGCCACATAAAAGTAAAAGTCAGAGCTAAAATCTCCAATGGATTCACACCAAGTAAAGGCCTTAAACAAGGATGCTGTCTGTCACCCACCCTATTCAAAATCTATCTAGAACAAGCATTGAAGATATGGAAACAGAAATGTAGGAATATGGGAATCCCACTCAATAATACGAATCTGTATACCCTTAGTTTTGCGGATGACCAAATTATCATGGCGCAGGATTTCAAAGATATAGAGTATATGACGCGAAAGCTCATTGAAGAGTACAGGCACTGGGGACTAGAAGTCAACATCTCGAAGACTGAATACATGTGCGTCGGTGGAACTCAACAAGATCTGGTACTAGAAAATGGCCAAATCATCAGATCCTGCCAAACATATAAATACCTAGGAACGAAGATATCGAATACCGGAACACTGGATGAGGCCATTAAGGACAGAAACACCCAAGGCAGAAAGGCAATAGCTATGTTGAATAGCATCCTATGGGATCAAAAAATCACCAAACGAAACAAACATCTGATATACAACACCATCATAAAAAGCATAGTCACATACAGCAGCGAAGTATGGCAACTGAAAGAGAAGACTATACAAACATTAAACGCGACTGAGATGGACTTCTGGAGAAGAGCAGCAGGAAGATCACGACTCGAAAAAATCCCAAATGAGACGATCCGTAATAACATGAAAGTTAAACACAAGTTAACCGACGATATACGAACAAAGCAACTGAGATGGTACGGACACGTCCAAAGAATGGAAGACCGACGACTCCCCAAGCAAATTCTCACCTGGACCCCAACAGGAAGAAGAAAAAGAGGAAGGCCTAGAAGGAGTTGGAGAGAGGGGATAGACTCGGAGATCAGAGAGCGAGGACTAGAGGAGGATCTGTGGACCGACAGAGAACAATGGCGACTGGAAATCGGAAGACGTCGGAGAACGTTTTGAACCCGACATATATATATATATATATATATATATATATATATATATATATATATATATATAGCATAAAAAAAATAATAGTAGTATTTCAGTATCACATCGCGTGATTTATACGTTCAACGGTTTTTTTTTATTAGGGTGCGGTTTTAAAGAAAATTGCCCCAAATACTTTTATATTCACTGAAAAAAACATTTAAGCAAAATGAAGTTTACTAAAACAAGTATTTGTTGCCTAGAAGCGAAACAAATATTTGTTTCAAAAATGCCAAAAAATGTTTTGAACATATGCCGTTCATTAACACATTAAGAGACAAAGAAATGTATTATTTGACCCAAATGAAGTTTTGTTTCGTATTACTAATAAATTATAGACCATTTTTTGCATTAAATATGTTTTTCAATTAGATACATTATTGTTTAATTCAAAAACTTAAAGACATCCTGTTTAATGGCCGGTATTAAATGTATTTATATTATTTGTTTGTGTAAGAAAGAATTATGCAATTATTTAGAGTAGTGCTGGTCTTTTAGTTTTCAAGTGTGACTTACGAAAGTGCAAAAGTGGCCGGATAAATAAAATATCGGCCATTTATGGCATGAAAGTAAGAGAGGTTTTTATCCACGTGGATATATAAAAGATTGGAGTGGTTCACTCTTTTAACTAACACAAAGACTCATTTATTTTCGTTTTTATGGTAAACTATGGCAAACCCAAACAATTGTTAATCAAAAAAATAAATATAAAATAATTTTAAATATTTTCTTCACCACTTTTAGGGCCTGAACAGTTTTATTTAAACTAAAAGTTCTCAGACTGACACTATCTAAAACATTCATGTAAACATGGCGTCACATTTGCTTTCACGAACGACGCAACCTGTATATTTAATAAAATATTATATGTAAGTACACTTTTTAGAGTTTTCTCTCACAGTAAAATTTAAATCCTAAAAAAGACTATTATTCAAAAAAAGAAAATAAATCATTAGGAATATCATACGTGATATGTTAAAAAACCCATAACATAAACAAAAACAATAACCTCAATTTTTTTGTTTGTTTAAAATGAATATAATCGATCTTAAACAAAACCTTATATGTATCGAATTATCAGCAAAATTAGATAAAAAGCGATTTGTTTACATACAGCAAATATGTACTGCTTATTTTTGCGTCGTTTATGACAATCAATGTGACGCATTTTAACATGCATTTTTAGCTACTGTGAGAGAACTTTTAGAACCGTATAAACAAACCTGTTAAGGGCTTAAATAATACCAAAGGCATGAATAGCTCATTTACTTTCACTTTTTTGGTTGACATGGGTTTGGGATTCCAACCATAAAACCAAGAATGAATGAGCCCTTATATTAGTTAAATAGTTATTTACTGCAATCTATTATATTATGTGAATGTTAATTTGATTTGAAAGAATGTCATAATAACCGAAAATATAATTAAACAGAACCTTTGCACTTCTATAAGTCATAATTGAAAACTAGATGAAGAAAACTCGGCACAACACACCAGTCAAAAAGAAACTGCGAGCCCCTAACATAGAAAACTGATCGCTGTAGTGCTGTAGAAAAGGAGGGAGAGGCTATATCCGATTTTTAAGTAAAACGTTGGTTCTCTTTAATCAATATTTTTTACGCAAATATATTTATTATGGAATAACAAAACACTATTTTAGATTAATATTTTTGAACCAAAAAAATATCTAAAAAACTTCAAATCATCAAGTTGATTTAAAACCAACAGTATTTGCTTAAAACAAACAAAAGTTATCTGGCTCAAATAAAAATCAAGCACACAAATGACTATTAAAATTGTTCCTGACTTTTCTTGTTCAATGTCAAGATATTTTTGCCAAAATTTTCAGAATCTCTCTCGCCAGCAGTTAATCGTTTCTGGCCCTAAAAGCTATAAAATAGCCATGTATTCCAAAGAAATAACATTTCTATTTAGTGAATTAAAGGACAGTCGCAATATAGTGACAACAAAAAACTTTGTTGTTGTTCAGGTCGATGGCCAGTCTGAGTGTATCTGGATCTGCCTGTCTCTAGCCTGTTTGCTAGGAAGATTTTAAGATACCCCAGCATGGAAACTGCTGCAATGATCTACCTATCAAAGACTAGGGGAAACATCCAATATCACGTGACTCCTGCTGTCTAAATAATTCGGGAATCTTTTAAATTTAGATGATGATCTAAATTCAGACATATTTCCATGAAAAATGTACAAGTGACTCTTCTTCCAGACACTTTCCGCCACTAAACAAGTATAGTGATAGATATTAGGATTAAGGGCGCATCCTTAATTTATAAGCTCAAAACTATGAAAACATATCCCAGTTATCATTTAAATATGGGTAGGTAACTTTGAAATGAAGCAGAATAATCGATAATTATGGGAGTTGTGTTTAATAAATGGGACACCTTGTATATTATATGTTCCTCAAAAAGATCTCTTCTTGTAGATTATAAATATACCTGGTTTGATAACTTTGTCTTCAAAGACACCTGAGAAATTTAAGGAAAAACCTGCCATAAGAAGGAATACATTGCCTCTTATAGCCGGGTTTTTCTCAAATTTCAGATATATTTATAATCTGTAGGAAGAGACCTCTTTGAGGGACATTTAATATACAGCGTGTCCCATTAAAAAAAAACAACAAAATTTAAGGAAACTGGGTCTGTAGAGAATAGACACCTGTTCGTCCCCGTCTAAACCGATCAGCTGAAAATATTGGCCGGGTTCGTGAAAGTGTAGCTGAAAATCCAGGAATGTCAATTCTACGCCGTTCGCAGTAACTAAAACACTATGTGACAAATTTCACGAAAAGATTTGGCTTTGTACGCATATAAAATTAAGTCGAAGCAGGAATTGAAGTCAGCGGATCATAGGCAGCGTCGTACCTTTGTTGACTGGGTATTTCAAGAAAAAGCACGCAACAAGCGAAATTGTCGCATTTGGGGTAGTGGAAATTTACGATAAATTCATACTACATTAAAACGAAGGTTTGTGTTTTATGTTTAATCAAAAATCAGTAGTTCATATTGGAAAAACCTTTATTTGGAGAAATATTTTATTTTGCACTACTTTAGTTAACAATTTGTTGGTAAATTTAACAGAACTATATTTATCTATATAGTAAAAACGGTAACTAGTTTGCATAAAAATGTTAAATTTGCCTAACAGGAAAACAAAGCGATTTATTTAGGCAAGGGATTAATAATGATAATCGGTGCCTAATAATAGTGTGTTTTAAATAGACTTTAAATGACTTCTTCACACGACAGGTTCCAGTGTTAGGAACCTCTTTGTCAAGTTTTCACAGGGTTTATTCTTTATGAAATCTTTTTGTGAAAACTTGCCTTTTTGATCGTTAAATTGACCAAGTCCTAGACTTTGCTTCAGGACTGCTGGCAAGGAAGATGTCGAGGGCATGTCTTGCCCATACGAACCTTGTACAGATTCTTCTACCTTAGCAGCTTGCTGATTTATAACTTCTGGGATGTTTAATACCTTTGTATCGTTTTCTCTGATATCCGAACCGACCAGATGAGGCTTGCCAATTTTTAAATCTTTGAAGTTTTATAGGATCATATCACCGGTAAATTTAAAGGCAGAAATTAAGAGTTTTCCTTTAAATGAAGCTTCCCGTAGTATGCGTATGTATCTAGAAAAGTCTTTATTAGGCAGAACTGTTCCCGGATTTTTACGATTGTAGTCGATTAGCATTTTGTTCCGTGCTGTTTTGAGAGGTTTGAATATCGTTTTTTCTAAGGGCTGCATAAAATGTGTTAAATTGGGAGGCAATCTTATTAAAAGTACATCATTGTCAAAGGCTAGTTTAACAACTTTGTATATCAAATGAGAAGATGCTCCGTCATATATCTTTTTTGTTCCCAGTTTCTTTCGATAGTAGTTAGCCGATCATAGGCAGCGTCGTACCTTTGTTGACCGGGTATTTCACGAAAAATCAGGCAACATCGATTTTTGCAACAAGATTATTTTTAGCGACGAAGCTCATTTCTATCTTAATGGGTTTGTCAACAAGCAAAATTCTCGCACTGGGGTAGTAGAACTTTATGAAAAATTTATAAAAAGCCGCTTCATCCACAACGCGTCACCGTCTAGTGTGGTTTATAGGCTGCAGTCATAATCGAGTCGTATTTTTTATTAAAACGATGACGACGAAGCGCTGACGGTAAATGGTGATCGCTAGAGGTCAATGATAACGAACTTCTTATGGCTAGAATTAATCCATATCGATTTGCAAGATAAATGATTTCAACAAGATGGTGCGACATGCCATACCAGCAACGAAACGATGGTTTTATTAAAAAGACAGTTCAGAAACAGAATCACTTCGAGAAATGGTGATGTTTATTGGCCGCCTAGATCATGTGACTTCACGCCACTGGACTACTTTCTCGGGGGCCATGTTAAAATTAAGTATACGCCAACGCAAAACGATCGAAGAAATGAATGGTGATATTTGACCAATAATCCGCGAGATTGCACCACAAAATGTTTTTTTACAAAAGAAGGTTTGTAAAAAGTAATTTCAATGTGTTTATGTTTAATCAAAAATCGGTAGTTCATATTGGAAAACCCTTTATTTGCAGAAATATTTATTTTGACCTACTTTAGCTAACAATTTGTTGCTAAATTTAACAGAAATATATTTCTTTATATAGTAAAAAAGGTAACTAGTTTGCAGAAAAATGTTAAATTTGCCTGAAGGAAAACACAGAGATTTTTAGCTAAGGGATTATTAATGATAATCGGTACCTCATAATATTGTGTAAATAGAAGATTTTAGTCTAAACAAAAACTCTTATATCGTTGCAGTAAACGCCAACTCCTACGTTTTACTCATAAAAATCTGGCCGTTGTTGCTATGATGAGTAATCATTCCAGTTGGTTCCTTTTATTTATCCAGTATATATCGTTTAGTATTCCATCTATTATAATATCTCACATTTATGCATTGTTTTTGTCGCTGCAGTTAAGTATCTCTGTTGTTTCTAAATGAAGAGAGAACTATTTAAACGGAGTTTCGTCGCTACTGTTCAATGTTTATAATTCACGCCTCATCGGCATTCAGACTCTGTAGAGGCCATTATGCTTCCGCTGCAGAACGTATATTAATTTGGGCAATTTCCATTTCTACATATTTCGTTCCGCGGCCAGATGTATGGACCACTCCGGCCGATTACCCTTCAGACCGGTCGGTTTTACTTGCGCTTTTAGATTATTAATCAACACTTCTTATAAAATTTTATTGGCGTTTAAGTGCAAGATGGATTTAAAAAAATTATTACTTACTAAAAAGTAAAACTAGTATGGGCTAAATCTCGATTAGGGGAAAGGTCGATAATAAGAGACGATAGACGTAATAAGAGACGTGACATTGTAATTTACAGAAACTAAGAAAATATTGTAGCTGAAATTTGTATGATATGTAGGTTTATTGTTGGGAATCTTCATACAGAAAACCCAGCATTGTTTATTGAAACATGTGACTTTAATTAGCTGATTTTTTTATTTGCCTTGTTGATCTCTTATTACCCATTTTTGCTAATTAGAGACAAAGCTTATATTTCCAATAATATTATCATTATAAGACTCTACATAGAATAAGAGATAGTTTGTTACACTCTAAACTGACCCTAGAAAAATTGTTAACCTAGTTCTAAAAATGAAAGAGATCCTGATAAAATTATGATTTAAAAAATCTCCCTGAAAATTGAAACAAATTATTTACAAACGGCCAGTTTTATTAACCAAAAAGTAATAAACTTACAAATAAATAAGAGAGTGCCTACAAAGTCTTCTCTTTAAAATACAACACATGAAAAAATGCAAATTTGAATTATTACATTCTGAGAAACGTAAAATATTGAGAACACCTTAGGAACTAAACAAAAGCATTAAACAAGTAAAATCTTCTCACCGAGGTATTTAACGTTTTAAAGCCTGGGTTATAGTTTGAAAAGGTTGAGTTAAGCGATTACGCTCATCTTATAGATTGAAAACGTTTGCGATTTACGTCGCCTGTGGAACTAACCTTACTTTTATGTTTATGTATATCACCTATTTGTGTAATGCAATTTTGTCTTGCTTGTTTTTAAGTTGATGTAATTTTTTTTTTAATTTGCTGAGAATAGATAATCAAAATCATAATAATGATGCCCGTGGACATATTAATGTGTGAAGCAGCTGTAAATTTGTTGAAGGTGGCAAATTCAGCCTATTAATTGCAGTAGAAGTACTCAAAACTCCTACCAGTATTTTCTTAAAATTAAAAACAATGACCCCAAGCAGTTTTTTAAAATGGACGAGGAGGTTATGTGTATATATTAATGTCAAATATATTACGAAGAACGAACATTTTGAAAGGTCCTCTAAAATTCAGCAATTTCATTGGCTGCAGCTTAACGCAAACGATTTACCCTAGCTGCTTCCGTCAAAGTTAAAGATCGCCATCATTTCGACAGCTAGCGGAAACTCAAACGGATGGCGGCAAAAATATAACCGTACCCATTGTTTTACGTTAAGTAAACTTCAAGGACAGCGCAAACGACGACGAAAGACGCAGACGTTTTCAATCTATAACTCAGGCTTAATGCTCTAAAGTTTTTTTGCGGCTTTATAGGTCGAGTCTCTTAATAACAAATGGAGCCAAGTTGTGAAAATCAAGAGGGCCATAAAATATAAAAATCATGATCGACTTTATCGATGTCGTCTGTCTTAGGCCAAGTAAATGTTTCATATTTATCAAAACTTAAAAACATAATCTTTCTTTAGCCTTCTTCAAAAAGTTGTTTGACCTGTCCAACATACCAGTCATTGTCGCAGTAAACACCATAAAATTTGCTAAGTTCAATTTCAATATATGGCGAATCCATGATTTCATCATCAGACCTAAAGTCAAAGTTCTCGCTTTCAGTGTCACTTTCTAAAATGTTTCTTCGTTTTCAGTATCATTTTCTAAAATGTTTCTTCGCTTTCTGAAGATAAACTGAGGTTTTTGTATTTAATTAACGTCTTCGTCATCAGAGGAGTCTGCTTGTTGTTCTTCCGCTTGCTTTTTTAATGTGTTTTTATCAGGTTGTTTAGTTCAACTCTGTTCCTTCGATTTTTTTTATTGTTATGTAATCGAGAATTCCTTACATCTTCTTTCCCTTTCAATTTTTGCATGGCCTCTTTTGATATAAGTATATCACCTATATTGTCAGTTAATTTTATTCGTTTTGAAACGTAACTTTTCTTTGTCAAGTTCTCACAGACTTTATTCTTTATGAAATCTTCTAGTGAACACTTGCCTTTTTGATCGTTAAATTGATCAAGTACTTGACCTTGCTTCGAGACTGCTGGCAAAAACGATGTCGAAGGCATGTCTTGTCCAAACGAACCTTGTACAGATTCTTTTATCGTAGCAGCTTGCTGATTTATAACTTGTGGGGTGTTTAATAGCTCTGTATCATTTTCTCTGATATCCGAACCGCCAGATCAGACTTGCCATTTTTAAATCTTTTTAGCACTTTCAGGAAACTTTGACTGATCGCAGGAAAATAAACCGGAGATTTAAAGGCAGAAATTAAGAGTTCTCCTTTAAATGCAGTTTCTCATAATATGCATATGTATCTAGAAAAGTCTTTATTAGGCAGAACTGTTCCTAGATTTTCACGATTGTAGTCGATTAACATTTTATTCCATGCTGTTTCGAGAGGTTTCCAGTTGAATCCAGTTGAACCAGACATAGGTTCCTTCAAAATAATAAAAAGCGGTCTTTTGTTGCCATCAGCACTACAATAAGCTAAGAAGGTTGTATTTTTCTTGCTTGAGTCAGCGACATTTTTAGAAACTTCCTTTAGCTTTTTTGGTGCTGTAAGTCGAACATCTTTTGGGTCGTAGCAGAAACCTAACTCAAACCACCATCCTGCGAAGTAGTTTTTTCTAGCTCATAGGAAGCTGTTAAACCAGATCCGGGGCCTTTTTCATTCCATCTCGTCTTAATGTTTGCATAATCTACAAACTGAGTTACAAACTTCAAAGTTTCAAGCTTAGTGAAACCATATCCCTAAATCCCGCATTGTTTTAAAAATAAGACCAAGGTATTTTCGTCCTCTTCAGATAGTTCAGGCTTTCTTTCACCTCCGATAGCAACATTTAGTTTCTTATAATGCTTTCGCAACGTTGACTTGGGTGCCTTATAGATATTTGCTGCTAAAGCCAAACAATAAGCCCCTATCTAAAGGCATCTATGGCTTTATTCGTATCAGCAGGATCATATACACATCGCTGTAATATGAGACACCACAATAATTCATAACGTGTGAAGCGAGTTAGGCTTGGTTTATGGTACAAAATTTTATAGGATGAAATTTAAGTTTTTCTGTTATTTTAAACAACAAATGTTCCTAGAACTTAAATATCAAGGTCTTTAGATTTAAGGATGACCAAATTGGGAAGCATCTTTTATACCAAAATTATCACGAATTAGAAAACAACACTTCTTACATTACAAATTTGTAATCTATCTACCGATATATTAGAAAAAAATTTTTACCAATAACAACAACAATAGAAAACACTTCATATTTATGTCATAATTTCATCTTTATTCGAAAACGGGGTTGATGCAGGGGAATATTTTACTAAAATTTTGGTGAGGTGATAGCGGGGTTGGAGGACAGATTTAAGAATGTTTTTAATATTTGCCTCTTCACCTTGTTTTGAAGAGATATAGTGACATTATAGATAGCATATATGCTTTACTGGTTACAACAGCTGATTTTGTTGTTACTCAAAGTCTAATTGTCAGCGTCTGACATTGGTGTCGAATGAAATAATCTGATATTATGTCTGCATTTATTAACAACTATGAAAGAAAATAATAATATTGAGATCGACACGTTATTCTTGGAAAATGTAGAAGAAGTTAGCGACGAGACGCGCGATGATTGTGGGTTTTTTAGATTTCCTGGCATTCCAAAGTCTTATATGGCATTTGGACGATAAGAAGACCGAAAGCGCTATACCGAAAACCCTCGTACCAGAAAAAGAGCTCAAAAACGGACGAAAACCAACAAAGATATGGCCGTTGGAGTTTTGGTCATAGTTGCTTTACATCCTTATATTGGTTCGAGACAATTTTCTACTGATTCGGAAATATGTCCAAAATTTGTACTAAGTATCTTACACTCGTAATATTTTCAACCTTATCATATTTCTCGGCATCAGGAATTGCACTGAAAAGATTTTGAAAATCGTGTAATATTTTGTTACTGATTTTTCAGATAAGGCCACATTAGCTAATCGTGGTCAGGTAGACTTGTTTACTTCGGATTTGTACTGCAGTCTCGTTGGCAATTTTCTGCTTTTTAAATTTTGGATAAACCAACACAATGTGCATTACTGAGCATCTGAAAATCCACATTGGATTAAACCTGTTGGCAATCAGCATCCATGACAATCAATACATGGTGTGCGCTATCGTGGGAGACAGACTCATTGGGAAACACTTTTTTGAATGCCACTAAATAGGAAGATGTACAATAATTTTTTTAACACAACTTACCTCAGCTTCTGAATAACGAAGAAAATCAACAAAAAGAGGTGTGGTTTCAGCAAGATGGTGCTCTTTACATTTTACGAGTCAAGTTCAAGAAGGTTTCTTTATGGTGGTCCAGTAAAGTGATCTCGCGTCCTTAGATTTTTTCTTTCATGGATTTATAAAAAAGAAAGTTATGGTATAGCACCAACCATGCCAGAAAATATGAGAGACCGAATTAGACAAACACGTACGTTAGTATCCCCGAAATGGTGAATATTGTGCGCAACTCTTGTTAGAAAATCTTGAAATATTTGGAAGTAAATGGGGACCATTTCAAACAACTTTTAAAACACCATGCTCGTTAAGCTTAAATTATTTCATACTTTATTCTAATTCAATTGTATTGAAAAACTGACAACTACAAAATTTTCTGCATATATACGCAGTTCTTCACGAAGAATCGAATTTTCAAAAACAAACCTTTCCATTTGACATTTGTAACGTTAAAAAATTCTAAAATGTATCTCTCAGCCTACTTATCACCTCACCAAATTTTTAGCGAAATATCCTTCACGGTTTTTCAGATGTCCGATTGATTGATCTTTACTTCGTATTAACTAATTTGTGTTTCGGTTGAAACCAGGCCATATTTAAAAAGAATACACATCAGGATAAAATGTAAACCAATATGAACAAGAGCCCAAATGTAGAGAAAAAAAACGGACTACAAGGAGCATCCGCATTGTGCATTCCATTTTCTCTAAGAAGCAGCGCATATTTCCACAAAACAAGTAGCGTTTGTTAGCGTCCCGCTTTGATGTGGCCACTCAGCCACAGCATTCCGGAGAGTAGGCACTTCACAAAGATTGCCCATTGTTTACTCTAAAATGAGCGTCTACTCTGCCGAAAATGCCGCTAAAATGGTCCTAATTGGAGGTTGTTTATAACGTCTCTTTATTCTTGGATCACAATGAGAAAGCCATTTGTTTAAATTGGCCGTCATACTTCTTAAAATTATGAATAAAAAAGGAAATATCTATATTATACTATACAAAGGAGTTGATTAAATTAATAATTAATTGTATACTGCGTCTAGAACTTGCTAATAAAATAAAATATTATGTTAAAAGAAGTAAATACAGTATAGTATGGAGGGTTTCACAGTTGGAATCACCTAAAAAATAATAGTTTTCGGGTTTAGGCCATGTTAAGTTGGAATTACTTTGCGACGTTTCGGTGGGATTGCGAGGCATCTTCAGGGATCTTCACTACACAAAATTTTCAGTGAAGATCTCTGAAGATGCCTCGTGCGACCACAGGCGAATTGTTGGATAGTAATATCAATTTGACACGATTTAACCATAAGAATTATCTTTTCTTAAGTAAATATAGGTTAGGATCGGTAATACCAAAATACTTAACCAATAAGTATATTAATAGAAAAAGGCAATAAAATGTTTGAACAACTCTTAGACCTGAAACACAAAATTTCTAGTTAAAAAAAGAATAGTTTAAAAATTCGAAAACTTAAAGCAATATAGAGAAAAAAATAAATAAAAAGCCAAGATATTTTTAAATATAATATTTTGTTGAGCTATACAGAGACACCCTGGGGGATAAGATAGACTACAGAAACGAATGTTATTTTTAGTTAAATAGCTGATAACAATTCTGTCATATTAATTTTTTTTCTATTGTTTGTCTTAAAAGGTTAAAAAAAAGTTTTTATAACCGGTGAAATACGTCAAAACAGGCAAACAATTCACTGAATGGTAGAATTCGTCATAGAAAGAGACCATTTTTTAAAGGCCGTTTTAGAATTTGCAGCTTTTCCTGTGTATAGAATTCCTTGCTGCAAGTTTATTGAGAGCAATGGTTCCATAAACCACTTTAGATTTGATAAATTAGAATTAACTAAAATGCACCGATATATCAGTCACCATCATATATTAATAACTAAAATTGTATCAATAGGCCTAGATTGCAAAAAATATACAAATTATTTTCCTTTTAAACTTGTATATATGTATATATATTATTAGATTATGTTGTCATTCAGATATAAAACACATCTATTGTTTTAGGAACAAAATACAATATATTTTGCTATTTAATTAAAATAAGTGTAAAACATATATTTCTTTTAAAAAGTTGACATATATTCAAATTGGTTTCGCGAAGGGGCAAATTGTAACAGTGCAGTTGTAATAAACTAGTCAGACTTCTCAGAATTCTTGGAGATGCAATTAAAGCAAATAAATAAAAAGAGAATATTGTTACTAATAGTTTAAGTGTGGCCAGTTTTTACAGTGAATACATTACAGCCAGTCCTTGGTCTCAGTGTATTTGTCATATAACTTATAACAAACCAATTCATGAACTGTGGTTTGTCATCTGAGGAGATGTAGACTAACATTTTCCGAAATCCAGGTTTTTTTTAGATAACTTTCATTACTTTCGAGGGCAGAATTCTCAGCCGTGGCTGTCAAAATAGCAGCCTTTCATAATTTATTGCCTTTACTTAGCTGAGCTGGTTTTCTGTAGGAAAAGGTTTTTACAGCTTCTAGGCTAAATGATTTTGAATAAATTGGATTTGAGTTTTCTAATTCTTTCATTTTTTGACCTACTCTATTTATAACGACTCCACTCTTGGAATGCAATGAAAAAATCATTTGTTTAAATTGGCCATCATACTTCTTGAAATTATGAAAAAGAAAAAATATTTAAATTATACTGCAGAAAGGAGTTTATTAAAAATCTAATTAAGCGTATATTACATATAGAATTTGCTAATAAAACAGAAGTTCAAAAACTACTTTATGATTTTAATAGTAACAACGGAAGTTTTTCTCACCGGTTTCATTTGTCTTTTGAAGTGCTGAAGTCGAATTTTCCACCTCGAAAAAAGTTGGCTTCATAGAAAAAAATCGCAATAAACCTTTTTTTTTAGTTTTTTGCTTATGTGTCAAAAAGTATGCGTTTTATCTTTTTTCACAAAATCAAAGTAGACAATTTTTTTTACAAAACTATATATGTTTCTTTTAATTTTCTGATAAAGGGTTCAGGCGACTTTTTGAATTAAAATTATGAATAAATACGAAATGTCTAATACTACAAAAAGTAGTTGATTAAAATAATAATTAAATGTATACTGCATCTAGAATTTGCTAATAAAACAGAAGTGAAACTAAGTACCCAATCATTTTTCAGGAAGATATATTTCATTTTAAAACTAATATAGTACAGTACGAAAGCTTTCATTGCTGAGGTCAATTAAGAAATCATGGTTCTTGGATTTAGATCATACTAAATTAGAAATATTTTACGTTAGGGCTCTTCGATGCACGAGATTAACACACATCAAAAACTGGTTTCTAAAAATATATTTTTCGTGATCGAATATGTCAAAAAACTCAACTTATTTTTTTTCGAATTTTTTAGCCAAATAATGTTTTAGTAATGCCATGTATGAGCTGTTATACGTGATAGTAGAAGTATATATTTTTTTACTTCTATTTGTGAAAAATTAAAAGTTACCTATTTATTGCAATACAAAATTTTTCCTAACTTAAATAGAACCTCTAAGTATGTAATATGTAATTCCGCAAGTAATTAACTTATACTTAAAAAAGTTAAATGGACTAACTGCACAATTCTAATAACTCTAAATATTGCTGTTTTTATTAACCGTCTATTATTATAATACACATTATCTACTAAACTAATTAACAAACAGATTTGCGATAAGTATAGCGTGTTAAAAGGTTTTTTTTGTTACCCACCTCTATCACTATAATGGAATGAAACTTCGTAAGATGACACGATCTTTATCTAATTTTTACATTGGCTAATAAATGTATCTGGTTTATTTCATCCAATTTAAGCATTAAATGCTCATTAAATATTCTAATATAGTGCCAAATAGATACCTCAAAATATAAAAACTTGGAGTTACCAGGTGTGGCGATATGTCTACAAAAGCAACAAAAACTGAAAAAGTAGGAGGCCGCGAAGTTTATAAGCTTTGCAGCATAAAATTATCAAAATACTTGAATACTATAGTAACAGAGTTGACACAACATTAGCTAAATATTTCGACTCATATGCCATTCTTTTAAAGAAAACAAAGATCTTCTTTTCGTTGTCCGATCGTCCCGTGCATAATTTAATAGAGGCTGCCAGTCGCAAAAGAGTCGTATAAAACAATTTGCGATTCTCATTTTTATCAATAATAGAACGTCTTGTTCCTTTGCACGGCCGCCTTTGCAATTTTGCAAGGAAAATGTTGGATTCACGTTGCGTTGTGGCTAAACAAGATGCCGTCTGCATCTTAAGCAACTTATGAATTTGTCATGTTCAGGGTTTTAAATTTGTGCGCACAAATTTTCATTTATTCGTAAGGGAGACTTAGTTTTTTTTACTGTTGCTAATTCCGAATAGATCAGTAGTATTTATATCTTTGCTTGGAGGTTATTAGTAGTACAACCCCAGATTACACCTTCCAGATAATGATCTACTCGATATAACGCGGGACTAATTTTTGTCGTTTTTCCAGTTGATGACGCCAATCGTCTAGATTCGTTACTGCTTGAATTTAGACCACAGAAAATGGGTATTTGGCGAATATTAATACTTATTACCTAATTAATTACTTATCTGGTAGGTGTAATTTGTACTAAAACTATATACGTATAAATAACGAACTGGACAAGTAAAATGGGTTAAAATGTATAAGCAAATCTCTCCCTTATGCTTAGGGATTAGAGTTTGACTACACATATTTTAACATATAATATATGGACAAATAATTAAAATTTTGCTGCCATTTTTTAAACCGAACACTTATCTCTGTTTCATATTCAGCAAATGGAATGCCGTTCTTTGGATTAAATAAGTTGTTGTATTACTTAAACTAAGGCCTTAAAAGATTTGTATTAAAATTGTCTCAGTTTGTTCTAGATTATCTTGAATATAACCCCAAATTTGCAAAAGTTATTTTTTATTTAGACCCACCTTTTTATTTTCCGGGTGCCTGTCTCGAATTAATTTTGCCATTTTTACCATATTTCTATGACCATGAAAGTAATGATTTTTTATTTGCAGCCCTATTTGTTAAAATTGACAGAGAGCGTACAGAGGTTTTTTAAAAAAAGTTGTATTTGGAAAAACTATAGCAATAACTCAGCGTTTTATGTTTTTGTTTCTAAAAATATTATACAGGGTGGTCTAAAGAAGATATATTAAGGAACAAATTGATGTTACGGTAAGGTGACATGTACTAAAATACAGGGCAAGCCAGCGGAATATTCAATTTATGACTAAAATTTTGTTTTTGTTATACAGGGTTAACGAAAAATTTTAAATTGGGCATTACATGATTTATATGACTCAGATTCTTACCAGGACCCTTAGTAAAATTTAATATTTTCAGTTTAATTTTTTTAACAATTTTGTATAGCCATAAAAGTCGTATACGGCTCGTATCTTGATAACAATATATCCCAACATTACGAAAACTTGTCGATGTATAGAATAATTTCACCTCTAGTCTTCCTACTGAAAATTATTTTGTTTTAAGTCTTGTCTTTTTTAATCAGTCTGTATTAGATAAGTATTTGTGCTAAAATGGTCATTTGAAGTCTAATTTTTCGAAAGTCAGAACAGGTATTGGCAGGCTCTTGCTAGCATTTAATTAAAAAAAATGTAAATAAAATAGTATAAGTTTTCCCAAATTAATAGGTGACTATTTTATACAATATTTAATATATTTTAATATGATTTCTCAGTTTTTGGATATATCTTGTCTTCTTTGACTTATTCTTATTTTTCCAAAAAAACTTGCAACTTTTCAAAAATCCAATTTAGAGAATTATTTATATTTAGCCTGAGAAAAAAAATTACTAAACCATTTACTTTATGAATTATTCTTTCAGTGGCGTGAATAGAGTTGAAAAACATGCGTTTTTCACACATCTGTGCCCTATTAAAATTAGAGCTGTTTTTTAATACAACGAAGTGCATAAGTGCTAATTTCTTTTCACAGGAGAAGTAAATTTTGTTCTCAGGGCGGTTTTGCAGCTTTTTCAAGAAGTTCAAAGTAGGCGTAAATATATTTATTTTATTTATTACGAATTTGAAAGAATTATTTAAAAATTTGAATACAAAATGGAATCTCAGAAAAGACAACTTCGCTGGCTAATACCACGACCGTCATTTGATTGACTTTACTTGGAAGCATTAATATTTATATATTTTATTTCACGTTGCACCAACATCATAACAAGGATAACAATAACATAAAATAATATATATCGTTACATTTTTCCGGATTGCGACTTCTTTAACCCTTCTACACTTTCTGCTACGATATATATAGCCATTTTTACAACAAAGTCAAATTCCTCATTCCCTTTTGCAACTTTTTGGCCTTTTAGATCCATTTAATATTCCTTACCGTTCGAAAGTTATTTAGCAAAATGTCGGGTACAAAATACCGAAGAAATCTTAGAAATCAAAAAGGTGTGTGTGTATAAGTTTATGGCTCTGGTTGAAACCAAATGGCCAGTTACCAAAAAGGTCCATAATAGAATGTGAAATTTGTTTAGACTATATCTTTAGTAAAAATAATTGCGTCATGCTAAATATTAATAATTTTGTAGAAACTTGGTGGTCCTAATATTGATGAAATAAATATGCTTTTTTTTATACAGCCTGTACAAAAAATTCACCTTTTAATCTGGAAAAAATGATGACAATAATTTATTCACAAAGATTTTTTTTTAATGAAAGGAAATATTTGACTTCATATTTCCTCTAATAAAGCTAGCTTATTATGAAGAGCAGTTAAGTTCATATTTCCAAGTGATAAAATGTTTGAAGCTAAAACCCTAACATCCTGTTTATGAAACATAATTTTGAACCGAATGCAAATCATGAAATATTGAACCCAAATACTATCCTACTGGCCAATGTTTAATGCTGATTTTTTTAAGACCACTATATAGAACTATGCCCAGCGATCCAGCACTATTTACACAGGGTTGCCTGCTAATCCATTTGAGTTTAAACAAGTCTAGAACAAATGGTTAAATGCAGGAGTTCTTGGATACAAGATTGTGCAGATTTTTTAGTACCTATATGTAATTTTTGTTACCTAAAAATATTCTCATTTTTATGCAAATGAAGCGTATATGAACTGAATTTAGATCCTCATTAAATGGGTACTGTTATATTTTCTAAATTATTGTTGTATTGTTTGAGGTAACTTAATTACAATTATATAGTTAAGGCTGTAACTTATAGTGCTTACCATAGCATAAAGCGACAATTAGACAAAGGTCAGAAAAGCTGGGGGTGAGGTACCTTTCATATTTTTTACAACTTTCAGCTTAGTGAAAATATTCGATCGAGTACTCAGATTGTGCATTTTATACTGAAAAATTTCCATAGCAACCTTTTGTTTTTCAACAACAATTTAACTTAATCATTTTAATTTTTAACGCAACACAATAGCTTTAGCATCAGCGCAAAGTTGGCTTTTCTTTCGCACGGCCTATTACATCGCTTGCATTTTAGTTCTAAACGTCAAATAATAAGGGTGTTAACATGGATTGTGAGGCAGGAATTGTCAGGTAAGTTCTTTATTTTTCAGTTATTATTACCAAACCAGTTGTTCGTAAAATAGTTGAAATATATATTTTATAAAATGTTATTTTTGGTTTAAAAAAATCTTGAAATGTTTACGTTTAGCTAGAGTTATAAAAAAAGTTCCGCAAAGTACCCTATATTTCTTTCCTGTCTGAAAAACATATCTTTTCACTAATTTAAAAAAGAAAAATACAAATCACTTTGTTTCCCCCTTTGTTGCTTAGAGCACTTTTTTTTCAGGTAGTCGTGGAGACCCCGTTGGAGAAGCAATGAAGATTAAGAGAAATGAGCTCTGCACAGTGTTAAACAAAAACAGTTTTTTAAATTATCTTCACTAAAGTGTAATGAACAGTTAGTACGATATATAGTGGACAAATTTAGTATTGGTGAACTTTCCGAATATTATATAAAACAAATAAAACTCGTAGTCAAAGTATTTGTAACAAAGCTATTGGCGAAATAGCATGGTTGTAATTATATGTACAACCGTTTTACCAAAAAACACACGAAATGGCTTGATGAACATGTGAAGCTCCCAGATATACAGTCATCACAGTGTATATCATCAGTACCTCGAGTCAAGCCAAGAAAATCATTCCAGGAGAGTTGTCAACGCAGTAAGAAAAGACATCTGCAACCAATTGTATTGGACTTCGATCCAGAGCAAATTTACTTGGCTGCAGAAACAAGCTTGGTAAAGTCAGGCTAGAGAACTGCGGCCCAAGTTGTGAAATTAGCAATCGAAACTTCGCCGAGACGACTAAAAAAAATGAAAGTGGTACAAAATGCACCCTGTGCTGCTATAAGGCCGTAAAGCCCTGAAGAAGCTTCAAGACTTATAATGCACCTTGGCTTGACAAAAGAAGATTATATCACGATGCGACTTAGAGCAAAAGAAAAATGGGTCAATATCTATCCTTCATATCATATGATAGCAGAGGCAAAAAGAATGTGTTATCCTGTAAATGTTAGAATAACTGAAAACGAAGCTGTTGTGCCACTGCTTGATCTGCTAATTCATACTTCACAACGTTTGGTACAAGTCCAGGCTGATATAATTTTGCAGAATATGTCAGATGACTGTGATACCATCGAAATCTACTATAAATGGGGCCTAGATGGTAGCGGTAGACATAGTGTTTATAAACAAAATTTCGCGAATAATTCATAATATTGTGTACGATTGTGCCACTACAAATGTCTGACTTTGGTAATAACCAAAAAATATATTGGCAGAACTCGACACCGTCTTCGACAAGGTATTGTCGTCCAATTGAGTTCAAAATACAAAAAGAAAATGCCCAACACGTTAAAGAAATGTATAGCAGATTACAAGCACAAATATTACAACTGGACCCCACATTATTCGTTTTAGGTAACAACGAAATTAAATTTAAACATACGTTTTAGGTAATGGGGAAACTAAATTTAAACATATCTATATATGTACGATGGTGGACGGAAAGACTGTCAATATTTTGACTGATACGGCAAGTTCTCAAGCGTGCAATGTTTGTAAGGCTACACCTAAAAATTTTAACAATCTAGAGGAACAAAAGAACAGAGTGTGTGCTGAAGACACCTTCAAATATAGTATTTCTATACTACACGCACATCTTAGATGCTATGAATATTTACTTCATATAGCATATAAATTGGATTTACAGCAGTGGCAAGCAAGGGGTGAAAATGCAAAATCACAAGTAAAGGAAAGAAAAAGTAAAATAGCGACTCAGTTTTATAACAAAATGGGCCTGGTTGTTGAACAGCCAAAACAAGATGGGGGAAATAGCAAAGATGGAAACACAGCTGGCAAATTTTTTAAAAACTGCTTACTTCCCACATAACTGGAATCGATAAAGGATTAATAGAAAAATTTGCAATTATACTTTCCATCATTTCTTGTGGGCACTACATCAACGAGGAAAAGTTTAAAGAGTATTGCTTTGAAACAGCGCAAATGACTATCTCCCTTTATGGATGGTATAAAATGAGTGCCAGCGTTCACAAATTATTACTTCATGGAGCTGATATTATAAAATCGTTACCTTTGCCAGTAGGTCAACTTTCAGAAGATGTGATTGAGATAGGTCAAAAAGACTTTAAAACATTTAGATAATATTACGCAAGAAAAATTTCAAGAATCAACACCAATCGTGACATATTTAACTGGATGCTTGTATCCTCTGACCCTATTGTGTCGATTATGCGCAAAAAGTCGAAAAAAAATAAAACAGAATTTAATGAAGTTGTGTTAAGTATATTGAGACTGCCTACCTTCTATGGTGGTGATGAGGAAGGTAATGAAAATCGGGAGTCTGATGATGATAGTGATGATGATGAAAAGGATAATGAGGATGTGGATGTAGAATAATATTTTACTAAAAATTGTACCTTATGTTCATAATATACTAATTTTTAATATAACAATTTGAAGATGCAATTATTTTCTTTTAAATAAAATACATTTATTTTTTTTTCTGAATATATTTAAATAAAATACATTTATTTTCTTTAAAATAAAAACTAACCTTAATTATGCGTTTTTCTAAAATATAAATATTAAGTAGACTCCACATAAGCATTTCTTATCATATTATCGCATAAAATCATATTTTATATTTTTGTCTTTCTAAAATAATATTTTGTCCTTATGTGTGACGTAGAAAACCATTTTTCCAAAATAATTGTTGTATTGTTTGATGTAACTTAATTACATTTAGATAAGTGATATTGTAATTTACAGTGCTTACAACGGCATAAAACATCAATAGGTCGAAGATCAGAGAGGAATATGATGAAACACCTTTCATATTTTTTACTAAGCAACTTTCAGCTGAGTAAAAATATTTGATTGAATAAAAATGTTATTTATCCCCTAAATATTTTTAAACCGTTTTTGAAAAAAAAACGACCTTTTATGAAACACTGCAGTTCTTCACAACAATAAGCATAAACTGGCATATTTTAGAATTGAATTACTTTCTTTCTGTTAGGTAGGACTCGATGAGCTCTTTCGAAAAGGTTCAATTGAATATAAAATTTCAATTTGACTTTTTTCAAAGACATCAACAAGCTCTGTCTAAAAAATTGAAATTTAATTTTTAGATATCCCAATTACATCCATTTAATGTAGTTATGAGTGCAGTGTTTAATAAAATGTTATTTTTTGAAAATCTTCAATTTTTAAAAATATTAAAAAGTACTATTTTGCTTAAGGATATCCAGGGCAGAAGAAAAAAGAAGGTGCAGGGAAATATTGATGTGACCATCACTTCTACTTATTATCTTTTTAAACTGTTCTAAGCCCCTCAAGTTAGCTTATCAAGCGCCCAAATATAATTATGGTGCTATACAAGCGATACCAAAATTATGTCTAGAAAGTTTTTCTCACATTCTAGATTTAAAATTTGGTTAAATAAACTAGCATTACTTTTGCTTGGTCTGTGCTTGGGCATGCATCACATTTTTTCGATCCTCTACCTAAAGATGGACCCACGTCCTAAATAAATGAGTATTTCTACGAATATTAATAACAAACAAAAATAATATCTAAACATCATTTATTCGTAGAATTTCTGTTAATACAAAATTACAGTTAAATTTTTTTTTGGCAATTTACTGCACTAGATATTAATATAAAAACTATTGTTTAAATTCTAAAATCCAAAGCAATCAGAAATTACTATTAATATTATAATTCTTTTAGTATTAAACGTAAATTAATATTTATATGTATGGAAGGTTCTGAGGGTATTTAAGAGCTTGAATATTTCTATAATTAAGACAACGACTGCCGCACCATCCCCACAGCTCTATTTGTCAATGGGTATTTAGGTAATTGATTAAAAACTAATATGATTACAAATTCTAAAATATAGTTCAATTCTTTCTTGTAATTCAATTACATTTTAATTACTGTTACATTTTTGAGCTGAAATGCTGTTATGATTACTTTTGGAACAAATGTAATTAGATCATTTAATGATGACAATTACAATAATTACTGCCTAGCTCTATTAACTGGAATCTATCAACTGCACTGAAAAAATGTAGGTACCGATTGTTTCAATTATAGCAAATAATTTATCGAGTTATTCGTTACTTGAAGGTAATTCATTATCACTAGTATAATAAATAAACAAACTATGTTTGTTTAGTAATTTCCACTAATTTATTTCAGTTTGACAGCTGGTTCGACACCCTGTGTCTTTTTCAAAAACCAACTCAAGACTGATACTAAAACTGGAATTTTTAACAATAATAAAATAGTTAAGTGTCTACATACTTAACCCACACAGACCTTAGATATAAAGGTTCAACAATGGGGAGCCGTTTAAGTCCGTTTGGTCGTTCAGTAAGATATTTCGGTTATTCCTCTTATTAATTTCTAGACTTTCCAAAGTAATTTAACTTGTAACTTTTGTTGGCTGAATGCAACATTTTAAATTAATTGCTAAAATTGTGACTTATCTCTTGAAAGTGTTTTGCATAATTAGAATCTGTTTTTTGTTTGATGTGTGATGTTTTGTGTACTTTTATACGTTTATAAAAGGATCTACCACACACTTTAATTCATATACCCCAGATGTTTGATCCTTATTTGTATTAGACTTCTTATTCATAATATATCTACCTAACATAATGTTTGTACAAAAAGCTACTCTACGATTTGTTTTTTTAAGATATTTCTCTATTTTAGTAGCGCTAATTTTTCTCGTATATATTAATGTGCTAAATTTAATATTTTTGTAATAAAATTAGGATAAACCAAATTGATTGATTTTTTTATTTTCAATTTTGCCTATTACGTCATAACCCTTATTAACTACAATCTGTTTTATAATATTCTTTGTTATAATTTTCTTTTGAAGGAGGTACATTAATTAAACGATGCACAAAACTATGAAAAGCTGCCATCTTATGTGTGAATGGGTGGTTTGATGTGTGTATGGACTTATTTTATTCTAATTCTAAAGTAAATCTTATGTTTTTATGTAATTTATCAATAGAATTTAGAAAGAGGTTAAGTTGTCTCTCTGTGCCAAAAACAAGCCAAAATATCAACATATCTGTACCAATAAATAAATTTGTCTCTTGCAGAGCTATTATTTATTATTTGTTCTAAGTCATCAAGAAATATTTCAGCTAAAATAGGACATAACGGGTTACCCATTATTAAACCTTTTTTACTTAAAAAGATTGAGCCATTATAATTTTTATCTAAGCACACTCCCAACCAATCTGATATATCATTCTTAACAATAGGGTTAACTCTGTGTCGAAACAGCTGTGAAACTGAAATACATTTGTGAAAATTACTAAACAAAAAAAGTTTGTTTATTTATTATACCAGGGCTTATATTACCATGTGCCTTACATAATACAGAACACAGAAACAGTCCCATGCATTTCTAAATCTCAACATAAATTTGAATTTCACAGACTAAGCCAGCCAATAAAATAAGAATTTTTAGGAGAACAAAAACCAAAAAATGAATACGCAAATTTATCAAACCAAATAAAACATTTTTTATCTTCATATGTACTATTTTTAAACGCGTAGGAGTATCTGCCCACGCGAATAAAGCATTCTTTTACAGAAATTATAATTAAAGCAGCTAAAGACTTAAAACTCTTATATTTCTCGTTTTGCCTCGAGCAAATCCACCGCAAGAGAGTCGAGGTAAAAAACGCCGTATTTTGCAGAACGGCGAACAATATAATCGGCTAAAACTAGAGGAAAAGAGAGAGAGCGAGAGGGATTCTGGCAGTTATTAGAGCTTTTATTTAATAGTAACTAGAGCCACGTATGCACAAAACTGTGTGCGCTCATTGTTACAAGACACATAAAATGTTCATTTCATACCAGCGCAAATATTTTGACCCATTGTTCGGACTAATCATTCCTGGGCGTGTAATATACAAGCGTACTGCTGTTCGATGTCAGTGGCGTATCAATTTTTAGTAATTGGTTGCTATTTATGACTTAATTTTTATATTCTAGAAGCAAGCTAAAACACAAAGAAATAATCGTTGGTAAAATTTCTTACCCAGGCGTGTAATACGATTTAAACACTCTGGTGTTTACATTGCCAAAACGGTTATTATGCGTGAATAATGATTTTGATTTGTAGTCACAGCTTATTTTGCGCCTCAATAGATCAACTGTAAAGTCGTGCTAATGTAAACACGGCTTAAGTGTCAGTAAAGCCATGAAAGAAATACCATAAAATAATGTCATATATGCTTTGTATATTTTTTGTAAATGTCAAAAAACTATGTTACTAAACTATTTGTCGTGCCCACCTTTAATGCTAGTATTATTAGAAATTGTAATAACACCAGTTCTAACAAGAAATACATTATCTATCCATTAAAGATTACCAGCACACCAAGAAGTATTTAAAAGGAAATCAAGAGTTAATTCTCATGAAATCAGACATTAAGGTTTAAAAGCAAACAAATCTTCTAAATCTAAAATAGATTGATATCTTATCGGAAACTGAAGCAAAGAAGTCCAAGAAGCACACTTATTAGCTCAACCTTTGAGTTCAAATTGAAAAACTCTTATGAGTTTCTATCCTTTTCAAAAACAATAACTCTACCGCAGGATCACGTACTAATATCAATATTATTAATAAAAAATGGCTTAATATTCCGACATTTACATACGTACTAAAGTCCTTATGTTGACTTTCTTTTTCAGTCAAGTTAGTTGTTGTTCGATGGTAAATTCTATTCCCAAATTGAGGGAAAGCACTTGATGGGCAATCCAAGAAGCCCAGTCCTGGCAAATCTTATAATGAATGACTTGATTTAAACAATTTCTGACAGTTTACCTTTTAGTTTAGGTTTTACAAGGCTCTATGTGGATGATACTTTGGCCCTGGAAACTGAATCGAATAGTAAAATTGAATTTCTAGATACCGTGGTCTACAGACAACCAAATTGACATGTTTTGACTAAATGGTGCATAAAACCAACCGGCTCTGGTAGACTACTAAATTTTAATTCAAACCATTCCATTTCGCAAAAAAATGTAATGTGAAAATTTATTATGCATGTCTCATAAGTCGTTTTATAATGGCAATTTGATTAAAATTAAAAATGTTTTTCTAAATAATTATTATCCATTTAATTTCATAAATTAAATTATTACTAGATATAGAGAAAATGCGAGTATAAAAGGAACATTAATAGCCATAAACAATAACCAAGTTTTCTTTTATACCTGGTTTGTCCACTAAAATCCAGATGTTTCTCAAGGATACTAACAATCAATGTAAATTTGTATTTTATGATATTAAAACGGTCAATCATTTAGGCTACCTAGTGAGTATGAGTTAAGTGTAATTTATGGCATGTTCCCAATTCCAGAATACATATTACGATGTTTATATTAACGACTGGAAAGAATTCAGGGCTTATTTGCTTCGATTTGGCGGTCACCTTATAGAGCTACATAAATATATGTACACTCAAATGAAATACAAAAGCATGCAGACCGCGTGAGGTACTGGTAAGTCAAACATTGTGATTTATGTGTGTATTAATGTTTTCAATTATTATTGCTACTAATTATGGGGTTAAGTACAATTTTTGACGTTAGATAGGTTTCTTCTAGTGAGACCAAATGTAATGTGTCTTCTTTTCTTATATTATAGGCTCTTGAGAAAGAGTAATTACCCACGAAACATTGGGACTGAAAAGACCACAATGGTTTTATTTGCCCGCCCTCTTCCCACTATAAATCTCATCATTAACTGGCGCATAAGGTGCTATATAAATTACATTGTACTTAATTAGTTGGAAGAATGCTTTGAAAACCAGTGAAGCTTGTCAATCTATAAAGGTGGTATATTAAACCTCTTTAAGGATTTAAACTTTGTTCGTTTAGAGGAGTTCCTAAAATAGACATGTGCTATTATTAATTATTTTCACGAGAGTACAAGATTATATCAATGATTTAGCTAGTGCAATGGATAACAGGGACGTCCCGAGACCGTTGAAGGTAAAAAAATGCAGCTGACAACTAAAAAAATAGGTATTTGAGCCAACCATCGCCGACAACAAAAAAAGAAATTTATACATTTTTAATTTCGGGATAATTTCAATTTATTCATATTTTGATTTTTCTGAACTTAGAGAAGCTAATTTCCCAACCCAAACATCTTTGACTCCCCCAACCCCCAATACTTGCGTACCTGTTGGTTAAATATTAGACAACAAAATATCGCTGATAATGAGTGATCCTTATTTATTACAATATTATAGTAATTTCCATTGCATGGTTAGTAAATAATCCTTACTAAAATTACAAAAAGGGAGCTATCTCCGGAACACAAAAAGAGACAGAAAATTAACATTTGGAAGTTCTTCTAGACTAAAAATATTCTTCTAGAGAAGATAATACCATGTCGATTTGAAAAATGGCTAAAACTACTTTGAAATTAAAAAAAAAAGGCGTAGTACTGAGAAATAGGCCGATGAGAGATTGAAAATATAGTTATCACAATTCTGTCTAAAAGTTCATATAAAAAAAGTTTAATTTACTCGAAACTACTACATAGTCATTTGGTAACACATCTATACTGTCTTTTCAAACATTTGTATTGGGTACAGTTTTTGTTCCACCATATTGGATTCCTACCAATATTTTACCAGTTTCTACCTATGCCACACTTGATGTTTAGTTATAATTTAAAACAAATTGGATAAGTACTTTTTACATTGTCACACACCGCCATTTTGTTCTATCATGTTGAATTCAGTTTATCCCTGTATCAAATTTATTTTTTCTGCAAAATTTAAATTCAATGGAATTGTATACAATACTTTACACTACTCCATCATGGACTAATTGGGCAAAGGATCCATAATTTTAATAACAGGTTAGGAAAAAATATTTTAAACTTAGGATAAAGGTAATTTTCTGTGAGCTAAAAACTTCAAAAGATCATTTTTGTAATATTACTTTTCAACTCTCTAATATATTGCCTGCATACATTTTGCGTTGATATGATACATTGCAAACTATTAGGTATAATAAACGTTTTAATAGTACACTACTCAAAACGAAAAAGGAGCCCCTTCTTTCTTTTAGTATATTTTGTTTGTGCCACCAAGTACAAAAATAGAAGTTTGTGTACACTTAGTACACACATTCCAGTTTAAATATTTGTAGCAATATCAACAATTCTTTTATTGCAACAAAAAAAAATTAGGAATGTAAATTTTATCACCAAAAGAGAAATGTGTTATCATTTTACTTGTTTAATTTTGAGTCAAATGTGATAGAATTAAAATGAATGTTGATGGGCTTGGTAGACGACAAAGGCGTAGAGTGTATTTAACGGAGATTCAGATTGCTAGGGTGATCACGCTAATTCAAGAGGGTCACTCAAGACGCCAAGTAGCTGGAATGTTGAATGTCAGTCGAAGTGCCATAAACAGGGCCTGGAGAAGGTATGAAATTTTTGGAATCATTAGAAGACAACCTTACCCGCATCGTGCAAGGGCAACATCCGAGAGAGAAGACCGTTTAATACGGAGGTGGGCCACTAGAGTACGCACAACTACCGCTACAACCCTCCAAAATCTGCTGGTTGAGAGCACAGGAACCAGAATAAGTACCCAAACCATACGTAACAGGCTTCACGAACGTCAGATTCGTGCAAGAAGAACAGCTAAAGTACCACCGTTAACCCCAGAGCACCGAAGAGCAAGAAGATTGTTCGCTGAAGAACATGTAAATTGGAACTTGGAGCAGTGGAGCAATGTGCTGTTCACTGACGAATCGAGATTCTCTTTGAATCACATCGATGGACGAGTTCGAGTCTGGAGACGCCCGGGTGAACGTTATTTAGACTGCACGGTGGAAGAAAAGTTTCCATTTGGAGGAGGGTCCATAATGGTTTGGGGTGGGATAACTTTGAATGGGCGAACCGAGCTGGTGGTTATTCGCGGGGGGTCTTTAACGGCACGTAGGTACATAGATGAAGTTCTAGAACCACATGTGGTACCTTTTGCCGATAATTTTGGCCCAGAATTTATTCTGCAACAAGACAATGCCCAGCCACACACCGCCAGAATAGTGCAAAATTACCTCAATGCCCACAATATTGAGGTTATGGTTTGGCCCGCTCGTAGTCCAGACCTCAATGCAATCGAAGCACACTTGGGAAGCGATTGAACAACCGTCAGCCAATAAGGAACCTGGAACACCTAGAAGAAATCCTCCTGGAAGAGTGGGAGCAGCTATCTCCTCAAATTATTTGAAATTTAATTGAAAGTATGCCCCGTCGTTGTGAAGAAGTTATACGAGTTAGAGGAGGCCATACACGATATTAAATTTTGACTTTGCCTCATTTTTTTTAATGTTTTCATTAAAACAATAAATAGCTTAACCACGCATCTCTGCATTTTTCTTTTTCCCTGCAAGCATCACAATCAGATTACAAAAAAAATTACTAAATTTTTAGAGAGCATAGTCTAATATATTACAATAAAAAAAGAATTGTATAAAAAACTATTCAAAAATATATATAACCACATTTTTAACAGTGGCTCCTTTTTCGTTTTGAGTAGTGTATTAAAAAAACTAACCGCAATAAGCTCGGCAAACTCAAATTACAAATTAAAAAATGTATTTTAACACAACAAAAATGGTTTAGAACCTAACCAACCATTTTTTGTACTCAAAATTGGAAACACATTTAAAACTAAATGAGGAGTGGAATATTGTATATCAGATACCCTGCTCAAATTGTAACTTGTCTTATATAAGTCAAACATCAAGAAGTCTCAAGGGTCGTATTATATCATACAAAAGTAACTGCCACATGAGTATTATATAAGCAAATGTGGCTTGGCAGACCACTCTTTAAGTTTAAACCATATCATTGATTGGTGGGGAGTTCGTATCTTGGCCAAAGTCGCCCCTTGTCATAAGAGATTTTTTCTTGAAATGGTTCATATAAACATAGAACCTTTAAGAACATAAAAAAAAGCGACACCCAAAAAGAAAAAGATAAATACATGGCAGTCTGAGATCACTCAGCATAAATGAGTAGCTTATGTTACATAATTTATTATTATTTTCATATTATTATTACATTAGACCTCAACCACTTTTATACTTGGTCTAACGTATATTAGTACATGGAACGCATTAACACGTATTGGCCGAAACTACGATCCGACAAGGTTCATCTAATAGAAAGGCGCGTCTTTTCACTGACCGTCAATTCATATATTATTGTTATTTTTTTCATTCATGCACTTAGCTGAGTAACTTTGCCTTTGTCTAACTTTAGTTCCGTATCGTGTTTCCTGCAAGTTATTTCTTTCTTCTTAGTAAACAATGCCGATCCACCTTTTTTACATAAAACATGTTTCCACACATTTCTAAAATTCAAATAATACTTTAATTTTAAAAAGTAATTTTAACAACAATATTACTTAGATTAATTGAGGAATTTGTCCATATATTGTAATATTACCTGTTTTCATTATGAATCCAAATTTGGTGATTCTTTTTGCCATATAATATTTTGTTATTAGCTTAACTTACATACCTTTGAAATTCCTTATAGTTTGTCCTGAGGAAGAGTAAAATAATATACTCGAAAGCTTGACTATACAGTTTTTTTCATTTCATCCTAGGGCACTTTTAAAAGACTGAAACCCCACTACCAGTTCAGGATATTTCTTCACTACCCTTTCTTCTCTCTCTCTCTCTCTCTCTCTCTATATATATATATATATATATATATATATATATATATATATATATATATATATATAATTGGCCAACTATAGACACGTTTTAAGGTCTTCATCAGTACAGTCAACTAGTTCAGAGACGAGTACAACTAGCGTCACAACCTAAATAACAAAACCACACCAGAGTTACCAACAGGAACAAAACCGACATTTGTGGTTAGCAAGACAACATCCGAAATCTTCGCCGGACATACTTTATTATCACGGAGCAGCATATAGCCACCTGTGGCAAAACTCAAGAGCAATTAAATCGAAAATAGAAAAACATTTCATCGCGTCAAGAACTATTATAGAGTAGAAAAAGGATTTAAACCGCTAAAGCACATTGAAATTTGACCAACTACAGACACCTGTTTCTGGCTTAAGTGAATTTCAATGTGCTTTAGCGGTCTTCCCAAAAAATACTTTTTCTTTTATATAAGAGTTCTTGTTAATTTGTTTTCTTTAGTCAGAAACACGTTTCTCTACTATATATATATACTTATGTTTACTTTATTCATATTTATCAGATACAACTATACTTACCCCCACTCGAAATTATATGCATAATACCCGTATACTGAAATCGTTTGATGCCATTTTCTGGCTTTAAGCCAGTGTAATTAAAAAAGAATTATATAAAAAATAAAATGTTTTTTCTATATAGTGGACAATGTTCAGAGAAATAGCTATGCTCTTTAATAAGGAAAAAATTATTTTGAAAATTGACAATCCCACTTTCAGAATTAATCCAGCGCCACCACTGCTATTTTGCTGATATTAATTAGGGGTTTGTTATTATTCACTCAGTGGGGTGTACAGAAACTCGTGTTAAGTAAGCAGAATTTATAATTACTTGGCGGATATTAAATTCTCCTGATGAAAAATCCAGAAATAACTTTTTCTGTCAGTTTCCTTCCAGTTCTTTTGTTCTCAAGCTTACACCCTAATGAAGCACTTTTATGAGAACAAACCTTAATCATACTCACTTATTACGTTATCATATTTGATAGAAAAAATTAAGTAACCAGAGTGAACTAGCATAGAGAGCTACTTTTACAAACTAATATCCGAAACTATATACTCCAGAGTTGATTTGCGTTGGTCTGATCACGGAAGATAATTAATGTCAATCTCTGTCGAGTACGGCTAGCAGTCGTGGGTGGCAGTAGTACTACTACGATCCATAAATGTACCGTCAAGCGTGAATGCCAAGTATAATACAAAGCACGGAGCCATTGTGACAACCATGATATAATATAGGAATACCGGTCTTTATTGCCTGTTAAAATATTTAAAAAAATGTTGAATTGGCACCCAAAACTATCCTGTTATAAATTTTTACTTTAATCAAGGAACAGTATTTTTGCAATTTGTAGCAATAAATTAACTAAAAATTATTGAATTATAAAAAATATTTTGTTTTTAGAATCACCGCCGTATCTTCTTTTTTAGAAAAAATACTGTTTTATAAATAAACTGATGTTTTTACTGCAATAAAACAATCAAAGCAATAAAAAGACTGGCACTTATAGATAAAATTTTTTATAAGCACTAATCAAAATTTGAATTTAAATTTTATAGGCAAGAACTAAAATTAAACGAGTGTTTCACCCTCTGACTCTTATTACGCCTTGGCATGCTTTCTATAAGCCCTGCAATTGAATGTTGTGATATGTTATCCCATTCTTTAACCAATGGTTCTGCAAGTTCCACTAAACTTGCGAGTACATGTAGACGACTGCTCTATGCTTACCAAGCTGATCTCACAAATGTACATTCGGATTTAATTCCGAGCTCCTAGCTGGGCATGGTAAAAGATTTATACCCATCTCGTCCAAATACGAGCAATATGGGGCCGCGCACTATATTGCATAGAAAGAAAATAATCTTCTATAAAATGTATATTGTTAATTTATGGCATGTTCCAAAGTTATTTCTAACTTGATAACCAAAAACTGATAAAGTCATTTTAGTTTTTTGGCAAATCTTTTTATTATACATTATATGTTTATAGTATTTTTTTCGTATTTATGCAATTTAATCTATATATATATATATATATATATATATATATATATATATATATATATATATATATATATATATATATATATATATATATATATATATATATATATATATATATATAGATATATATAGGCGAATATCAGCAGCAAGAGTGGAAGAGTATAAACAACCTCAGCTCTGTTCCTACAACATCAGGAAACGGACCACACAATAAATTTCGATGGGTATAGGGAGATTGCCAATATGGAACGTTATAAGATAGGTACTCTTTTGAAGTCTACTCAAAAAAACTCACATTTTGGGAATGTGTAAAATGTTATTTTTTACTTTTTAGTGTTTGAAGTCGATGAGATATTTTTTTATATAAAAATTTTCAGTATAATTTTATACCTAAACTAACTAAAGTAGTAATCAAAAATTGACTGCACTAAGAATACAAATGCATTGTCTTTGAAAGGTACCTACAAGTATATTTGGAAAAATACTGAATTTAGCCTATTGAATTACCTTCCAGTATCAAACAATATGTATGTAAATTTGGTTGGTTCAAAATTTTACCCTAACCCTCAGCCTTGTATATCTAACTAATATTTATTACTTTTACACTCCTTAGGAATAACTAAATATGTCTTCCTATATTTTAAAGAAAAATCCTAATTTATTTTATATTTCTATAAGATGCCATTTTTCCGCTATTGTCCACTGGGAAATCATTACAAGTCATCAAAAGTAGAAACGGAACTTAATTGCCAAGACCCTGCTCATATCTTTGCTTCAGAAAGATGAAAAATGATCATAAAATCCTTTTTAAAAAGACAGAATGACATTAGCAAACGTTTTTATGGCCCCGTCAAATCTGCTAACTTTCTATAAATAATTTTTCTCCTTTCCTGTGTGTATCGTGTAAAGTCTCATAAAGTCCATGAAAATAATAAAGTGGGGCCCGTTTTCCATAAAAAAGAGACGTAAAAATGATATTGATGTAATTCAGAACATGGCAAGATGGATTCCTCCATTTAATGAATATCTGGTAATGAAGTTTATTTGGGAATAAAGCGTTTCATGTTGGGATATTTATATTTAATAAACTGGACGTTACCTACTTAATATAACATTTTAGTTTAATCTGTTATCGATCTATGGATATATACAGTTTTGACTTAAAAACGTAAAAATTGCTTGTATGGATAAGCGTTTGTATTTTAAGGTAATTTAATAAAAAAATATAAAAAATAAAACACTGAAAATTTAAAAAAATTTTCTTTATTTTATTTTAAAAATCTGACTTCATGAAACCGGCTTCAAACTAATCCCTAATTACTAATTACAACATAAAAAAGACATTTATTTGTTGAGTGTCTTAATATCTAAGGTCTCAAGTATAATATTGAACCGATTATACCTAACGATTTAACCTCATCCATAGCAACAATATTCCGCTTGGTGTTAGTAGAAGCCTTAAAAAGACATTACACAAATTATGCATATCTATAATTATCCAGTAATCAGGGGGTTAAGGACATGGCAAATACTAAAGTACACTAATTTATGTGTAAATAGTATCTTTTAAGCAGCTATTAAAAATGTGCTCACATGTAGGCCGACTGGTTCATAAAAAAAAATAGCTACAGAAACGCTGTTTCTGTCCAATATCTTCCAAAATATTGCAGATAGAACAATATTTTTTTCCTAGAAATGTAGGACAGATCATGACCTACAACAAAAGGTTATAATAATTTTTTTCAAAAATGTGTAGTCGAGATAAATTAATTTATCATTGAAAGAGTCCGTTACTTTGTGACAGTACATTTTAAAAAATAAATGCGTGACTGCAGTTTCGTACTACTAGTACATATTCCAACGCAATGAAGATATTTACAATCAAGTTAGGTATGTACACAGACAAAAATTCTTAAGAGTATGATGGGGGGAAACTGGCAGTACTTTTTTTAGGGTCAAAAAGTTCTAATAGAGTGGTATTTCTAACATCTGTTCGTGAATCTAAAAGGTTAACATTTGGGTCTTTATGATGTTATAAATTTCAATTGCTTCTAAACAATGGAATTTGCGACTTTCTTGTTTATAATGTAATACATCTAATGTATTTATGTCAGGGAATGTATGTGCAAAAATAAAATATCTGACATTTAACAAAGAAAAATTTGTGTTTTCGTTTAGTTTTCATTGATTTAGTGTGTTAGTGGCTACATAACATAACTTCAAAAAACTAATTTTTTTCAAACTCAATTTTCTCAGAAACTTCCACTTTTTATTAGATTGATGTGACTTCATAAAAACACGTGGAATAAAGTGTTATTTTTTAGTTTCTTTTTAGGTCGGATTTTCTTTATAAAAGTTTTTATTTCACCTTTTTTAGGTCTTAGTTTTATTGTAAAGGTCAATGTTTTGAAACCTAAACCAAGGTTAAAATTTTCGAAGACCCAAAAAAAATAATAAGCACTGAGATCTATTGCATATAAAATTATGCACTTATAATAACTAATATTATACATAAGGCGCCATCAATACATATTTACAAAGCATTACAAATTGCAATAATTAATATGGTCAGTACAATTAAACCTCTAGTCTCTAAATACTCCGAAAAAAATATTTTATATTATATATAATAAAATAAATTTTTATGTATGTATTATATATAAAAATATCATACACTATTGGCACGAGATATGGTTTGTGCCTAGGTATTTATTATTTTCAACATTTATTAAGATTTATTGAAACCGAAATAACCTTACTAGAAAATAGAGTCTCAACCGCTCTAGGACGGGGCATTGTACACTTTTTGTTTAGCATTTCAAAGTTATCACTGAAACTGATACACATAAAATAATAAAAATGCTATTCCACCATTTTTTTTATTATGATTGATATGATGGTCCTCAGCATTGTCCTGAATAATCCTAATGTGTTTTTCATTATTTTCAGTAGCTTTCAGAATCTGGATGATTTTGTTATGTTGGATTCGATCAAATGCTTTTTCAAAATCAATAAAGCATAAGTGGATGTCACAGCTAACATCTCTTCTTTACATATGAACCTAGTTATTAAAAGGGGCTTTTCTGGAGCATAGCTCATTACGAATTATTAGTGTTACTAATCTGTTCTTTGATTTTTCGATGGATTCTATGATGTATTATTATATGTAGAATTATGTATTATTTTCAAAGAAATTGTGATAGTTTTTTAGGTGATCTTAGCCAATCCTCTGGAATGATTTTTGTATTATATATTTTATTAAAAACTTGAGTATGATTATCTACCCTTGCCTTTCTAACAGTTTTAGTATTTCTGTTGAAATTTCAGCTTGACCTATTCATTTTCTATTTTTAGCTCTATGTAACGCCTTTTTTATTTCATCCGGTATAATAGAGGGTCCAGAACCTGAATTTACTAATCTATGAATGTCCCAATCTACGATCTTTAAAGAGATCTTTGATGTATTTTCTCCATGTTTTAAGTTTCTGTTCTATATTTCCTATGATAGTTCCATCTTCATCAGCTAGTTTTGAGGAAATTATATCTTTGTATAAATCAGCAGCTTCTTTAACTTTTTTGTGCATATTAAATGTATCATATTTTTTTACAGGTCTTCAATAATAGAATCTTTATTTAAATGCCAGATGGCTTTAGCTGATCTTATTTTTTTTATTAATTTCTGTGTCTCGAAGTATATATGTTCATTGTTGTTCTTGCACCCATGTCTTGCTTCCATAAGGTTAAGAATTCATTAATTCATTTAAATTTCCTTTTTTAGTAGCTTGGTTTTGGGTATTCTTGAGTTTAAAACTTATTTTACGTTTGTTTAAAATTTGTTCCATAGTTCTTTTACGTCTTTACTCTATCTACCTCCTGATGTGACTTTTAATGTTTCAGTTTTTATGTTCTATTTGTTTTGCAATTTTTTGCAGATCTGGGTTTTTAAATCAGTTAGAATTGAATTTGTTCTTCGTTATTTTTCTTTTAAGTTTCTTAAATTGAATTTGTATTCCTGCAATTCTTTTTTTGTAGTGTGTGTGAAATTGCGATTAAATGCTCTATTGTAGTTACTTTTGTTCAATGTTCAATCAAGGATGCTTTCTCTAAAAAAGTTCAACTTTCATTTTCAATGAGGATGCTTTCTTTAACAAAGTTCAACTTTCATTACAGTCTATATCTGAAGCTACTTGTCGTATTATCACGCGTCCATAACATCTAGATAGTGTGGGAAGTAACGTTCTGGCCGTCTCAAATACAATCGGTAATATACCGAAAGGAGGCAGGTAACTACATCTTATAAGAACATACGATCCCCACTGCCTCAAATGTAATTTGACATAATTATAATAAAACAGAGAATTCAAGCGTGTTCTAAGGTTTGACGATATACAGCTATATCTTTGGCGAATAAATGATCACACAATTTGCAAATACCGAATATGCGTGTATGATAATACCACACTCAAATATTTTCCATTATACAGGCTTAGGAACCACTTAGTTAATTTCATTTCAAACTATTCAATTCATCCATTCATAAGTTTGATGAAATCAAACAGCCAAATGTATTTAATGTTCCCTTCTAGATCAGTCGGTACTTTACTCCTACTTGAGCAACGTCGATACAAACAAATAGTTGCAACACTGCACTTTTGCACTTTCTTCAATGTTTTATTCTAACTCATCGGTTTTACTTGTAAGGGCGCTTCCATATAAAACGATATACTTAATATTTAAAAATACGAAAAGCGAGCCGGCACAAGTTTACGGTTTCAATAAAAGCCGGACCCATTCGAAAGGCCGGTCACGTTTCCAGTACATTTTGCTAATGCACCGTTTGCGTATGCAGCAGTAAGTGGTGTGTTTGACACGACGGAAGTGCACGGCCGCCCCCGATTTTGAAGGGACCGCTCGAGGATCGTAGCTCCGTTTAAATTTAATTTTTGTCTAATTTACATTCTAAAAATGTATGCCTACATTTTTAAACAAATGTGTATCATAGTTATACAAATTGTGCGAGATTATGTTCTTGAATTAAATTGATTAAAAACATGTTGATTCTTTGCATAATGTGTACCTAATTATTTTTGAATGTTTGTGCATATTTTTTTTTTAATAACAATTACATTTGAACTTAGAACGTTAACTCTATATTTATTGAGGAAAATAATACAGCCTTATAAATACTCAAGAACAATTACAAAGTTTTAAAACACTTAGGGCCCGCTGGTTAGCTGATATAGAGAATTTTTATGGCAGATTCAGTTTTTCAGTTCATTTCGAAAATGTAAGAACGAGGAAGGTAAGATGCAATAAATATTAAAATGGGCATCAACACAAGTTAAAATAAAATATATCTTCCCTGGCTCTTACACATTTTACTCGTGTGCCTATAAAAATCCTGAAACAAAAAATAAGACCGCTCTGAAAAAAAATATCTTTTAATTTAAAATTAAGGCAAATTACAATTAATAAATTTATAATTTATACAAGTAATTTGAAAATGAAATGAAATACTGTCTTTAAAGAAGTCTAAAAATTAGGATATAAGTTTGATAAAAAATACTCAAATAGTGAAAACTACAAAATTTCCTTGTGGATACTACTGCTATCTAAAGTTTACAAGAAAGCCACTCCTGTTAGACCTCGTTGCTCGGTTCTGTACTAAGAGTCTACTAGCTAACTTCTTGCGAAGCAGGGTTTCCAACGTCAGCCAGTTGAAGAATTTGTCTGAAAAAGAAGCAAAGTCAAAAGTGACGAATTTCTAGAATTAAAAAAGAACATGCCCAACTAAATATTGCTCGAGTTACATTTACAAAAATATATTAAAAGTATCTGTTTATCTTTTGATTTTCATTGCATTTTATGTTGCTATGATATTTATTTCTTCTTAAAAATTAATGAATCCTTTTGAAATTGGTTGTTCTCGCCTAAAATATAAAAATAACAATTTTGGGAAATTTGAAATGTTTTATTTCGCTATTATTTCCCTCGTCAATATCAAGAGTTGCAAACTTAAAGCAAAGGGTAGAATTTTAATCAAAAACCGTCGATGTTAAGTGACATTAGTGGCTATTGCTTCTGACTTTGGCGGTTTATGTTAAAAGATCCTATGTTCAGATTACTATATTTCACGTACTATAGCAGTTTGTACCACAACATATTCAAATTCAAATTCTATATTACAGAAAGTTTACATAATTTTTTTTTGTTTTGTTTAGTACACAAGTACCGAAACTAATACTAGTCATTTATTAATGATAAGTTTACAAATTAATAAGAAATTGGTAGTTGTCCTACTCTAAATCAAGGCGCTGCACGATGCATTCCCTAATTTGGGTTGTGGAACAGCCACCTTGGTTTCATATATGCGAGATTTAGCGGTTGGACTGCGATACTCTGAAGCAGATGACGGTGCGGACACATGTTTACAAGTTACTACAGATAAAAAAGAATATCAATAATAAAATGAAGTATTTAAAAAAAATTATTATAAAGATTGTTATTTTTTCTTCACGAATTTAATACGTAAACTAATGATAGATAATGTTTTTGTAATATATATTTTTGTCAAATTTTTAAATTTTGCTGGGTTCTTGAAATTTTTTTTAATGTTTTGGGGTAACAGGTTAAAGAATTTTGAACCGAAGTAGGTTACTTTCCTTTGTGTATGTGATTTTGTGTATAAACTAAGTGTGTAAACTTATATTTTTTCTCAACAAAAAGTAGACTTTTTTCAATTTTAGGTATATCTTTAAACAGCTATGAACAAACAATGCGCGGAGAGGAAGCAATTTAGCTTCCTTATATAAACAATCAGTTGAGTATCTTCTGTCATTCTTCATTATAATTTATATTATAGTATTTTGAACAGTAATCACACTACGTAATGCGTTATTAAAACCACCACCCCCTACCATTATATAATATGGCTGCATTGAGGAGTAAAGCCAATATTAATCTAAAGGAATCTTCTTCCTGGTTTAGGAAAAACAAACTATGGTTAATCAGGCGAAAACTGTCTGTATGCAAATTAAAACCGTAAGCAAAATATCATGTGGTCTCATTTTTGCTTTAGATGGAATTTTTGTTGATTCAATACATTTCTTGAGTGTCTACATTGATAGTGGCTTAACCTGGAATGGGCAAATTTCTAAGGTGTGTTTAAAAATCAGTAAGAGCTGCTCCTATGTTTTAAACTCTTTAAAGAATTATGGAACTCTTGAAACCCTTCTAAGTGTTTACTATGCCTTTGTCTATTCTTCAGTTCCTCACAATATTGTTGTATGGGGTCAGTCATCCGACATCAGTAGAGTATTTGTGGCACAGAAACGGGTTTTTCGGATTATGGATTCCCATATGAAATATAAACAATTACATATTTTGGACCAATATCTAACAGAACTGCAAATATTTTAAGAAGAAATGAAAATACTAAAAATTCTTATTTTTCGACCGTCACAAAAACTCTCTAACTTCATTTTTAACATCAAAACAAAAATAAATAATAAGCACAAAACGTCTGGAGTATATAGATTAAAATGCGACGAATGCAATAGCTGCTATATAGAACAAACAGGGAGTAAATTCGATGTTAGATTCAAAGAGCATAGTGTCTCGTAAATTTAAAAAATAGATCTCTCATTTCGCCAACCATTTCTTAAAAATTTCACATACATTCCCTGACATAAATACATTAGATGTATTACATTATAAACAAGAAAGTCGCAAATTCCATTGTTTAGAAGCAATTTAAATTTATAACATCATAAAGACCCAAATGTTAACCTTTTAGATTCACGAACAGATGTTAGAAATACCACTCTATTAGAACTTTTTGACCATAAAAAATGTACTGCCAGTTTCCCCCCATCATACTCTTAAGAATTTTTGTCTGTGTACATACCTAACTTGATTGTAAATATCTTCATTGCGTTGGAATATGTACTAGTAGTACGAAACTGCAGTCACGCCTAGTGCAAAAATAAAATATCTGACATTTAACAAAGAAAAATTTGTGTTTTCGTTTAGTTTTCATTGATTTAGTGTGTTAGTGGCTACATAACATAACCTCAAAAAACTAATTTTTTTCAAACTCAATTTTCTCAGAAACTTCCACTTTTTATTAGATTGATGTGACTTCATAAAAACACGTGGAATAAAGTGTTATTTTTTAGTTTCTTTTTAGGTCGGATTTTCTTTATAAAAGTTTTTATTTCATCTTTTTTAGTTCTTAGTTTTATTGTAAAGGTCAATGTTTTGAAACCTAAACCAAGGTTAAAATTTTCGAAGACCCAAAAAAAATAATAAGCACTGAGATCTATTGCATATAAAATTATGCACTTATAATAACTAATATTATACATAAGGCGCCATCAATACATATTTACAAAGCATTACAAATTGCAATAATTAATATCGTCAGTACAATTAAACCTCTAGTCCCTAAATACTCCGAAAAAAATATTTTATATTATATATAATAAAATAAATTTTTATGTATGTATTATATATAAAAATATCATACACTATTGGCACGTGATATGGTTTGTGCCTAGGTATTTATTATTTTCAACATTTATTAAGATTTATTGAAACCGAAATAACCTTACTAGAAAATAGAGTCTCAACCGCTCTAGGACGGGGCATTGTACACTTTTTGTTTAGCATTTCAAAGTTATCACTGAAACTGATACACATAAAATAATAAAAATGCTATTCCACCATTTTTTTTATTATGATTGATATGATGGTCCTCAGCATTGTCCTGAATAATCCTAATGTGTTTTTCATTATTTTCAGTAGCTTTCAGAATCTGGATGATTTTGTTATGTTGGATTCGATCAAATGCTTTTTCAAAATCAATAAAGCATAAGTGGATGTCACAGCTAACATCTCTTCTTTACATATGAACCTAGTTATTAAAAGGGGCTTTTCTGGAGCATAGCTCATTACGAATTATTAGTGTTACTAATCTGTTCTTTGATTTTTCGATGGATTCTATGATGTATTATTATATGTAGAATTATGTATTATTTTCAAAGAAATTGTGATAGTTTTTTAGGTGATCTTAGCCAATCCTCTGGAATGATTTTTGTATTATATATTTTATTAAAAACTTGAGTATGATTATCTACCCTTGCCTTTCTAACAGTTTTAGTATTTCTGTTGAAATTTCAGCTTGACCTATTCATTTTCTATTTTTAGCTCTATGTAGCGCCTTTTTTATTTCATCCGGTATAATAGAGGGTCCAGAACCTGAATTTACTAATCTATGAATGTCCCAATCTACGATCTTTAAAGAGATCTTTGATGTATTTTCTCCATGTTTTAAGTTTCTGTTCTATATTTCCTATGATAGTTCCATCTTCATCAGCTAGTTTTGAGGAAATTCTATCTTTGTATAAATCAGCAGCTTCTTTAACTTTTTTGTGCATATTAAATGTATCATATTTTTTTACAGGTCTTCAATAATAGAATCTTTATTTAAATGCCAGATGGCTTTAGCTGATCTTATTTTTTTTATTAATTTCTGTGTCTCGAAGTATATATGTTCATTGTTGTTCTTGCACACATGTCTTGCTTCCATAAGGTTAAGAATTCATTAATTCATTTAAATTTCCTTTTTTAGTAGCTTGGTTTTGGGTATTCTTGAGTTTAAAACTTATTTTACGTTTGTTTAAAATTTGTTCCATAGTTCTTTTACGTCTTTACTCTATCTACCTCCTGATGTGACTTTTAATGTTTCAGTTTTTATGTTCTATTTATTTTGCAATTTTTTGCAGATCTGGGTTTTTAAATCAGTTAGAATTGAATTTGTTCTTCGTTATTTTTCTTTTAAGTTTCTTAAATTGAATTTGTATTCCTGCAATTCTTTTTTTGTAGTGTGTGTGAAATTGCGATTAAATGCTCTATTGTAGTTACTTTTGTTCAATGTTCAATCAAGGATGCTTTCTCTAAAAAAGTTCAACTTTCATTTTCAATGAGGATGCTTTCTTTAACAAAGTTCAACTTTCATTACAGTCTATATCTGAAGCTACTTGTCGTATTATCACGCGTCCATAACATCTAGATAGTGTGGGAAGTAACGTTCTGGCCGTCTCAAATACAATCGGTAATATACCGAAAAGAGGCAGGTAACTACATCTTATAAGAACATACGATCCCCACTGCCTCAAATGTAATTTGACATAATTATAATAAAACAGAGAATTCAAGCGTGTTCTAAGGTTTGACGATATACAGCTATATCTTTGGCGAATAAATGATCAGACAATTTGCAAATACCGAATATGCGTGTATGATAATACCACACTCAAATATTTTCCATTATACAGGCTTAGGAACCACTTAGTTAATTTCATTTCAAACTATTCAATTCATCCATTCATAAGTTTGATGAAATCAAACAGCCAAATGTATTTAATGTTCCCTTCTAGATCAGTCGGTACTTTACTCCTACTTGAGCAACGTCGATACAAACAAATAGTTGCAACACTGCACTTTTGCACTTTCTTCAATGTTTTATTCTAACTCATCGGTTTTACTTGTAAGGGCGCTTCCATATAAAACGATATACTTAATATTTAAAAATACGAAAAGCGAGCCGGCACAAGTTTACGGTTTCAATAAAAGCCGGACCCATTCGAAAGGCCGGTCACGTTTCCAGTACATTTTGCTAATGCACCGTTTGCGTATGCAGCAGTAAGTGGTGTGTTTGACACGACGGAAGTGCACGGCCGCCCCCGATTTTGAAGGGACCGCTCGAGGATCGGAGCTCCGTTTAAATTTAATTTTTGTCTAATTTACATTCTAAAAATGTATGCCTACATTTTTAAACAAATGTGTATCATAGTTATACAAATTGTGCGAGATTATGTTCTTGAATTAAATTGATTAAAAACATGTTGATTCTTTGCATAATGTGTACCTAATTATTTTTGAATGTTTGTGCATATTTTTTTTTAATAACAATTACATTTGAACTTAGAACGCTAACTCTATATTTATTGAGGAAAATAATACAGCCTTATAAATACTCAAGAACAATTACAAAGTTTTAAAACACTTAGGACCCGCTGGTTAGCTGATATAGAGAATTTTTATGGCAGATTCAGTTTTTCAGTTCATTTCGAAAATGTAAGAACGAGGAAGGTAAGATGCAATAAATATTAAAATGGGCATCAACACAAGTTAAAATAAAATATATCTTCCCTGGCTCTTACACATTTTACTCGTGTGCCTATAAAAATCCTGAAACAAAAAATAAGACCGCTCTGAAAAAAAATATCTTTTAATTTAAAATTAAGGCAAATTACAATTAATAAATTTATAATTTATACAAGTAATTTGAAAATGAAATGAAATACTGTCTTTAAAGAAGTCTAAAAATTAGGATATAAGTTTGATAAAAAATACTCAAATAGTGAAAACTACAAAATTTCCTTGTGGATACTACTGCTATCTAAAGTTTACAAGAAAGCCACTCCTGTTAGACCTCGTTGCTCGGTTCTGTACTAAGAGTCTACTAGCTAACTTCTTGCGAAGCAGGGTTTCCAACGTCAGCCAGTTGAAGAATTTGTCTGAAAAAGAAGCAAAGTCAAAAGTGACGAATTTCTAGAATTAAAAAAGAACATGCCCAACTAAATATTGCTCGAGTTACATTTACAAAAATATATTAAAAGTATCTGTTTATCTTTTGATTTTCATTGCATTTATGTTGCTATGATATTTATTTCTTCTTAAAAATTAATGAATCCTTTTGAAATTGGTTGTTCTCGCCTAAAATGTAAAAATAACAATTTTGGGAAATTTGAAATGTTTTATTTCGCTATTATTTCCCTCGTCAATATCAAGAGTTGCAAACTTAAAGCAAAGGGTAGAATTTTAATCAAAAACCGTCGATGTTAAGTGACATTAGTGGCTATTGCTTCTGACTTTGGCGGTTTATGTTAAAAGATCCTATGTTCAGATTACTATATTTCACGTACTATAGCTGTTTGTACCACAACATATTCAAATTCAAATTCTATATTACAGAAAGTTTACATAATTTTTTTTTGTTTTGTTTAGTACACAAGTACCGAAACTAATACTAGTCATTTATTAATGATAAGTTTACAAATTAATAAGAAATTGGTAGTTGTCCTACTCTAAATCAAGGCGCTGCACGATGCATTCCCTAATTTGGGTTGTGGAACAGCCACCTTGGTTTCATATATGCGAGATTTAGCGGTTGGACTGCGATACTCTGAAGCAGATGACGGTGCGGACACATATTTACAAGTTACTACAGATAAAAAAGAATATCAATAATAAAATGAAGTATTTAAAAAAAATTATTATAAAGATTGTTATTTTTTCTTCACGAATTTAATACGTAAACTAATGATAGATAATGTTCTTGTAATATATATTTTTGTCAAATTTTTAAATTTTGCTGGGTTCTTGAAATTTTTTTTAATGTTTTGGGGTAACAGGTTAAAGAATTTTGAACCGAAGTAGGTTACTTTCCTTTGTGAATGTGATTTTGTGTATAAACTAAGTGTGTAAACTTATATTTTTTCTCAACAAAAAGTAGACTTTTTTCAATTTTAGGTATATCTTTAAACAGCTATGAACAAACAATGCGCGGAGAGGAAGCAATTTAGCTTCCTTATATAAACAATCAGTTGAGTATCTTCTGTCATTCTTCATTATAATTTATATTATAGTATTTTGAACAGTAATCACACTACGTAATGCGTTATTAAAACCACCACCCCCTACCATTATATAATATGGCTGCATTGAGGAGTAAAGCCAATATTAATCTAAAGGAATCTTCTTCCTGGTTTAGGAAAAACAAACTATGATTAATCAGGCGAAAACTGTCTGTATGCAAATTAAAACCGTAAGCAAAATATCATGTGGTCTCATTTTTGCTTTAGATGGAATTTTTGTTGATTCAATACATTTCTTGAGTGTCTACATTGATAGTGGCTTAACCTGGAATGGGCAAATTTCTAAGGTGTGTTTAAAAATCAGTAAGAGCTGCTCCTATGTTTTAAACTCTTTAAAGAATTATGGAACTCTTGAAACCCTTCTAAGTGTTTACTATGCCTTTATCTATTCTTCAGTTCCTCACAATATTGTTGTATGGGGTCAGTCATCCGACATCAGTAGAGTATTTGTGGCACAGAAACGGGTTTTTCGGATTATTTTTGGTCTATCATACTCATGGTCGTGTAGGGAAACTTTCCACTAAAATAATATTCATACTGTTCACTCAATTTATTTACTAAAATCGTTGACTTATTTTCATAAGAACAAATATCTTTGCCGGCTTAACAGTTCTTACCTTAACTATGATACTCAGGATAAATCTTGCCTCGCTTTTAAAGCACAATTTGGAAATTTATAAAAAGTCTCCTCTGTGTGCTGGTAGTCGTATTTTTAATCTGTTACCGTTGTCAATAAAAACTATCGCATCAACAAATAAATTAAAACTTGAATTAAAAAAACTATTGATTTTATTCCGTAAACGAATTTGTTGTTTATTTGCGGAAACTTAGATAATATATTCGACTAGTATCATTTACGAGCGACCTTCCATTTCGAATAGCCATAGCCATCGCTTTGTAAGTGTGTGAATTGAAAATTGACTATTAATTAGTTAAGTATGTGTGATGTAGTTTGTTGTAACTTTACGACCAAGAACCGCACAGAAATTGAAATTTCTGTTTCTCTTCTATATGTATACATATATATATATATATATATATATATATATATATATATATATATATATATATATATATATATATATATATATATATATATATATATATATATGTGTGTCTGCTGTGATGCAGAACATGTTCCAAACAAGGATCATTTTCTTGTTACGACGTTGATGTACGTGGAATGAAAACGTACTATCATTTAATGCTTCCAACAAAAGCCAGGAGTCACAATGTAATTCAATGCTGGTCGTGGTATTAGCCAGCTAAGTAGTTGTTTTTGTGATTCCATTTTGTGGCTTTGCCCTACACGAGGCTCGCTAGTCTATGGCGGCCTGATGAGCTCTAATAAGAGCGAAATCGCGATCGTCGTTTGACTAGAATGGATCATTGTGTCTGCTGTGATGCAGAAGATGTTCCAAACAAGGATCATTTTCTTGTTACGACGTTGGTATACGTGGAATGAAAACATACTATCATTTAATGCTTCCAACGAAAGCCAGGAGTCACAATGTAATTCAATGCCCGTCGTGGTATTAGCCAGCGGAGTAGTTGTTTTTGTGATTCCATTTTGTGGCTTTGCCCCACACGAGGCTCGCTAGTCTATGGCGGCCTGATGAGCTCTAATAAGAGCGAAATCGCGATCGTCGTTTGACTAGAATGGATCATTGTGTCTGCTGTGATGCAGAACATGTTCCAAACAAAGATCATTTTCTTGTTACGACGTTGGTGTACGTGGAATGAAAACATACTATCATTTAATGCTTCCAACGAAAGCCAGGAGTCACAATGTAATTCAATGCCGGTCGTGGTATTAGCCAGCGGAGTAGTTGTTTTTGTGATTCCATATTGTGCCTTTGCCCTACACGGGGCTCGCTAGTCTATGGCGGCCTAATGAGCTCTAATAAGAGCGAAATCGCCATCGTCATTTGACTAGAATGGATCATTGTGTCTGCTGTGATGCAGAAGATGTTCCAAACAAGGATCATTTTCTTGTTACGACGTTGGTATACGTGGAATGAAAACATACTATCATTTAATGCTTCCAACGAAAGCCAGGAGTCACAATGTAATTCAATGTGGTATTAGCCAGCGGAGTAGTTGTTTTTGTGATTCCATTTTGTGCCTTTGCCGTACACGGGGCTCGCTACTCTATGGCGGCCTGATGAGCTCTAATAAGAGCGAATCGCGATCGTCGTTTGACTAGAATGTATCATTGTGTCTGCTGTGATGCAGAACATGTTCCAAACAAGGATCATTTTCTTGTTACGACGTTGGTGTACGTGGAATTAAAACATACTATTATTTAATGCTTCCAACAAAAGCCAGGAGTCACAATGTAATTCAATGCCCGTCGTGGTATTAGCCAGCGGAGTAGTTGTTTTTGTGATTTCATTTTGTGCCTTTACCGTACACGGGGCTCGCTAGTCTATGGCGGCCTGATAAGCTCTAATAAGAGCGAAATCGCGATCGTCGTTTGACTAGAATGGATCATTGTGTCTGCTGTGATGCAGAACATGTTCCAAACAAGGATCATTCTCTCGTTACGACGTTGGTGTACATGGAATGAAAACATACTATCATTTAATGCTTCCAACGAAAGCCAGGACTCACAATGTAATTCAATGCCCGTCGTGGTATTAGCCAGCGGAGTAGTTGTTTTTGTGATTCCATTTTGTGGCTTTGCCCTACACGAGGCTCGCTAGTTTATGGCGGCCTGATGAGCTCTAATAAGAGCGAAATCGCGATCGTCGTTTGACTAGAATGGATCATTGTGTCTGCTGTGATGCAGAACATGTTCCAAACAAAGATCATTTTCTTGTTACGACGTTGGTCTACGTGGAATGAAAACATACTATCATTTAATCCTTCCAACGAAAGCCAGGAGTCACAATGTAATTCAATGCCGGTCGTGGTATTAGCCAGCGGAGTAGTTGTTTTTGTGATTCCATTTTGTGCCTTTGCCGTACACGGGGTTCGCTAGTCTATGACGGCCTGATGAGCTCTAATAAGAGCGAAATCGCGATCGTCGTTTGACTAGAATGGATCATTGTGTCTGCTGTGATGCAGAACATCTTCCAAACAAGGATCATTTTTTTGTTACCACGTTGGTGTACGTGGAATGAAAACATACTATCATATATATATATATATATATATATATATATATATATATATATATATATATATATGTGTGATGTAGTTTGTTGTTATATATTATGTGATGAAGCACAATTTTATTATTTTTTAGATTTTGATATTATACACCTATGATCTGTCTACACATTGTAGTTCTCGAAATGTAATTTTGAATTTGAATCCCTCAAAATTGATTTTACTAAAGCGTTATAAATTCTTTTTAGGAGTTTGAAATCTAAAACACAGTCATGATAATGGCATTTCTAAAATCCAATGATTTGAATAAATGGCATTGGCTGTTTTTGAGAAAAAAACCTTTCAGTTAAGAAGCAACTGTAGCAACTTCGTGATCGAAACTCAGTTTGAACGTAGAAACTTCTTTGAGAAGAACTTAGAAACCGGTGTTGGTTTTTAATTTACTTTCTTAAACTTGTACTTTAAACTTTTGATTTTGTAAAGTGTTTTAATTTTCTCTGTATGTAGCCGAAGACCCGTAAGAAAATAGATATCCATTGTAGTCAAAATTCCGGGGTTTTAAATATTTTAAATTAAAGATTAAAAATGTTTAAAATTAGCATATAATCCCCAGGTTATTAATGTATAAAATTTATTAATTACCTGGATAATATTTAATCACTGTTTTGTCAAAGTTGATTTCACTTAAATCAGAATTATGTTCTCGTTGTCCGCATACAATATTATGAATTATTTTACGTAATACTTTTCAATCTGACAGAATTTGCTTTTGTTTTATTTTATTCGCATTTTCAGGAAATATTTTTTTATTATTATGCCACGTCAGAACGTATGTCAATTATTTGCACTGCAAATGCTTACTTTTTAAATTTTCATTAGTTCGGATTAAGTTACTACTTCTATGACAGTTTTTTCCATATCTTCACAAACGCCTTTTTGAAACTTATAAAACCACATTCTTAGATTGATGATTTAATTGGTTTACCATTTTATTAGAGCACACTCAAAAAGCAATAATTAAATTCACTATAATTTTCTGGCTTAAAGCAACACTGATTAATGAATTGAACAATTTAGTATATCAAAATAATTAGCATTATTAAGTAACTACATATAGTTTTCTGGTAATTTTTTGTCTCATCCAGTTAAATATAATTAGACAAAAAGAAAATTTGCTTTGGCACCATTCCAGAACTATATTTACGTGTTTGTAGAGTATCTCTATGTATACCGAATTTTGACCATTAAATTTCATTTCATAAATTTTTATTTTATTACAGCATTGCAAACATTAAATATCACTGTTAGTTTTTACAACATTTTGCTATCATCAATCTTTATTGAATATGTTTATTATCCAATTTGATTAAATTTTACATGAAAAACAACAATATTTGCGTTTTCTAAATTAAAGTAGCGTGAGTAACACAAGCTGTCACTCCGGCCAAAATTTATAACTTGAGCCGTACACCAAAGCATTGAGCTGTTTTATTATAGGCAGTATAGGACTTATGGCCTACATTCAAGTATAAAACAGGAAGACCATATCCAGAATACATCCTCCAATTGCGAAGTAGGGGTTCATAAAACTTCTCAGATGTTTCTGCAAACAAATTCGATAAATTTTGTTAGACAGAAGGAATATTTTAAGGTAGAGCAAGGTTATTCGATATGCATCCATTTAGGAAAGTTATTACGCAGGAAAAAAATTATTTTTAAATGCGAAATCAACAAATTAAACTGCTGAACATAATGAGTAAGCAAATATAAAGATTTTCGTAATGAGAGGAATTAAGTCGTGGATTCTTCAGACGTTATTGACAGTAAACACATGATAATAAGTGCCGAGGTAAAATTAAAAAAAAAATGTTTCAAGGTATTAACATTTTATAACAAAATAACATTTTTTAAATGTAATTTGTATAGCACTCTATCAGTCAGTTAATGTAGGGGATTGTAGTGGGAATAGGGCGGAAAATAAAACCACTATGGTATTTTTTGTCCCAACGTTTAGTGGTTAATTACCACTTTCTCATACCTCAGATGAAGTCAAAAAATTGCATTTCAAAAGAAAAAAAATGCATTTGTTTGAGACCTCAGCAATTAAAAATCTGTTTAAATTGAATTCTGAGCTGTTAATACTTTAAGTAAAATACTTTGTAAATATAGTTCAAATATTTTCGGTATTGAAAATACCACACTTTAAATATATTTTATTTTTCGGTAATTGCACTTCAAATTTAATTACTCCGTAAAACGTATTTTGTATTTGATTCACCAAATAAAAGTATTTCAAGTATTTACATGTATTACCTAAAATACAAAAGTAATTGTAGTACTATACAGGGTGAGTAAACGATTGGAAAAAGTAAATTTACGTCAAACAGGTAAAATCTGGAAACAAACTGTTTATGCTGTGGGATATATAGGTAAGTCGTGCTCATTTTAAAAATGTTTTAAATTATACGGAGTGCGTCAAAAAAGTAGGAAATAGGACACCCCATATTTGACTTGATTTTTAAATTCTACATAAAATTCTAACACTTTTTTGTAAAACATGTTATATGGCTAAAATTGTTACATTCTTAAATATTTAGCTTTAAACAAAAAAAAATTAAATTTGATGCACATCTATGATTAGCAATATAATGCCTAGTTATGCCACTAAAAATAAAATATTTTGCTTCAGCGCAAAATAAGCATGGAATAAAAGACTGCTTTCGTAATATTAAAGATATCATATATAGGGTGTCCAAATTTAAATGCCCAACTTTAACATTTTCAAACCAATTTATTTAAGTTTTTTTAAATGGAACTCCCTGTATATTTTTATGTAGTCTTGTTAAGAATAAAAAAATCTACAACTTTTTTTAAACATGTTATATACCTATTTTCAATAGTTTTCGAAATATTTTCAAATTTCCTTTTTTTGCGTAATTTAGAAAATCAACAACTCGATCAATCAGTCTATAGCAACTGGCGACTAAATATATGAAATTTCAAAAACGTGTTGTTGTTAGTGCGTTGTATTTCGTCTTTCGTATTCTCGTCTAATTTAAAATGAATTTTTCACAAAATGAAATAATAGATACGGTCTATATATTGGGTGAAGCTCAAAAAAATTGCATTCTGGCCAAAAGGCTATATGAAGCAAAATATCCGGATCGACGCGCGCATTCTAAAGTGGCCTTTCTAAATGTCATGGAGAGATTTGATGCTAGTGGCAATGTGGCATATTTGAAGAGAACAGTTGTCAATAAAATTGCTACAAATCAAAATAAAGAGTTGGAATTCTACTTCATATAGAAGAAAATCCCAGTTTAAGTAGTCGACAACTTGCTAGTTTAACTGAGACATCACAATCTACAGTAAGCAGGACCACAAGAAGATATAAATATATCATAAATAATATATCATATGAAATTACAAGAGTTGTACGATGAAGATTTTGAAAGGCGTATTAACTTTTGCAACTTAATGATAAGGCGAATAGAAGCATATCCGGACTTTTTAGCGAATATCATGTTTTCCGATGAACCTACATTTAGAAGCAATGAAGCTGTAAACAGGTATAATATGCATTATTATGCAATAACAAATCCCCACTGGGTACGAGAGGTACAACATCAAAATCACTGGTCATTAAATGTTTAGTGTGGAATCATTGGAAACCATATTATAGGTCTGTATTTTTTTAATGAACCCCTTAATTGACCAAGATATTTAGATTTTTTGAACGTTGAGCTACCTATTCTTCTCAGACCACTCAGCATAGAAGAAAGAAGAAACATGTGGCTACAGCAAAACGGTGCGCCTCACAGTGATGCGAAAACGCATAAAAACGGCAAAAAATCATTTTCAATGCACGACCACATTTTTTAAATATTTTTATTGTTTAATGATGATATTTAAGTATAGAAAATTCCCTGAATTAAGAAAGCCGTTAAGTATACAGAGTGTACCAAGAGGTCTGGTGGTAAAAAATAGAATTATTTAAATAGTTTTGTATATTTTTTATTAGATCGCAAAAAAATAAACTAAAAATTGTGAAAACATTTGTGAAAAGGAAAAATATGGTTGTTCAAATACAAATAAAGGAGTATACAGGTTTTATTTTAAGACCCATACCCATACTACAATATACGGGGTGTATCATAAAGAAGTCCCACCCCCCTTAACTTTTTTAATTTTAAAGTTACAGAGTTGTTTTTTTTAACGAAAATGAAAGAAAGCACCTACAATTTTATAAAATTAATAAAAATATTATACAGGGTGCACCAAGGAGTCGTGGTAAACAAAAGTTTTTTTTTTAATAGAACACCCTATATATTTTTAGATTTTTATAATCTAGACAAAATTCTAAGCATATTCTGTATATACCTAAATGTAACCATTATTTAATTATTAAAGCCTAAAGATTCAGTTTTTGCCATTTGAATATTATTGAAAAATAAAATAAAAAAAAATATTCAAAAGAACCAAACCAAAAATGGTATATTATTTGAAAGAATAATATTAAATGAAAAAAAAAATGGAAATAGTTTTGTTAATAACCCAACCCAGCTATTTACATTTGACAAGCTATTAAAATGATGGTAATATGAATCTTTAAACCCTAATAATTAAATAACGATAACATTTAGGTAGATAATGTTATATACAGAATATGCTTATACTTTCGTTTTGATTCCAAAATTCGAAAAATATATAGGAAGTTCTATTTAAAAAAAAAACACTTTTATTTACCGCAACTTTTTGGTACACCCCGTATAATATTTTTTTAAATTTTATAAAAATTTAGGTTAGGTTACATTTTTGTTAAAAAAACAACTCAATTTAAAAAAGTTAAGGGGGGTGGGACTTCTTCATGATACACCCTGTACATAATAACACAATAAACTATGTATTCCAATTTTGATTTGAATTATTAAACAATATATTAAATGCAATTTAAAAAATATCTGGACTAATCTTAATCTAATCTTAAAAAGTACAAAAAAAGGTTAACAATATCATTAATGATAATTCTCAACGTATTTCAAACAATATTTTAAATTCAAGTGAAAAATAGTAAAGGGTCATTGCCATAATAATTATTATTATTTTTAAAAGAGTCAAGTGACGTCGGAGATGTCAATTTGTTACCTCGTTTCTAGTAAATTTCGCCACTAGTTGCGAAAAATTTTACTTTTCGTAACCAATTATGAAAGGAAAGACATTTGATAACGTTAATGAGTTTTGAAAAGTGTCACTTTAAATGTGTTAATGTGAGGCGCGAAATGTTACTATCAATAATGCTCATGCGACCATATAATTTTATTTAGCCTAATATAAACTACTATAATTTGCATAACTAATTTTAAAAAGTTAAATTTCTAAATTTTAGTAATAAGAAATAAGAATAAATGTATTAAAATCAATATTTTAAATCAAATGTTTGACATTTCTTGCGTCTCACTAGAGTAAAGTGGCCTATAGTTTAGTTTAGGTCTAATCTATTTACATTGCCTAATAACACACGTGACCCGATCTCTGTCTGTTTCCGCCTAAATTGTATTGAAGCTTTAGGAGACAAATAATTATTAATTGATTCAAATGAGATGAAATAAATACTAGTTGTGTTCGGCAATTTAATCCGATCGATCTAAATAAAAAAAGAACAATAATTATTGTAAATTATTAAAGATAAAACGAGACAGACAATTGTGTTTTGATCTGAAAACTCTCAAACCATTGTTAGAAATGTCATCTGCTTGCTACAAAAGTTTAAATGGATTAAAAAGATGATATTTCTAATAATGGTTTGAGAGTTTTCCGATCAAAACACAATTGTCTGTCTCGTTTCATCTTTAATAGTTTACAATTATTGTTCTTTTTTTATTTAGATCGATCGGATTAAATTGTCGAACACAACTATTAATAATAATTAGTATTTGTCTCATAATGCTACTTATTAGATAAATAATTTGCGATAGAATACAGAAGGCAATATTACAAAAATTTTAATCCAAAATAAGATTTAGTGCCTCAGGATCTAGATCTAGCTTCTTTTTTGATAAAATATGTCTTTTACTTGTAATGAGTGGATCTGAGGAAATTAATAGTCTGTTCATGACATCTTCATTGGTAGCTACTCTTGAGTGTTTTCTAGAATGGTAGAGTCTAAACGATTTGTAATCTTTGTTCCTTGCCTCTTGCGCTTCCTCAGATAATTTCCCGATAGGCAGTATGGCATTTTCTATAATTTTTGACCCGTGTAACAGTACTTTATGAACTGAGGAGGGCATATAAAACCAGGCATATTCCGAAACAAAAAGCTCTGCAGTATTAAAAGCAAAAATTTTAAACTCAGTTGTATTAATTTTTTTTCCTGATGCCAAAACTTGTAATATAATTGAAAACCTTTTAATTAATTCTAAATTTACTTTTGTAATTTGGGCCACAGTCTCTGTATTTGAAAAAAACCTTCTGGCAGTATTACAGTCATTAGTTGTTCCTGAACCTTGTTTTGGAATGTCTATTTTTAAACATAATTTTTGGCGAAACTCTTCTTGAATTCTTTTTTTTTCCTCTGTTTTCAGTTTTTTTTCTTCCTGTGTTCGAGCACTCCATTTTTTAAACGACAGATTATATGCTACATGAAGTATACATTCCATAAAGCGGATCCATGCGTGCAGTGTTGACAATCCATATTCATAATAATTTTCGTTCTCAGTTCTTAGACGGATTTTTTCTAAGTCATTCATTTCTGTAGGTTTCGCCTTACAAATAACACACGATGAAGAAGAAGCTGTTTCGGTCAAAATTTGGCAAACTTTTCCATCTATCATTGTTAGATTTAACATGTGCCTGATATTTAATATTTTGTCATTTGTGAAAACGGTTGTTGGAACTAATTCAGATATTTGTTTTTTTACGGATTCGACTTCTACTAAAACTTTTTCCTTGGTTTCTTGAATAAACTCAAATTTTATAGGACGGCAATACTTTGTTGAAGATGGTTGCGTGTTCTCCCATAATATATATTACTAATAATATTACACAAATAGTATATTATTATGTATATGCCTAGGAAATAAATTGGTATTTTTTATATTGAGACCATCGCTAATCTGTCAAAATTGACAGGTTGTGGTTTTTTAAATGGAACACCCTGTATATTTATACTTTTTTGAATTCCTTGTATTCCCCCGATTCCAAATATATAGATATGCCATTTGTTTTCTTTGGCCGCTTTGCTAATATTTCACTTCACATCAAAATAAAATAATGTAAAAATCTGGTTGGCCATAAAACAAAAAGTTACTAGTTGTCAAAAATACCCTATGGTATACTTTTCCATGAAAAAAAAACACATACCTAATATAAACAAGTTTTTGTGAGAACTCATAACTTTTTGTTTCATGACCAACCAGATTTTTGCTATCTTACATATTTTATTTTGATGTGAAATATAAGCAAAACGGCTAAAGAAACCGTATGACGAAATCGGAAGAATAAATGGGATTCAAAAAAGTATAAATATACAGGATGTATTTAAATTTTTTTTTTATCTTCAAAACAAAAGCTCTAGGGGGGGACTAAATATACGGAAACACCCTGTAAGTACTTTGAATAGAGTGAGGAACTCTCACTCTACAAAAGATTGAGAAACACTGCCCTAGAGATTAGAAGTGTCATTTAAATATCATAAAATAATGATCGTCTAATAACATACCTGTACATGATATTAGCTGAAGTGGTACGAACGATATTAAAAACATGTTTGCATCAGATACTGTGGGATTTTGAAAGCCTTGTTTGTACTCAGATTGTCTTGACGAACCATCACAGCCCCATTTGGAAATTAATTTTAAATCGACATCATCGTTAGTTTGGAATTGGCCTGCGGGTATTGTATTCACGATCCTTGAAGCCGTATGATTTAGAAGATTCTGAAGTTTTACCTCAGCACTAGACTCATCAACATTCACATCATTGGGGTAACATTTCTTTTTTGCTTCAAGTATTTGTTTGTATGAGGGGAATAACTTTGAGCCGTGAGCTAATGATGTTTGTCGCAAAATGTCGTAACTTCTTTGTGTAAGCTTTAAATCAATAAATAATGCTAATGCTTCGTCACTTGTCAATGGTTTTTCTTGTGTATATGATTTCCTATTTTTCTTATTAGTTTTATCTACTATATACTTAATCCCTTCCTCGCCTATATTTTCTTTAATATCTTGAAACTTCTTCCTTTTTGTTCGGGCACTGCCTTCATTAAACATTTTTTGTGGTCTTCCTTTAGAACAAGTTGCTTTTATGACATTTGGAGGATTTTCAAATGTACAAACAAAATAGTTTTCAAGCCAGTTATTGTTTTTACAACAAAATACATTTTTTACTGAATGAGATTTTTTGAACCTTGATTTAAAATGAATGAGAAATGTTTTTAACTTTTTTTGCACAACAGTATTTTCCTCATTAAACTCGTAATTTCGCTTAAGAAAATTAATCAATGATAACTCATTCTTATCATTTTCAAACAAAACATTACATAACACCCGGTTTTTAATTTTTAACTGCATTTTCGCGAACACTTAAGAACATTAAAATTTTTGGTGACAGCTATTTAATTAATCAAAAACTATTTCCAAGCCTTAAAAAATATTGATAACAGTACGTGCGCGCTACGCTATGTTACAGATGTCAACGAAAATAATTATTTAAATTATTTTTAAAATATTGTTTTTGTTTTAACTGTTTTTACTGCTAACATGTATCAACAATTAAAAATTAAAACAATTAAACACGAGTTATCTTCATACTTTATTTTAACAATAATTATTTAATGTTAATCGGGTTTGTAATATTATTAAAATTATCGCAAGGAGTTTATAGTATTGAAACAAATTATTCTATTCTTAAATTTGACCATCTTGTACAGTGCAGTCCTAAGTTTTTTTTTTAGAAAATTACAATGGTAAAAACCGATCATGGATTTCTTGAGTAGGTTTGCTGCTATGAAGTGATTCTCAGATTGTTTATTTAAAAAAAAATATATATATGAAGATCGAAAAAAGAAGTTAAGGTTTTTATTTATAATTATGGATATATAATATAAATTTCAGTTTTTTTAATGAGACACCTTGAGTTTTTATTCCATACTGGAATAGTATGGAATAATGTACCTACTTTTAAGAATCTGTAATAAAACACCGGGTGTCCCATTTAAAAAAGGTACTAAAGAACACTTCACTTATCTTTTCTATCTTCAATAATAAATGAAATATAAAGTATTCTACAAAAACAACAAAATCTGAGAATCACCCTGTAACAGCGAATCTACTTAAGAACACCATAGTCGGTTTTCACCATTGTAATTTTCTCAAACAAATACCCGAAACAGCTATATTAGATTTTTGATACCTATATCATTTAGTTTATGAAATATCCTATAGAAACCATACAAAATTATTTACCCTGTATTTTGAAAAGTAAATTAAAGAAATAAAATCATTGTACATTTTTCTATTAGAAGCATTTACTAATCTCCGCATTCGATATTTTACGTTACCTGTAATATACACTATTAACTGTTATTCGTGATTAATTTTGGCAACCAAATCTATGGTTTTCGGAAAGTTTCGCAATCTAAAGGGTATTTGTTGGAAAGATTTGATCATGCCACTTTGTAGATGTGTAGAAAAAAGGCCTATAAATAAAACCCAAGTGATAATTTTTTGGAGCAATTTGGAGCATTTTGTTTTAGCTTACCTAAAGTCCGATTCTAAATTGGGTTAGATAGGTTAGATTATAAGATTTTGTATACGGCCAGGAAAATAAAAACAAGGATTACTATGAAAAAAAAGCAATTTCAGACATTGTATTTTGTAAAGATTTTATCCGATTTTGACCTATTTATTGCCGAACTTATTTTATTTATTTAAATATGATCGTAAAACTTGAGCATCACCTAATACTGTAATAATCTCGAATATATAATAATTGAAAATTAATGCGAAACTTTTGTTTTCATTCAAAAATCTACTTGATTCCAAAAATATAACCTTTCAGGAATCATACGAATCAAATTTGAACTTGAAAAAAAAATTTCTTTTTTTTTATTTTTTGCCGTTCTTGCATCACTGTGGCGCCTGCTCATTACTATCGGGACGTTCTTGAATTTTTGGAGGCTAATTTTAATCAAAAATGGATTGATCGCAGCGGTTTTATCAAAAGGCCACCCAGATCTTGCGATATAACTCCATTAGATTTTTTCTTGTGGGTTTATATTAAAGATCGTATTTACACCCAACCACATACAGTAAGGGAGAACATGCAGGAACGAATGAGGGATATATGCGCCACTATATCACCAGACATGCTAGTTAAAACTAGGCAAAATATTATTAAAAGGTTCAACATGTGTATTCGTGAAGGCGGACGCTTATTTGAGCATCTTTTAAAATATAACTATGAAAACATTTGATTCACTTTTAAAAGCGTTTTTTTTAGTCTGATAAGTGTTTTTTCTGTATAACTTTAAAAATTAGTACCTATTTATATAAGTTTTCGACTATCTAAATTGGAATGTATTCCTTCATTGAAGTGTATTTACCTATTTGCAAACTAGACGAGTAGACCCCTTTTTCAACACAATTTTTAAATATTTATAATATTATGCCAGTTCACGGATCCTTTGCTTTGAAATGTAAGATTCATTCCAAGAGCATAATATTGTGTAAAAAGTTCGAAAATGGTCCTACTCGCCTTATCATTGGGTTACAAAACTTAACACGGATTTTAAAATCTTCAGCGTGTAACTCTTGGTTTAATGTAATATGAAATGGATGATATTTATATTTTCTTGTAGTCTTGCTTACTGTACATTCTGATGTTAAAATCTTAACGGTATTAGATCATTTTTTTGGTAGCAATTTTATTAACAAATTATTTTTATTGGATTTATTTTAGATAATAAACTATTGTATTCATATTAAATACTTTTCTTTTACTGACAGCTACTATGGCTCGTTTGATCGAGCTGTTAATTTTCTAAATTACGCAGAAAAGGGAATTTTAAAATATTTCGAAAACTATTGAAGATGGATATGTAATATATGGAATAAAAGTTGTAGATTTTTATGCTTAAAAAGAATAAATAAAAATATACAGGGGTTCCATTTAAAAAAACTGAAATAAATTGGTTTAAATATGTTAAAGTTGGGCACTTAAATTTGGACATGTATGTAATATCTTCAATATTACGAAGGCAGTCTTTTATTCTATGCCTATTTTGTGCAAAAACGAAATATTTTATTTTTAGTGGCACAACTAGGCGTTATATTGCTAATCATAGATGTGCATCAAATTTATATTTTTTTTCGTTTAAATCCAAATATTTAAGAAATTAATTTTAGCCATATAACATGTTACACAAAAAAGTGTTAGATATAGGGTGTCTCATTTTAAAAAATACAACTTTTAGTAGCCCTACTTTTTTGACGCACCCGGTATAATTCAAAATATTTTTAGAATGAGCGCGATTTACATAAGCATAGCATAAACAGTTTGTTTCCAAATTGTACCTATTCGACGTAAATTTACTTTTTTCAATCGTTGACTCACCCAGTACAAATATCTTCTCTAAAAAAGTTGAAATTTATTTTTTGTATGTAATATAGTTTATTAAAAATATCGGTTTATTAAAAATCGGACAAAACGTCTATTGACTACTCTTTCGAAATTGCTTTAATATTGGATAGCAATGACAATGTCATTTTGTTTAAGCTGCTTTAGATTTAGCTTCAGGGAACTTCCGGGCATTCTCTATTATTTATTGTACTTGACCATTCTACATCAGTATAACCTACTATAAATATAATAACGTAGCATCCATTTTTGTGTGTATTTTGGTATCGAGAAGATGAAGATGGCTGTGGTTGGCAAAAATTATTTTAAATAGACTTAATATTAGTAGCAAATATTTCGTCATAAGAGGTTGAATTGAAAGATCATGGAAATTCACAATTTAAAAAAAACAAAACCTCAAAGGAATAAATTTTTTTTGTGGACAGTAAAAACTTACAAACGGCTCAGAGATTTCACAGTATTTACTTAGGTTTTTTCCAAAACTGTTGTTGTTGTTTTGCTCCCTATATTTATTTATTTTTTCTAGTTACTTAGGATCCTTATATTTTTCCTTGTCAAAACACTAATCAGACCTCTAAAACAGAACTAAAAAAAAGATATAAGTAACAAGTTAATTCAGCCGATGTGGCGTCCAGGTTCAGAATTCGCTGTGTCGTTCTCTTATCTTTACAGGATTGCGCATCCATAATCAATCCTTTGTTTTATATATCAGTGTTCACATCTGATCTAATTCTTATTAGTTAAATTGCATACATATTAAAGTATTCTGAGTCTCCAAGGACATCAAGTGTTTTTAAATATTACAATTTGCAGGAACTGAGTAGGAAAAAAAATTTATTTAGTCTGACTTATATGAATTTATTTTTTTATAAATGTGTTTATAGATGGCTACAAACTATTATTTTTATTGTTTTTAGGACACATGTCAGGCAAACTGACAAATTTAAAATTTTGAAATTACTTGTTTTCTATTAGAAATGCTTTTATCTAACTATCGGCGTACTGGTGATTCCCCACAGGACGAAAGTGCTTGTACAACTGCTCTGCTTATAAAAACTTAAGGCAAATAATATAATTCTCTATTTTTTTTTGTTTAAATAATATCCTTTATATTATGTATCAATAGATTTTGTAGACAATTTGAGATATGTAATTTATTTAAATATTTTCTTCAAACAATTTAAAATTAGATATTTTAATGAGTTCCGAAAAAGTCAAAAAAGAACATTGTTTCTATACTCGTATTTGATTATTAATGCTTTATTATTTAACTGCAAATTAGTTTAGCTTTATTGAATCTACCTAGATGATTGAGTAGTAATTAAAAAAGCAAACATTGTTCTTTTAACTTACTAGGTTAATTAAACTTAAAGGAAAAGAAAAGGCACAAGTTTCTAATTTAGTAAATAGAGTAAAATAAACAAAAATAGTTTACCAAAACTAACAATAAAACAAAACAAAAACTCGAAAACAAAAAACCGAAAAGCCTAAAAAGTAGTATATGTTTGCAAATATTAAAAATAAAAATAAAGAATTAGCAGCCTATGGTCAAGAAAAGGTTCTTCGAAAAAACATGGGAGCACATATAAAGATAATTTATTGCTTTCATCTTTATGGAAATTTACTTGGATAAAATTTTGAGCTTACCATCTGAATACTTTTTAATAATTTAATTACTTTTTCTACTTCAAATACCATTTAAAGTATTCAACATACAAATTAAACACTAATTTTAAACACAATTACGAGTTACTTGCTACTTTAAATGCTACATAAATTAGATATATATTCGGTAGCTACTTTTAAGTACTTCAAATCCTTTTTGTCAGTACTTGTGAGAATTTTGCTTAAATTGGTGAAATTGTCCGAAAATAGCAAGCTTTCTAATTCTGAAAAGCAGATTAAAATGATTTAACGCGTATTTAGTATACAGCACTTTGAAAATTATGGAAAATATAATTCCTTTATTCTCGGTGCTCTAATCGTGATCATTACGATCCATCGAAAACAACTATAGAAACCGTGTAGACAGAGCACTCGCGCGCTCCCCATTTTGGGGTTGTTTTTCGGCTCATTAACCACAAGTTCTTATGTTTTGACGTCGAAATAGGAAATACTTTATCTCGCTTTCGCTACGATGGTTTTTAATAAGGCGGGCTCGTCCATAAATCGGAATATTGGCGAATGTAACTGACTACACACAAGCCCACTCGAGGACTTGGACGTTTTTGGCGACTTGCCAATAATTTCTGTGACCGCAGCTCTAGCGGAAAAAAGTATATTGATAAGAGGAACGCGATACGTGGGTTGTTTCGGTTTTATATCGAGCAGCTTGATAAAAGATAACATTACACCGAGTTGACAACGGTATTACTGTTTTTGAGTTAATCTGAAACTTGAATTTGTTCTTTTCTTATTTTGATTTAATCCGTCAGTTTAAAGTTATCTATTTATAGATTTAAGCTGAATGTTTTTCCGAAAATGAAATCCGGCTTCCAGAAGAGAAGTTAAAATATGATATATATCTAGGCAATAATGCCAGTGTGTAGGTGAAAAATCTAATATTCCCTCTAATCCTTGGGCGGTTTATAGAACATATTCCCAAGAAAATGGTTAAATTTCCTTTACCCCTAAACTTTTCTCGTAATAAATCTTTCCTTTTATTAAGTATAGTGGAGTGTGACCAAACTTATTGCCGCACATAGTCATTTAGTAACTGTCTATTTTCAGACATTTTTATTTGACTCCATTTTGTTTCATCGTATTGGATTCGTACCAATATTTTATCAGTTTTTTCCTACGTCACACTTGATTTTTGGGCATAATTTAAAATAATTTTTTTAAAAATTTCTTTATAGCGTCATTTTGTTTCGTCATGTTGAATTCGTCACAGAATTTTACAACACAGAATTTTACAAATACATCTCTATATCACATCTAATTTTTGCGCAAAATTTAAAGCCAGTTGGATAATAAGGTTTTTTTAGGTTGATTTTTAAACATTTTATTTAACCGTCAGTTTGTTCCGCCAATTTGAATTTTACCAGTTTATCTCTATATCAAACTTAATTCTTGCACAAAATTTAAAGTTTTTCAGGCTCTTTCTTAAAATATTTTATTAGGTCTTCATTTTATTTCGCATCTTGGTCCCGTATTAAAATGTTACCAGATTTACCAGATCATTCCTATGTAATACTCGATTTTTGTGCAAAATTTAAGGTAAATATTTAATTTTTTGTAATAATTTTTTTAAGGTCATACCAATATAACCCCTAATTTTTGATCAAAATTTCAATTAAATCATGTTGAATCGATCCGCTAACATATCTTAACCCCAAATAACACATCACTCTAACAACAAGAAGATCGTTAACGAAAACTATTTAGAAACTTAATATCTGGAAAATATCTTCGGACCAACGTAGTAGGTATAAATACTGATAATATCTAATCTAATAACCATCTTGAATTAGTAATACAGTTTTTATAGGTGAGCCCCATACCACAATTAGTTATGGCACAGAGTTTGAAATCAATCTATTGAGTAGTTTTTTCACGCTAAGTTTTTAAATATTTTATTATACCGCCATCTTAGATTCGTACCAAAATTATACCAGTTGATTCCAACATAGTACTATATATTAATAATTTGAAATAAATTGGACAAGTAGTTTTTTCATAATAATTTTTTTAACATTTTACTAGGCCACCATTTTGTTTCGCATTCTGGATTTTACCAAAATATTACCAGATCATACCCATATGACTCTTAATTTTTGGTAAAAATTTAAAGTCAATCGGCTAAGTTTTAAAGCTATGCCGCAAACTGACAAACAGACAGACAGACCGACCGACGGAATTGATAAAACATATTATTTGGCATGTAGGGATGCTTACATGTAAAGATGTATAAAACCTGACAGGGGGACTTTTTCGCGAGTATTTTATTTGACTGCCATTTTGTTCGTACCATAGTTATACTAGTTGATACCTATACCACAATTAATTATGACACACAATTTGAAATCAAACCATTAAGCAGTTTTTCGGGCTGAATTTTTAAATATTTTATTAAGCCGCCATTTTGTTCCACCATCTTGGATTCGTACCAAAATGTTACCAGTTGATTGATTCCAACATAATAGTGGCGCTAAAACATACAAATATGTAAAACCTGAGAGGATGTTTTTTTCACGATGGGTAGATTCTAGACATACGCGGAAATCTGTCAATCGATTCTAACTATACGGAATGAAGTGCAAAATTGGGATCCATTAAAGACTTAGTGTATTCAAGTATTATCTGTGTTTGGTATTACTACTACTACTTATTGTAATCCAAAAATTGAATTTACTTAAAGTGCTTTGTAAAAGTAGTTAAGTACTTTCAATACTTAAATTCTTTAAAATTAGTAAAGATATATTTAATCGAGTTAGCCGATACTTAATGGAAATCCATTATAAACTGAATAAAACGTATATAACTTTAATTTCCCCTATATTACATTATACCATGACAATTATTCAATTCCATCCGAAGAAGACACTGTTTCGAAAAAATTGTCATGGTATAATTGGAAATTTAAGTTAGACGTTAAGAACTTTTATTCAGCGATTAGTAAAGATTTTAAATACCTAATTTATAATGTTTTTTATCAAAAATAATAGCAATACAAGCTTAAACACTTAAAAACCTATTTCCGATAATATCATCTAATAAATACATAAACAGTTGTCATTAAATATTTTAGATGGACGATCAAAAATGCAACGCGCATTAGCATTAAAATATTTAATAAGAGAAAATAATGGGACCAGTAATTCTGACATTTGTTTAATTCTAGTTGGTTGTTTCTTTATGTTGCACATTGTTAATATTTTTTTAAAGAAAGACTAATATTTTAGATTTTGTGTATAAAGACCACTAATATACTGTTTTGGGTAAGATTTTAAGGGACTTTTCATTGATGTGCTAAATATAAAATGTAATCATTATATTGAAACTACGTTTAATTACAATATTATGAGGATAAATGTCTCGCTACATTATTTTTAAGTACACTTTCGAAAATACATATTTAAATAAAGCACTAAGAACGCTTTAAGATATTTAAATTTAGGAACGAATAGAAGGATTCAAAAGTTTAAATGGAAATTGTAGTTTAACAATCTCCCAGTATCCATTATTTGGAAACACGATTTTATTTAGCGATGAGGCAATTTTTTCTAGGAACGCCATACGTAATTTTCATCCTTTTTGGGCAGAAGAGAATCCGCATTCGATAGATGAAAATAATTTCCAGCAACAGTTTTCAATAAATGTGTGGGCATTATTAGAGATTTTTTGATAGGTCCATTTTTCCTGCCAGCAAGGCTAAACGGACTATGTTATCGTCAATTTCTCGAAGACGAGCTCCCGGTATTGCTAGAAGACGTGCCAATTCTCAATTTATAATATACAACAAAAATTATGTCGGAATTTTCCGACTTCGGAATACTTAGCACTGCTAATTATATGGCATTGTTATAGACTGATTGATTGATTTAATTTAGTCCCATATTGGTTTTGAGCAAAAAGAGTATCATACGATTCGTGGAACATCGTTCGTTCTTATATATCACAATTATATTATACTCACATTCGTGTAAATTGATAAATTGTTAATAAAACGTATAGAAATTATTAGTAATTAGCATTATGAATTAATGAGATTTTTAACATGCAGCTTTTAGAATTTATTTTCGCTACGTAATAGTTACGATTTTGGTTTGGTTCTTTAAAGCAAGGTCGGTTTTTTTGAAGAAACCACACAAGATAACTAAGTGTCGCGTATTATCTATAGGACTTGTGTGGTAATCTGATTTTGACTTAATAATAACTACTGAAATGTGAACATTAAGGACTGATGAAATAATTGATTGAAAAATAGATTAATTCCATAGACATAAAAACAGGGTTAGGGGTTCGCGTCTTGTTTATGGTCTTGGTATCAGTCTTAATACGTACTTAGCTTCGAGCTCGGTCTCGAGAATCTAGGTCTCGGTGTCCTCAGAAATACAAATTTTAAAAACCAATAATTGTTCACTGAATTTTGATTTGCACAAAGGCATTTGGAAGCCTAGGATCAAAACCCAGAGCTTTTTTGAATCTGAAAAATTGAATTAATAACTAAATGTATATTTATTTAAAAAATAATTCCAAGAATCTGTAAATCGAAATGCAGATATAGGCAATATTAGGTGTACCAAATAACACATACTTGCTGTCTTTAGGACATCGTAAAAAGGACAACCCCTCTCTCAACTTAAAGAATCATCCACTAATTGACATTTCGAAAAATACCCAAATCGAATAAAATACCATAAAGACAAATTAGGGACACACTGTATAAACTCGTGCAAGGAAAGTGTTCGACATTCTGGGGACAGACGTTACAATTTAACAGTCTGAACTCGATCGTTGATAGGCGGGGGGTAAATAATAATATTAATAATAATAATAATAATAAAAAGAAACATACAGATACCTAGGCTTCCACCAAAGCACCAAAATTAACGACAATCATATCAAATCAGAGCTCAAGACGGAATTTAAAACCACACCCACAAAACTACTATAAACAAAACTAAACTCCAGAAATCTAACGAAAGCTATTCACCATATCTATTCTTACGTATTCGTCGCGTATCATTAAATGGTCACACACAGAACATTCGAATATTAGAAAACATTCACATTCGCATACGCTCTGAATTCACTAAACACAGGAAGTTACATCCCAACGCATGCAAGGAAAGACTCACCATCGAGAGAAAAGAAGGAGGGAGGAGAATTGAAGATATACCATGGCTAAATAAAAAACAAATTTACGAAGTTCTTCCACAGCAAACAAACTTACCTTTAGAAGGCAATAGTGAAGGCAGACCAGATTTATACACCGCTCGACCTGTCTCAAACGAGCCACGCAGCAGACGCTCACAGTCACATCCAATCACGACTAGAAAAGATGAACACCTGAAAAAACACTTCACGAAAGACAAAGATGCCACATAAAACAAAACCACATACAAAAAAGCTTTCATATACGTAGTTATAAGAAGGGCAGCTGTTCCCGGAAACATAAGGCTTCCTACTTGCCATCCAGGACAAAGTCATAGCAACCAGAAACTACCGAAAGCACAACATCAAGGACACAACCATTGAAGACGACAGGTGCAGGAGATGTCACCAGCAGAGAGAAACGATCGATCACATACCGAGTAGATGTAGAATATTAGCCGGAACTGAATACACCGCGAGACACAACTCAGCAACGAAGGTCGTTCATCAATCATTAGCCACAACATACAAACTAACGGAGAACACAGACTCATACTACTATTATACACCAACATCCATACTTGAAAACGAACACTACAAGCTCTACTGGGACATTGACATACACAGAGATAAAACAATCCCCGCAAACAGACCCGACATCACCTTTCAACCCAAGAAAGAAAAGATCGCTTATTTAATTGACATGGCTGTCCCCAACGACGAGAACATCCAAGCGAAATACAGTGAGAAGATCGCCAAATACTCCGATTTGGCAATGGACATAGAAAGGCGGTGGAAACAGGAACGAGTCTCAATTACTACTTAATACAGACATTTACAGGAACATCCAAAAATCGGTCTTTGAAAACATATCATCGTTAGACCATTTCTTAATACACAATTGTTTTTTTTTGTTTTTTTATGCACTGACTTCGTATAATCCCGTCAGTATAAAATACAACCACAGGAATGCAGTGAGACAGCAAGGTGGAGAAGTAATAATATTGATATTAAATGTCTTTATTATATTCCTAAAATTAAAAATACAATAGAAAATTCTTATTATAACTTCGGAGTGGCGCCGTTCGATTCTGTCGCTCTTCCACGTAACCACTCATTGAAGATAAATTCTTAAAATCGTAGTGTCACGTACTGTATATAAATATACATAATACAAAATTACATCACAAGCCTTATTGTCTCGTGGAGACTATTAGGCAACAAATTAAATTGTTTCCTGAATGTTGTTACATTAGACAAACTACGTAATGTTGGAGAAATTGCATTAAACATTTTGACAAAGCTGTACGAAGCAGATCTTTGGAACTGACTGTTTCTAGACCTCAGCACTCTATGCGTAGCCTCAGAACGAGTATAAGCATTGTGTATAACTGTACCCCTTGCAAACTTAATATACAAATAAATTGGCTGTTGACTATTAATTATCTTAAAAACGCTTGTTGCCATATCAACCCTATATCTGTCCGCTAACCTAAATCAACCAGACTCTGTAAACTTTTCACTAATGTGATCGAACTTCCTAAAATTAAAAACAAACCGTATGCAAAAGTTTTGGATCCTTTGAAGCGACTATTTATCCTTGTTAATAAGTGGTGGCCAATAGACTGTATTACGTATAAGAAAGCATAGATAAAATTAAAGTATAGCAAAGTTTTAGTTTAACAGTTGTGCTGAGAATTGCTTTACTAAGATACAAAAGCTTTAATTTCCATCTAATAATCTTAGATTTGAATCCAATATCAGACCCCAATTTTCTGCACAATCAACAAACTGCAATTCTGTCTCAAAAATATTTTATAATCAACATTTGCCAGCAACTGCTCTCTTCTAGATCCAAAAAGTAAAACTGGTATTTAAATGAGCAGACCGACTAAATGACTAAATTCAATACATATAAAATTAAGTTTTACGGACATATTGATGCACTGAGCAGGATTTAATAAAAATATCAAGGTCAAAAGTATATATAGAAAAAAGCAGTGGTCCTAGAATGCTGCCCTTGCATTAAAGTCTGAAAAGAAAAAGTATCTAAAATATTAATATCTAGAATATACCTAGAAGACATTTTTACTAGGGCGACGCCTGGGATGATGCATATCTTATAGGATATACTGTCGCTAGTGCTAGATTCAAGTCATGATATCAATCTCCCGTTACAGACCTTTTTAAAAAATATGGTCCTATTATTCAACTATCAATAGTCGCAGCCCATTTTTTCATAATGTTGAGAATGACTCTCCCTAAACCAGTGTGGCGTCGTGTACCTAAAATTATGCCTATTTACTTGGCGATTCATCCAAAGCGTTGCTTCATCTGAGAAGCATATCTGTTTCACTATTCTAGGGTTATTATCAGTTAGTTCGATCATGGTTTCGTAAAATCCGTTTCTACGGTCTGGATCATCTTCAAACAGCTCTTGCACTAATTTAATTTTGTAAGGATGCCCCTTTTGTTTTTTGTTTTCAATTTTGTTAGAGTCGATTATTTTAGCTCTCCAATACCACAGACGATCAATAAATTCTTGCTCTGTATATTTTCAACGGTGTATTGGACCCTTTTTTCACATTTTTTGCCTCCTAAATGTTAACCTTTCAGCGCTCATGATGTACTGTATTGATCCGTAAAATATATAAATTCGAATATATTATATATATATATATATATATATATATATATATATATATATATATATATATATATATATATATATATATATATATATATATATATATATACATATATGTATATACCTATATATATATATATATATATATTTTTTTTGGGCATAATAAAAAACAAGTTTCATCCCCGTTAAATACTCAGGTTCGGTCTTCTAAAATTTTATCATATCCTTTCTCAACCAAGTAAGATTTCTGTAAACCATTTACGTATGTCACCTTCGGACACATTGAAACTAGCCGCAGTAATAGCTTCTGGGGTTCTTAAAGCAATATCTGGGTGTGAAGAAATGTTCTAAGCCAACCTCTCTCAGGGTTATTATCAGGAAAGGTTACATTTGGTAGTGGATTTTAACCAAAATTTTTTTTACACTAACCTGAATATCTTCTACATGCAGCGGGAAACCTTTTTATTGGCTTGTTTTAATCCAGTCCTTCATTATATTTTCCTTTTCAAGGGACAGCACCACCAAGCGTCGTTTTGTTACTAAACTTTTCACTAGAACGGAATAGCAAAGTAGATCTGGGAACATGAAATTGCACTGATGCTTTTCTTTCTCTTAATCCCTCTGCAATAGCTTGCAAAGCTTTGGCGATGTGTTCGTCATCGCATTTTTTTTCATAAATCTTGGACTTGGTGGCCCATAACAATTTACAGACACTTTCAGCCAACCTGCTTGAAAAATATGAAAAATTAGGTTCTTAACTTAATTAAAATAACGATTTTTTAAATAATTATTATTTTACGGAGAGATACTGTTGCTAGATCGATTTATTCGTTACAATTGTTGGCCAGTTAAAAATATGGAATAAATTAGCTAACCTCATTTTAAAACCATTAAAAAACAAATGAGTAAACCAATCCCTAAAAACATAAACAAAGAATGATTTTTAATAATAAACTATACCAAAAAAATACATACCTTTGCAAGAGCTGTGCACACCATGAATTCGCTAATAATAGCACCAAATTAGCTATGACGAAACAAGGTGACATTCAACCGTTAAATTGACAAATACTACAATGGTGGGAAGAAAACAAGGTGTGCTCGCCAGCCAGCGCATCTACGTCAGATGTGAGGTAGCTTTCGAAAAAAAATTAGAAGGCCCTGGAAATAAACGTCAATAAAAATTGTAGGTTAAGTTACTAGTTTGACCGTATACGTAGGAAATCAAGAGGGGCTTTATATGTATATGAGTTTGACAACCATTTTAATTTTTTTTGTGCAAAATAAATTTTACTTTGGAAGGAAAAGAATTGCTAGATTCATTTGGAATTTAAGAATCAAGAATATGTCTTGTGCGGTTACTGGTTGCTTCAGCCACAATAAAACGAAAGACAAATATAACATAAGGTCTCATAGATTTCCTAAATGCTTGCCACAAATATGACAAAATTAACTTAAATATCAGTAAATATTTGATAAAACATTTCTAAATCAATTCACTTTTAGCGGTTATATGCTAAGCTAAGCATTTTGAAAATAAAAAGAAAAATTAATGATGCTACAGAGATCAACCTGCTCCAGACTTGTTTAAAAACCAATAATTAAAAAAATGAAAGAAATATTACAGATAAGACTGAGGATCGGATTTTGACAGGCTTACCTGATAACAGAAAATTTGAGTAGACTAAAACAGATAAAGATTCAGCTAAAATGTGTATAAATAGTAACATAAATTTTTCTAAGGTGTACAAATATTTGATATTCTCACATACCTAGGGTAACCAGATGTCCTCTTTTAAGGTGTGTAGGTGTCTAGTATATATTTTCCAATTTATCTGAATTGTTCCCTTTTTGTTCATGGAAATTACATTAAAAAAAGCATATAATTATTTTTTTTACATCCGAAATAAAAGATTACTAATAACCTTACTCTGAACAAAAGTTAGGACCTTTTCTTTTAGTCATTGGTTTAGATCATGGTTATTAGTACTCAGACACAAAAGGGGGTAATCTTTTTTTAGTCAATTGTTGGATCAGATTAGGGGAATTTTAGTGTAGTAGATTGTATTTTGTACACTTGTCCGTTTGAAGTTGTTTGAGTCTATTAACTTCTAAATCTTTAGTTCTGTAAAAAACAGCTAAAAAGTTACAAAAAAAATACATTTTAACATTCTGTTTTTAATCAGTTTTATTTAGAATTATTATTATATAGAACATTTTCTTTCCTTTTTCATTGTTGTATGTAAATCGTTTGTTGACATTTTGTTAAAGTAAAATAAGTTTAATATACCTAATTTCATTTATTTTCACCTTTACTTTAATGAGGTAATTGCCATAGTGCCTATAAAACTAGTGAAAATAATACTTTAAATAACAAATTTAGGCTTGTCTAATAAAAAATGTTTTAGTCTTAACTCTAAAAGGTTAGGAAAACTAATCATTATAATAAGATATACTTAATCACTAAAATACATCACAATACACCGCTGCAGTGGTTTTACAAAAAAGCATCTACCCTAGTCTATCTCACTTCGGCTATCTGTCTGTAAAATCTGACTTTAACACAGCAAAAGTAAATAAACTTTTGGGCGACTTGAAAAATATCAACATTAAAACAAACTTATTATACATGAGGGATCCAATGTGTCCAATAATGACATTCTGTCGCTTCACTGTTAATTAAAAAATGTACAATGTGTAAATGTTTGTCAACAGAATTTTACATAGTAGAACTGGAATAAAGTTCAACTAAATGTTTATGGAAAGTATGGATACTTTTTAAACCGGTCTACTTTTACTCATTTTGTTTACCTATAATAGACTTAACGTGTGGCTTGCAAACTTCCTAGAAGGATATATATAGATGGAGGCCTTGAGGTAGGCTACAAATAGTAGAAACGAAAAAAAAAACTGATACTGGAAAACTCCTATATTGTCAGATACACAACTAAAAACAAATACATTTTCTTAATCCTAATTAATTAAATGCAAATCACACACTGTTAATATAAATTGAATAATACAGTTTTAGTTAATACCATTTAACACACAATTGGCAGAGACATAATATTGATATCAATTGTCCATTGTCAGTAATCTAATTTAGTTTTAATTTGTAGTTACAAGCATATATCAAAATTTTCACATTAGCTATATCTTCTTTAAACATAATTAGGTTTGTGCAATCAATGCTAAAATTTCATCAAGTTCTTTTATACAGTAGCTGAACACTTCCTAATTTAAAGGATACAAATTCACACAAAAGACTTAAAGTAGGACTCTTAAATATACTTATTATGATAATTGGAGGTTTTTTTGTTTTATTTATTTATGCCTAGAAGTTCCTTCTGAATAAGGGGTAGGCTCGGAGGTAGGTAACTGTTAAACATTTTCAGTTTTATTATCTTTCTTTTGGTAATTGCCATCGTGACATATATGTTGTTTGTTATCCATAGTGCATTCATTATTCAGCATTCTTAAGTATCAGCAAAAACAAAAATATATACACTCCGCCAAGAAAGTATCGCATCACTACAATTTCTTAACATTAAAAAGAAACTAATTTTTTTTTTTCGGTAGATATCCATTTTTTAGAAATATTTCAATCTATTTTTGTGAAAAAATTTAATAAAGAACATAAAACAACTTCTAATTTTTAGATTTTTGAACTAAATGTAAATTAAGGAAAATTCGAAATTTAACATTACGAAAGAAAAAACCATTTAACATAACAAAATATCATCTTAGAATCTTGTATTGCCTCCTCTGGCTCTTATAACATCCCGACAACGTTCTGGCATGCTCCCAATCAAGGCCTCCAAATACCCGTGGTCCAGATTCTCCCATTCTGCAGTTAAGAGTTGTTGGAGATGTTGGAGATCGGTTGCAGGGATGTTTTCAGCTCTAACCCTTCTGTACAGATAGTCCCAAACATGTTCAATTGGGTTTAAGTCTGGACTGCACGCGGGCCAGCCTAAAACTCTGATATTTACCTCCTGAAGGTATTCAGTAACTATCCTAGCTACATGGGGACATGCATTATCATGCATTAGGATAGCATTGTCACCAATAAATGGCATATAAGGGACAACATGTGGCTCCAAAATGTCTCTTATATACCTATCAGCAGTGATGGAACCCCCGTCAAGCAGTACCAATTCTGTGTGACCCCTCAAAGATATTCCTCCCCAAAGCATAATGGACCCTCCACCGAAATTGGTTGAAGGTCTTATGTTAAATTGGGCGTAGCGCTCCCCATCTCGTCTATACACAGGTATTCGGCGATCTGATGTGTATAAGCAAAATCTTGACTCATCTGTAAAGAGTACGTTGCCCCAGTCATCAATGTTCCACTCAACATGTTCCCTTGCAAATTCTAATCGTGCTACACGGTGGTCCCTGGTGAGACGAGGGGCAGTGGCAGCCACTCTAGCTCTTATTCCAGACTGTCTTAAGATTTCTCTAACAGTTTCCGAAGATACCCGCACATTTCGAGTTGCAACTAACTCTTGCTGGAGTTGTGTTGCAGTAACATGTCTTCGACGTAGCGCTTGGAGAGTCAAAAATCGACGGTCCACTGGCGTAATTGCTTGCGGCCGGCCTGGTACTGGTCGTCTCTCATACCCTCCTGTTTCATGGTACCTAGCAACAACTCGAGATACTGTCGACTGGTTGACTCCAACTAAGGCAGCGACATATCGCTGACTCCGCCCATCCTCAACTAAAGAAATAATTCTAACCACTAGATCTTTTGGCAAATTTAAGTTTACGTTCGCACGACCTTCCATATTCAATAGGATTCTCAAAATTTACTTAGACAAAATAAATAGCGTAGTTTTGAACGAAACAAAATATCGACTTACAAGACACTAAATGCAATGAATGTAGATAAAGATGTTTATATGCCTTTTTTGAACACAAAGCGTACCTTTTTTACTTGCGTTAATGGAATTTTAATCTTTTAGATCAAGAAATACCAGTCGATGTTTGAAGATAAAATAAAAATATTTCCGTTTTTTCGAGTGATGCGATACTTTCTTGGCGGAGTGTAGTTTGGTACATATGAAAACTACTGAAACATACATATGTATGCTTAAGTAAGATTATAATCTACATAATAGCAAAAATTGTTTTATTTATTATCAATTGTGTTATGTAAGGCTTCAGGGGTCTGGTTTCAGTAGTTGTCAAAGTAATTACTCAAGTACTTATGAATATTAAGCTACAAGTAGGATATTTGACTTAATATACCATTTGAAACCAAACATATTTTTTACAATACCTGAGTTTAAAATGTATAGCTTGAACTAGTCCAAATGAGAATATTTCTATATATTATTTTGAGTTCTTTTGCATCAGTTTAATAACTATTTGTGTATTTACATACATCATCTAGTTATTTATATATATATATATATATATATATATATATATATATATATATATATATATATATATATATATATATATATATATATATATATATGTATATATATCACTAGAAAACTAAGTAATACATACTTGCACTTCAAACGATATATAAGTTTATTCCAATAAACAAATTAACAGTCTGCAACTATCATGGCTCCAAAATTCGACGAAAACACACAAATACGTATAAAAAAAATCACAGAAATATATTTAACCTCTACTTGTCAAATTAACGTTCGCTTCTAACCACAAAAAACAAAACTGATAAACATGGTCTAGGATGATTTTATAATTAATAGCTCTTTAAGCGATAGACGTATTTCCGTCTCTGTTTTCACCTTAACCATTAAAGAAGATAGCATTATGACCGATACATGAATTCCGTTAAAAAATTTTAGCAAAGGTGTACTGTACTCTTTTGAGGCCTTTACACAATAAAAGCATGACTAACCTGTCATTTTCATCGGCCCTGGGTTCGCCTCACAATATACGTGGCCAATAACTATCCCCAAGCCAACCACTTTACTCGTTACCCTAGTGGAATTCTGTACTAGAATTGTGCGTAAGAACAATTTACCTATTTTTTTAGTTCCCTTCTAAAAAGTAATTATAAAATTCAGTGTCTCCTAGAAATGATTTAATCACGCGACAAAATTATCCTCAGAGCGGAACTAAGCAAGTCAATATAAGGCCACAGGTGCGGGACGCGGCCCGTCTCAAACGGGAACATGATAAATGGGACTCTCGGTGTCTCCCGGGTTTCTGTCTTTAGTTCCCAGTGGATAAGGCAGGATCCGCCGCCAGATATTTATTATTGAAATAAATAACAATAAGCAACTTCTTATATTACGTCGAGAATTTCATTGGATGCGGTCGCTTGAAAAATGGTGGCAAAGATGTACTCTTTCTTTGGGATGTTGAATGAATATTTATGTAGGGCATTTATCGATTTGTAGATTTTCGAAGAGCCTCGTACTTTTAATTCTCGATGTAAATATCCCTTTTGTTGGTAAAAAAATTAGTACTTACAGTTCTTATTATATACAGGGTGTTAATGAATATCACGTAGATACGGAAGGTGATAATTCTTTCGCTTATTCTATGACGAAAAGTTCATATAAACATGGGTCCGCAAATGATTCTTTTCGCAGATATAAGGTGTTGAACTTGAAATTTAGTTTCAGACTTTTTCAAATACCTTTTGCAAAAAATAAATTTTTTTCACAAAATTGAGTAATCGAGTGTTTTTTTAGATGAGAAATCATAATTTGATATTAGTTTCTATCTAGAACCTAGAGGATGCTACGTACGCTATTGTTATTTACTTTAATCTGCCATAACTTTTTTGACAATAGAACTTTTAGAATTTGTTAGTATCAAGTATTATCAAAGTAACAAAATTGAAAAAAAAATCTAGTTGGCTATTCCGTATGTTACTTTTTTTGACGTATAGTATAAAATAATTTTGATAGCGAAGTAAACAATATAATAATATTTTCCGTTTGTTACCTTTTTTGACGTTTGGTTTTAAATAATTGTGATAGTTTTAGTTTCTACAGTTTTTTCCGATTTTTAATATCTAAGGATGGTTGATATTGACGGTTTGTAACGTGAATATGTGGATATTCGTTTCAATAATGGTTTTGCCAAAGGTATAAGTTTGAAGCTAAACGACTCTATTCGTAGTGTTATCCAAATCGATGACATCCTGGTTCACGAACTTTTGCTCAGGTTCACATTCGACTGAGCGTAAATAGAACTTTCCAGAAGTCTACTCATTTATCAGAAGCACATCGCACTGTTAGAACTATTGAAGTTGAGGAAGTAGTCCTGAATACTGCAGAAAACGAACCAGGTACAAGTACAAGAAAAATTGCGGCAATATTAGACATTTCACATGTACCTGTTTATAAAATGTTATTGGATAATTTGATGTATCCTTACCATATCCAAAGAGTCCAAGCTCTGCTCCCGCGCGATTTTCCATTCCGATTCATGAGGCAAGTTTTTCGAAAAATGCCATCAGGAATTTTCACAATAATAATTTTTGGGTAGAAGAAAATCCTCATGCGATAGCCGAAAGTCATTTTCAGGAGGAGTTTACAGTAAATGTGTGGGCTGGTATTATTGGAGACCATTTGGTGGGGCCATTTTTCCTGCCAAGAAGATTAAACGGACAGTATTTTCGTCAATTTTTAAAAGAACAGTCACTGCTGTTAAAAGAGGTATTACTTTAAATAAGATACCAAATGTGGTTTATGCATAATGTCGCACCGCCACATTTTAGTTTATATGTAAGTGAGTTTTTAAATCGACAATACAACAACCGTTGGATAAGTCGAGGTGGACCCCAGCCATGGCCCCCAAGGTCCCCCGATCTAAATTGTTTAGTTTATTTTTCTGGGGACATTTAAAATCGTTGGTGTATCAAACTCCTATCCTATAGCTTCATGTGAAATAATTCGCATTACACCTGGGATATTCTATGAGACCATATCCAGTCTATGAGACGAAGAGTTGAGTCCTGCATATTAACAAGAGGAGGTCAATTTCAGCAGTTCTTATTGTTTTAGTTTTTGACGTAACGTTAGAATTAAGTTGTTAATTAGCAAGTAGATTTTTTTTTTCAATTTTGTTACTTTGATAATACTTGGTTTGCATAAACGGCTATTTTCGCGAAGACCTAGAAAACGATAACAGACACCATGAAAATGCAAAGAAACAAAAAGAATAGAATAAGAAAAAAATAGAAAGCCAAATAATGATCCAGGGTATTCAAAAAACACAAGAGAGTGGAATTGGGGGTGGCGAAAAAAAAAACAACCTGTATACTGCATACGACAATTTTGCTTTTAGTTATTGCAGAGGTTCTAAAAACTAATAAATGTACCAAATTGGAAATATTAAACTCGGAAAACATGTAAGAAAAACGAAAAAACGAAAAAAAAATTTAAACTTTGACACTTTTTATCTCAAGTACACCTTTATAATAAAAAAGTTATTTATTTTCCCGATACCTATTACATACTAAGTTTTTGTAATGTTTTCACCACCTTCATCTAGCGTCTGAGGGAGTGGGTAACGTGGCACCGACGCAGAAATTTGCAAATTTCTCGAAAGCGGTTACCTCTAGAGTAGCAAGTACGCATTTTCTGCTTAAAAAAGACGTAAAAATAAGGTTTATTCATGAAGGAGCCCAAAAGTTAACTGTCAAAGAAGTTATGGCAAATTAAAGTAAATAATAGCGTACGTAGCGCCCTCTGGGTGCTACATAAAAACTATTACTAAATTATGAATTCCCATCTCAAAAAAAACTCCAATGCTCTATTTTGTTGAAACATTTTATTTTTTGGAAAAGTTATATTGAAGAAGGGGCTGAAATTGAAAAGAGAGAATGTGTGCTTGTTTATTGTATTAGAGCTATCCAACAATTTAACCTAGGTTTGGGCCTCGAAAACTTTCAATCTGATCTTTACAGTAAAACTTTTTATAACTAAAACTAAGAAGAGTTTTTAGAAAAAATAGCTTAAAATGAAAGAGAATTGTGTTGCATCAATTTACATGATTTTTTTTAAATGATCGTCTGATTACCGAAACCTTTCAACACTATTTTTTATATTGTTTTATTGCGTATTTTTTCTATAAAACCAATATGTTTTTCTTCAATAACTTTTCTGGACATTGTGGTGAATGCGCTTCGTATTCTTATAATTCCACGGGTACAGTGACTTTATACGAGGACAGTGGCGACAATAGTGGTTAACGTTGTGATTGGCTGGAGCCAATATCCGCCATTAATGGCAAACATTTTATTGTTTACCATTGATCTTATGGGAATTTCGTCTAGTTTATTTGAATTTATTTGCAAATTTATAATATATCATTACATTCTAATAATATTTATGTGGCTTGGAATCAGCTGTTTACGAAAATGTGATGATTTAGTGAGGCTTGATTTTTAACAAATACTGTAAGGTATGTTTTATTGATTTCATAAGTATAAAACAAGGTTTAAGCTTGATAAAAACTGTAAATTTTAAACATTATAATAAATCCAAAAACTTAAAAAAGCAATTATATAAGTCTATAGGCTATGTCCTTCAACAGGGAATCAATAAACCAATACAACAAATTTAATATTGATTATATCCATTAGGATTCTTTGGTTTTTAAACATCATTTAAAATTAATTTTTATTTGTTTTTAGGGCTTTTATATATTTGTAAGTTAAAGTGAAAAACTTAAAAATCCATCTCTCACCAATGTGTTTAGTATCTGTACTGCGAATTTTAATTTTGTTTTTAGATTATTTGATTACATTTTAAGATAAATTTGGCTCTTTAGCTCATGCCTATGCAAATGAATATGTTTAATATTCAACTAGACCTCACAATCAAGAGCCATACCGTACCGAGTTTATACAAATCATTTTATACCAAATTATTTTGAAATAGAACATGAACTATTAAGTAGTTAATTAAAGTACATATACCTGTATGCTTTAATACTTACACTTACGTGTGTACTTTTTAGCTCTAGCTCATGCATTTTACACAACATTATGTAAATATATAACAATTACATGATTTGTAAAATGAAAATTATTATTCATTGTTGTTAAATAAATTGAAAAATTGCAAGCAATGTCGAAGTAAGTTTTCTTTAATTCTTACCTGGGTACATTTAAAATCTGAAAAATTATGCTGTTAAAAACTCCCCATTAAATAATGATTCTTCGTGGTTAAATTGCTTTTAGTTTCATTTTTAATTAAATATGATATATCATAGGCTTACAAGCAAAAAGCCTTACGTCATAAGCCCATGAACAATATATGAAAATTTGCCTTGCAATACCTAATTTTTTTTATTAAGTTCATACAATATTTGACCGATAAATGTGAGTCATTGCATGCACAATAAACCAGCCATTTTTGTATTGCTCGTATTTCATTTCTTTTCCAGATATTGACTTTTCCGTAAAGCACATTACTATTTGAATATATTTTTTAGTTTGATGGTTCATTTTATACTGCTAATTTAGCAACGGAAATATCTGGATACTGCTATCAGAACACAGGAAAACTAGTCATAATAGGTAGCTTTTTAATTGTAACACAGAGGCCTCTGCTTTTGGAATGTTTCTTCCTTATTCGAACCAGATTTGGAAAGAAATGAATAATTTATAGTAATTATGATTTGGTGTCTACTTTACATATTTGTCATTATTATTAATATTAATAAAATGAAGACTTGTCAAAGTATTTAATAAATGTTTTTAAATATTACATTGTTAATTTTATTTCCTCAGTTCCCAAATAAATAACATCTACTAAATGTTTTTTTTTCGTAGGTCCTCGTGTTTGTTTTGAAGGTAGGTAGCTTACACTTTCTTAACAATAGAATGCTACTTGTCATATCTTTTAGATATACATAATACCTACACATTTTTTTAAGAATGCTTTGCACTAATAAGACTTGATAGAAAATTTGTTATATCTTTTTGTTTAAATATTTTTGAATCTAAGAATTAAAGTTAGTTGGTTTCAAAGAGATGTCTGGAAAATAATAAAATAAAAAAAAATAATTAATAAAAAATGTATCCTTCTACTACCTAGTTAACCCCTAACTTGATTAAATTTAAACAGTATGGCAGGGGAAATTCTGAACTTTGTAATTTTTTCATAAAAAGCACCAAAAGGTAAACAGACTGGCTCATAAGACTTGTGTTTGATTTCTAATATAATTTATATAGGGTGAAAAAATAGGTCTTACTTAAAAAATAATTACAGAATACAAAATATTAAAATAAACATGAATTGTTGGCAAAAATCCACTAAAATAAAAACTCTTGAGTTCATAAATAACTGCATTGCACTGCACACAAAAAGCTTTCACAGTTGTCTTTTAAACTTTTAATTTTTCTTTCATTTAATCTTAACAATTGGCACTAGCTACGAGCCAGACTCCTATATAGATCAATTTTTTCCTTTGGCGGGATCTGAGTTTGTCGAACTTTCATCAGTAACAGTCACTCTGAATAAGAGAAAAGAAAAAAATTGGGGGTACTGCATTTGTCTTAAGTTTTCTGGTACCATCTTTCCTTGCCTTTTCCCACATATCTGGCACAAAATGAGTCTACAAAAAAAAAGAATTTAAAAAATGCATTCTGCAAAAAGGTATGGTTTTGATAAAATTTAAGTTAAACTAAATTGCCACATTTCATACCTCAAATAATCGTGCTGTGTCCATACGAATCCGTTTATCCCATTTCTTATAACTTATTCCTTCTACAAATAGGATTCTTATGAAACGTCTTTATATGGAAGCCTTTTTTGGCAGAATTTGAACATCCTACTGCAGGACAGCCTGACATATTGTACTTTTATAATGACTATACTTATGAGAAAATAGTAGGTAATATTGTGAAACTTAACCATACGCTTGAAATCCTCGAAAACATAATGATTTAAAAGGCTCGGAGTGGACCGGAACGCACTATAAGGACATTCCGGTTCATGAAAAAATTTAATTAATCCCTTCCTAACTTATCAATTTTTATGTTCTTGACTTTATTGCTACTATAATAGAATGGTTAAGTTCAAATATAAACTTTTAATAATAAAAAAATGCTTTATTTGCAAAAAATAAACATTAATTATCCCAAATTTTCCAGCTACATAACATGACCTGAGAAGATATTGCTCTTCTTGAAGAAACTAAGAATTGCAAAAAATATTTATATAGTATTTGCAGTTTACATTACTACATTTTATAAATCAATTTAAGTCTATTGTATATCGGGTTACCAGATGCCCTCTTGTCATGTCTGCAATTTAACCAAATTGGCCCTTGTATATACCAATTATAATTTTAAAAAATATATTTCTACATCAGAGATAACAGTTTATTAGGAATATTCACTATACAAAAGACAATACTTTTTTATATTAGTTGCTGTTGAGGTGATAGTTGTTACAAAAAGTAGTCTTTTTTTTGTTTTTTTTTATTTGTTATGCTAGATAAACTACTCGCTCAGACATTCGTTTCCCCTTTTTTTGCCAACGGAAACCTGGTAACTTTAATTTCGTAATTTACTTCTAAATAAATGTTTTCAAAAGGAATGCTTCCACAAACAGGGCTTATAAAAACAGTATTTTTTTTAAAACTTGCTTACCTAAATGTACAATAACTAACTAAGACTCAAACTTCATACATAAATACACAACACTGATATTTTATAACTGAAAATATTTAGACACAAACTATTTAAAAACGCAAAACAAATATGCAAAATCCGCGTTTATGAAAATATAAACAACAAAGATTTAGCCCATAAATGGCGGATGGGCGGAGCTTATGCTCTATTGTCGCCACTGTCCTCATAGAAAGTCACTGTATCCACCGGAAACTCATCGCACCGTCTAACGGAAAAAGCAGAGCAAGGGCTGCCGGGCCAGCTAGTAATATTTTATTCCATCTTAGAAATTTGACTTTATGAAGACCTCAAACCAATTAAAACAATTAATAGACAGTCTAGTTGAAGTATTAGGCATTAAAACTCCAAAATGAAATAAAATAATATTTTTTAACTGTTTAGTGTTTTTTTAAGTCGGTTTTATTTTTCTTTTATTTTTTTCGGTACTTGTTTCTCTCTTTTCATGATACTCGCAGTACAAAATGAACGTTCTATATTTATATGAAATCCTTTCTGATCTTTTTTTGCAGTTCTTAATATTATATTTTTTAAAGTTCTTATATCTTCTTTGCGTTTATTGTGTATTTAACTAAATTATTGTGTTTCGCATGTATTCAAGTTATGTGATTATGAAACTGTCTTTTAATTAGTATTCATGTCTTCTTTGGATAAATCATGCTGGGAACAAATAATAATTAATGAACGTGCAAAATGAATCAAAAAATTGTTTAATTGGTACACAAAGATTTAGGTATTTGCAAATGGATTCATTAATCTCACTTAACACATTAGATTAAACACAACGAAAAAGGCGAATCCAAAACAAATATAATAAATATTTACAGCAGCCACGTAAAACAGGATTTTGCAAAGCAAATAACGGGTTCAGATCAAAGAACTTAATGTAGATTTTTCCTTAATTAACAATTTGAGGCCAATTCAATATATATATATATATATATATATATATATATATATATATATATATATATATATATATATATATATATATATATATATATATATATATACTAATAATCTTAATATTTTAAAATACAAAACCTGTCTATACAGGGTGTCCCAGAATAGGCATGCAATATCTGAGATGTAAATAGAACAAGCAGAAATAATGTTAGGATCTGGAAAATAAGTTTTCCAAATAATTTTGGTATCCTTTGACGTAACTTCATAATATTTGTGTGCTTGTAACAGTTTAAATTACTTAGGAAAACGTTAAAAATCAAAGGGAGCGGAACGGAACGTCTTCTTTTAAATTTCTTTACAACACAATTTTTATCTGCATAAAGATATTTCGTAAAAAACTTTTTCTTGTCACTCAGACATTTTTAAAGATAAAAGGCCTTCCTTATCAATTTCTAAAAATTGACTCGTTTTCAGGAAAAACGATTTATCAAACACTGCGTTGAATAATAACAAAATTTAACAAAAATGCACTTATCAGTAAAGACATAACATAATTATTACGTAAAAATTATACAACATTATTGTTCCAAACATATATGCCTTTTATGTTGTTATACATTGGTTCTTCAGGGGCACCTCCTGATAGATTCCCTCTTAACACTAGCATTGGGTTATTTCTTATTTGTTCCAAGTGGAGGTTAACTCGAGTTACCAACTCGTTCCTGGTAGCAATCGGATTAGCATATACTAGTTAGTAGAAATCAACTGTATAACTGATAAACTGTATTCAGATGTTCCCTAACCACGAGGCTAAAATGGGCTGGAGCACCATCGTACATAAGTACTAACTGTTTCTGTAAAATTTCTAAATACAACGGTCCATTTAATCTTGGTAGTAATATGAATGTACCTATTAAATTGTTTCCAATTATACTTGCCCTCACGGTAACGATAAATTCCTTATTATTCCTCTTCGAGTAAATCCTGCTTCGTCTGTAAATAAAACAGAGTATATAAAACGATGGTTATTACGGTGTTGCTGAAGAAACCAATATGCAAGCCTAGCAGGAAAGTCATTTGGCGTAAGAGCTTGTACTTTTTGAAGGTGAAAGGGATGGAGCACTTGTTCATGAATCGTTCTCTGTGCAGTTGTAATATTGTACTGTGCTGCGAGATTTCTAAAGCTAACGCACAGATCCTCTCCTACAGCATTTCAAAGGTTTTCCTCCAGATCAACAGTACGAGCAGTTCTCTGATAGCCTCAGTTCGTCTTATTGGGTATAAAAGTACCTGAAAAACATTGCATTCCGATCTTTTAAATTACCTAATGGAGCAAAAATTCTTACCATTTTCTCTTAACCGTCGATCTATCCGTTCCAAGGTCTTTCTATCCGGAATTTGGCGATTGGGAAACCGATCACGATATACCCGTCTGGCGTCCAAAGCATTTAAGGAAGCGAGTCCATACATCAAATGCATGTCCACTATCTCGTTAAATGTGCATTATAGCAGATAATTGATCTGAAAATTATTCCACAAAATGTCATTAGTCAATGATAATAATTAGATGTTAGTATTAAAACGTCTATGAATTAAAACGTCACATACATTACCGACAATGCAAATTTTCATGTAAATCAAATTAACTACCAAGAACGAATTAATCTCCACTATGAATAAATAAGAAATAACTCAAGTGTTAAGAGACTTGGAGGCGCCCATGTAGAACCAACCTATAGATTTTTCAAATAAATAACATAAAATGCATGCATGTTTAAAACAATTATTTTGTATAATTTTTGCATAATAATTAAGGTATGTCTTTACTGATAAGTACATTTTTGTCAAAATCTATCACTATTCAGTGTCAATCATGAGTCACCGGAATTCAGCGCCAATGCAAATTTTTAGGAAAATCAATATAACTTAGTAAATGCAGTATTTCATAAATGATCGTTTTTCCCGAAAACGAGTCAATTTTAAGAAATTGATAAGGAGGTCCTTTTATCTTTAAAAATATCTGCGCGACAAAAAAATATGTTTTTAATGAAATATCTTTACGCAGATAAAATGGAAATGATCTCTCCCAGAGGTCTATAAATCTGCTCCTGTTTGCACTAAATTGTCTAAAAGTGACTGCACTAAAATTGACTAAAATGGATCATTGCGTCTACGAAATTGCAGGGTATTATCCAGGCAGGGATCATAGTGGCCCTGGTGTTGTAACATGAAATAAATGCTCCCAACGAAAGTCGGGAGTCAACAGTGTAACGTAATGCCGGTCGTGTTATTAGCCAGCGGAATAGTTGTTTCTGCGATTCCATTTTGTTCAATTTATTGAATAAAAACAGTTTATTAAAAAAAAATATTAGTTTTTTAATGATAATTTTTAGCTTTTTAATGTTAACTCTAGCTCAGAGCTAAAACAGCTAAACAGCTTGAACAGGAGACACACACCGCTAACTACCACGATTATTATCAGCAGTATTCCAATAATAACAGCCGAGGAACAACTAGGAAGAAGAGAACAAAGCCTGCTCGGTAAGAATGGACAACGCATGTGGAAATTAACAGGTGAAAGGAAAAAAATGAAAGACTGGCTGAATCAAGCCAAAACGCGTGAGAATCAATGAACAGCAGCGACGGAATATTTGATCATTAATAAGTAAGTTAGCAGGGTGGCTCGTCAAATGAGGCAACTGAGGCGCCGCCTCAGTCGGATTTTTCTATAAAATTGCATATTTATCTTCTTAATTCAATATTCCATAGTGAAAATATTAATTTTGTGAATTAATACGAAAATAGAACCAAACATGTTTAAATCCTAATATCATACATTTCTTAACGAAGTATCCGAACGCTCCTATTCCCTATTCACTTTCCTAACTACCCAGAATAAATAATACGTATCCGTGTACTGTACACAGTTATCATAAGACCCAGTTAGGCGATGTTTTACTTGTCTCAAATTTCGAATTTTGTTAATCAAACGCCTCTTGAAAGGCGGTTTTTATTGCTTGGGTAAAAATATGTATTCCCAGACGCTTCTGAGGCGATCTAGTTTTCGCGGAGGCAGTAGACGTAGTTGCCAATTGGCAGTTAATTTGAAATAGAAATAGTGAGAGGTGTACTAGTATTTTTAGTAAATGGCAATCGTGCATTTATGTTTCAGCCAAGACGTTTATCCATTGCTCGGCTTTGTTTTTTGTCGGTATGTCGGTGTATATTATTATCTTTTGAAGATTCCTCGGGGCATGTTAGGTGGAAGTCTTTGCAAGTTAGCAGGTCTGAACATGTTGGGAAGTCGGTGGCGGGTGCACTCCGTTAATGGCGTTAATGTTTACTTTTTTCGAATACGTGTGCCGTGATCGTCGAAAAGTGATTTTTTGTTTCGCGATCGTGCGGAATCGGTACTTTTGTACGTATGTCATTGTAATATATCAAGAAGAATATTTTCCTGGTTTGATCTTAAAAAAATGCTATCAGTCTCATTTGTCTTATTATTTGTGTCATTATTATTTATCATCAGACTTCGTTTAGAATTGTCAGCATTTCTTACTTTTTTCGTTTTTTGGTTTGGTTGTTCTTTTTCTCTATTTTTTCTTTTTTTCGCCTTCTCTGATTTTTCTTATTTTTTCTTTTTTTCTCCGCATCTATCTTTTTCTGGTGTTCTATATATTCTTCCGATGTAGCAACTGTAGGTGTTATTTTTTTCGAAATCAATAAAGTTGTCAAATGATAAGTCCTGAATTTTGTTGGAAGGTACAAGAGCTTCTGGAGTTTTTTAATTGATTGCTTCTTTAGTGTTTGATATAAATATTTCTTCAAGCGCGTTAGTTGTCTCTCTAATGCCTTTGCCCTTATGGTTGGCATACACGAATCAAGAATTTTATTGTCAATGAACTTTACATCTAAAAACAAAGTATAATAAATACATGGAAACAATTGATTTCATAAATTTTGGGACATGAGTCACACGTAACACTTACTAATTATAAGTACTTACCATTAAGAGTACACTGGTAATCGCTAACAGTATTCCCTTTAACGGATAATTCTTTTGGATTCAGAGACAAATCTTTGTTAGCAAGGTTTGGAGAAACGGTAACTGGGGAATTAGGGGCCGTATGGACATAATTATCACTTTTTTATGGGGTCTTGGAGCTAAAAAGTAAATGTAATATAAGTAAACTACAAATATTACGTTTCTATAAAATATTACTTGATTCAGCGGGATTATCAACACATACTTTAGCATCCGGTTGTCCAACTGGTCCGATACACAGAATTACAAATTTACTATGATTTTGTGCCGTAGATGCCGTTAGATCAGGATCACCGATTAACTCTTCGTTTTCCATGTCCATCCACAAATATTCGGAATAATTCAAGCCTAGATCTAAGGAATCGAAATCCAAACGTGGTAAATTATTGGTTAGCGTAGTGTCGTGCGCAGTAATATTATCATTTGGAACAGTAGCTCATGTGCCTTTTTCCTTTACTATTTTCCAAAAATAGAATACACTTTTATCCTCCATCGGACCACTCCAAATCGATCCGCTATTTTGAAATTCTTTAGGTTTCCTTTGATCCAACTGTCGTTCGATTTGTGATAAAGTAATGGAAGAATCTGATGCACAATCACTTGAATTCTGTTTTAGCATATCGTTTGTTGCTACTGGAAGAAGTAATTTAGAATTATCAATACTATTTGGTTCAAACGAGAACCGAAGTCCTAAACCCCCATTAATTTTTAAGAGAGCTATACATTGCCAGCTATACAGTTTGGCGCTAAATTTCAACTGACTGGTCGATAATAAAGACAGCCAAAATCTTGGGCGTATGTTTTACCGACCGTTGGTCGGTCATAGGAAACCGATAAGAATTTAGGTCCTATTTACCGACCTTTTTTTATCGATTTAAATAAAATTTTGAGTTAGAGTGGGCAAATATGTTCATCTTATTGGGGTAGTATCGCGTAATCTGTCTTAGAAAACGTTTTTATCATAACTATTGGCGACAAAATAATCATAATATTTGCAAATTTATATCGGACACAAATATAAAATTTGAGGTTTAAACTAAGAATTTTACTGTTACACTCATAATGAAGACATATAAAAATATTTAAGTGGTCGGTAATAGCTTTATAAATTGTAAAAGTTATTATTTATATGAAGAAAATAGTCCTTGTCCTTTAATATTCTGTTAATAAATAAAAAATTAAAGAAAAACAAAATAGTGCACTCCCCTGATTCCGACCGACTGGTCGGTGAAAAAGACATTGTATTGAATGACTGCTCCTATCACCGACCAATCATTTTTTATTAATTATAACATTATTTGTAATAAAATAAAATTTTAGTATAAAAAATAAATTTAAACATTATATTTAACCTACTAGTTAATAAATATCGTTTAATACTTACATTAATTTATAAATTCACCTTAAATAAACTTGTACACAAATTAGGAGCACTTGTTAAGAAATCGTGGGTGCTTCCGCTATGTATGGCTTAACACTGATGTAATTAACATATTTTTGGGAGACGTTGCCGCATTTCACAAATAAACATTATCATCAACGATTAAATGAGCTACGCGTTGAAGACTGTCTTAATATATTCGAAAAAGCAAAAATGTTTACAGGATTGCCACAAACTCGCAATATGAACGAATTGGATCTAACTGACAAGTATAAACGTTTATTTTATGAAATTTTTTGATAGCATACTTTTCCAAATTAAAATTAGGTTTGAGGATTTACATAAATTAGAATTTATTAATCTTCTCGACAAGTCAAAATATAAAAGTGTTGCAGCAGAATTCCAATCTATTAAATTATAAATAAAAAAATTTATCCAAATATGTTTGACAAAGACCGCCTCAAAAATGAGCTCAGCATAATTTACCGAGACGAACAGTTCCACAAACTCAATATTCATGAACTTAGTAAACAACTCTGGAGTTTAGAATCAATTTCAGTGTTATCTGAAGTATATCGACTTACGATGTTAATTTTGACAATCCCTGTAACAAGTGTACAGGCTCAAAGAGATTTCTCATACTTAAAACGAATCAAGACCTATTTACGAAATACTATATCTCAGGACAGACTCTCAGCCCTATCAATAATGTCAATAAAAAAAGAATTATCAGTATCCCCTTCTGAAAGTACTGGTGAGTTTTATGACAAAATCATTTGAAAAATTTGCGTTATTAATAGACAGTGACTTATCGCAGATAAAGTCAATGCTGTATCAATAAAAAACGAAAAGTATTGAAACTATTAAGTTATAATTATGTAAGTAATTAGACATTAAGTATTAGTCAGTGTTATTTACAGTTCAACCCTATTTTGACTATATTTTCCAAACAAACTCCGCAACATCTGGAACTCCCCTTCTATGACAGGACACACGAAACTTCCGATGTTTAATTATAATTTAAAATCAATCCTCCTATATTCCTGAGAAACCTGGAAACACTAAAGAAGCCGAACATCAAGTATTCATAATCAAATGCCTTAAACGATTAGTGCATATATATTGGCCGCACCAAATTACACTTAACGAACTTCTCAGGATTACCAACCAACTCAGTATTGAAATTAAAATCCGTAAATGTAAATGGGTTTAGCGCGTACTTTAAAGAGAGTCGAACATCATTACCAAGCAAGCATTGGAATGGGACCCACAGGGCTCAAGACAAAGAGGGCGACCCTACCTCATCTGGAGAAGAAACACCCAAAATGAAATTAGATCAGCCGGTAAAATATTGAACCAAATGGCCAACAACAGAGACAGAGGGTGCTCCTTCCTGGAGACCCTATGCCTCACCTTTTTATTTTATTATTAAAAAAATTACGTCAAAACTTAATATTTTATAAAATTCACATAAACATTTTCAAAGTGATCGTTATTCATTTCGACTAGTTCATTATTAATAATACCTTAATGATTAGTTAATTAACTTTATTAGATCAGATGATATACACTTGAGTGACCTTATCAAAAGGCAAAATTGTACTGCTATTTTCAAAATTTTCTTGCTTCTTTCTATCGAGAGTTTTATTGTTATTTATTCATGGTAAACTCAACGAAACTAATACACCGGAGCATATTTTCCAATTCACTTCGGAAGGAGGCGAAGCCAGTAAAAACTTCAGAAAGGGAGAGAGCATCCCACAAATTCCGATCGCAGGTGCGCCGGAATGCACACTAATTACAAAACTAATTACGACCGCTACTTAAAAGCCGCTTTATATATTAATAATATTATTTATTTGGCTCCGTGTCGCAGTGAACCGACGCTGAATTTCTGCTATTTATCACTTTAAAAGTGTTATCTGTGAGGCAGCGAGCGCCCGCCGCGGCTCGCGATTTAAGAGCACTCGTTCGAAATTGCCCCAAAATACACGGGCTTTTGTGCTTTATACGCCATCGAGATACATATTTGCGAATAAAAACACTCTTTTCAGTTAAAATGGCACTAAATTGTTTTTAATTAATTTCGGAATATCAGGATAAGTGAACGTTGATTTGTGGACTCTAAATAAAAGAAGTTAAATAAAGGGCCCTGCACATTTTTTTATACATTTTCGATACCGATAGATTCCATTATTACTCGACTACATGTGGTACTTAACAGTCATGTAAGGAACTTTTGGACAATATGGCCACTTTTTATAATTACTAAAACATCATTTTAATAAAGATATATTTATTAACATAATAACAATATAAAACCTGGTTCTGAACTAAATAGACAATTATTTTTTAATGAAATTAATTGCTAACATATAATATGGCTTAGTGTAAAACTCTAGGGCGGAAATGTATCCCTAAAAGTACTCTAAATGAATATTGAAACGTTTTCTGTAGTAAGGCCAAACCATTCTCCATCCATACACGAACTATGGCACGTTGAATGAAGGCATTTCGAACTTTTATTGCCTTGATTTTTATTTTTTGATTGCGACATTTCAACTAGTAATTGATATTCCCTGCGGTATTCAGGTGAACGCTGAATAAGTTTAATAAGAGTTTAATAATGCTTGATGAAAGTGTATGTCTTCAACATCACATGATGTAGATCTTAATCTAAGCTGACAGTTATCTAACAATAGTTTCCTAATATTCCTCCTCCTATTCAAATGAAATGTGGGTGTAACTAAACTACCCAAACACTGACAATAAAATGTAGTCTTACTTCCAAAAGAAATCGGTAAATTTCCTTTAATTTAATTCCGCACATAGAGACAATTAATAACACATGTATTTTCTTTCATTTTTGTAGACAAAAGAAAAAATCAGGAAGGATTTTCCAGTAAGGTTCCTTTACAGAATGTTTTGAATTGTCTATAAAGATATTAGATTTAGTACAGGGTATCTTGTATAAATATAAACTGCATTGCGTGCTTACTCTTAACACCTTATATACCCTAGAATATTCGTAGAAAAAAAATTCAACCTCATTAACGAACATAAATTAGGGAAAGGTTCGCCTTTAGTGCAACTCCCAACACCAAATCAAACTGGGGATTTTTATTTTTGTTATGATTTATGTCAAACAATATTTTTTATTTTATTATTCAATCTATAATGGTTTTTTATTTTGTTGACAGTTGTGCAATATTTATTTTTATCTATAGTTTAAACTGCTTTACAAACTTACGAGTACAAAATTTTTATTTGCAATATATTATTAGTTCTATTAATTTATAGAAGGGGAACTATATATATATATATATATATATATATATATATATATATATATATATATATATATATATATATATATATATGTAAGCGAAAATATAAACATACGCATCCGATTGATACCTAAAATAATTTTACATTTTAATTTTTCATACATTTTAATGTTGAAAATGTACAGCTATTACATAAAACTCGTCGATAATTTTACCACAGTTGTAAGCCAAACTATTTATTTCAAATACCTGAAGTACGACGAATTGCGGCGATCGATTTCTCAGAAAGTAGGCTTTAGAAAAATTTAAATTTTGGCAGCTAACTAAAGTCAATGAAGGCAATTCGCGCAAAATATTTTCAAGATGGCGGCACTTCCGGTTTACTGGAAGTAGACGTCAACTTTCTTATTTTAAATAGAACACCTTGTATATAATCGAATTTTTAGATTCCTCAAAAAATTCTAGGTGTATTTCATGTATATATATATATATATATATATATATATATATATATATATATATATACTATACCCAAGTTCAACTGTTTTTGAGATATTTTGAATTTTATGTAAAAAATGACGTTTGCAGGTCTAGACATAACTATAAATATCTGCTTATCGAAGTCTCTATTATTTATTTGCGGTTGACTTCCTTGTTCAAAAGGGTACACGTTGTTGGCCTGTGCTGATATTTTTATAATAAGTAAATATAGGGTGATCAAAAACTGACATTATAAATATACTTTAAAAAATCGTTAAAAGTTATTTTTTCAAATTGAAACCCCCAATTTTTATAATTTTATCTTATTTAACACTTAAAATAAGGGTGGCTTTGTATAAAGATGTATATTCCATAAATATGTATATTGTAATTTTTGAGTTATTGATGATTTAACATGTTAGATGGCCATGACGGGGAGGCCTGGCGAGAACAAAACCAATTGGTTACTATAGAAACGTAATATTTGTTGTCGTTTGACAATTACCTACTAAAATATTATTTATTTGTTATAGTAGTTATAATAATTATTAAACTAATGATCATGCCGGAACGATTAAATTACACACACGAGGATTATTGGAATTTGTTTATTATCTATGGGGAATCTAACAAAGTTTTAACAAGAACATGCCAGATTTTTGCTGATAGATATCCAGATAAACAGAAACCGTCCCCGAACAGCGTTAAACACATGTTGTAAAATTATAAAAATGTTGAAACCGTGAAGATAAAAATTAATTAAAGAAAGCCTATTCCCATATAGTCTAGTCTACACAAGAGCACAACTTATTTTTTCAATACATGTTGAATATGTCCACCTTGTACTTCCAAACATTTTTCGCTTCTCCGAATAAATCCCCCGTGGGTGGCCGCTCTAATTGAAGCTGGAGATAAACTTTCAAACGCGTCCCTTACCCTTGCCATGCAATCCTCTTTCGTTGTTACTGGATTAAAATAAACGATTCCTTTTATCGTTCCCCATATAAAATAGTCTTAGACTGTCAGATCAGGGGAACGAGGAGGCCACAGGAAAGGTCCATTGTTGGCAATCCACTTGTCGTAAAACGTAGCTTGTAAAAAGTTAGTAACTGCAACGGTTCTATGTGGTGGGGCGCCATCGTGTTGATAGAAAATTTGACAATGTTCTGCCAAAAGTAAATTACTTAAATATTCGTTGTCCAACTCTTCAAGAATATTCAGATATCTTTCTCCTACAAAAGTTTATAGACATAATTTTACGGAAGAAATGCTTTGATAATATTCATCGATTTATTGATTTAAGAAGAAACAAAATACATCAAAATTCAATTAATTTAATCTGAAGGGTGCTTAATAAAAAAAAGGACATTTATTATTTTATGACTTTCTAAAGTACCCTGTATAAATAGCTTGTAAATATTTAACTAAAGATATCTTTCCTTTAAAACTTGGGATGATATATTTTTTTAGATATGATGTGTTACGGTATGTGGACCAGTATTTGTATGAAGTAGTGTAGTGGGACCTGTATAAATAATTTAATTTAATTTATTTATGTAATAATATTTACTAAATGATTTATCTAATTTTGGATTGACGCTAAATTGATAAAAAAATTATTGTAATATTACCTAAATGAATTATTTTTCATTAAAAAAGTCCTTGTGTTTAGGCAATGTATAACTTACCATTCAAATTTTCTTCGTAAAAATTCAGTTTTATTATTCCATCGTTCCTTACTGCACAAAATACATTAAATTGCCAGGATTCTTGAAAGTTCCGCGATCTTACTGCATAAGGATTCGAATCACTCCAAAAATGGGAATTGTGTCTATTGAAAAGGCCATTTTTAGTAAATTTTGATTCATCGGTCCAAATTATACTGTCCAAAAATCTAGAGTTATCTTGTACCATTGTTAAAATAAACTCGCAAAACTGTACTCTTTTTGGCAAATAAGTGTCTTTTAGATGTTGAACCAATGATATTAAATAAGGTTGGAAGTTATGTTTTAACAGAATCCTATGCACTGAGTTCCTCGAGATTCCTGATTGTCTTGCCACGTTTCTTAGGGATGTCATTGGATATGCTGCAAAATATCCCAGAATTGCAATCTCGACATTTTCATTATCAACAATGGGCTTCCTCTTATTAATTTTTGCCTTAACTTTTCCAAAATTTTTATAGTTTTCCAACATTTGTTTAGCGCTGTTCGGTGACGGTTTCTGTTTATCTGGATATCTATCAGCAGATATCTGGCATGGTCTTGTTAAAACTCTGTTAGATTCCACATAGATAATAAACAAATTCAAATAATCCTCGTGTGTGTAATTTAACCGCTCCGGCATGATTATTAGTTTAATAATTATTATAATTACTATAATAAATAAATAATATTTTAGTAGGTAATTGTCAAACGACAATAAATATTACGTTTCTATAGTAACCAATTGGTTTTGTTCTCGCCAGGCCTCCATATCATGGCCAACTAACACGAAAACTTGGAAGCCGTCTGGCATTATTAGAATAAAAAATGTTAAATCGTCAATAACTCAAAAACTACAAATTTTTGGAATAGACAACTTTATACAAAGTCGCCCTTATTTTAATTAATTAAATAAGATAAAATTATAAAAATTGGGGGTTTCCGTTTAAAAAATGTAACTCTTAACGATTTTTTAAAGTATATTTATAATATCAGTTTTTGATCACCCTATATTTATTTATTATAAAAATATCAGCACAGGCCACTAAAGTGGATCCTTTTGGACAAGGAACCCGCAAATAAATAATAGAGACTTCGATAAGCAGATATTTATAGTTATGTCTAAAAGTGCAAACGTCATTTTTTACATAAAATTCAAAATATCTCAAAAACAGTTCAACTTAGGTATAGGATATTATACATGAAATATGCCTAGAATTTTTCGGGGAATCCAAAAATTCGATAATATATAGGGTGTTTTATTTAAAAAAAGAAAGTTGACGTTTACTTCGGGTATAACCAGATGTGCCGCTATCTTGAAAATATTTTGCGCGGATTGCCCCCATCGACTTTAGTTAGCTGCCAAAATTTCAAAATTTTCCAAAGCCTACTTTCTGAGAAATCGATCGCCTCAGTTCGTCGTGGCACACCCTGTATAATCACAAACGTTCTATCTATCTGTGATGATTTTCTGTATAAAAATATCTTAAAAATACTTCACTTTACAATAAGTATGATATGTGGACGTTTTGAAATAAAATAGTTTTGTAGATCTTAAGGTAATAATAAATACTATAAACTGTAATTTAATTAAATTTTTCTTGTTTTTTAATTTGTTTATTATTAATATGATTATTATTATTATTATTATCGAAATGGACAACCAATTTCTCAACAAATGTTGGCTTCCAAGTTCCAGTAGGCTAGTTTCTATCAGTTCTATGTGTTGTCCTGTAAGAATTTTCTCACTATGTGGCAAGTACTGAGCAGGACTACCTTCTGGATGTCGATGAAGGTGTTAGTACGCAGTCCTATAATTTTCAGGTTCTCTTCTAGTGTTTTTGGAACTAGTCTAGTTGATAAGACGAGGATCGGTATTACATGAACCTTATTAAGTCGCCACATCTGCTGTATCTCTATGGCCAGCTCCGCATATTTGGCCTTTTTCTCTTGATATTTATCCAACACGTTGTTATGGTTGGGTACAGCTACCTCTACCAAATAAGCTGTCTTTGTTTCCTTATTTAACAATACCACATTAGGCCGATTATTCGTCACCCGTCTGTCGTTGATAACTGCCCGGTCGTAATACAGTTTGAAGCCATTATTTTTAAGTACTGAACTTGGTATTTATAATAGGGCACAAAAGTGTTTAGGAGCCCGTATTTCAGTGGCGGCTCGTGGTGTTTAGGCTAGGGTAGGCGACAACCACAATAATTTCAAGAATAATGACGTTATAAGAAAACGTTAAGCCGCGTACACACTTAGCTGACAACTAAGTTTTATAAATTAAATTTATCCGCCTATCTTTTAAAAGGGCGAATTTACTTATTATGACATCCGTAAAGTTATCAGCCTTCTGTAAGGAGCAGAACAACTCTTTTTCTATTGAAATTAGCGCAAGTGACGATAAACGTTCATTTTTTATTGTATTGCGAGAATACGTTTTTATTCGCTTTAAACAAGAGAAATGTCTTTCCACTGAGGTACTTGTAATAGGTATGGTAGCAATTAACGCAAAAAGTTTGTAACTTTCAGGAAATATTTCTTGAAGTTCATTTTTTACGAAATGTTTTAAAATTGCCTCGACGCTCAGCAATGCAAATTGTTCATGGAGATATATTACACTAAGCTCATTAATTAATTTTTGTTTGTCAAAGAAATTTTTATAAAAGTTGGTCACATTCGTCACAAATTCAAGCGGAAAATATTTGCTATATTCTTCGAATTTTGAGGAATCCGCTGTATAATAACTGAGACATATCTGCAAACCTAACTTCTATTTGAGTCACGATATTGTCAATTATCTCATAAAATAAAATGCGTAAAGAACTTTGCTCATCGCCTTTAATGGTGTCCGATAACTTAATTCTTTTTGACAATTGCCCTGAGTCCCTATTATTAAAAATCCTTGTTTGGGCTTGTTCAAATATTGTATTAAACATTGTCTCATTTCTCAATAACTTGATACGATCTCTTGCCATAAATATTTGCTTTTTACAATAGGTGATGTCCAATGATTTTTTCTGTAGAATGTTGAAAGTTTATGTCAAAAATATGTTTATACACAGCGGTAAGAAACGAAAATTCTAAATCGTTCATAAATTTAAGATATCCCTTGGCCCCGTTTATTGACTCAGCCGATGATGATTGGTCGTCAATAATTTTAGAAAAAACTAATTTTAGGCTTCCCATTCAGAGTGCAAGATTTGAATGATTTTAGAACGGGAAGCCCACCTGGTGTCTGAACTGGAAGAAATCCTTTTCCTATCGTCGAATCTAAAGTAAATGTCCGTTTTGCAGACTGATGAAAAAATCCGGGAATCGAGGACGCACTTGCGAAAAAAATTCGGCAATTTTTTATATTTTTTGAACCAGTTTGTAAAACCAAATTCAATCTGTGCGCACTACAATGCGTAAACAAAGCAAAAGGAGCATCATCTTTAACTTTTTTTTGCAAACCATTCAATGAACCTGCCATCACACTAGCACCATCGTAGCATTGCCCAACTAATTTTGTTTTATAATCGAAATTGCCTGTACAATTAATCCATACATTGCGTCCGCTGTTCTGTCTTCGCTAACGTCATGAAAACCCAAGAAACTTTCTTTGATTTCACCGTATTTATTAACGTACCGAATTGAAATCGCACATTGGGACTTCTCAGAAATATCCGTAGTATCGTCAGCTTGCACTGCAAAAAACAACGACTCTTTTATCTCCCTATGAATTGTATCTGCAAGGTAATCGGAAATACAGGATATCAAATCATTCTGGATAGTTTTTGATAAACCAGAAAAAATATTTCCAATTTTTTTTAAAAGTATTTCGTTATCACGTTTAATTAACAGATTAAAAGTTTCCCGAAAATTTCCCGCACTAACGGAATCGCTTTTTTCATTATGGCCTCTGAAAGATAATTCTTGCTTTGCTAGGTGACACGTAACATCGACCAAATAGCTCATTAGAAGTCTGTTTTTTCTCACCTCCTCATTATATAATTTAAGAGACAAAGAAGATTGTAATTGTAGCGCATCCTGTATAGTGCTACTGTTTTTTTCTAACCGCTTTAAACTAAGATAACTGCTTAAATGTTCTTTCGATGATTCGTGTTTTTTTATGGCCGCAGATAAATTTTTCAAATCAGAAAATCCCTGACGCACCCAAGTATTGTTTCTGCCTTTTGCCAAAAGTAAACATGGCCAACAAAACAAATTTTGTTTAAAATAGCTTTAAACGATCGTGAAAAAGTTTGGCCCTGTTTTTTATCAGGCTTTAAAATATTGAGAAGTGGCGTGGGGCGGCCAAAATAAATAACATCTTTTCGATCGTTTTCATTTAGACGCGAAAATGGTGTCTCGCACAAAGAGCAAACAATATCATGCACCGGATTATTCGCCATGATTTTTTAAAAATCCATTAAAAAAAAAACAAAGCAACGTAATGTACCTATATAAAATAGAACAAACCGGAAAAAACGCACTTAACCTACGGTCGACGCGACGGTAAATTCATCGAATATGAACCGTCCAACCCCTAAAACTAGCGAAACTACACTTAAAAGCAAAATATTTAATACCTAAATATGTCTATTAGAAACAAATAAAACAAAAATACTTATCCGTTTATCAGGATTTCTTCGTTTTTCTTCTGGCCAATGCCGATAAACAACCAAAATCACAAATTAAAGCACAGAAAAACTAGACGCGGTCGTAAAATAACAGTCAAAAAAACACACACGTATCACCGTCCAATGTTTTTATTTATTGATCGATATCAAAAACGAGAGCGGTCAGTGACAAAATTTCAAATCACTTGACCGGAAATCCGAACGAACGATAATATTGCATCATGCATACTATTTACGATTTTTACGAATTATAAATGAGATTAATGAGAATAGTAGCTGGTGGCCAACGTTGCCAAACGCAAAATTTGTAAATACGGTTTCGCAAGCCTGAGAAGAATTTCTTTATTTTTCTTGAGATGTACCTAGATTTTGTTTAAAAAACCCTTTCAAAACCACCCTAACAACATTGATACTATTATTTTATTTTTTTTTTATGGTTTGCAATGTTTGCATATGTAAGGCTGCTATTCCCGCATTCTGCGGGACAGTATTATCTTTTAAGGTCCCGCGTTACAAATAAGGTTAGAAAAATTCTCTAATTATGTCCCGCAAGTCCCGAATTGCAACAAATCATATTATAAGTTCCATGTTTATCGGTTTAATAATACAGAGAAGTACCATTTTAAGAAGATTTGATTAAACTAAATTATGTGTTATAAATAAGCCTTAATTAAAAAAAATACCAAAGTGTAGAAACATGTTTCATTTTATTATTATTAAAAAAACCTCACCTAACCTAACATTTATGTTTAATGTCTTTAATTTTTTTGCTTTAGTATATAACAGAATGTTCGGATAATCAATTTAATTAATTAAAAAATTAATGCTGAAAATAAAGAATTTTAGAATATGGTTAATGCGCCTACAACGCATACTAAAATTTATTGTGTCCCGCATTCGTAAATGAAAAAGTTGGTAGCCTTATGCATATGCATATTTTCTAAAAACGTAAAGCAGTTCAGGTGAAAATTCGAGAATTTGGCAACACTGCCAGATGAAGAATTTTTCCAATGCGAAGACGTCAATATTTGCCGAAGTCGGACGATCGTTTCGCCTACTGTAAGTTTATTTTGATTTTCTCTGTATGTCGGTCGCTGGTCGTCGGCGATGTGCGTTTTCGTGGGCTGGCTGGCTGCCGATGCCGTAGAGAACATCTAAATTTAGGCGGTTGGGATATATCGCCTCTAAACGTACATAGGTTTCGCATGTAATCGATGTTTATTTAAATGTTAGGAATTTCTAAGGGAAACGCACGGGTTTTTTCGAAAGTTTTGTATATTTTGTGATGTTAAACGGTTAAATATTGTTTAATTGATATGAGATATTAGATTTTTTGGGCAGTATTTAGGCACGATTATTCAAGGGTAGGCGGCGCCTACCTTGCCTACCCTGACGAGCCGCCACTGCCGTATTTATTGGCAAGCTTCTGGTGTATGATATTACACACCTGGTTACGTCGCTGGAGGTAGTCCATATTTGCTAGGTAAGCGCAGCCAGATGTTATATGCGGTATAGTCTCTGATCTCTCGCTACATTTTCGCCACTTAGCGGATTCAACGGGCCGGTTTCTGATGATGAATTTCGTGTAGTTCCGTGTGTTAACTTGTTCCTGTATTGTCATCACAAATCCTTCTGTCCTTCCTTCAGCCACCTGTTGGATGCTTCCTTATCTATGTTTGGCTGATTGTGATGTGATGTCGGCCTTGCAGTACCATTTGAGCCCACTGTTCTTGTTTATCGGGATCTGAAAGTAACTTTAGGATGATGTCACTTGCGAGATAGAGTGAAGAGTACGAGTTGTCACTTAAGGTCAGTTTGTGGTGGAGGCTTGATGTTTGTGCTTTGTTGGTGAAGAAATCTCTCAAGTTTTGCAGCTGTCGAGCGTGCGAATTGGTCAAGTCAACAAGGGATCTTCCATCTTTTCATCATGGTAAGGTCATTCGGATGAGTTGAAGATTTCGAAACTGTAGGTCAGCACAGGTACAGCATAGGTCTTAATTGCTGTAATGAGATTTCGGGCGTTCAGTCTTCTTCAGAAGAGCTCGCACTCTTTGAACGTACTGATCTTTCAGCTTAGTCTTTCCTTGCTTATCTTGGAGTAACCTACCTTGTTAGAACTCTAGGTATTGGTACGTCTCTCCTTGGTTCATCGCTATAACTATTTCTCCATTGGGTAGAGGTACATTTTTCCATTCCAAATTCCATATGGATATCTTTCAATAAGCTTTTTTACCTGGTTATGGTTTACACCATAGAGCTTCATATCATCCATATACAGAAGGTGGGATATGGATATGGTGCAGGAGTTGTCTCTTGGCTTTGATGTTGAAGCCATGTCCTGTATTGTTGAGCAACATGGAGAGGGGGTTAATTGCTAAACAGAACCAATGTGGACTGAAACGCCTTTTTATCTATAAGCAGTGTGTATGTTGCGTTGTTTTTTCTGTGCCTGCTTATTGCTAAAAATGGTTTCCCCATTGATGTGTATCTCATCGGTGGTAAGAGATTTATTTATAGTTGCCAGGAAATTGATGTCCATAGGGTGAATTTTGTATATTCGTAGTAGGTCTTTGAGCCAGGAATATGGTGCACTGTCAAACGCCTTTTTATCTATAAAATTAGTGTGTATGTTGCCTTGTTTTTTCTGTGCCTTCTTAAGTACCACAGAGTCGATAATAAGTTGTTATATTTTACTATTATTATTATTAATATTATTACTATTGACAAACAAAAATCTTTTTTGGCTTTTTCGCAACTGAATAAAAATATTTAACTTTAAATTAATTGAAGCAAATATTTAATATAATTACATACCTCAACATGTAACTTTGTCTACGTTTTTTAAAATATAAACAATATTATAATATTGTACGTTCTATATATTGTCGACTAGAATGATAAAGTTTTTTATTCCAATTCCAACGATATTGCAATATTTCGATTTTTTCGGTAGTTGGCAATGAGGCTTGGACAATATTATTATTAATACATGCATTATTAATATTATTCTTATATCAGCTGAGAACATCCCGATTATAGCGTTATAAGGTTTGTTAATATTTTCTTTTGATAACATACAGAGTGTTTAAAAAAAAAACAAAAATTTAGTTTTTTTTTACTTTTTCTAAAATTGTAGGCCTAGTTGAAATGGTAGATGAAAATAATTTTCACTTTATCATTGTCACATTTTCTCCTCTTCGAACTGGTGTGGTTAGTTTTTGAATCCGACGTTTTGAATTCGGTCAACTATCATCAACTTTTTTAATTCAAATACGGACCTGTATTTTTCCTTTCACTTATCAATACCTTTTATAACCTTAAAACAAATTATGACAGAAAAGCCATATCATACGAGATTTGATTTTTTTGATAAAATCCGTATTGTTTGTAGAATGACGATAAAACGCATCTAGTGACAACTAGAAGAATCATTACGCTACAGTTAATAGCTCTATATGAAGAACAAAAAAGGCGCCTTTTTCTGATGTCAAGCTCATTGTAATCGGTTCATCGAAAGCAGAGATATAAACGTTTGAAAGAAAAAAATTTGACCTTTCCCCACCACTTTAATAATGAAAAAAGAAAAAAATGATAAATAACAAAATTTGCTTAATATCTGAAGAATATAATGCTTATACTTTCGACAAATTTTAATTTGAAAAATTCAAGAGCAAATCGCCATTTCCAGTTTTGAGTTGCTGCTACACCCCCTAGCGGCAATTTTTCGAAGTTGAAAATAATTTCCAGTGATTTCACTTGGCCGATTTACCCACATAGTTTTTTTTCCTCAAGATTCTAGGATTAATACTTTTTGAGATATGGCGATCCTTAGTTGAACACCCTGTATATGCAGGCATGGTCTTTCCCTTTTGGTTTGGGTAATTTTCACTAAGTATTTAGGTACTTAAATTTATTACGGCCATTTTTTTTCAATTTCTAAATTAAATTTTGCTGAAAATATTTTAGGCCGCCTAATATCTAAAATGTGTGCCGGGTACAGACCGACCGACAGACTGAATGAAATGGAAGAACAAGTTTTTCGGGGTCTAGTGATCCGAAAAGGCAAAACTCTCGAATTGAGATTTTTTCACGATTACAGTACTTCCGTCTTACAAGGGATAGGGGTTACAAAATAGTGTAAAGTATTTCTTAAAAGATTTGGGAATTTCATAGAAAATAATTGGCTCAAAAAATAGTCAGTGTCCTTTGTCCTATCACACTTTTAAAGTTTTAGTTATGAATAGATCATAAAATAAATAAACCTAGCTGAAGGAAAAAAGAAATTATTAATGCTAACAGAAGCAAACAAGAAAATGACATATGTGAAAACGACACCCTGGCACGTTCCAATTCCATAACCAAAAATGTTTAACTTGCCCTGTACGTAATTATTCGAATTGTCTATATTCGAATGAATATTCGATCCTTAAAAGTATTCGATTACAAGGTATTCAATTTTAAAAATGTTTTAATTGTCCCTTCACTAATCAAAATTAACAGGAAACGAAATTCCGACTAACTAATTTTATCAAACGTTGATAGTGCTAAAAAACGGCGATCAAAAATTTAAACAGCAGTACAGGGTGAGTCAACGTTTGGAAAAAGTAAATTTACGTCAAACAGGTAAAATCTGGAAGCAAACTGTTTATGCTGTGGGGTACATATGTAAGTCATGCTCATTTTAAAAATATTTTAAATTATACGGGGTGAGTCAAAAAAGTAGGGCAACTAAAAGTTGTATTTTTTTAAATGGGACACCCTATATTTGACTTAATTTTTAAATTCTACATAAAATTGTAACACTTTTTTGTATAACATGTTATATGGCTAAAATTGATACTTTCTCAAATATTTAGCTTTAAACAAAAAAAAATTAAATTTGATGCACATCTATGATTAGCAATATAACGCCTAGTTGTGCCACAAAAAATAAAATATTTTGCTTCTGCACAAAATAAGCATGTAATAAAATACTGCTTTCGTAATATTGAAGATATCACATACAGGGTGTCTTAATTTAAATGCCCAACTTTAACATTTTCAAACCAATGTATTTAAATTTTTTTAAATGGAACCCCATGTATATTTATATATATATATATATATATATATATATATATATATATATATATATATATATACCTATTTTCAATAGTTTTCGAAATATTTTCAAATTTCCTTTTTTTGCGTAATTTAGAAAGTCAACAACTCGATCAATCAAAGTGGCCATGGAAAAAACAGTTTATAGCAACTGGCGACTAAATGTATGAAATTTCAAAAACGTGTTGTTGTTAGTGCATTGTATTTCGTCTTTCGTATTCTCATCCAATTTAAAATGAATTTTTCACAAAATGAAATGATAGATATGAAGCAAAATATCTGGATCTACGCGCGCCTTCTAAAATGGCCTTTCAAATTGTCATGGAGAGATTTGATGCTAGTGGCAATGTGGCATATTCGAAGAGAACAGTTGTCAATAAAATTGCTACAAATCAAGATAAAGAGTTGGAAATTCTACTTCATATAAAAGAAAATCCTAGTTTAAGTAGTCGACAACTTGCTAGTTTAACTGAGACATCACAATCTACAGTAAGCAGGACCACAAGCAGATATAAATATCATCCATATCATATGGAATTACACCAAGAGTTGCACGATGAAGATTTTAAAAGGCGTATTAACTTTTGCAACTTAATGATAAGGTGAATAGAAGCATATCCGGACTTTTTAGCGAATATCATGTTTTCCGATGAAGCTACATTTAGAAGCAATTGAGATGTAAACAGGCATAATATGCATTATTATGCAATAACAAATCCCAACAAATAAGGCGAATAAAAGCATATCCGGACGAATATCATGTTTTCTCACTGGGTACGATATGTACATCAAAGTCACTGGTCATTAAATGTTTGGTGTGGAATCATTGAAAACCATATTAAAGGTCCGTATTTTTTTAATGAACCCCTTAATGGGCAAAGATATTTAGATTTTTTGAACGTTGAGCTGCCTATTCTTCTCAGACCACTAAGCATAAAAGAAAGAAGAGACATGTGGCTGCAGCAAGACGATGCACCGGCTCATTACCATCGAGACGTTCGTGAATTTTTGGATGCTAATTTTAATCAAAAATGGATTGGTGGTAGCGGTTTTATCAAATGGCCACCCAGATCTTGCGATATAACTCCATTAGATTTTTTCTTGTGGGGTTATATTAAAGATCGCGTTTACACCCAACCACATACAGCAAGGGAGAACATGCAGAAACGAATCAGGGATATATGCGCCACTATATCACCAGACATGCTAGTTAAAACTAGGTAAAATATTATTAAAAGGTTCAACATGTGTATTCGTGAAGGCGGACGCTTATTTGAGCATCTTTTAAAATATAACTATGAAAACATTTGATTAACTTTTAAAAGCGATTTTTTTTCTGTATAACTTTAAAAATTAGTACCTATTTATTTACTTATTTGCAAACTAGACAAGTAGACCCCTTTTTCAACACAATTTTTAAATATTTATAATATTATGCCAGTTCACGGATCCTTTGCTTTGAAATGTAAGATTCATTCCAAAAACATAATATTGTCTAAAAAGTTCGCAAATGGCCCTACTCGCCTTATCATTGGGTTACAAAAAATAATTTAATTAAAATCTTCAGCGTGTAACTCTTGGTTTAATGTAATATGAAATGGATAATATTTATATTTTCTTGTAGTCTTGCTTACTGTAGATTCTGATGTTAAAATCTTAACGTTATTAGATCATTTTTTTTGTAGCAATTTTATTAAAAAATTATTATATTATCTAAATTTTCATTGGATTAATTTTAGATAATAAACTATTGTATTCATATTAAATACTTTTGTTTTACTGACAGCTACTATGGCTACTTTGATCGAGAAATTTTAAAATATTTCGAAAACTATTGAAGATAGACATATAATATATGTAATAAAAGTTGTAGATTTTTTTATGCTTAAAAAGAATAAATAAAAATATACAGGGGATTCCATTTAAAAAAAAACTGAAATAAATTGGTTTATATACATTAAAGTTGAGCATTTAAATTTGGACACCCCGTATGTAATATCTTCAATATTACGAAAGCAGCCCTTTATTCTATGCCTATTTTGTGCAGAAGCAAAATATTTTATTTTTAGTGGCACAACTAGACGTTATATTGCTAATCATAGATGTGCATCAAATTTATATTTTTTTTCGTTTAAAGCCAAATATTTAAGAAAGTATCAATTTTAGCAACATAACATGTTATACAAAAAAATGTTAGAATTTTATGTAGAATTTAAAAATCAAGTCAAATATGGAACATGCAGTGATAATAAGTGGTTTATAGTTATTTTGAGCTGAGAAATTCATTAAACACATTTATGTTGACGAGGGATTAATATTTCTCAAGATATGCCCAAATTTTCACAATAAATACATACAAATTTGAAAATTCGCTAATTTTTAGAGAGCTATAAAAGTTTAACCATACATCTTAGAACAAAATAAATGTTTTTCGTTTTTTACGTAAACGAAGTTTTAGCAAAATCGATTTACCAAAAAAAAGTTCGAAAATTTTGCATGTATGGATTTTTTAAGTAAAATTTTGACGGAGAAATTTCTTTGCAACATGCTATGATAATATGTGGTTTTATAGGTTTTTTGAGCTGAGAAATTCATTAAACATATAAATATTGACGAGGAACTAATATTTCTCAAGATATGACTAACTTTTCACTATAAATACATACAAATTTGAAAATTCGCTAATTTGTCTCATTAAAAAAAATACAAGTTTTAGTAGCCCTACTTTTTTGACCCACCCCGTGTAATTCAAAATATTTTTAAAAGGAGCACGATTTACATATGTATCCCATAGTATAAACAGTTTGTTTCCAAATTGTAGCTGTTCGACGTAAATTTACTTTTTTCAATCGTTGACTCACCCGGTACAGATATTTCGGTCCTTTCAGCGGATAAGAACAATGCCACTATCCTCATGGACAAAGACGAATAGGTGAAGGAAATACAGCTCCTTCTAGACGACAGCACCTAAAGGGTAATCGAGAGATGGATAACCAACCTAATAAACGCATCCAACCTGCCAACAGAGAAGAAGAAGAACACGTTAAGACCAAACATCTCAAGGATCCCACTTGGAAAATCGGTAAATATCTTTCAAATATGCTTAATAGTTTTAGGGAAAAACACATTCATATATTAGAAAGTCTTCGTATGATGTAGAGGATTTAAAAGCAATCGCGGTTTCGATGTAAATTCGCTATATACTTTTAATAACATGTGATGACTATATTAATGACTTAATTTCAATAATATCAGACCTATTTTACAATAATAATCTTTACAACTCACTTTTAGATCTAATTCAATCAGGTCTCACATCAACTTATTTCATTTTTCAAGGAATTTTTTATGAACAAACCTCAGGAGCAGTCATGGGCTCTCCGCTAACACCTATGGTAGCCAATATGTTCATAGAATCCTTTGAAGAGGAAGCCTTAGAGTCGCCTCCATTAAAGCCAAAATCGTGGTTCAGATATGTAGACGACATTTTTGTAATATGGCCTCATGGTCCAGAAAAACTCACCGTATTCCTTGATCATTGATTGAGTTGAATCAAAACGTACGATTTCCTTTTTAGATGTTATTGTTTCAAAGAAATGGGATGGTTCCTTAGAACTTTCTGTATATAGAATGCCCACATATAAGAAGAGATACCTAGATAGATACGAATTCACATGATCATCCGGTCCAGTTTTTAATTATTTGGCTTACAGAGCCCTCATTTGTGATCAAAATTCTTTACAATAGGAACTGAGAAATGAACTCAAGTTTTAAGAGGGAATGGCTATTGCACCGAGGATATTACATAGTCAATTACAAAATATAGCAATCCTACTCCACTTCAGGAAACTATAAACGAAAAACTAGAGATCCTATTGTAATTATATATACGTTTTTGGACAATCTTTACAAATTAATTTACAGACATCCGATGTTTTCTTTAAATTTATTGATGATTTACTATTTTTTATGAATCACGTCAAGAGTTTCCTTCTTTAATATAATGGAAGTTTCAAGTATCTATCTTTTACTTTGTGCCCTATATTATCTTAGTTATGGACTTCCACCAAGTATCGGCCGAATCAATCCAGTTTTTTAAAAACTTTTTGAATATTAATTTCCTGTGTTATTGCGTGTTAAAATATTTGTAGTCATTTCCCTCTCACCCTGAATGTGTAGATAAAAATCGAGCTCATTATTATGATTGGCCGTCCAAAAACTGATCATGTCTGCACTAATTTCCAGCGTTCAGCTTTTTAACGAACGTGGGGCTATTTTTCACGGATAATATGATCGACTCGGTTTCTAAAGCATTCTCGATGCCGTTTCCCTAACCCTTTCTGTCACTCTCCCTTTTCGTGTCCGACAGCCATAATTAATCTTTTCTTGGTGATCGATTTGCCCTCAGGAGAACCTTTACTTTTATTGCTACATTATTTTACCATTTTTACCTAAAAGGAGCTTTCAGGCTGTTTAAAAATTGAGGGAGAGTAATTCAACGTTAATGAAAAAAGAACCAAGTAATTTTAATCAACCTAAAATCCGATCATCAAAGGAAACATCGTAGTAAATTGTTAGGTGGAAATGCAATATTGTTCATAGAACTCACATACTCATTCCTAAATTCCTACGTATTCTTTTTTTTAATTTTTTGCTAACTCCGATGTATGGAACAGATTCCTAAAACTAAACTGATTTTTTTTAATCAATAGAGAGTCCATTTTTTCTATATAACAGATAGAGATGAAGTTTTGATGTTTTATTGATGAATATCGATCCGAGTAATGAAGCCCATGAAATAAAATTTAATGGGAAAAACCAAGAAACTTGAGAATGGAAAAGTGATCTCATAATCATGTGGCATGACAAACATCCTACTCTTTTGCCGCAAGTGCAATGTTGTTAACACACAGGCTGACTAGACCTAAGGACGATGAAAATACAAATAGTGAAATTATCTAAAAGACTGCGAATTAAAGATACTTATTGAGGACCAAAATTTGAAGGCCTCTGTATATACTTTGTCAGGTGATGAAATGTACTGCAGAAGAAATTTTTGAACTAAATCGAAAACGCCGCTAACGTAACCTAAAAAAAAGCAGAAAAACAAAGTGATATAGTGTTACGAATCCGAACTCCCCCATTCTAATAAGGAAAGCGTAAACGTAAACGTAAATATGGAACGTGGTTAAATTATTATTATTATTTTCCTACCACACTGATAAAAAACACACTGTTAACTGGGCTAGAAAACACAGTACATTTTTTTTTCGACACGAGTGTTGAAAAATTCTTTTTAACATGGAAATCTTGGATCAATGTTACATTAGTGTTGACACGCAAAATATTAGTAAATTACATACAAGTATTAAAACTGTTTGAAACTGTTTCCTACCACTTAAAATTTTCAGTAGAATGATTGTATTTTATATTTTGTATATTTGAACTTTAGTGCTGAAAAAATTATCTCAATACTAATGTTGAAAAAATTGTCACCCGGTATGTCAGCTATGACATTGACACAAGACTGTTATATGTGTTGAAATTTTTTTTCAATACTCGTGATATATGAGTTTCTAACCCAGTTAACAGTGTGTTTTTTGTAAATTTCGTAAGTGGTTATAGGAAAAAATGTAATAATTCTACTGAAATTTTTTAAGGAAAGCGTATATTAATCGTGTCATAGTTATCGTTTTAAAACTCGAAGGATATCCGTACTCCGCTAATACCTCCTCGTTTGACTCGTAACACTTTCAACACTCGTTTTATTTTGTTTTTAATGGACAGCTTAGACCCAAAGAGTCTAGTTAAACTTTTAAGCCCAATATTACTTTCTAATAATAAATACTGAAAGAATGGTCTCGGGATTTATCTTTTTGTTGTTTCTAATAGTCTAGGCGGTAAGTAGTTTTGAATCGAAAAAAAATGTCTGTTTTAATAGGTTTGGGAGTCTGTCTGTTTGGGAGGTTTTTGTGCTATAATGCACTTTTTCTTTATCATTCGATAAATATCGTTATATATAAAAATTCTCTACAAAATAGGTTCTACACACTTTTTGCATAATACTAGTTGTATCTCCGTGGCAGCCACGTCAACCTGACTAATGCGCATCAAGCACAATCAACCCATATATATATATAAGTGTGCTAGGGGCGCAATATGCGAGTTTGCGCTCGACTGCCTAGACGGTTACAGGATTCATAAATATATGTTTCAGCCTGTTCAAGCATGATCAGCTTTTTACACCACTTAAAACAAATTAAGTAAATTCTTTAATTCCATACGTTTTTATTCTTGCACGTTACCGTCAAGAGCGGCTGATACGAATTAACGGCGATCAAAAGTTAACCTGTGGCGTTATTTTTTTTTTATGATAAATAGATATAAACTTAACTCTATAGAGTTATTTAACATACGTCATTCGTTCGGTGAACGGTTTTTGAAAAAAATCAATTTTAAAAACTTTGGTGAAGTCGCGTGGGATAACGGACAAAGTTACGACTTTAATTTTTTTGAAAAACTCGATGACACCCACACGCAGGAGTAAATAAAGATAATGGGCAAAATTCAGAAAATATTTTTTGAATTTTTGTCAAATTTTTGGATTAGAGTGAAAAAGAATCTCATACAATTTTTTGTTTTTTAATTGAAAATTTTAACGTTTATGACAAAAAAATCATCATTTTCGTTTTTCTGTAAAAATTCTACATCCGGTTTTTGACAAAAAAAATCGGTAAATTAGTCTTTATCCGGAACTTACCTCATAACAAATTCCTCAACAAACATTACTATATATGCATATATTTTATCCGGAACTTGCCTCATAACAAATTCCTCAACAAACATTACTGTATGTGCATATATAGCTATTTAGTAATAACTTTATGCGTAATATACAGGGTGAAAAGGAACTAACTGCAAATATTTTAATGTGTATAAGTACAAGTAATTTGGAACAAAAAGGTCCTTTATTATAGGGCGTCAACACCCAAAGGCTGCTTTGGCGTTACAGATATTTTAGAAGGACTAGGTAAATACAAATTTTTCGAAAAAGAAAGAAAGATATTACAGAAAAAAGATAAGACGACAAAATGTCAGGATCTCACTCCACTCCCCCCCCCTCACCCTCAAGTCTTTGAGATGCTGCGACCTAATTGAGGCTAGGGATGGGAATTCTACGCCACTGATTCATGGTACACATGGGTGGTACGTGAGAAAAAAGTTTAAGAAACTTCCGTGTCTCAAAAAAGTAATAAATCAAGAAAATATGTTTTTCGTATGGAATACTTGGTATAGTACTACTTATTTGAATTCTAATAAAAATTCTATTAATTATATTATTATAATTCGCTTTTCCTGAATGGGTAATAATACCTACTATTTACTCCTGCGTAATAATACATTACCCATGGCCCTCATGGGTTCATTGGGGTCATTTTATTGAAGTATCACGTGCTAGTAAAGTGTAGACAAAATTTCAGCTCTTTTAGATAAATATTATAGAAATTATCTGCCTTCAAAGAATTTTAATGTGACGTCACTTTCAGAATTCAGGATTAAAAAAAATTGCTTTAGGAGCCCATGCCTGGTGGCATTATTATAAACGCTAATAAGTCACACTGTTCTACTCGTATGTAATAGCTGTTACCCATGAGTATGAAGTTTGCAAAACGAGCCAAAGGTGAGTGTCCTTATTTACCAGAGATGATCATACATGCTAGTTGATTAATATAATATCGTTTATAAAAAAAATATTTTTTTGGAAATCAATTTCACTGTATTAATGTTTTTCTTTAATAAATCCAAATATCCACTTCAGAAAATGTGCAGTGTAGTTATTACAATGAAGAAAAACTTCCAACAGAATATGATTTGGCAAAGCCCACCAGACCTGATGTTTAATAACTAAATTTAAAAAATGGCCCCTTCTCTTCTAATTTAAATAGAACTGCCTGACTTCCGCAAACTTTTATTACAGTGTCAAAAAGTACATTAATTGAGCTAAAAGTTTCAATCAAGGAATGTAGTCAACTTGATTCAATACAATACTCAAGTCAAATTCTTATATGTTTGAAACTAGAGAAATTTCAGAAAGGCGAATAAAACAATATGTAAAATATTATATAAAACCAATTTAGGCCTAACATTTTTATAAAAATCTAATCTACATACCTTCATTTTTTAAAACATTTTAATTTTAAATAAGAAATTCACAATAAAACGCTAAAAACACAAAAACACAATCACAAAATTTAAACAAATAAATACGGAAGACAGTAACCAGCATACTAGACTTTACTTCTAAAAGAAAAAGAAGTCAATTATACATTTGGTGATTTGGACTTATGGCCAACAAATTACGTACATAACTTACACTTTGTGCCGTCTAGTCCATACCTTTTTGGATAAACTATTTCTTCTGCATAGATAATAGCAATAGATAAATGAATAATATCAATAACTGGACAATAAATATCAAAGACTATATGGTCTGTAACTATCGATATATTGATAGGCGATGTGCTATCGCCTGTCGATAGATGAAATCTAATATTGCCCATCCTTAATTGAGGCACGTTATCCCTGCTAAACTAGGGCTAAACATCAAAAGTACATGTTAATTTCGTGAATATTTGTATATTTTTTCTCTTAACCTTGATAAGGTAATACCACATTTATTACCTTCCAGTTCGCTAAATATGATAAATAATTTAAGATAATATGATTTTATGCACCAGGTATTAAAACATTTACATATCTCTAAACATCAACGAACCTTTGGGCACTAAACTAAAAAGCGTGCTAAAAAAATCGTATAAAGTGGGAAACATATTGTCCCTGGTCCATTACTGCCGGCAACAATCGGCATAACTTTTCCTAGATAAGCGCAAACCCGACACCGACATTTTGCTGCGTCAATAGACACGAAATTTATGTAAACTAATGAGAATTCACGATGCAGTCTGCGGCTGGTTGCAATTTAAAATGGCCACGTTCCCTAAAAATGGAGTTTTACGGCCACGCTAAAAAGCCTCGCACTTTGACAATAGAGCAAAAATGGCTGTTAACTTCATGTCCAATAACATTTTGTTTCGAACTAGTTTTGCTCTATGTAGATTTGTCAAGGTTTTTGTTTTGTTTTGAAGAGAAAAACAATTATATCAACTTATTTACTGCTGTAACCCTAAAAACTAGATATCGTATAAATGTTTGAAACGAACAACCATCGTAGTTGGCTTAAGTACATAAGTAGAATATGTATCATACATATTTTTTCTTATTGCGTACTTTGGATAAAATCACTAAGACATGAACAGAAAAAATTTAACAGCAACTTACGTATGTGCTCCTCGACATCGCCCTCAGACCGAAAACCCCAAGACAGGGCTAAACAAGAAACTTCTTAGATCTTAAACACAAGTCTGGGAAAAGAATAAATTTTACGGCAATGATGTAGGAAATCCGACAACGACGCTTGCGGGTTTGGAACAGTATAAAAATGGCGGTTCTCGCGATTGTTTACTGACATGCAACAAGGAATAAATTAAGTTTTTTGTGGATATATTTTTGTTTGTGCAAAAAAAAACTGTCTAGAGGCCTTTAATCGTGACAACAGCCACGCTTCCTTTGGCCGACAGACTATATGTGCTAATGAACTATTTCTTCTGCATACATAATAGCAGCAGAGAAATGAATAATACCAATAACTGGACAATAAACCTCAACTATCGATACTTATTTGTAAGTATCGTTATATCGATATATTGATAATTATCCACATATTGATGTACATGACAGTGGCGGCTCGTGGGTACAAAAATAGGGGAAGTGTTAGTTAGAGAAAAGTAGGACAGACAAGGTCTAAAATGGGCAGGCCAGGCAAAACAATTTTTGTAAATATCCACTACTACACAGCCACTTAAATTCAGAAAGCCAAGAATTTTTTAAATGAATATTGTAGGATTTACCAGAAGTTTTAATGTCTTTTTTGTCACTAATTGTCAGCACACTTGTTTGTCGACCAGTAATTAAAGGGTCCTTTTTGTCATTTTCTTTCCAATAGGAAAATGGAATTTCTAACAAACTACAAACAATGTCACTAACGGACCCAAACGAATTCATTTTCAACCACACACACGCGCCACTCCTCCAAAGAATAAAGTAAAAGACCGGCGATAAAATACTGAATAAAGTGCCATCGCCGCGATCTACTTTACGTACAAGACAAACGGAAGCGTTAAACTGCGGCTCTTCCCTAGAGCTAACCTAACACGCCAAATTGTTTCACTACCACCCGGCTGTCATTTGTATATTAAAGAACCTCTCAATCTCTATGAAGTTCAGATTATTTTAATGTTTCTATAACATAACATACAGAAATTTTATAATTGTGTCGTGTTTGCTTCCCATTTTAGTAATTAGGTTCAAGATTTTTGGGAATAACGGACGTTAGTTATGCTTAAATCTTATTTATTACTAAGCAACGTTTCGATGCCTTTATTGGATCTTCTTCAACCACGGAAAATGGAAATATTACTTGTAAATTATTAATTGAGGAACGAAACCTTAAGAAGATGTAATAAAGGCACCGAAACGTTGCTTAGTAACACGTAAATCTATGTAAAGTAAAAGTAGTTTGCTAATTAAGTTACCTAGTAGGTAAGGTATTTGTTGCCAGACTGTTTCTCATTGCCTGTCTAAGGACGTGCTTGCAGAATCAACACAAGCCAAGGCGACCTGGTTGCTATTAAAAGCCACCAGCCCAATGCGGACATCATTAGTACTGAACGGTCTCTGCAGACATCGACATTTAATAGGAATAGGGAATATTCCAGTCTATCCTAATTGTAGAACAGGGGAGGATACCTCTTTAAGGCCTGCCGGGCTGAAACCATGACCAGTCGATTCAGTAAACAATAATGGTCTATCATATGTGCTATTATAGATCTAAATAGAGCATTGAAAAACGATATATAACATAGGTCTGTTAATACCAGTTTCAGACTTTTTAACCATCAACTTCAGAATGTTTCTTATTTTTCAAAGAATAATAAAAGAAATAGTTTACACAATAGTAGTTATTACATATAATAATTTGTTCCTCGTTTTTTATCTCCTTGATCAGTATCTTGGTAAGAAAATATATTATTTAGTAATAGTAAGTAATATCAATGTTCTGAACTTCTCGGTGGTTTTTTTCTAGCTACATGCCAAAAAAAAATTAGACTTAGACTGGTCACACACAGGACTAACCAAATAATTATTTTCTAATTCTAATTCAATTTTAATTAAATATTGCTTAAATCTTTTTTAAATATAAAACAATAATAAAACTATTAAATTAAATATCAAAAAATAATCAATTCTATGTTTAGTTCATTTTTCTTAATATCATTATTACATTATTAAGGTACTGAATATTATTTTCTTTCAATCCCCTAAAATTTGTCTACTATTTCTAAACAAATTATATTGTAAAGTTTGTTAATTTCTAATAGATCAATTGTACATTTATCTTGAGCTTAAACACCGTTAGAATCAATTTTTCTAGGTAGATATAAGATCTTTTTTGGTTTTGTTTTAATATTTCTTTGAATATTTCATAATTTGTTGCAAAATTTATTATGCATAATTATTTCAAAAGTTGATTACAATAATTGCAGAAATGAAAAACAATGACTCGGTCTCAGGCAAACCGAGAGACTGAAACCGGGACATTGTTTTTCTTTTCTGCAATTATTAAACCAGGTATCTTAGAGATATTATGGACGAATTACTTCTTCTTGATTACAATAAGATGGGGATATTAATGTAACAGTAGATTGTATTAAAAAATCTACAGTCCGAGCAAAAAAGAGTATACCTCTATATAAAAAGATACTACAATGCACTATGAAAATAAACACTTTATAGTTAAACAAATTGTATTCGGTTGTAGACAAAATTACTAAATAGCTTTTGAAAATCAAGTCGCCAATTTTGTGTAAAAATGTTTTCAACAGTTTTACTATTACAATTTAGTAGTATTTTTTCTTAAATAATTTGTAATTGTCCTTATATGATCCACAATTTGTAATTAAAATGTTTACAATTGTGGAATATTTCACAAGAAACTTTTTTCTGTGCATGTAATCGACAACTGGAATAAATCCATCGAATACTACCGGAAAGCTCTAATTATTGTCCTTGAAATATCCAAGACATTTCATGGTCTGGTACGAACTTCCAAAATTAACGCTGGCTTTCCTCAAGGTTTAGTGTTGGCACCTACTTTTTTCCCCCTGTACATCAATGATCTGTTTTCTTTTACCAGGAATCCACTCCAACATGTAATTTCCAAACCCGTTTCCAAGACTGAAATGAATGACCTTATCCCTAAGCGAGGACCTCCATAAAATCGTAGGATAGGATAGGGAGCAAAGAACCTTGTTCATTTTAACGTTACTATCATGTTTACTATCTCACAAATTATCTCCCAGTGCCCATATCATTCAAATATAATATTTAAATGCTTGAAGCCAAGGATTCCTGTAGCCTAGTTGATATCTCTTTTCAGAAAGATCTTCGCTGGTATGATCACATCACCTCAGTTGCCACAGCAGCCGGGAAGAAATTGAGTTTTCTTTTCTGAGCTCAAAAAATACTTTTCTTCTGCCAGTTTGCCAGCTCGGAGCTCAGACCTAGCCTTGAATATTACTCGCAGCCTCTCCTTCAATCCTTAACATCCTTGAATCTGTCCTAAGAAGAGCTATTCGCCTGATTGATGATTCATACATACTACGGAAGTTTGCCTCACTAGAGCATCGTCGAATTGTGGGCGATCTGTTTCTGTTTTCCAGATAATTCCATGGATTCTGCTCTGATGAATTATCATCCATTATGCCATCTTTGTCATTCCTGCTAGAGAGAAACGAGCAACCACCCACATACATCCATTCACCGTTTAACTACAAAGACCAAGGACCACCCACTTTGTTCGCTTTCTTAATCTCAGATATCCCGATTATGAAATGTATTACCAGCAAGTGCCTTTCCGTCTTCTCCTAATCTGCAAGTCTTTAAAGCCTGCATTAATAGACTCTTCCTCTCTTCACATACAGCAACCACGGTACCTAACCTTCGTGGTGCATTTATATCCTAAAACCCTATTATAAAAAAGAGTTCCTATTTGAAATAAGAAAATTCATACTAGACCCGAAAAAAAACTTTACCCTGGCTAAATAAATAAAACTTCAAGTGTAACTAAGCCAAACTTGTTTCTTTTTTTTTATTTTCCTCCATCTCTTAAAGGTCTCCAGATAAGAGGATATGGACAGGACATCTTATTTTATACCTTCTGCTTTATGTCTCGTGAAATAAAGGCAAGTTATTCTGTGACACCTTGTAGATATAAAGGCAAGGACTAGAACCAAACACATTCGCTCTATACCTCGAAAGCAACACATGTCTCGACGTTTCAGCAAATTATTACCATCCCAAATGACCCCAATATAATTTCGCCCATGTCAGCGGCATCGGATGTCCCCTGCAGATGCGCCAGATACACAATAACCACGACTCGCTGGAAATTCATTATGTTTATTGATGACGACGTCAATTACTGATGATACCTTTCGCTGGATTAAATGATATGCGTGTTATAACTTTCGACCCAATGAGTGATTGATTTATTTACGCGCTTTAGGATTAATCAAATAAATAATACACCGATGTATTTATTTTTGTTCGAATGTTTTGATTAATTTGGGTATAATTATTATTTGCCAAAATATTCAGTTCAATTTGTAGGATGACCCTGCATATGTGGGCTATCAGAAATAAAATTTACTCTAAAATATAATACCATATTACATTTAAATGACTTTTTTTTTTTCATAAAACACACTTGTCCAGTTATTATCTCTTAAAGGGTGAATGCATCCTTTGATTGGTAAGACAGCAGAATACTCATACTGTCTATCTTCTTCTACCCTTCCAAGAGAATTGCTACTTGGCTTCATATTAAAATGATTTTGCTTAGCTCACAAATGAAGAGAGAAAGTTTATTAATGCAGAATTTAAAGACTTGAATATTAGGGATTGTATATCGGGAGGCTCTAGTAGTAGAGTAGTAAAGAAGTAAACAAAGTGGGTAATCTTTGTTTTTGCAGCTGGACGGTAAATATATACATCTAGATCTATATTCGTGTCTTCCTGGCAGGAAAGGTAAATAACACATAATGGATGATAATTCGTCAGAATAAAATCCATGGTAGTATCTGTAAAAGAAAAATAAATCTCTTACAATTCGACAATGCTTTTTGCTTTAAATCGTCAATCAGGGGAGTACCTATTCTCTGAAAAAGTCGAGAATTAAGGGCTGAAGGAGGGTAGCTCTTTATATGTATGAGTAAAACTCAAAGCTGAGTCGCGATTTGTAAAGAGTGTAAAAGTTTCCAGAACAAGAAGAATTTCCGGGCTCGAAAAAGAAAGTTAGTGGAATTCCTGCGAAAAATCGATAACAAGTGGGCTAAAGGAATTTTTACCTTTAAAAATGTAATTATTTAGTCGAATGCTGTACTTAATAGGCGATAATGTGTAAAACAGTAAACATGATTGTATGTTGGAGTGAAATGCTATCTTCAGCATAGTTTGTTCACCATAACTATATTTGCTTGGTCCATGAGAAGTATCTTAGATGCCAACAGTGAACCCTGTGAAATTCCTTCGTTAATTTTGTGCAAGTCATACTATGAAAATACTTCGGGCAACCTAAGTATAAGGTTATGGAGGAAGATCATTGGCAGGAAGTTTTTTAAGAAGAGCGTCATGCTAAACTTGATTCAATGCTTTGAATATATCGAGAGCAGTAATTTGGGCTCCTTCGTGGAATTTGATGGACTTTTCAAGGTAATTTAAAAGTTCAGAATTGGTATGCCTCTCCCTTATAGTCGAGAGTAGAGATATAGATATGTAATTAGAGGGAAGAGTTTTTGCGAGCAGGCTGTTCATAGATCTTCAGCTATTGAGAAAAATTTCCTAGTTGCAGCACTGTTTTAGGGCTGTAGCCGAAAAACTATCAAGACCGAAGAACTTTTAAGTACACTATGTTTTGAGCCTCTTTGCTAGGGCACGTTAGAATATCTAGCAAATTTGCAGCTATTGGTTTCTTTACAAATTTTTAAACTCATTGCGGGTGTTTTCGTAAATGATTTGTTCTGTTGCTGCAACTGAAACTTATTGATTCTACATCAAAAGTGAACATCATCCGATGCAAAGTTTAGAAGAAGTTTTCAGAAGTTTTTTGAAAGTTGGGCCAATTTTAGAATTTTTTAGACAAATTGCCTATTTGCAATTGACAAAACTTAAAGAATATTTAGATTGAAAGTTTTCTTTGACAAGAAATGCATTTTAGTAATGCCAGTATACTTCCACAAGGAATATTTTTAAGACACAAATTAGAGGACTTAGTCTCAATCTGTAGAGTAATTTAATGCTGTCTATCTTCTTCTTCCCTTCCAAGAGAAGTGCCATTTGGCTATATATTGTAAAGATTTTTTTAGTTGACACTGTCCAGTCGGGAGGCTAGAAAGGCCTAAGTACTAGATATCTGATTTCCTTAAGTGAAGAGAGAGAAAATTTCATAATACAGACTCTAGATTGGAGATTAGGAAGAGAGAGCGAGAGAGAGAGAGAGAGAGAGAGAGAGCCATTTGTTAATAACAGGTTACGCACGATTCATTCAACATTTTAGATAAGCAAACAAAGTAGATAATTCTTAGTTTTTGCAGTTGGACAGTAAATAGAGGCATGTATGTCGATATTCGTCTTCCTGGCAGGAAATCTAAATAACGCATAATGGATGAAAATTCGTCAGAACATAATCCATGATAGTATCTGTAAAACATACAAAACCGCCCACAATTCGATGATGCTTTTAGCGTTGGATCATCAATCAGGCGAGTACTTAGCTTTTCTCTAAACAAAATCGCGAATTTTAAGGAATGAAGAAGAGGCAACTCCTCATTTGTATGACTAATAGTCAAGGCTGGGGTGATTTGTGGTTTGTAAAGGGTGTAAAATTTCCCAGAAGAAATATTTTCGGACTCGAAAAAGAAAAGTCAATTTCTTAACGAATTCCATGGCAATTGGCGTGATGTGATCACGTAAATGGAATTCATGCTAAAAATCGATAACAACCAGACTAAAGGAATTTTTACCTTTGGAAATTTCATTATTTATTTGAATGGCATAAGTATTGGAAGATAATTTATTATAGAGTAAACACGATTATATCCTAGAGGCGTTAGTCTGGGCAAGCTTTTTTCCTCTCCATTCTACGATTTAATGGAGCTCCTCAGATAAGGACAGTCATTACTTTACGTCAGTCATCCATTTCAGTCTTGGAAACAAATGTACGAATTTGTATATTGGAATAGAGTAAGTATGCTATCTTCAGCAGAGCTGATTCAGTACTGCTGGTAGAAAAAATCAGATCTGTGTTGTGCATGAGGAGTAGGATAAATGCCTACAGTGAACCCTTTGAAAAGTTTGCATTATTTAAGTCAAACCTATAACCATCAGTCACTGCCGAAATACTTCTGTTGAAGAGAAAATGGGCAACCCAAATACAAAATTTTGGAGGAAGACCATTGGCAGGAATTTTGTTAAGAAGTGCGTCATGTCAGACTTGATACAATGCTTTAAATATATCGAGAGCAGTGATTTTGGCTTCTTCATGGAATTCGATGGACTTGTTCCATTTGTTAGTTACGAAGGTAAGAAGATCTCCTGAAACCATTGGGGTTTATTACCTGTCATGGATAAGTTTACACCTTTGAAGGTAATTTAAAATAGGAAAATTGATTTATTTCTCCATTGCTTTATTTAAAATTGAGAGTAGGGATATAGGTATGTAGTTAGTGGAAAGAGTTTTTGCGAGCAGGCTGTTCGCAGCAGATGTTAGGACTATAGCCGAAATACCATGAAGAGCTGAGGACTTTTGGGTACTAAGTGTTTTGAGCCTTTTTGCTAGGGTATCTTATGATATCTAGCAAATTCACAGCTATTGGCTCTTTACAAATTTGTAAATTCATTAGTGTGTCGTTAGATGTTTTCGTAAATGATTTGTACTTTTACTCCAACTGAAACTAACTTTAATTCAACATTAACAGATTTGAAGCATGTCACAGTAGCTAAAGTCTTAGACACCAAAGCTTAGAAGAATATCGAGTAGGGACAAGAACGGCAGGACCTCTGTGGCTCTAGTTGGTAAAGTTTAGCCTTGATTCCAATTGAACATGATTTTAAATTTATGTCCCTTATTGACTCCCGTTTCTTTTCCCTAGAGAAGAGAACCATCTTTGTTTTCCTGGGATTAGCTGGCAGAGAGTGGTGAATGCACCAAATTTCAATAATTATTAGTAGGAGTCCCTACAATCTATCTAGAGATCTTCCAATAAGCCGTATACTAAGATCATCTGCCTAAGCAAGGTGCTGAATCCTTGAGAGATGAGATAGTGAAAGAGGCTTTCAGAAGTTTTTCGAGGGCTGGACTAATTTTAGGATTTCTTAGATAAATTGCCGATTTGCAATTGACAAACCTGAAATATTATTTAGAATCAAAATTTTCTTTGACAAGGACTGCATTTTAGTAAGTATGTCAAGTGTACTTCCCAGAGAAATATTTTAAAGAGACACATTAGAGAACTTAGTCTCAATCTCTCTGTCTAACATATTTTGTCTATAAACATAAACAATTATACAAATGACAATTAGAACAATATTCATTAATATGTAATCAAAATCTTTATTTTATATCTACGCGTATCATACGCCCATGTTTAACGCAAATGGATTTCCATAAAACACAGGAAAATACAACTTTATTACCTTCAGGCTTAAACAATTTGGGTTTTTTATTTCTTTGGACATTCCACGAAGTCCTACCTTACGTTAAGTCGTAGTTGCCTTTTTGGTGAACCATGCCCCGCATAACAGGTCGCGGAATCGGAGAATCGACGTTCTCCAAATACCGAAACATGCATTTGCACTTGACGGTACATTTTATAGAGAACACGGTAGTACCGCTACGGTCGTTATTGTATCTCTAAAACAACTACTATCTATTGTTAGCAGCCCGTCTTTAGACGGAGCACGGTGGTGTTCCATCCAAATACTAGCCGCGCGCCGATGCTTTACTTTGATTATCGTCCTCCGTCGGACCAACGCAAGTTACCACCGCGCTGGGGTAAAAGAACATAAGGATAATTCCTCTCAGTTTTCCCCAAAGACCAAAAAAAAATGTACAACTCGTAATGACCTTTAATTAATCAATTCAAAACAATCCATTTTTTTTTCTATGATCATTTAAGATGGAATATCTGAAAAAAGGGTCTCTTCTTCGAGTAAAATCAAAATAAAACATCTTTTTTTTTTAAACACATTAAATATATTACAGTAAAAAAATAAATAATTTAAAACTTAGTCTAAATTTGTACCAACAGAAAAAAACAAAAAATACAGCCTCAATTGCTTGCAGTAGCGTCCTTTAAAAAAAACTCTGCAATACCGAGCGCTTGACGGAGTGCTGTACTGGCTATCATCGTATCTCTGAAACACAAAGAAAAATCATTAGTTATAAGTACAGATACATGTATACGGTATTATTATTATAAAGATATGTTTTTGTAGAAGCAAACGACAAAACGTTCAGAGCCAACCTCCTAGTCTAACTCTGCAACAATATCACATCTGTAAGAGAAATTTATTTATATATAACAAGACAATAAAAATATCGCATTTTACAAGAAATAATACTAATAAAGGTGCAACAATGGAGAATTATGTAAATCTAACTGATCATTTAGTAATAGCCCAGATGGTTTATATTTATTAATTTCCATACTTTCTAGAAAACTGAGTTTCTTTGATTTTATTTCACACTGAAGAATTTTAAAATTGTCATCAAATGTATGTGATTTGTTTAGTAGTTGAATGAAGATGAATTATTTAAATTTTTTATATAAGTTTTAAGTTCTTTTATTCTTTTTTGAAAACATCTGCCGGTTTGACCAATAAACATTATGGGACATGAACCACACTTCAGCATATCAACTCCCGATTTCTTCTTTTTGTTTCGAGTAAGCTTCTTATTTTTTAATATTTATCCCTAATATATTGTTGGTCCTGATTTTCCCTAATATATTGTTGGTCCTGATTTTTAACCCAGTTCTAGAAAGGTTTTTAGATATTTTGGTACTCAATTACCGATATGGGTTATAGTACTGTGGTTGACGTTTTTAACTGATGGACAAACTAAATTGATTGCTTTTTTATAAGATGTTTTTAGCGATTATTTTATCTATAATATCTGATTTTTATCCGTTGTTAACTGCTATCTGTTTAATAAAATTTAGGTCTTTATTATAATTTTCATGTGATAAAGGTACCTTTAGAAGTCTGTAAATAAAGAACTTAAAAGCTGATATTTTTTGTGAACAAGGATGACATGAACTATTATGAAGAACAATATCTGAGTGTGACGGCTTATGATAGATAGAGAAATCAGGTTTTTCGTTTATATATGTTATAGTTAGGTCAAGAAAATTAATTAAGTTATTTTGTTCTATGTCTGCGGTAAACATAATTCTCGGATGTAAATTATTTATAAAGTTTTGGAATGAATTTAGTTGTCATTCTGCACTTGTAAAACAAGTAATAATATCATCAACGTAGGTATACAAGTACAGAAAATTCTTATTTAATGAATGTTCGTGTGTTTTTTCTTCTAAATTGTTCATAAAGATTTCAGCTAACAATGGACTTAAGGATTTCCCATTATTAAATCCTCATTAACATAAAATGCACCATTAAATTTAGAACAATTGTCATGTATAATGTAATATAATGGAAATTAAAGTCATAGACGTTTTATTCAGTGAAAGGATCAAGTATCGGCTAACTCAATTCAATTGTGTGAAACAGTTAAATATTAGATATGGGATTTCTGCTCAAATTTCGAAGTCCTACAATCCGGATATTTTGGGGTTCACACGATTATTTCGATGGGCTAGATTGTTTTGGCTTTAGATTAGTTAAATGACCCATCGATAATGATTGATTTATATTCTTTTTAAAGTATATATATATATATATATATATATATATATATATATATATATATATATAAAAAATATAAAATAATAAATAAGAAAAATAATAGCGAAAAATAATATATATATATATATATATATATATATATATATATATATATATATATATATAAGATATTTTTCTATTTCCCTATTATTTTTCTTCTTGTTTTTAGGGTAATACTTGGTGCTGCTATATAGGTAGAAGAATCATATCACATAAAGGAACACAGAAACACCAGATCTGGTTTAGGACTAAGAAGGTAGTTTATCATTTTACAGGAAGGAAATTATCCTGGAAATTTATAATAATTATAAAATAAACGTAATATTTATAGTACATAGCTACATTTTGAGTGGTTTCTATAAGGGATTTAAGAAGTCGAGCTGTTTAATCTCATAAACCACTTTTCCTTTACATAACTCCATGTTACTAGCACACAATATAAGAATAATCTGTAAATTACCATTATAAAGAGGTGTTTTTAAATGCATTATTTATTTAATTAAAAAAGTGATTCTTTGACGAATTACAAATATAAAAGTTCATGTAAACATATGTCCAAAAAAGCCTATTTTTCAAAATATACAAAGTTTCATTTTGTTTTTAGTTTTTTCAATTTATATTCTACATTTTTAAAGATATTTTATTGAAGATTGGCACACATATTATTTGTTGAAGAATTTATAAACAGTGTCATTTGCATTTGGAACAATTTACAGGGTGAAATTTTTATGGGGTCATAAACCATTTTACCGCCACAAACTTTTTATGTAACGATACTGACCTTAGTAGCTTCATCAAATTCGCCGTTCAGTTAGGAGACTTTTTTCCTCTTGTTTTACAAGTACAGAATGACAACTAAATCAATTCCTAAACTTTATAAATAATTTACATCCGAGAATTATGTTTACCGCAGACATAGAACAAAATAACTCAATTAGTTTTCTTGACCTAACTATAATATATAAAAACGAAAAACCTGATTTCTTTAGTGTTTTAATATACCGCATTGTTTAAAGTTATTTAGAAATAAAAAATTTTACAAAAAAATAAAATGACTGACAAATGACAAAAAAACTGCACTAAAAAGTGAAATACCACGAGTTTAATGACTTACTGTCTTTATTAGTTTGGCACATGCAAGAAGTTCCAGATAAAATAAAATATTATTTTTCACTTTTTTGTGCATTTTTTAAAGTCGGTTTAATTATTTATAAACATTTTTATTTAATCTTTTGAAGTTCTGTTTATACAAGTTTTATTGTAAAATATATTTGATTTTTTTGGGAAAATACCTATTATTTGAAGAATTTCGAAGAAACGCCATGTAGTGACCACTAATACAATCATTACGGTACAGTTAATAGCTGTAAGTGAAGAGCAAAAAAAGCGGTTTTTCTGACACCAAGTTCAATGTAATCGGTTCATCCCAAAACAGAGATACAAACACGTGTAAGAAAAAAAATTGACTACTTTATTATTGAAAATAATACCCACCACTTTATTATTGAAAATAAAAAAATGTAATAGCAAAAAGTTGCGCAATTGCCTGAAGATACAATCGGCATTTCCGTTTTTGAGTTGTTGTTACGCTCCCTAGTGGCCATTTTTCGAACTACTACAAATATTTTTTCCTATAATCTTATGATCAACAGCTATCGAGTTATGGCCGGAGACCATTCTCCACCGGTAGAATAGTTAATATACATCCTTTTCTTCCTGACAGAATGGTGAACGCAGTGTTCTATGTATATTATATTGTTTGAGAAAATAGTTAAAAACGTTATATCAAAATTTAATATTTTTTTTAATATGTTTGCTATGGGACCACTCCGGTGAAATCCTGAATATTCCCAGAAAATTCCATTCACATTGGTTAACCCATCGCGGAGTAATTGATGTACATATATAAAAAAAACAGGATGGAATTGATAGCCTCCTTCTTTTTTGAAGTCGGTTAAAAAATACTCTCCAGTACATCTGAAATTTCAGTATAAAAAACATTGACGAATGGATATTTTGCTAAAGAGCTTTCAAATTCTGTGAAATACCAAATAAGTACAACAAATAAAAAATGGATCCGGAAACGTGACGAAGCCACTAAGTTGAGTCAGTGGCATCACATAAAAAGTTTGGTTTTTATCTTTAAAAATGTAGAGTATAAATTTAAAACACTAAAAACAAAATAGAATTCTTTTCCTACCTCGTATCTCGAAAAATATGCGTTTTTATACATTAGTGTATATAAATTATATACTTAGTTAAAATCAGTCCTAGAAACATATCCTCAATTAATACCATGCCATTAAGAAAAACCCTGTAAAAATATACTACTATATTATGAATTGTACCTGCACACATATCCATGCAAGCTTTCCTAGACGGAAAATTGTTGCCGTTTCCGTCGCATCCACCAAAGCCAAATTCGTAGCATTTCCCCGTAGTCGTGTCATACCTCCATCGAGGTATCAATGCTCTACAATGTCCTCTCATCTCTGGTAATCTACACATAACGTCTGGTTGTTCTGTAATCAAAAAAGCGGTAAATTTCCTTCAACAGGAACTCCCTCGTTATGAATATGTGCTTTTATTAAAAATAGTGAAGTGTGATCCAATTTAGTTCCGCTCATAGTTATTTAGTAACATATACTGTCTTTTTAAATATTTTTAATTGGGCAACATTGTTCCACCACATTTGATTCGTACCAAGATTTTAACAGTTTCTACCTATGTCAAACTTGATTTTTGAGCGCTTTCGAGTAACTAGTCATCATCAATGCTACCTACAAGTAAGTACAGGGTGTCCCGTTTTCGTTGTTTTTATGGGGTATCTCTCTTATTAGTGAAGATAGAGGGTTGCCGTTTTCGCGACATGGTGCTACTTTTTTGTGAAACGAAAAATGTCCCAAACAAAATTTTCATAGCACCCTTCGTTTTTAAGATACAGTGGCGGCTTGTCATAAGGGGCCGAAGGGCCGTGGCACTACCACCAAATATGCCGACCACTGAAAATATATTTTTTTTAATAGTTTTAATTTCAATAATTTTCGAATCAACTGACTAAACAATAATGCAAAAATTATTTCTTATTATGTATTTTGGTTCCGACGAAAAAACACGCGTCGTACCTATTATTCCTAGAACAACAGATAAACTCTCCGTGTGGTGCCGTGGTCGGCTGTCCGACTGTCCGAGAACATCGCTAAACGGCCCTGCTGGAATATATTGGAAAAGATCACGCGAAGTCTCGCTGTGCTGTTTCGCGTAATTCCATCGCGGCGGGTCGGTACACATAAGTCGAAGATTTTGCGAGTTTTTTAAAGTTTATTAATTTAGTTAAATACCTAGGTACCTATTGTTTTATTAGTGAAACCTTTTTCTACGCGATCGCTCGAGGAAAAAATTCAAATCAAGGAGCTTGGAAGACCTCTCCCCGATTTAGATCTAACCAAAACGCATAAGGCTTCCACCTCTAGTTCATCAAGCTTCAAAGGCCGTCTAAGGATGGTTAATCGAAATATGTATTCGAAAAATACCTGGATTTGTGGATGCGATCCAAAATTCCATTTTTTTGTTTCCTTTGTGTTTTGTTTGGTGGTGATTCTACATAGACGAGGCATGGGGTTACTGATTTAGTGCATATTGATGAGAAAATTAAAACGCATGAAAACAACAAGGTATATATAAATAATATTTTTAGTTTGGTTCGGAAAATCAAATATAATAACTCAATAATATTTTTAGTTTGCTCGGAAAATCAAATATGACTCAATTAAGTTCGGCTTATAGACAAAATATTATTCCGTACAACAATCAAGTTGGTAAAAACATCATTATCAACTGTATTGGATTTTGTAGTGCATTAGAATTGGCATTGAGAGGTCATGATGAAACCGAAGAATCCGGAAATAAAGGAGTGTTCCTAGAATTCATAAATTTTAGTTCTCAACTGGATAGAGATTTAAATGAACATTTCAACAAAGCAACAGCATTTAAAGGAACCTCTAAGACGATACAGAACGAATTATTGGACTGCATGATTAGCGTTTACCATGAAGAACTGACTAAAGAAATTAAAAAAGAGAATTATGTAGCGGTAATAGCCGACGAAACTACTGATGTCGCCAACGAATTTCAATTAGTCATTATTTTACGATGCATTGTCTCCAGTAAGTCAGTAGAAAGATTTTGGATATTTGTAAATCGTCCCGGACATAATGCCATTTCAATAGCAAATTGCATTTTAAATGAAATTGATCCTTTAATTAGTGACACACCAAGTTAATAGCGCAAAGCTATGACGGAGCGTCAGTTATGAGCGGAGGTGTAAATGGGGCACAAAAAATAATTAAAGATAAATATTCTTTAGCAAATTATGTGCATTGTTATGCTCATCAGATTAACTTTATAATGAGCAGTGCAGCTTCAATTAATGCATCGGTTCGGTTTTTTTTTTGCTCATCTGACTAGAATTTGTTCTTTTTTTTTCTATGTCACCGCAAAGAACAAAAGTATTGGATGACATAGCTCAGAGACGATTACCACGATCATCACAAACGGGATGAAATTTTTATTCTCGGGGAATTAATACAGCTTATGAATACCGAAATCAGCTGATACACGTTTTGGACATTTTAGAGAACGACAAAAATATTAAATTGAATTCAACGATTGAACAAGCTGGTGCATATAAACTTAGATTGTGAACAAAGATTTTATATTTTGGTTGGCAGTTTTTCATAAAATCATGACACATGTCGAAATAATTTTTAAGCAACTGCAGATGATTAATACCGACCCTATCACTGCTAAACAAGATCTACAAAACTTCGAAAATGCAATGCAAAAAGTTCGTGATGAAATGGACACAATTATTGACCAAATAGACTTAGAGCTTTTAGAAAACGAAGATGAAAACGTTCCTTAAAAAAGGCGACGTTGCCCTCGTTCCGATCTATCTATTTCAGCAAATAAAAAAATTGAAGCCTTGGAAGTTTGCGATTCCATAATACAACAGATTAAGACTTGGTTTACTTTTACAGGACATCTGACAGCTAAAAATCGTCTAAAAACAGAACTGCAAGTACTTTAGGAAAGAGAAGAATTGCAAACCATTTCTGAAACCGTTCCTCTTTTATCGTTGGTTTCACAGGAAGATATGAGGTGCGCTTTTCAAGAAACTATTAAGTTATTGGAAGTTTTAGTGACAACACCTATGTCAACCTCTGAAGCTGAAACATGCTTCTCTATGTTAAAAAGACTAAAAACTAAAAAAACGAGTAATTGACCTTTTCACCAGTAAGGCAGAACGAAGACTATATTTCAAATACCGCAGTTCAGTGTAAAATATTCTTCCTTATGCTGTATATAGTTTTGGAGTGTATTACTTATTCATTGCGACTAATTATTCTGGTAAGTTTTTATCGAGGTTTTTATGTTGTTTATTACTTTATAAAAACGATATATATGCACATGTTATCGCATAAGTAGAAATACCTAAAAAAATTCACCCCAACACAAGAATAGAAGAATCGATTTGATTTACAAACACATATGTAACTAGACATAAAACGCGAATAAATTATCTCAAGGAACTCAAGATTATTATTAAATTTTTTATGTTTAATTTTTTACTAATTTAGCAAGTAGTATAAATGGTATATAATGGATGCACCTAGTAATTTTTTTATTAAAAAAAAAACAAAAAGTTAAAAAAATAGTCATTTTGGCCGTGGCACCCCGAAAAATGTTCACCTGCGGGGCAATTATATTTTTTTGCCTGCGGCGCTATTTACCTTCTGGTGCAAGGCCAAACTCAAATCGCACGAGCCGCCACTGTTAAGATACAGTGTGAAATTGAACATATTGCATTTTTGGGCTCCCCTCGTATTTCGGTTGTTGTTTAACTTATCGAAAAGGTGAAAACTGCCTCTGATACAGTTTTTCACGTAGGTTAGGTGACGTTAGGTAGACAGTGGCGTAGTCAGGCTGGAATTGCTTACAAAACAAATGAATTTTTCAGGTATATTTTATTTATAGTAACAAGAATTTTTTTTAAATTCTGTAATAAATTGTTATCTTGTATATCCTTGTTTTATACTATTTTACAAGAAATGTTCGAATTTTGGCGATTTAATAATTCAATAATTATAATGTAAAATGTAAGTAGATTTGTAATAACTATCATAGCATTATTTATCTTACATTGTTATAATTTTAGCCTGTTGCCTTGAAGAAGGTTCAAAATCGAACCGAAAATTCGGTTTTATAATAAAAAGAATTATTATTAACCTGTTTTTCGCTGCTAAACCCGTAAATCCATCAATCTTGAAAAATGTTATTAATTGAATAAAATGAACATGTTAATAATTCTACCTCTAATAACCCTAAAGAGCAACTAACAACAACAACAAAAACTAATCCTAGCATTAAAGATCACTAAAATAAACAGAAAACTAAATCTATACCCTAAAGATATTGCTCGAAATGATGTCCATTTTGCCTTACACAAAGTCTACATAATTCCGTATTCTTCTTGTGGCGTTTATTAAATCGACTAAGGTGTAATGTCTTGTCCTATATATTTTGTTTTCTAAAATACCCCACAGGAAGTTATCCAAAACCGAGAGATCTGGCGATCTCGCCGGCCATCTTACTGGACCATTGGTCACTATCCATTTTCCAAATTCTGCCTTATTCTACCGGAATTATGAGCAGATGCTCCGTTCTAGTATTTGGAAATACCAATCTGTATCTAAGCTCCCCTGGTATATACGATACATTATTTTTAAACCCAATATGAAAACCTACCCTGTCGTTCGCGAAGAAATATTCGATGCCTATTTTATTGCGACAAGTATCTAGAATTATGCCTATTTAATACTCCGGCGCTTTTTATATATGCCTCGTCGGACTATATTTCGTTTCTATAAAAGTCGGGGTCATTATCGCATTTTTCTAGATACCAGTTACAGAAAATCATACGACGCTGCGTATCGCCCGGATGTAAATGTTGCACCAATCTGAATTTAAATGGTTTATAACCTTGTTTCCTTAACATTTTTTAAACCCGGCTTTTTGAAACCCCAACATTCTCATGGATTTTTCTTCAAGAACTTGAACGATCTACAGTGTAACAAGCGAATGAACCTTATCAACGCCTGAAGGGGCAGGGGAGAATCTCGTCAAAATTCTTCCCGTGTCATAGGCGTGCGAAGTTATTTTAATCAGATTATTACTCATTAATATTGATGACAATAATACTAATAATAATAATAATGATATTACTTTTGGTCTTCCCTCGTAAAAGGGAAGATTGTAATCATGAAAAAAATCACCCACCGAGATTTTTGCAGATTCTTACATTTTTGGGTCTCTAGACCTCGGAAAACATGTTCTCCCATTTCCATCGCTGTGTCTGTCGGTCTGTCTATCTGTATGCGGCATAGCTCAAAAACTATGTATCCACTATCTTTAAAATTTGGTCAAAAACCATAGATCATAAGAGGATAAAATGGTAACATTATGGTGAAAATCCATTAACGCGAAACAAAATGGCGGTCTAGTGAAATATTATTACTAAGAAATACTAAGATTATGTGGATATTAGCTGGTAAATGTTGGTTTGAATTTAAGATGGCGAAACAAAATGACGGCTTAATAAATAATTTAACAATTCGGCCCGAAAAGACCATTTTATAGATTGATTTCAAATTTTGCTCTAGAAATAATTGTTGTATAGAGATGAACTTGTAAAATTTTGGTACGATTTCAAGAGAGCAAAACAAAATGGCGGTCAACTACAACATTTATAAACATGGAAAAAAATCAATATTTTACGTATCTTCGTATTCTAGCGTCCCTAGGTCCCAAAAAATAGAGTTTCTTTTGATCTGTCTGTCTGTTTGTCTCTTTGTTAATTTGCGGCATAGCTAAAAATCTACTTGCCATATTAAGTTTAAATTTTTGTCAAAAATTAAGGATTGCATGCCAGTAACCTGATAATATTTTGGTAAAATTCCAATACGGCGGAACAAAATGGTGGCCTAGTGAAATGCTAAAAAGTATATTGCTAAAAATGTAATTAACTAATGTATCTAAAATTCGGCACAAAATTCGAGTGTTACACAGGAATGAGCCTATAAAATTTTGGTTCAAGGCGCAATTGTTCAAAAACTATTAGTTCCACAAAGCCTGGTTTTGGTATGCATAAAGTACTTAACAACGACTATTATTTCATCAAAGGCTTCCACCACATCTTCAAAAAATAAAGACATGCATTTTTGGAAAAAGCCTAATTTTTATTATATTATTTGTAAGTTCATTTTCTACTATTCATGTCGTTATACCATCAATATTACTTTATAAGTTTCGATTTTAAAAGCCAAAAACGAAAAAAATAGGATTTTTTTGCATTAAATTGTTTATAACCTAAGTTGATACCTAGTCGTGAGTGGAAAACATAAAAGAAAATTAGTATGAACTATCTTGTGTATGATGGCGCACTCGGATTCTGGTTAGTATTTTTGGCAAAAAACGACTATTTTTTTGCTCTATTGATTGGTGTAAAAATCAAATCTCTCTCTAGCATATTGAAATTTATGACAAGGTTTTTGTCGATTCACTCAGTCATCTTCAAAGATAAATATATCACCGGGTATATTTAGAGAAAGAGAAAGCGATGTCTTTGAAATTGAAAAGTATACATGGTATTCCATTTCAAATAAATTATTTTTGTTATATTATCGAGTTCTCACGTATATATATTTTTTGACAAAGGAAAGTAAAAATTTGATTGAAAATATATATAAATTTTGTTAGAAAACTTTTACCACTTTGTACAGGGTGTCCCAACAATAATGGCCATCGGCGATATCACAGAAAGGAAATTATTTCCTTTGCTGTTACGTTCTGTAGCGGTAATTTTTTGTAATTTCTTGGTGAAAGCGGCCACGACAAATCATTGGAAAATATTTTCAAATTCAAAGAATTACCGCTAGGGGTATAATAGAAACGGAAAATACTTTTCATGGTTTCGACGAGAGCCATTTTTATTAAAACTTTTTTAATTTTAATTAAAACACCCAGTACATAAACACAAGTAATAAATTATTAGGATCGTTATCACATCATAAATAAATTAAATATAATCAATTCCAAACACTCACCACTTGCCCTAATATTGCTTACTATTCCAAATGCTTTGCCAACATTTCCCAAAAGTTAAATCATTATCGACCCATGTCTCATCAATGTAAACTATGTTACGACCCTCCTCTCTATAATTTCGAATTGCCCTTGTATATTTATAGCGCTAATGTAAAATTTCGGGTCTCTCCAACAGAATCCTTCGTTTATTTTGTTACTTACGAAAAAAAAAGCCATTGGCCTTCAACAACATCCTTAATGTTTCGCGACTATAAGGGAAATCCATTGTTGCTTGCTTCTCTTAATTATTGTAAGAAATATATAAGCTTCAAAAAATAATTAAAACCTAGAAATATGTCAACAAATAAGGACACGTATTAAGATTTAAATAGGTATGAAATTTGCATGTATATACTCACTCACTATATTCATTAATTAAAACTAAAGAAATGCACCAAGAAGCGAGTCGAGTCTATCATTCAATATAAAATAACTAAACAATCGGAAATAATTAACTAACAAGTAAAATTAACAAAACTAATTAATCCTTATTAATAAAACAGAGTTTAACAAGAAGTTTTTTTTATTTAACGTCAATTGGAACGGCGATAACACTTCTCCCCCCATAAAATATTTCAAACAATTTCTGGAAATGGGCGTAAATATTTAATTTTTTTTATCACCTTTTGTGTGTGCTCTTCCATATCTTTGTGAAAAAAGTCTTCAACCACAAGTTCTACAAGTTCCACATTATTGCAAGTATTTTCCCAAGTTCTCCAAATGGCTATGATTATTACTAATTATACACACAATAAAATAAAAAAACAGGCAATACCCACATACACAAATAAAACTTAAGTCGCTATTATAAATATTAATTAGTAATTAATTTTTCTTATTTCGGTGATACCACTGATCAGAAAATCGGACATCAGACCCCGGCCCGTTGATAATTCAAACCAAGCCTGGAATAACGATCTTTTATCTTCGTCTTTTCCACGCCATTCGCGCCGACCACGGCTATCTCTCTCTGACAATGACCGCTTATTGAACGGGCCGGAGTTTGGGAAAAATTCCCTGATATACTATCGATACCGATCAATATATTTTTACTATTTTTATTTGAATTCGTGATGCAGTAAAAATATATATTTTGAACGGACCAGTTATATAGAAAAACGGAAGGAAGTTTTTTGCCCGCATTCTTTCTGTCCAGGTTCAATCAGTTGCCAGACTGTACATCAAAGGACGCCAGAACATTAACTACGTCTTCCTCGTTTTTCTTTTTATACGTTTTTCATCGCGGCTTATTGAAAGATCCGAAATTAACTAGATTTCTTTTCATACTAAGAAATGTAATATCACAGGGTTGTCTTCGTTCTGGTTACCTATGTTTAAAACGCCAACAGCTTCATAAAAATGTATTTATTATAAAATACGGCGAATGCTCATACCTTAATAAATATAGTTCCGAGGCCTCGTTAACTGTGCAAAGCAGACTAACATGTATTTTTCTTCATTCGAAAACGTTTGGTTTCTAGCCATTTTTTATTATAAAATTTAAATTAATTGTTGCGGTTATTTAATCTAGCTTCAAAACGAACTCGAGGTTTTTGACAAGTAATTTATTTAACATGACAACAATTTTCTTTTGTTTTGTTTACGTAATCCCAGCCTACTACCAAAAACTGAATCTATCTAAAAAAAATACTACTATTGCATATTATCGAGAAGCTTATTGTGAACTGAATAATATAAAATAAAAATATACGGGGTGTCCCATTTAAAAAATTATAAGTTTGTGTTATATCTCAAAACGACAGCTCACATAAAAATTACGCCACGGGATTCTACGTGAAAATCTGTATCAGGGCCAGTTTTTACCTTTTCGATAAGTTAAACAACAACCGAAATACGAGGGGGGCCCAAAAATGCAATATTTTCAACTTCACACTGTATCTTAAAAACGAAGAGGGCTATGAAAATTTTGTTTGGGTCATCTTTCGTTTCACAGCCACAACCAAAACCCTCTATCTTCACTAATAAGAGAGATACAAGATACTGTACAAGGAGTAATAAAACCGTTCAATTATGAAGATAGTAGACAAGGCAAAAAAATGCCAAAACAGAAGAAGAACGTTGAATCAAACGATGTACTTACTCGTCAGGGAACAGGCATAAAGATACATGGTTCTAAAATCAATGTACTTAAAAACTTTTTACATGTAACAAAGGCAAAACCAAGGTTGACGAGCACCAAATTACATTTTAATTTATTGCTAAAAAAGTAGCCATAGTTTATGTAGGAATAGTGAAACAGAGAAATGGGAGAATCTCTTTAACACAATGCAAAAAGAAGATTGACAGTCAACAGGGTTGCCAAATTTACATTGAATTAAAGCAATTATAACTGTTCAAAAAAAATCCTTATGTTCAATAGACGAGTTATTAAAATTTGACAAGTTATTTTAATGAATATAAGCAAAATAGAAATTTAAATATAGAATAAATTGTAAACTTGGAAAAACAGAAAAATGACCAATGGAAATTAGTTACAAATCTAATTGAAAACCCCGGTGTGACGTCAGAGCGAGAGAAAGACACTGTTCAAAAACAATCTGTTAAAGACTGACTTAGCAATCTTGGTTGACAAGGCCTGTTAGGCAATAAAAAGTAAATACCTTGGAAATGAAATATTGAAAAGCTGTAAAAACCTGTGTAATATAAATAAACTGCACCAATTGTGAGAAGCAACATAAATGTTTGGATGTGATTCAGAAATAAGACTAATAGATAACTTTTACTGTTTAAGCAAAAAGCGACACTAGTAACGGGTTTAGATCAAAACAAAAAACAAAGACTGAGTGAATAGACTCTAGAGCCGAGAAAAACAAATCAATAAAAAGTAGCTTTCAAACAAATGGCTAGTAATGACATTGTCATTAATGCCCAACCTTTTCCTTTTATTTCGGCTTTTTTGCCTTGTCCACCATAGTTATAATTGAAGAGTTTAATTACTGGATGTACTTATTGTAGATAGCATTGATAATGACTAGTTTTGTATTTGGATATTGTATACGTTATACAGACAACCCTTTAAGTTTTCAATTTCACATAAATTGAATATGTAGTTTTTAACCCGATTTTTTTAAACCGATTCTGTTCCGTCAAGTTGAATTCATACTTAATAAAAATCCCAGAATTTGAATTCATTAAGAAGGCTTTTTACGTTGATTTTTTAGACATTGTATTTGGCCGCTATTTTATTTCGCCGTCTTGAATTCGTACCATAATTTTACCAGTTTACCTCTTTATCACACTTAATGCTTGACCAAGATTTGAAATTAATCTAATAAGTAATTTTTTCAAGCTGATTTTTTTAATATTTTATTAGCCAACCATTTTGTTTGGCTACCTTGGATTCGTTCCAAAAATATTACCAGTTCATATGTTACACTTGATTTTTTTTACAAAACTTAAGCTAAAATCAATAATTAGTTTTCTAGTAATATTTTTTTTTTAATTTTCAGTGGACCGCCGTTTTTTTCCGCCATACTGGGTTTTTACGAAAATATTACCAGGTCATCTCCATATAACCCTTAATTGTTGGCCAAAAAGTCAATAGACAGACCGACGCAATCGAGAAAACATGCTTTTTGGCACCTAGGGACGCTAAAATTGAAAGATATGTAAAAACTGTGAAGGTGATTTTTTCACAAGTACAAATATTTTAGTTGGCCGGCATTTTGTTCCTCCATCTTGAATTTGTATTACAATTTTACCCGTACATCTCTATATGAAAATGAATTCTTACAAAAATTTGAATTAAGTCTATTAAGTAGTTTTTTTAGACGGAATTTATTAATATTTTAATAAAGCGACATTTTGTATTCGTACCAAAATTTTAATAGTTGATTCCTACGTAATACTTGATTTTTCTGCAAAATTTGGATGCGTAGCTTTTTAGTAATAATTTGTTGTTTCGCCATACTGGATTTTTACCAGAATGTTAGCAGATCATCCCTTAAATGACCCTTAATATTTGACAGTCAATCGGATAAGAAGTTTTTAACTATGCAGTTCTGTAACTGAGAATCCGCATCTTTAATAATATATCAAAGAAATCCATCAAAAATCTGTAAGTGTAAGCAATGTATTTTACTTGAAACATATTAGGTTCTTATTCGTTAGAGACACACACATAAATTGCATAATGTATAAAGAATATTATTGTTTTGTTCACCTTCCTTTCTGTTATATAACTTTTGTGCAACGAAGAAAGTGTGGAATTTCATTTGCAATTATTGTTAAGTCAAATAAAGGTAATAATAGCAAACACATAATATAAGCTTTCTAAAATAATATGCCTCAACCTATTGTGTTAAAATTTTTAGAATTAAATAACATGCCCACTATAAATAAAAATTTAATATGTTGTTACAAATTGGTTTGAAATAGTTTTAAGAAAATGTGGGAGTTAAGTTGATTATCTATAAAAAGAATATCCTTGAAGAAATCATTGCTGTTTAATAATGAATTCTATGGAAACTGATCGGACAACAAATAATATTGTTTGTGTGATAATAAGCAAAAAATAAATTCTTGCTTTAACAAGCTAAACCAATAAAAAACTGAAGTTAAGACTTATGTACAGTGACAAAAAACTATATTATTAGCCCTTTTCGTAAAACTTTGGATACATTGTAAAAACCGGTATAGACCTTTTCCTACAGATTCCTTTCTAACGAATAGTTTAATTAAGCATAACATTTTCGAAAATAAAATTGACCACTCATTTTTTTTACTTCGTTCTAAATTATACTATATATATATATATATATATATATTTATATATATATATATATATAAAGTACTTTTTTCAGTTCACTATATTTAATTAAAATGTATGTATTTAAATGGCTGATTGTATATTTTACATATGTAAATAAATAACACTCTAATCGTTTGCGCCACATGTTTATGAGAAAAAAATCTTTTTAACCGCGCGGCGCTGCGGCACCACTTTCTGCGCCTCCAAAATATCAGTTTATAATTTTTTATTCCTCTACTTGCATTAATTATTAGACCCTGTATGATATAACTAATCATTAGAAAAATATCAACTTTTACATTTTACGTTAAATTTGTTTCTATTATGGACATTTTTGCAATCATTTTAACACGCTCTATAAATATCTAAATATTAAAAAATGAATAACTTTATTTTAATTTTTACACACCCTGTATAATACATCTGAGTACTAATAATAAATATTTTGGTTTTACTTCGATAATTAAATCTTATCAATATACGTAAATAAAAATTATATTTTGAGTTGTGTTATGTATGAATTTGCAATGATTTAATCACCTTTTCGCATTAATTGTTTTACCTTTTACGCGCTCTGTATAACATACTCTTTGCCAGTTTTTTGTACTTGCGTAGTATCCACCTTTGATGTGTTATTCCATTTTTTGTAAATATTTTTTATATAGCCTATACAATAGATGTGATTATTCAATCACTTTTTTTTCATTATTATATTTTTATGCACGCTGTATAATATATCTGAATATAAACCTTGTAATTTACTTTAAAATAAAATCTTATCTATATGCAAATAAAAAACTAGTAGGAATTTCAATTTCCTCCCGACGTTTTGGAAGATTTAAAGCAGAAATTAGTAATTATTTGCTCTAGTTAAAATAATGTATTGGTTTTTGTAAAAAAAACATTCGCTTTTTAAAGTAAACCTTTAAAAAAATATCAAGTGGAGCATAGTCAAGAGATCGTGCTGGCAAATCAGCAAATCCTCAATGTTTAAGGCTTAAGAAATTTAGTTCTAAGTCTTGTTATAGTTGTTTTTAATATTACCTACAACTGCAACTATAAAAATTTCTTTCACAAGTGGTTCCTATAAGTGTTGTTAACAATTTTGTTCATGAGCATCTTATCACGATTTTGATCACCCCAGAAACGAAAACTATGTGTGGTGACTCTGAGATGCAGAAAAAAAAGCTGTATCACTAAAACATGTGCAATACAGGGAATTTGGTTGCGTTTTAATTAAATCTAAAATGGCATCGCAAAACTGTAATCTGCGATCTTGATTATCTTCTTGTGCCAGGTGAACTGTGATGGGATGATTTCATTGCTTGTTTTAAATATGTTTGTAATTTAGTCACAATAACATCAGCTTTTATGACTCGGTGCCATTTCTTTGATTGAACAGCAAATGTGATGGTTTTCTGTTTTAGCAGAAGGGCAATCAAATCGGGAAACTTCTTTAATGCGAAAAGTTGTCACGAATTCGGAAACAAAATACTTCTCTCATAACTTCAAGAAACGATTGAATCTGACTGATGGACTCTCTGGCTATCCCTTTGTAATTTTGAACACGTAGTCAATATGACTATAATGAAACGAAGGAAATAATTAATTTAACAGGAAATAGCGCAGAAACTATTCAAGACTTGGGTGTTAGTGCAGCGCAGTGATGTGTTGTTAAATTCCTTAAAAAAAACGAGTGCCACATTATTAAAAACAATTTTTGTCAATAAAAATGACAAAGGGCTACTTTTTTACAATTATTTGTCTTCTCTTCGCTATTTGAGAATCTTCGGGGATCTTTTAAAGTATACCAGTCTCTAGAGATGCTTAAAAAGAAAAACAGTAAAAGTGTATCAACAACTTTAACAACACAATGTTAAAATAAAAATTGTTGAAGCTATTTCCCAAATAGATATAGTGACGATTCGCTCTGTAAATTTGTTAAAAAAAATAAAGAATATGATGAAATTCCATATTAAATAACGAAATTGGTCAGCTGTTTTCCTGCTTGCTTTAAATGAATGTTGTAATTAAATTAATTATAGTATTTCAGACATTGGCGGTGATTCTAAGCAAGTTTTTAATAGAAAGATATTAATGAACAAAATCATACATGCATGTTTACTCTTATAAACACATTTGTTTTAAATTAATTTATTTCTTTTAATTTCTCTACTCAAAACTTAACCTGCATTTTTCTATAAAACAGAATTTTTTAAAAACTTTTTTTTGAGGTGGTAGTTTAGGCACTGTTAGGGTGAGATGTTTACCTACTGAACATTCTCTGTACAGGAGATACTTTTCGCCCACTACTAAGAGTAAATTAAATAGTTGGAACAAAAATATCACAAAGAATTTAAATGGTATATTTTAAATATCCAAAATGATTTGTTTTAAATGGATACATTTTTAACAGTGTCGAACTTTATTAAAAAAAAATCTGATTAATGATATCCCGAAAGAAAAAAATTCTGCACCTACCAGAATAGGAACTAGCGGGTTTGGATGCCACCAAGTTGAAACTGACAACAACAATAATAAACAAAAATAAGAAAATTTGACTAGCCATTTTATCGCTAATTACCACAACAGGTTTAAAAATAAAATCTGCCTTGTCTTCTTGTAAAACCACTTTTACTATTCTTCGGTAGCACTGAACTTTTCAGAATGAAAATATCTTTGCCGACCTAGCTAATATATGACAAAACCATGCCGACACAGTCACACGTGGTACGGTGGTACCCTGGTGAATATGCAGGCGGCTCATACGTCATTCTAGAAGAGCAGGGTTTCCCTTGATGGGATTTACAATAATGATTATGTCACTGAGAATTGCATTATTCATGTTGAACGCTTAAAGTCACTATTGCAATTTTATTTAAAAGAAACAAAGGGGATTTGTTATCAAGTGTTCATCACACATCATAGGAACATATTTTGTCATTGTTAAATTGCGTTATTTCTAACAATTACTTTTAAGTCAATATTTATAACAAGAAATAACCACGTAGATAGCTTAAGTATGCGTTAATCACTTGCTACAAAAAGCAAATATTTACATATTTATTTATTGGGTTCTGGGAGCATGTTATGATTTTTCTCTAGCTGGTATTTAAATATTTCTCCGATTCGGCTGAAATGACACCACCACATATAACACATTAGTCAAATACTATGTTTGCAGAAATATGATTTGTTCCTAATAGTGTCAATAAAAAGTGGTTTTCCAAATGATCTTATGAAAGTACAAAAACCAAGAACAGCCATCTACAAAATTGTAATGTTTTACATTGTAATATAAAAACAAAAATCAAGAAACAAGTTTCAGAGCCAGGGACGGACTTAGGCTTCTGATTTGGAAGCAGAACTAGATTTCGTGGAAAAAACCCTGCCATAAGGCCCATAAGGGGCAACACAATAACATGCAAACTTGCCCCTTATGGCAGGATTTTAGTCAATTTTCTTGGTTGTCTTGAAAAGCAAATGTATCATACTGGCTATATTTATAATCAGCAAAAAAAAGATCCACTTAATGAACACAATCATGTAGGGTGTTGCTACTATAAATTAGCTTTGTGTACGCTGCGCTGATTCTAATTTCATAGAAGCACAGAATCAAGTGTCCCAATGCTATACTATACAAAGACAAAAAGCTCTTAGTATGTGTATCTGTGTCGATAGTAAATTTGAAGAAAAATTATTCTGACTGAATACTAGGTCGATTACTACCTGGATCGATCACATTCTGAAGATATGACCCTTGCAATAAACAAGGAAAAATATTGAGTCGGCCGGATTGTAGATATTTTTCATAAAAAGATCTAATATTTCGTGTATTGAATATTTTTAAATGTTTTTAATGTTATTTTAAATACATTTTCGAAAAACTGAATATCCGTCTTCTTTTTCACGAGAAGTGTTCAGTCATATTGCGATATCATTCATGGAAAAACATAGATGGTGCTTCTTCTATTGTTCAGGTAAAGAAAAAGTATTTATCTGTCGATGCTAGAGAAATTGTAAAAGCTGTTTATAATTACTTAACAAAGAACTTAAAGCTAGTGCTGCTGCGAATGAAACATGTGATTTGACTAAGACACCTCTGATTACAATAAAAATAATTGTGTCAAATCCCATCAAATCAAGAAAGACACGTAAAGATGTCGGTTCCACCGAATATTTGTAGCAAGACGACAAGGATTTGATAAGTCGAAAAGAATACACCATCAAAAGGTGCGTACTCACTTAGAGAACGCATACGGCCGCACGGTAAAAACCTTGCGTGTTTCTGCCGCGTAGTCACTTGGCGAACGAGTACGAGTATATATATATATATATATATATATATATATATATATATATATATATATATATATATATATATATATATATATATATATATATACATATATATATATATATATATATATATATATATATATATATAATATATATATATATATATATATAATATATATATATATATATATATATATATATATATATATATATATATATATATATATATATATATATATATATATATATATATATATATATATATACAATGGACCTTTCCTGTGGCCTACTTGTTCCCTCGATCTGACAGTCTTAGACTATTTTACATGGATCGTTTATTTTAATCCAATAACAACAAGGGTAAGGGACGCGTTCGAAAGTTTATCTCCAGCTTCAATTAGAGCGGCCACCCACGAGGGATTTATTCGGAGATGCGAAAAATGTTTAGAAGTGCAACGTGGACATTTTCAACATGTATTGAAAAAATAAGTTGTGCTCTTGTGTAGACTATACTATAATGGAAATAGGCTTTCTTTAATTAATTGTTGTCTTCACGGTTTCAACATTTTAATAGTTTTCCAACATTTGTTTAACGCTGTTCGTTGACGGTTTCTGTTTATCTGGATATCTATCAGCAAATATTTGGCATGTTCTTGTTAAAACTCTGTTCTCCATAGATAATAAACAAATTCAAATACTCCTCGTGTGTGTAATTTAATCGCCCCGGCATGATTATTAGTTTAATAATTATTATAATTACTATAATAAATAAATAATATTTTAGTAGGTAATTGTCAAACGACAACAAATATTACGTTTCTATAACCAATTGGTTTTGTTCTCGCCAGGCCTCCCCGTCATGGCCAACTAACAAGAAAACTTAGAAGCTGTCTGGTATTATTAAAATAAAAAATGTTAAATCGCCAATAACTCAAAAACTACAAATATTTGGAATAGACAACTTTATACACTATACTACTTTATTTTAAGTGTTAAATAAGACAAAATTATAAAAATTGAGGGTTTCCATTTGAAAAAAGTAACTTTTAACGATTTTTTAAAGTATATTTATAATGTCAGTTTTTGATCACCCTATATTTATTTATTACAAAAATACCAGCACAGGCCACTAAAGTGTACCCTTTTGGACAAGAAAGCCAACCGCAAATAAATAATAGAGACTTCGATAAGCAGATATTTATAGTTGTGTCTAGACCCCCAAACGTAATTCTTTACATAAAATTCAAAATATCTGAAATACAATTCCACTTAGATACAGGATATTATACATGAAATATACCTAGAATTTTTCGAGGAATCCAAAAATCCGATTATATACAGGGTGTTACATTTATAATATATATATATAATATATATATATATATATATATATATATATATATATATATATATATATATATATATATATATATATATATATATATATATATATATATATATATATATATAAATCCAATAAAATAAATAGAATACAAAACAAGGAAACAAAATATATATCCTAAGTACTAGAATTTTTTTTTGTATATTGTTGATAAATTTAAAATTTGAAGAACATTATCTACACCGTTTACTTCGTGATGTTTTGACCAAATGGTATGAATTTTTATAACAATGAATAGGGAATTTCTTTTGCTGTTCGTGGTTATAGGGGCTCAAATTGCTATTTTTTTATACAAATGCTTCTATGTATAGCGTCTCCCCTCGTAATTGGCCACTCTCAATATTGGTGTAATTGAAAACAAATTTATTAAATATAAAAGTGGTAGAGTTTAGAACGTAGTTTTGAATTAATTATTATTTATATATACAGGATATCTAAAAATGTGTAGCAAATCCAAGACATATATTTTTTAATAGAACACCATGTGTATTATTATGCTATCAAATGGGTCGCATCTCGATGGTTATAAACTAAGTGTATTTGATATTTTTATTTTTAAAAAATCCGTACAAATTTGACCAAAATCTTGCCATAAAAGGTATCAAACGGATAATGGTTTTCTACATAGTGGAGTCAATAGCAACGCACTGCCTCTTACGGTAACGATTGTCTCTTTCTCAAATTTCTCGGGTGTTTATAAAGACAAAAAGGTGTTTTTAAAGATAAAGATATCAAGCCCAGTATATTTATAATAAGCAAGAAAATGTTCATTTTATTGGCATGAATGGAATGAACATTATTTATATAATTTTCTATTAACCGTGTAATAAATCCTGCAACATATACAATTAATTTTTTTTCTATCTCTTAAAAATAGTGCTGAAGTCATCATTTAGCGAGCAGATTTTAAAAACATGAAAAGTTATTGCTTTAATATAAATTGAAATATTAAAATTTGATGCATAAACTGTAATTAACCCAAAAAAGTAAAGAGGTACATCCTCTGACCTATGGAGGTACAAACTTTTTCTGATCAAGCTAATTTGGTAGGTAATAATAAATTTTATCAAAATATATTTGTTTTATCGGTAAGGGGAAAGGAAGGATGAACCAAAATATCGTATTTCATATATTTTCCGGAGTTTTTAGGGGCACCAAGTTCAATTCTAATTCTACTAATTATTTTCATTTTTAACAATTTGTATTATTGATTTTCTATATAGAACGTAGATGTAGAAAAAGTTGAAAAGTAAATAAATGAAAAATAATAGAGAACAACTTTCGCATACGTTTTTTTTAATATTACATTCGAAGTTCTACTATTTTTTTTTGTTTCGTTATTTTTTCCGAATTTTAAGCTACTAAGACAAGCTGTCGATTTAAAAATCAGTCGGTTTTTAAGGTGCCTTATATGCTAGTAGAGGGGCGAGGTTTTACCTTTAATTTCCTGTTTTATAGCAAATTTATTTCTAGTGTGATAGCTATTCAACATAAACGAAAGATCTCGTCCATTATGACAATATCAGTGGAACAAACCAGGATTGCGTCATATATATAGATATGAAACATATATCTAGAATTTTCTCGAGGGAATACAAAATATGCAATGGTATATAGGATATTCCACTATTTGAATAACTAGTAGATGATTTCTACTGAAACTAGGTATGTTAACGTCAAAAGTAATGGTAAGAAATTATCAAATAAAAACTAAACTAATATTTTATAATATTTCACACAAAGTCAGTTTCATTTTAAAAATCTATATAAAAATAGATTTATTTTCGAGGAATTATTGAAGTAGGTATTCAGCATGTCCGTCATTCTCTTGAATACATTGTCTATATATTCGTTTTTGTTTCTCTATTGCAGCTAAAATGATTCCTTAATTTCTTCCATTTAATATTTCTATTTCTGTTATTTTTTATTTAATTCTATTTGCCGTCAGTTGCTTTTCATCCTTTAATTTTTCTTTTAAGAACTACCAAAGAAAAGTACCCAGAACAGATAAATCTGGGCTGTTCGGTGGCCAACTGGAGTGCCCAAAGCTTCAAATACAAAATTCAAAATTTCGATTCAAATATTGCTTAACGGCAACAACATTGGGCTTGGGGCGCCATCCTGCTGCCAAATCACTTCATTATTATGATTTCTTAAATCTGGAGTTACTCTATTTATTAACTCCAAATATCGGTTTCCCTTCCGTCAATAAAAATTGGACCATATAAAAACACATGTCAACAGATTGGCGGCCTGAATGTTTTATTTCCCGAAAAGCTTTGGGATTTTCAGTCGACCAATAATGCATATTTCTTCTGTTAAAAACCCAATGAAGGCTTGTCCGTCCAAAGAATTTTATTAAAAAATTGTGCATCTCCAAATGTTCGATCATTTCCAAACGAGTTGCTTTATTTTCTTCAGATAATTGTTGTACCGGCAAAACCTTGTAGGGTTAGTATTTATATTTTTTAGAGTTCTCTGTATCCTAGAGTAGGATTTACCTGCAGTTTCAGACAGAGATCTAATGGATTTCTCCGGACATTCTAAAATTTCAAGGCAAGGGAATTAATATGCAGATACTATACAAATATATATTTGGGAATTACCGTGTTGGTTCGAGAAAGTTCTGGCTCTGGCTAGCTAGCATATTCCGAACACTTCGAGATGGCAGTAATTGCATATAGAAAGGCTAGCGGCGCAACCGCGAGTCAGTCTGCGTAGGAAAGGCGAAGAAAGCGAAACTGTCTTTTGTAAAATAAAGTAACACCCGTGCATAACAGTATTTTGATTTGACTTATTGTTTTATGTGTGTTTTATTATATTAGTATGGAAAAGAAGCGGAAAATAGACAGTGACTGCAGATCGTTCAAATAAAAGTGGGACTTTCAGTATTTTGTGAATTTAATTACAACTATTAGATGTCGTTAAGTGTTACAATACACAATAGTAATTGAAATGCAAAAAATGCGTATATTTGCTTAGGTCGTGCACTCTGCGACTAGTCTAGAAATATAGTTAAGGGCAGAAAAATTAAAACTGTTTTGGCCCTTGGAATATACTGACGTAATCATTATGGCCCTAAAGCTTCAAAATTTGGAGACCTCTAAATTAGATCATAGCTCACTTGACAAAATGAGGCAAATAATAATTGATAACGATTTTTTACCAATTATATAAATTTTGGCGCTTTGACAGGCTGTAAAATCTAACCCTTATTAGGAGATCAAAGGAAGTGGTTTTCACTTTTCTATCCTAGTTTTTCCCAAGCTATCAATTGACAATCTATCGATGATTTTATGGCCTGTCTAGATGGCGTATATCTCTGTCAATATATCGTAAACGGTTGAAGATAGCTATATAATATTATAAAAAATATCTGAAATTTTCTGGAGAATAAAAAAATGCAATAATATATAAGGTGTTCTATTTAAAAAAGTAACATTATTTTGACGCTTACTTATAGGACATCCTGTATAATATTTTCAACAATTATAAAAAATTTCAGATTCATATTACAATTTGGTAAAAAATGCAGCTCTGTATCTTTAGAAATGACAAAGTTAAGGGGCTGCCATTTATAATGAATAACTCTGTAAAAATGCAGCTACATTGTAAGAAGATAAATTTTGTCTTTTAACAACAGATCTTAAACTTAAATTCGATGTATGTGTTTTCCTAAAACCATGTAGTTTTTGAGAAACACTATGAAAAGTTTGGAATTTTTTTTGTCAATAGCCTGTTTTTTGTTAGCCTGAAGATGAGTGTCATTTACAAATCATCGGGCAATGTAATAATTACACGGGCCTGGGTTTAAATGCTTTATAAAATCTGAATTAGATTTTTCAACTGATATTGGGTATTTAAGTGATCATAATTCAAATCTGTTTTCAGTTTTTTCCCATCACGTAAGGTTTTTAAATAAAATACTACAAAAATGTAAAAAAGTAAGAATATTTAATATTTAGAATAAACGAAAGCATTATAAACATAACATTCATTAATCATCTATTTTCTTGAAAAATCTTTCTCTTTTTCCAGAAAAGCTTCTTTTCGTTGTTTTCCGTTTATATTCTGCTGTAGGACGGTCCCTTTTAAACATTTTACAGTAGTCGGCCATCATTTTGACATCTCAACGCCCTTGATATCGCCTTTCCATCTCTCTAAAGTGTTGGTGAAAGCGCTTCCCTTGCTCTTTACTGACATCACCAAGGTTATCCGGAAAATAGTCAAGATGAGCATATAGAGAGTGAATTTTTATGCTCATATTACAGTGTAACTTCCTAAATTTATCCAACATGTTTTCCACAATATTTCTAAATTCTGGGTCTAAGTTATAAATAATTTCCTAGAAATTTATTTATTACTTCTTTCAAAGCTATCCATGCTCCTTTTTCGTCTTTCTGCATAACCATCTCAATTTCATTACTTTTCATTAACTTTCTTATTTTTGGCCCAACAAAAATGCCTTCTTTTAGTTTAGCTTCAGAAAAATCCGGAAATGTTTCACACAAGTACTTAAAACAACCACCATCTTCATCTAGAGCTTTGACAAAGTGTTTCATCAGTCCCAATTTTATCGAATTACATTTTTGAAGCCAGGCATTAAATTTTTTCTTAGTGACCAATTTTTTTAGCTCAGAGGTCATCTCTTGCTCTACTGTGCCACTCACATAATAAACATAGGTATTTGGTATATCCGGATTGTTGACCCAAAAACAATGTTAAAATCTTAAGGTCGCCACATAGAATCCAGTTGCGTTGCTTATAGTTTCTCCTTAAAAGCAGTTCTTCAAGATTTTCATAATTTTCTTTTAGTTAGGTTGAATGACCAACATGAACATATGCATATAAATTGTCATTGTGTAGTAGAACGGTTATAAGGCTTCTGTTTGACCAGTCTATAAAAAGTCTAAACTCGGTAGGTTTGTATTCAGGAGCACCAAGGTGGATAACCAACCCAAATACGTTTTGGTAATATACAAGTAAACTAGCCAAATTCAACCTCACGATTTCTATACCAATGAAATGTAGTTCCTGGTGCAAGTAAATTTTTTTCTCTTAAGATCTTTTGGAAGTCCTAAATCTCTGATTAAGAAATTCTGTTCTAATTGAGAAAATAGCTTCGGTTAACTGATTCTTGAGGTAGATGCTTCAAAAATTTCAGACACTGAAGTTGTTGAACATTCAGATTCGACATTAGACTGCAATACTTTAGACGGAATTGGTACTGGTATATCAGCATCATGTGGAACTGGTCGTATTGTACTTTAGTGATTTTATGTTAAGACTTTTCTTGTTCCTTTAAACCAATGTCTCAAAGCTTCTTCGCAAATCTTGCAGATAACCTGTGATACCAGGGTCATGCAGTCCATGGAAGCAAGGGAAGCAGTGCTTCCCCAAAAAAAATTACAAAACATCTTCTAAAATGTAATTTTTGAAAAAGGAAACCATTAATTTAGTTTACGTTAAAAATGCTAAAATATTATCTTAATTATCAAGCCCATAATAAATGCGGCCTTGACTCCGACCGAGCCACATTAGAAAATTGAATAGAACCTATGCAGGCCGCTAGCTTCTTTGCAGCCAAGTCCTGTATGCTTGATTTTTTGTGAAGCGAGCCAGAAGTTATTGAACTTTCCACCGGCTGTTTGCAATTTTTGCATTTCAGTCGCGTGTAGGTTCTTTGTTTGAACGGCTATCCGTGTGTTTGTTGTGTGATACGTACGTCGCGTCTTGCATGGTGCGATATGGAAGACAATAATATGGACGTAGATATGCAAATACCGTCAACTTCGGGTGTTGGTAATAACGTTGAATATGTTGAAGAATTTACTAAGAAGAGTGTGTGTGAATGTGTGGTGTGTGTCTTAATAATAAAGGGATTTTCAACAATAAACTTCGCTGATAAGCCTCAAATAATTGACAAAGGAAGGGCAAAACCGCCTATGAAAAATTTAATCATAAAAATGAAAAACTTTATTAGACATTTTTGTCCGGAAAAACAATACGAACAGTTTAAATGGCAAACAGGGTGTGAAAATATAAGTAAATTATTTTGTTGGCCATGTTTACTTTTCGAAAATGAAAAAGGTCTTTGGAATAAAACTGATTTTGCCGATTTAAACAATTTCCATAAAGCTGTAAATGTATGTCCAAAGCGCATTTGCAGGCCGTCATAAAAGAAAAAGTCTTCGGCAAAACCAGAATTGAACACGCCCTTAATAAACAGTTGGAAATTAGTCACCGCCAATACAATGAACTAGTCGATAAAAATAAGCAAATATTAAGAAGACTTATCGATGTTGTTTGTTTTCTCGGACAGCACGAACATTGCTATTGTTCTGGACGAAACAACTGATATTACTAATTTTAGCCAACTATCTATAGTAATACGCTACGTTAAAACAGACGCAAGTATTCAAGAGCGATTTTTAGGTTTTAAGAATGTGCCCGAAAATCGTACAGCAGATGCATTATATACCGTAGTTTATAACGTTACTAAAGAAGTTAATGGATAGAAAAAATTTGTTGCTCAAAGCTGTGATGGAGCTGCAGTGATGGCAGTAGGACAATTAGGGGGTCTGCAAGCTAAAGTTCAAGAAACTTTCCCAAGTGCTGTGTTTGTCCATTGTTTTGCTCATAAATTAAATGTCCATCAATCACATTAAAGATTGCAAAGTATTTTTCGTTACTTTAAGTGGCATGACTGCTTTTTTTTCCAAGTCAACAAAACGTACACAAGCTCTGGACTTGTCCACAAACGATTGCCCAAAGTAGCTCCTACTAGGTGGAACTATAATGGAAGACTTCTGTTAACAGTATCTGAAAATCGTGAATCACTGATTGAACTATTTGAGAATATAATAGAAAATAATGAATGAAACGTGGGACTCAGAAGCAATAAATAGTTCGAGGGAATTTTTGGACTGTTTGAAACGAGATTTTAATTTTAATTATTTGTTGAACATATTTTCAAAAATATTTCCATTCTCGGACAATGTTTTTATTATATTACAAACTAAAACAAACGATATTGCTTTTTGCCTAAAAAAAGTGGATGATTTTAGGTCCATGTTAAGCCAAAAAAGAGATGTCTAGCCTAATTTGGGTGAAAACGATGACATTAAATGTAGAGCCACAAGCCAAGGTGGGAGATGTTCAAACATCATACAGACGCCGCTTTAATGAAATAATCGATTAAAGTCAGCAACAAATAAACTATAGATTTAACGGCTTAAATGATTTTAAATTCCTGGAGCTCTGCAATTTTGATGCATTTAAAGGAAAAATATTTCCAGAAGATGCGTTTAAATCTCTTCTTCTTCATTATGGCTAGTTCTTCGACCGAGTGTTACTGCGATCTAAACAAAAAGTGATTTACGAAACTAATGACATTAGCGCAAAAAATAGCGCTAAGGAACTAATGCAATTTTTAAAAGACAAGGAGCTGGAAGATGCCTACACCGAAGTGTCGAAATTGTGTGAATTAGTATTGACAATACCTGTCACAGTGTCAGTAGAACGCAATTTTTCAACAGTTAAACGTATAAAAAATTTCGCGTGAAATTCAACGGGGCAGGAGAGACTTTCGCATATATCGCTGTTGTCCATTGAAAATAAACTTCTCCAAAATATGTCGGAGCATCGACGTTTGTATGATGACGTCATTTACGAATTTGCAAAAAATGATCGAAGAATCGAATTACATTACAAATAGGTAAGTTTCTAAAAATTGCTTCCCTTTCTTAAAATTTCACCGCACGCCCCTGTATGATTCCCAAAGTTTACTTGATCTCCAAGTTTCATTTTAAAGTAAGCAAAATATGAGTTTTTTACAAAATCAGTAATGTTCTTTAAACTATTCCACTAATATAACAAAATCGGTAAATTCCTTTCCCGGAACTTCCCTCGTTATCAATTATTACTTTTATTGGGAAGAGTGAAGTGTGCTCAAAGTTAGTTCAGTACATCGTCAGTATAGTGTCTCTTCATTTTTATTGGGCGCCATTTTGTTCTATCATATTGGATTCCTATCATTATGTTAACCATTTCCTTTCTACCTATGCCACACTTGACTTTTGGGAATCAATAAGTATCCCATATTCACATTTAATTTTTCTGCAAAATTTAAAATCCATTGAACAAGATTTTTTTAAGTTGTTTTTTAAAAATTTTATTTGGAAGTCATTTTGTTTCGCCATCTTAAATTGAAACCCATATTATTAGTCTTTACCTACTCCGTTGTCTGCAGATATCACAGATATTAAGTTTCTGAATGGTTTTCATTAACGATCCTCTTGTTGTTATGTTAGAGTGGTGTATTATTTGGGGTTAGGATCTAGTATTTTATTGTTGCATCCTCAAGACACATAGATTCTGCATCAAACCCATATTAGTATTTACCTACTCCATTAGTACGCAGATATTTCCTAACCCCAAATAATACACCACTCTAACATAACAACAAAAAGATTGTTTTTTTTTACTGGATCTTAAGCCCAAATACTACACCACTCTAACAAAAAATTTTTAGCATAGTTCTGCCATATTGGATTTTTACGAAAATGTTATGAGGCATCCCCATATGACCCTTAATATCTGGTCAAAATTTGAAGTCAATCGGGTTAGTAGTATTTGAACTATGTCGCGAACTGACACAAACACGGACAGACGAAATTAATAAAAATAAAATAATGCTGACGGGGTGATTTTTTTCACGATTACAAACATTTTATTTGGCCGCCATCTTGAATTATACTACAGTTTTACTAATTCTTCTCTATATCACAATTAGTTATGGCACACAATTTGAAATCAATCCATTAAGTTGTTTTTCCAGGCGGAATTTTAAATATTTTATTATACCGCCATTTTGTTCCCACATCTTGGATTTTTATCAAAATTTTACCAGTTGATTTCAACATAATACTTGATGTTTATGCAAAATTTGAAATACATTGCATAAGCAGTTTTTTCATAATAATTTTTTTAACATTGCACTAGGTCGCCATTTTGCTTTACCGTTTTGGATTTTTACCAAAATATTACCTGGTCATACCCATATAACCCTTAATTTTTGATAAAAATTTGAAGTCAATTCGGTAGTCTTTAAGCAAAGCCGCGAACTGACAAATAAACAAACATACCGACAGACGGACTGACGGAATTTATTATTAAACATATTTTTTGGCATCTAGGGACGCTGAAATGTAAAGACGTGTAAAACCTGAGAGGGTGATTTTTTCACGATTACATACTTTTTATTTGCCCACCGTTGAATTAGTACGACACATAATTTGAAATCAAACGATTAAGCAGTTTTTCAGGCTGAACTTTTAAATATTTTATCAAGCCGCCGTTTTGTTCCGCCATCTTGGATTCGTACCAAAATATTACCAGTTGATTCCAATATAATACTTAATGTTTTTTGCAAAATTTGAGATAAATTGGATGAGTAGTTTTTTAAATTTTTTTTAAGACTTCAGTAGGCCGCCATTTTGTTTCGCCATATTGGATATTTTACCAAAATGTTACCAGGTCATCCCCATGTGACTCTTAATTTTTGACTACAATTTGAAGTAAATCGGGTAAGTAGTTTTTTAGCTACGCCAAGAACAGACAGACAGACAGACAAACAGACCGACGGAATTGAGAAAACATGTTTTTCGTCATCTAGAGACCCTGAAACGTGAAGATATGAAAAAATCCCGGAGAGTGATTTTTTCACGATTACAATACTTCCCTTTTACGAGGGAGGTAAAAAGCCATCGATTTATTTTTACAACACCAACTAGACATTTTTTATAGAGAGTGCATAACGAAACACTGATAGAACTAGAAAACTAGATAGACAACCGCCGTTTGAATATTACATTTACACTAAATAATATCCCTTGTGTCTCAACGTTTAGAACAAAGAGAAGAAATTTAATTTAATTTGCGAATATTCAGAGATAATAACTTGAAATTGGTTTACAAAAAAAAATGTACGTAATTCAAAAATGGGTTAATTAAGGTAAATAGGAGTCCTAGTTAAGCGAAAAAAATTAAAATAGCTTGATCACTAATTTTATACAGGCATGCCTTATTGAAGAATAGAAAATAAGGACATTTTCGTTTTTATTTTTCAGCCTTGAAACACATTTATTATAACCAGTCATCCTGTAAAATAGGCTGTGTGATGGTCTACGTCGGACGATATTCCCTGAGACCCATTTAGAGGATATTGTAGAATATAGAAACAAAACAGTCTTTGGGTTTTTTTTTATCATATATGTAACGGCATGAATTATGCTAATAATGTATTTCACACTCTCTAAACAAACGGGGAATCACGTCACACAGCCCGCTTAATTTGGCAACATATTAGACGCGAAAGTATTACAAATTCATAGACGCCAGATACAATATTACATATTTCAAAAAATTCATTTCCTATTTATCTATTACTCGACATTGAATGTTGCGGATATTCCCAAATTACACAAAAATTTAGAACACTGAAATTTTCGTTGATTAGCCTACTTTTTTTGAATGCGTGTTACCGAAAATGATAATTATCATTAAACAAATTAAGGATGGATCCGTGATCGAATTTCAAATGAGCCAGACGATTTTTTTTAATTGCTTTATAACGAATTACATCATCTTATTGTTTTGCCTAAGTGAGCTAATTGATATGGCTGATATATATGCGAATTATTATACAACAGGTTTCGTAAGAATTAAAGATTTTTTTTTGATTGACTCGTATTTTATTTCAATGACCTACCTAAATACATATTATTTTTTAATGATGACTAAATTTGTTTATTTGATTAGTATGCCTATAGATCAACAAACTTTTATTTAATTCATTACAGTGATTCCCAAACTGGCTACGGCCAATCTCTTGGAGCACAGGTGAAATACATGAATATACAAGGGGGCATTCCTAGTATCAGAAGCAGTATGGAGCATTAGAAATCTTAAAAATTAGTCATCTCAAAAACTAGGAAAAAATTATTTAAACTACTTCTCGGTCAATCAGCTTTTTACTTCCCTCATAAAAGGGAGGTATTGTAATCGCGAAAAATACACCCTCCGAGATTTTTTTAGATCTTTACGTTTCTAGATGCCGGAAGACATGTTTTCTCAATTCCTTCTGTCTGTCTGTCGGTCTGTCTGTTCACGACAAGGCTAAAAACTACTTACCTGGTTGACCTCAAATTTTGGTGAAAAATTAAAAGTGATATGGGGATGATCTGATAACATTGTATTAACGGTGTAGCTAAAAACTACCAACCCGGTTGACTTCAAATTTTGGTCAGAAATTAAGAGTTATGTGGGAATGACCTGGTAATATTTTTGTAAAAGACCAATATTGCGGTACAAAATGGCGCCTTAATGAAGTGGTAAAAACATTATTACTAAAAAACAAATTATCCAATTTACCTCATATTTTGCACAAGAATCAATTGTTCCATAACAATCAACCTGTAATATTTTGGTACGAATCCAAAACAGCAAAACAAAATGACGGCCTAATAAATTATTTAACAAATCAGCCTGAAAAACTACTTAGATTAATTTCAAAGCTCTTTTTAGTTGATCCCAGAAATGTTCAATGGGGTTTAGATCAGGGCTACATACAGGCAATTCTAATGTTCTTCCACTAATAAATACTTGCTAACAATTTGTGCGGTCTGTGGCCTGGTATTGTCCTGCATTAATATAAATTGATCCCTAATTAAGGGAGCAAATAGAATAACTGCTTCTAGGAGAATGTCTTTAATGTCACGATGGGCGTTTAGAGCACCATTTTCAATAAATACAAGGTGAGTACGTGCTTCGCTAGAAATGCCGGCCCAAATCATAACATCATAACCATCGCCTGTAAACTCGCTCCCGACCATCCAGGGACCGCAGGCAAACTTTTGACTCATCAGCAAATAGCACATTAACGCAGTATTGAAATGCAAATTCGCCAGCTTCGATCATTTTATGGCGACTTGTGGAAATATTAATTTGCAAGATTAACGCCCTTTTATGCTCGTACAAAAAATGGAATAATAAGATAATTAAAAAAACAAAATGTTAAGAATACATGACAGTATAATGTCAATATATTTTTCCACGAACTGGTACAAAAATAAAAAAAGTTATAAAACAAAAACCAACAGAAATGGCAGAAGCTTCGATCTCGCCGCCAAACAGAACCAACAAGAGATGCTCGAAAGGACATAGTCAACGTATGAAAAAGAATGTTTTTAGATACGTAAGAACAATTGTTGAGCAGGGGTCTGATTTTCGTAGTGACACCAAACCGCAAACCAGTTTTGGAGATAATGGCAGCTGTTGAAACCAACATCCCTCAGTCAGAAGCAGATGAGTTTTGGCATAAAATAAAAACAGTTTTGGATAAAAAGACAAAGGCAACAAATAATAGATCCAAACAAAAGGAAACCACACTTAAAAATCTCCACAATAAAGATTCGTCCTGCAGACAAATGACCAAAGGAAATCGACGAAGTCTTGACAAAAGGAAACTACAGAATACTACCGAAGGATCCTACAATTGCAATCGAGAGCAACGTATACAGGACATTAAAGAAATATAGTACCTACATCCCAGACAGGATATGCAGCAAGTTAAAGGTATATTACAGCAAGCCACCCCTTCAGTATACCTTGCCAAAGATCCACCATCCGAACATGCTTCTAAGACCAATTACTAGTTCCAAGGACTCACCAACTCTTAGGGACATCACATTAAGGCAAGAAGACAAATTTATTAGTTTTGATGTAAAAAGTTAATATACTCCTATATGTGAATCATTAGACATAATTAGGCAAAAGTTGAGGGAACAGGGTGTGATGCTCCGGTGATAGCCAATGTTTATATGGAGTGGTTCAAAGAGCACGCAATAAATACTGCTCAAATCAATCCTAAACTTTGGCGGCTTAGGTATGTGGATGATACTTTTATTATTTGGACTGCAGATGACAATCACTTGACATAATTTTTCAATCATTTGTATAGCGTAAGAACATGTATCAAATTTATAATCGAAAAAGAAGAAAATTCTTCTTTGCTTTTTCTTGACGTTCTGCTTAGGTGATCTGCAGAAGGCAGAACTCCATCAACATACACTGGACAATATCTCATCCAGGGTTCTAATAATTATGCAGCAAGAAAAGAGGGCATCATAAGAACGCTTTACAACAGAGCTGTAACAACTTGTAATAATATGGTGGACTTTGAGGCAGAAATTGAAAGCATAAAAAAGACCTACTGCAGAATGGTTACTCTGAGAGGTTAATAAGTAATATAATATCAAAATTACAAAATTAGCATCATGTTACGATGCGTTCCGATCCACAAAAAACACCGCCGTCTATCACAGTACGCTATATTTAGAATTGAACAGATTCGAATAACAGCTAGGGATTTCAACATCAAAACCGCTTTCAAATCGGCAAATACGTTAAGAAGCCTTCTAACAAAAACAAAGTCAAAGGACATCGACAAGGAAAAAGAATGCATGCACCAAATCCCGTGTGAGCGTGGTGAATGGAACATTGGAGAGACAAAATGCTCTCTTAGTGTCAGAGTCAAGGAGCATTTTAATCATACACAAAAGGGAGAGACGTCAAGGTCGAGTATAGCAGAACTCGTCTGATCAAATCAATACTGGATGCAGTGGTCGGAGGCTAAAATTTTGCATAGAGAACGAAAGTTTATAGAAGCAGCTATCATAAAAAGGAATCAAGCAATTTTCAGTAAGCCTAGCGTCGATATTCCAAATATATGGAAGCCTCTTATGTATCACTGCATACCACTAGTATATAAGCCCTAGCTTTAGAGTTAGCATTTAGTTTATACTTGAAAAAAATTGAAGAATTGAGATTTCAATGAACATTCCACATTGTCTACCACGATCAAATCAAGTTTATTTTTGGTACAAGGCATTTCTTGTGTTATCTAAAAAAAAACGTGTTTATATGGTTTATTTGATTTTTAAGGATACAAAGTTCAATTCTGCAAACCATTTTTATTACATAACCACCGCCTGGAACGATATGAAAATTTGTGTCCGATCTAAATCAGCTTCCCCGATCCACGGTAAATCAGCTAGTAATCACCGAATGGTTGTTTTTAATTGCAAATATAGTGATTTCAATTAGCGGAGGTAGAAAGCCGGCTCGGGCCACTTTGGCGCATTATGCAAATGCACCACCTGAGCCCTTTCAAACGGGCCTGATGTATTGGCGCCATCTAATGGAGGGCGTAACTGGGTCGCCTATGTTTCTCTTACGATGTATCTTAAATTATGTGTTTATGTTCCGTTTGCTATACGTGTCTATATAATTCAAAGACAATAATATATTTTAATATTCGTTAAGTGTTAAAAAAGCTACTTATTATCTTAATAATAAGATGAGATATTCTATGTATCTTTGTCAAGAAACAAACTTTTTACCTAGTTTTAATATACGTAGATATACGTTGCCAAATTTTTTGTTCGGGATTAAAAATTACATAAATAAGTTTTTTTGTATGAGTCTCATCTGTATTATCCGCAAACAATGTTATTTGAAATATTTAATAAGAAACATAAAATGTATTCTAAACAATAAAAAACTTAAAAGATATTCTTATTCATTTCGAAAGACTGATTGCTGATGCTGATTTTTAACATTATTACACCGGCGTTGGTCTGACAGGGCCTGGGTTCGAATCCTAGGTGGGTGCACGATTTTTCAAGTCTGCAGCCAATATTAGTGGTAATAAAATTCAACACAGACAAGTATAAAATGCATCTACTTTATGCGCCACTCCATTCGCGCTGATTGACGGCGAATGTGGGTGGATAGAGGTTGTTGATGCATATACACACTTGTCAGTCGGTAGGTCACTTGCTAAAGATCGAAAGGCTACACCGTAACCCAAGAGTTGACCGCTCGAGGATGGGGTGTGGGCCGGGGATCGAGAGTAACCGAGGACCGTGGTTCGGAACCCACGTTAAACTGTAGGTCCCGTCCAGATTGGCCACTGACGGAAAGGAGACGTTAAAACGATAAACCAAGCCAAATGTTAGAAGATTTACAGAACGTCCATTATTTTTAATAATTTTAATTAATAATTTCTTCTCTCTTGTATAATTGTAAAGTATTAAATCAGAGCACAACTAATTAGAATACAACATATTGTGAGCCTAAAAAAATAAAATATAAATAAAAAAGGAGCGTACAGCAGTCTACAACAGATAGTGTGGCCGGAACGATTGAAACAGGGGGTTGCAAGATATATATCGGTACACCAATATTCTGCTCTCACTAAAATCTTGAGGAAAATTAGTTGAGAATGTCGTCTGCACTTCCTTTTGCGTGCTAGAAAATGATTTGTGTAAAAATACATTTTAACTGCAATTTTGCTAAACAACCGGGATTTTAGTTGTCCCGCGGGAGACATTTTTTTTTATGAAAAATCAAGATGTCCCGCAAAAATCGTATGGTAAATAACAATGTTTTTTACACGCTTTTCACACATTCATTATTTAAAATTGGTTCAAATTTGGTGTTATTTACGCTTACCCATGGAATATTGGCTGGGGAAATTATACCCAAATTTTTCGCATACCACACTCTTAAGAACCATAGTGATGCTAAAAAATATTATTTTTATTAATTATAACACAACGCACTAAAACAGAATTTTTAATCACTCACAACTACGAATGTTAAGTATTTGCCGCTACACCCTCTTACTATTTGTTTTCGTTAGACTAGGCGGCGTTGTCGCAGTTCGCTTGTGTTCCTTTTTTGTTACGAGTGTCAGCTAAATGGATGCTTATTTTTTGAAATATTTTATTTGTTTATATTAGTTTTTTAGAAATATTTTTTTAGTATTTATTTTGTTTAATTCCTTTTCTTTATTGTTTCCTATAGCACCACTCGATAAAACACAGATTTGACAACGTTAGGACCTTAGGTTAGCACCAACCGCCTTCGTAACGTAGAGTAATATTGGCGCGTAAAACATTTATAATACTGAAATCTTTTATACTCTAAAACTACCGCTATGGAATGTACGAACCCAGGTTGACATACATACTTTACAACTATCTACATTTTTGAAAAATGCTATAGTTAAGAAGTATTATTGAAGGCTGGTTTAAAATTTTACTAGCACAAAAATATCACTAAATTCTAATTCTAATATAAGCTCTATTGTTACTTTCCATCTAAACTCTTCAGCTTCTGGTCCTTCCATACTTGGGGTTTCTACAGAGCTGATTATATCCAGAAAAAGAATCTTCTTTAACTTTATAACAAAATTCAATATTTCACTAAGAAGTGGTTCTTTTGTGTGGGAGAGCGTTCTTGAAGAAATATTTACAACTGACCTTTGTTAATTGGTGTTAGGAGATTCTATTTGATGCTAATTTTTAAGCTTTTTTAACATCTGGAAAGTCGTGTTTCTTCTTTAAATCCTCTTAACTTTTATTGCAACAAATATCAATTTGCAGAAGATTTTACTCTTCCTTGCGCACGATTTTATTATATAGGCTTGTAAATTTAGACCTAGTTTAAGGTAACAATCGAAGATATATCTCTGATAGAAACTTTATCAATAATTTAAATTAAAGATAATGCAAGATCGACAAGTGAATTTTGTTCAGAATGCTCCATTTTCTATAACTTTCAGACAAACTAGTTTTGGTTTTAGATAAAAATTAGTTGTTAATTATTGGAAATGGTAACAAAACGTTTTAATGAAGGATATGATTAAGCAAATTATGATATATGCCTCAGACGAACTGAAATGGATGAAATTGGATATGGCTCTAGCAAGTTCGGGAATAACTTGACCTTCTGCCTCAATGTTTGTTTTAAGTTCATCAAGTATCCTTAGTTTGGTAACGCGTAACATGTCCGAGGATCTAGGTGGCCAATGTAAGTTCCGATGTCGAGAAATCAGACGATGCGGAAATACTTCCTATAAGATTCCAATTCAAATCCGAGCAGTGTAGTTAGTCGAACCGTGTCGCTGAAACTAGTATACTCTTAAACCTCTTCTCCATTTTGAAAGAAGTAAAATGTTTAAAGAATGTATGGATATCTTTTCCGATGTAATGGTCACTGTTTGCCGGTTTTCTTCAAATTACCCGATTATATTTAATGACGAAAAAAGAACTAAGAAATGTTCCCACTGTTCCCACTCGAACTCGCTTCTGTAGTGCAGTTACATGCTTACCAACTGGTTAGGACTGCGAAGAGTTGCCTGACAAACTCTCTCTGCCTTCTGGGGATTACAAGAAGATCTTAACCGTTATGTTGATTTACCTTTCGAAACTGACCCTTTATGTTGGTATTTTTTAGTTCAACTTGAAATAAGCCACTCGTAGAAGCATTGTGGAGATAAAATTTCTTCTAAACTAATGTTAACTTCCAATACTAAATTAGATTAATAAAGTTTTCAACACAAAAATATCGCAGTTTAACTGTCCAAGTTTGATAATCTGCCAAATTTCCATAAATAACGTTAAAGACTTCAAAAAATATCAAGTTCAATGCGATTAAGGTGAATTTTTACTTATCCATATCTACATATTATATTATCAATATAATATATGGGCTATATAGCGAAAGTGTTGTAACAAACAGTCATTCGTTTCCATTTGTTATCAAAAAAAGTATAGTCAACCTCTCGCGGGGACTAGATTTTGTGTGTTATGGGCGTAGATCATGGATATTTTTAAAGGGTATAGAAATGTACAAAATCATATTTTAAGAACGCGAAATCCGATTTCACTCAAATTAAGAACAGGGGTAGTTCGGAAAGATATTTTAGCGTAGATACTTGATTTTTTTTTCGTTTATACATATTTAAAAAATATATACTAAAATATTTATAAAAGCAGCGAAACATGTCAAATTTAATTTATTTTTTGTATATAAAATATTTTTTTCCAAGTGTACAGGGTAGCTCACAGGTATGAAACAGCTCCCTGAAAATCAAAAAATAAATGTTTTAGAACCATTCAACTTTTTTAAAAAACGCCTCTTAGAATTCAAAAAAAAATTATTTCAAAAATAATTAGTTTTTTTAAAAAAAAAACACCTCAAGTTTTTAGAAACGGTTTATTTACCATACAGGGCAGTTCTAGGGGTAGAAACATTCCCCAAGCAACCATTTTTTTTTTATTTTAACTGCTTTTAGTTGTTTCAATAAACGCTGAAACATGTCAAATTTATTTTATCTTTGTCCACTTTGAAACAGCCCCCTAAGAAAGTTTTTTATATGGCGGAAAACACCAAATTTAATTTATTTTTTGTACATATTTTTTTAACTACACAAGGGGGTGAAACAGCTTTTAAGTAGCGAAAATATGTTTTTCATTGCAAAAAAGATTAATATCCTCAAAAATTTGCCAAACACGTTAAATTAGCTTTATTTTTTAAATTAGCTATATTTTTAAGTTGAGAAAACCATTAACGTATATATATGCGGGAAATACTATTTTTGCTAAAACATAAGTTTTTAATTTAAAAATAAATTAGTTATTTTTCACGGCCTCTACATAAAAGGGGCTTGTTTTTCATTGAGGTAGGGCAATTTAAAACGGTTAAAAACGCCTCAAGATATTTTTATTTAGGCTCAAAATAAGTCGATAAAATTATTAACAAGTGTGTCCCAATTATCTTTCATTTTATATCAATATTTGAAAATGATGGAACATTTTTTTCTGTCTAGTTTCGATTTTAACCAGTTAAGATCGACCCTGGTATACAGTCTGTCAAACAATATTTTTTTAGCAGCAGTCACAAATGGAGCTGATGTAGGAGATGTTCCAATAATCTGGAAAGGTTCCGCTGATCACAGGATTATTAAAAATTAACCGATATCGTAAGAATAAAGATGCTCTCATCTGGCTCAGAACCATTGGTGAATTAGAAACTGTGAAAAAAGAAATTAGAAATAAACTATTTGGCTACCTCATATAGTTTTAAAAAATACAAATCTCAAAATATCGCTAGAAATGACTCCTCTTTCCACTAAGTTGTCAAAATTATATCTCTCTAACTTTATTAAGCGTATACATTATCCGTTAATACCTCACAGGCATTAAATTCAATAACTTAATAATTATTTCTGCTCCGTTAGCAACCCGTGCCCGATTCCAGAGTATCAAAATGCCCGAAATACATTTTGCAGAATGAATAACGTCTCGGCTTTCTCGCCTGCAAATAAGCAATCCCGCCGCTGCTCGACGCGGGATTTCTAAACATTCTGCCGGAAGTTATCCGACGCGTTTAATAAGGTAAAACGGAGTTATGAAATGCAAAACGCGGGCGCGCTGTTGCTCTACAGTCGATATTTTATCGTATTAGTTATATTAAATCGCAAGAATTCGCATAATTAAGAACTGAGCGCCTACCATGAATGGTGCCTGCAAATTTCGCGCGCCGGCTTGACGTCCTTTCGCTTGCATGTTTCACATTTTAGAGTCATCCATAAAATTTTCATAGTCTACGGCTAATCGTTTCGTCTGCGCATTTTGTAACTGGTAGCAACAAACACGAATTGAACAAAAGATTTATTATCATCAATTATCTAATAAAAAAAAAGTAATCCCAAAATCCATGATTCCCTAAATAATAATAATAATAATAAATTGGGAGAGAATTACAGCAAGGACCTCACACATTACATAAGACAAGGCTAGTCATTATTAAACAGCCTTATATAGATATTATTCTCTCACTAAGGATTAACAAGATCAGCTTGACAATAAAAAATGTTAAGCATATGTGATAACAATACAAACGGCCCTTTCGTCTTCTAAGGATGCATAGCCCGTTATGGCTAAGTCTAATCCGCTACCTGTTGAATGGGTTGAACACTTCTGGAAAGAAATCTATGAGGTTGCAAGCCTTTATAACGTAAATACTTGAGCCCTAAGAAACGTCGCCGACTACTGCTTTCAGGACCAGCAACATCAAGACTCAATCCCGGTGGTCACACAGGAAAAGATCAGAAAGACCCTCCAAGGAAGCAGGAACTTTGCAATACCTGCTCAACCGGGTGGAATCAACAACTTCTGGTGCAAGAAATTCCTTAGCGCACATCCACAACTTGCAAGGGTATTGGGTTTGCTAAATAGGGTTCAATCAATTCCTGAGTGAGTTGTAGAAGGGAAAACATCACTGATACCGGGAAAAACGAAACTTAGAGGAACCTGAAAACTACCTGCCTCAATACATGTTATAACTTCTTCATTCCTATCCTGTTCTCTAGAGTATTGTGCCTGCACGGAGAACTAGTTAAAATGAAATATTTCGATACTCTGGATCGATTATAAGACAGTCTTCGACACAACACCGCATAAATTACTAGTGCACTCACTAAAAACACTTGTCGTACCTTCAGCACTACTATAATGTTCGATTCGACAACTTATGCCGCTCTGGAAAAAAAAAATGTTCCATAACATCCGGAAGAATTAAAATACAGACCGACCCTCCTATGTTTAAGGGAGGAGTTTTCCAGGGTAACCTTTTAAGCCCTCTACTAATGTGATTCTCTCTGTTACCTATTTCCGTGTCTCTTCAAAAAGCTATGGTCACCAATGTGGGCCTCCAAGTAATCGTACCCACAAGGTAACGCTCAGTTTTGTATGGATGTCTTCAAGCTTTATGCTACTAGTGACTGAAATTTACAACAAGGTTAAAAAGAGATACAAGAATACACCAGAGTCGTAGTTATAGAATTTCGGCTGGACAAGTGTGCAGTGCTTAAGGTTACTAAGGGTAGATACACAGACTAACCAGAAAACGAGCTTGTAACGGCTGGGAATATTATTCCTTGTCAGTTTGACTAAACCTTTACATACCTAGGTTTTGACCAAAACTGAATGATGGACACAAACAACGTCATCTCTCCTTAACATTCGAAGTACAGGCTACGAATGTGCTTGTGGTCCCTATTCCTTCGAGGTTCTGAATCAGAGTCCAACAGAATTACGGATGCTAGACATAGGCACATCGAAAGTGATGAATTTGAGCAGAAGCATACCTTCACGCTCATCAGTCTCAAGTATCTATCTAACTTCTACGTCACCAGGAAGGAAATAGTCGAAATAGTCTTCTTAGCTTAGAGCACTTGCACAATAGGATATTGTTAAGTTTTACCTGTGAAGTAACCAATAGTGAGGATCCAATGCTACAGCTATCTCGCGATCACGAAGTGGCTGGTTTTTTCTTCAAGACTTCTTATTAGATTTACTCCTCCAATATTTGTTAATATTAATAGTAATATCTGTTAATAATAACAGTAAAGATAAAAATACCAATTTTTTAACTATGTGATGTACAAGCGCACGATAAGTAATCATGTAACTATAGGCTCATTAATTTTTCTGTATATCGGCACTTTACTCTCAACTCCACCAAACATTAATAACTATTCACTTTCTTGATACATCCAGCAGTTATTAGTTTATAATTTTCTTGTCTTGAAGAAGAAAGTGGTAGTCCCTTTACAAATGGAATACCCAGCTTGTTTTAGGAAGTAAAAGTACTAACACCAATCGAAAAGATTTCATAATTTTGCTAATACTATGTCCATCAGAGCAAAATAACGGTATGTTACACTTCATTGCATCCCTAGCCCAACTGACAACTTTACTGACAGTAGGTGGTGATTTTTTACATTTTAACAAACCTTGTCTCCTTTTATTTTCAGAGATATGAAAAAAAAATGTAAATACAAAACTTGATGATTTTGACGTGGGATATCTTTTAGTGATATCACAAAAAACAAATGAGCATCGAAAAGCTTCGAGAATTACACGTGTGTTTTTTTTAATGAAACATCCTTATTTTTTTGTGATTCAAAAAATATCTTCCTCCTTATTTCAAAAATATATAATTTGTTTTAACCGTTTTTAAAATTCTAAGCTGTAAAATTTGAATTGAAATAATTTATACGGTGGCAAAACACACGCATTTTATTTTTTTAAAGGTATCCATTGCTACTTCGATTTCTGATTACTTATTACCAATTTTTAAGGCTTAGTATTTCAAAAGCGTTTAAAGCAAATATCATATATTTTTGAAATTAGGAAGAAAAGATTATGCCAACCGTCATAAAAAATATAAGGTGTCCCATTAAAAAAAACGAACCTAAATTATATAATTTTTCCAGTTTTCCAATAGTCTTTTGTTTTGTCGTGTCACTAAAATATATCCCACATAAAAATTTACAAGTTCCGTATTTACCTTTTTTTTGTATCTCAAAAGAGAAAGGGCGCAAGGAAAATGTTTGTCAAAATATAACAAACCACCCTGGACATTAGGTGATATGAATCACCAAAAAAAGAAACCTTAACTTAACACTCGTCGACCATAAGGAGGCATTCGAGTGGCTTTCAGGTAAACCCAACATGTATGTAGTAGGTCCTAAACCAAATTTGATTTACAACAAGTTTCATGAGATCACGACGGTTCGAAGAAGCATATTTCAGGACGACTCATTCAGTTTGTAATAATTCTCTCATAAACTCGCAGTGAACCCAGTACTGTGACTTTAATTCCACTACTTATAGCGTCGCAGTTAAGAACAACACACAAGTTATAATATTCATCATCTTTCATACTGAGGGGTCCAGTATCACAATGTACCATCTCAATTTTTTATAAAAATTTAGATTTACTTTTTCCCGTGACAAATTTAAAGCTAAATATACAGAGCTGTCTGAAAAAGTATCTTAGTTACTTTATAGTAACTTACTTTAAGTTACTATATCCTGAATACTTTTTAAAAGGAACTGTATCTTGTAACTTAAAAAGTATCTTAGATACCGAAAAGTACCTTAAATACTGAAAAGTAACTTGGGTACCGAAAAGTATCTAAGATACTAAAAAGTAACTAAGTTACCAAAAGAAAAGTTCCTTTAGACAAGTTCTGTTCGAAGTCGTTATTGACGGCTAGCGGCGTTTTTTGTTTTAGTTTTATCGCTGTGACTAGCCTCCCGACTCCGATGTTCATATCAATCCCGGCTGATTGTCGAAATCGTACAAGTGACGTCACGATTAACCGGGATTTATAACAATCTCGGTCAGACTTCTTATTTTTAAACCACCAACCGGTATTCGCAGTAAGTGAAGTACGTTAGAGTTTTGTATTGTTGGTACTATAGTACTAGATACAGCTCTGTTGGTTTAGACGTTTTTCAATATACTCAAGGAGAATTTAGCGACGTAAAACTACTAGACAAGTATATTTTTGTTGAAATCTTATATATTCGGCACAACACGTCTCTACCATCTTTAGCATCTTTTGAAAGACTGTTCTTTGTTGCCACGTTTTTAAATACTCAGCGGCCTCATGCTTTATCTGACCAACATTTTGACTCATTAAGTCAATACTGCTTTTGAAAGCAAATGAAGAGTTCCTAAATCTCTAATATTCCTAATTTCCCCTAACAGTTCCTAATATTTTTGTTTACTATTGTCTTGCGATATTTTGTTGTTTTTATGAATATGTATGTTTATTGTATTTTTTGGCATACTTCTTTAAAATAAATTACGCAGTAAAACAGGCAGGGGCGTGCAGTCCATGGAAGCAAGGGAAGCAGTGCTTCTCCAAAAAAAATTACAAAACATCTTCTAAAATGTAATTTTTGAAATAGGAAACCATTAATTTAGTTTATATTAAAAATGCTAAAATATTATCTTAATTATCAAGCCCATAATAAATGTGGCATTGACTCCAACCCAGCCACAATAGAATATCGAATAGAACCTATGCGGGCCGCTAGCTTCTCTGCAGCCAAGTCCTATATGCTTGATTTCCTGTGAATCGAGCGAGAGGTTTTTCACCGGCTGTTTGCAATTTCTGCATTTCAGTCGCGTGCTTTAAGCGGTGGCGGAAGCTATCGTTGGAGTAGGTTCTTTGTTTGAAAGGCTATCCGTGTGTTGTGTACTATGTGTGATACGTACGTCATATCAATTTTCAAATAATTTTCAGATAAGGGCAAACCGCCTGTGAAAAATTTAACCATAAAAATGAAAAACTGTATTAGACATTTTTATCCGGAAAAACAATACAAACAATTTAAATGACTAACAGGGTGTGAAAATATAAGTACATTATTTTATTAGCCATGTTTACTTTTATGAAAAAGGTCTCTGGAATAAAACTGGTTTTTCCGATTTAAACAATTTCCATAAAGCTGTAAAAAGACACATTATGTCCAAAGCGCATTTACAGGCCATTATAAAAGAAAAAGTCTTCGGCAAAACCAGAATCGAACACGCCCTTAATAAACAGTTGGAAATTAGTCACCGCCAACACAATGAACTAGTCGATAAAAATAGGCAAATATTAAGAAGACTTATCGATGTTATTTGTTTTCTCGGACAGCACGAATTGGGATTTAGAGGTCATAACGAAACACGATGACGAAATTTTCAAGATTTGCTTAGTTTAGTGGCTAAATATGATGACTGCTTAAAAAACCATTTAGAGCAGTCTAGCGTTTTTCACATAACGTCGAATCCAGAACGATTTAATTTCTGCTGTTGTAACCATTATTCTAAAAAGAATCAAGCAGGAGATTGGCGAGGCGCGGTTCATTGCTATTGTTCTGGACGAAACAACTGATATCACTAATTTTAGCCAATTATCTATAGTAATACGCTAAGTTAAAACAGACGGAAGTATTCAAGAGCGATTTTTAGGTTTTAAGAATGTGTCCGAGAATCGTACAGCAGATGCATTATATACCGTAGTTTATAACGTTACTAAAGAAATTAATGGAGAGAAAAAATTAGTTGCCCAAAGCTATGATGGAGCTGCAGTGATGGCAGGACAATTAGGGGGTCTGCAAGCTAAAATTCGAGAAACTTTCCCAAGTGTTGTGTTTGTCCATTGTTTTGCTCATAAATTAAATTTAGTTTAATCCCAGTCCATCAATCACATTGAAGAGTGTAAAGTATTTTTCGTTACTTTAAGTGGCATGGCTGCTTTTTTTTTCAAGTCAACAAAACATACACAAGCTTTGGACTCCATTGTCCACAAACGATTGCCCAAAGTAGCTCCTACTAGGTGGAACTGTAATGGAAGACTTGTGTTAACAGTATCTAAAAATCGTGAATCACTGATTGAACTATTTGAGAATATAATAGAAAATAATGAAACGTGAGACTCAGAAGCAATAAATAGTTCGAGGGGTATAATATTTCCATTCTTGGGCAATGTTTTTAATATATTACAAACTAAAACAAATGATATTGCTTTTTGCCTAAAAAAAGTGGATGATTTTAAGTCCATGTTAAGCCAAAAAAGAGATGACTTTGACCTATTTTGGGAGAAAACGATGAAGTTAAATGTAGAGCCACAAGCCAAGCGCCTTCGAACAGACATAGACTAGGTGGGAGATGTTCAAACATCATACAGACGCCTCTTTTATGAAATAATCGATCAAATTCAGCAACAAATAAACTATAGCTTTAACGGTTTAAATGATTTTAAATTGCTCGAGCTCTGCAATTTTGATGCATTTAAAGAAAAAACTTTTCCAGAAGATGCGTTTAAATCTTTTCTTCTTCATTATGGCCAGTTCTTCGACCGAGTGTTACTGCGATCTAAACTAAAAGTGATTTAAGAAACTGATGACATTAACGCAAAAAATAGCGCTAAGGAACTAATGTAATTTTTAAAAGACGAGGAGCTGGATGAGGCCTACACTGAAGTGTCGAAATTGTGTGAATTAGTACTGTATGTATGATAATTTGAAGTTGTTTATAACCACCAGAAATAAAGTAGCCCTTAGGGTGCTCAATTTTAAATATTGCGCCATAGAAGTTTCCATAATGCAACATTGATATATATATTGTGTGTCAGTTATGAAGTTCACAGCCAAAGAAATAGCGCAGGTGAAATATTTTGCCTGAGATTCAAACAAAGTTCTCTTGACGGAGATAGTTGAGGACTGATATTGAAAAGTTCTTTGGTGCTAAGTTTTGGCCAGGATTGACAACCAACTCAATATACTTCCATTGATAATTGAATGATTTATTTTAACAAAAACATAGCATACAGTCATGATACTAAATATTAGTATTCATATTTCATGTCATAGCTTAAATGGTGCATTTAATAAATGTAAGGATATTGATAGGAAAAAAGGTGTATTGATTTAATAAACAATGATTAATATTTTGTATGGCCTTTCTATTTGACAATAAGAGTTTATAGACCTCTTGCTAGTGGTTATTAAGTATCTTTAGACCCAATCGTATTTCATTCCTCCCTTATTTTGGCTCATAATTAATTTCTGTTTAAAATTTCACAACTGTGTGCGATTTTTAATTGTAACTACTGTAATGTAATTGTAATGACTGAGGTGATATCTCAACAGCGTATAGGCATTTATAAGTAATTTTTCAAAAATACAGTATGATGTGTATTGGGAGTAGTATCGAAATAAAAGGATGATATTATTTAAATAAAAATTTCGTGTACCATGCATTAGATGCTACCTCAGAGAATCTAAATATATGTATTGTTTTCTTCAATTTAAATGTATAATATCCACCCAGGAAGACAACATACAACCCTAAAACGCTATCTCCACCGTGTTTTACTGTAGCCTTGACGTTTTTTAATCTAAGTTCTTTATTAGGCCGCAGAAAAATGTCCATAGGAGCCAAACAAGTTTAATTTTGCGCATTCGCAAATATATGTGATTCCCAGAATTACAAAATTTTATTCAGATGCTACTGACCAAAGTGTATTATTCATTTTAGGTACAACTGTACTTGGTATTCTTAAGGTAATTGTTATGTGTACTCTATCCCTACTCTTCTGGAATTTTTTATGGCTACGAGGTTTCCAAGTCTTACAAACTGCAGTAAAATCGCGCTCAAAATATGACTCTACGTGATGGCCTGACGCCACTCCAAAAAAGTCCAAACGAAACAAATTTAATTTAGACTCTCGGATAAAAAAGAGAGCGCAGTGCAAGGGAAAGTGTAATTAAATTTCCCACTAGAACAAAAATTCGCTTTCGCAAAGATTTCCGTTAATTCGTACTTACAAAGCAATTAACACGGGACAGTCCTTTTCCAGTCACTTTTAATTTACATTGCTTTTGGTGTGCTTTTGCGAATTGGGGTTTTTACTAACGTTGTCTTTGGTTTATTTGTATGGTGGAAGGCCCCCAAGAAACTTTTGGTAAAACATAGCAAAAGACGGATTTTATACAAAAATAATTCCGTTTGTTTATTTTTTTGTTGAATTTGTGAATTATTATTATTAGGTATTCTAAATATTTAGTAGTCCTTAATTGCGACCAGACGTTTAGCCAGGAAATTCGAATAGGAAGTGTTGATTGAAATTTCAGAATCCTAACTAATCCAATATTTGGTGGATCAACGATCAAACCTCAGGAAAATTAGAAAGAATGCCTTTGCAAATTTACTTGAACTGTTTAAACATGATTTCGTTAGTCTGTTGCGTATGGTGCAAAAACACAAAAATTAAAAGTGTTTCTTATAAATAATTGTTATTTATTCAAAAGTATCGATTTCTTAATTTGAATACTAGATTCAAAGCCGACGAAACAATAATTATTATTCATATTTTTTTTAGAATATTTAAACGATAAAAGCTCCAAATAATCTAATTGCTAAATCGAAAACGATGGCATAATTTTAGCATTCAAAATGTCAATTTATGTAGTACTCAGTATAAGTGTAATGTTGACGCCTTGTCAAAAAAATCGTAAATTTTAAACGGATCTTATCTCTAAAGCCCTTCAGTGTTGACCCCATTTTATATAAAAATGATTTGCTCTAAGTTGCCTGTTAAAATGTTTGTAATCATTTACTTTCCACGCTGTATAGAACTTGATATAGTTTTATAAATTACTTGAACATTAACTTACATGCTAAATGATCAGCGTCCAAGAATAAGTTCATCAGATTTGTATATTAGTTTGCAGTCTACCTGGTTTAAAAATTATATTAATTAATCGAGATTAGGCTGTTATTTATAACGAGGCCCTTCATTTCGTAGACACAGGACGTAATTAAACTTTATTCAATTATTAATTAAAAAGTTTTAGGGGCTCTCCTCAAAGCGTATTTCAGAAACACCGTTTTTTAGTGTTATAAATTAGTAATTAATTAACATTACCTTTCTTCCGAAATTCGCGATGCAACCGTAGTTGCCCAGGGATTCGGATTTGATTAATGAGGGATCACTCTGTCAGAATCAGATGTGGCGCGCCCCGTTTTTGTATTAAAAACCGTTTTGTTTTTAACACGGGGTGCATAGTTTAAACTATGACGGCATGAAGTTTTGTTAGATATTAATGACTGATCGCATTTCAAAATCAATTTTAATTTTGCCCCATATTTTCTAGATTTTTGGAACCCCCAACCGACTAGATAAATGGAGCAATCTATTTGCGCTGTGACTGCAGTTGATCGAAGGACGCAAGGCTTAATTCGGTCAACAATCATTTACTAAGAAAAGCTGGAAGTCTCTCAGAAGTATTATTTTATATAAAAATGTATATAAAAAAAATAAAGCTACTTCAACAAAAATACTGAAAAGTAAATTAATTATTTATAGTGGGGAAAATGACACTTTCCCGCACGCGACTGGTATTATCCCGAACGACGCGGAGCGGGGCTACTGGTACTTCAGAAAGTTAAAAAATACAATTTAACAAAATATCACTGACAGTTGAAAAGTATTTCCTTACCATTAACACATCCAAAGGTAGTTGATTGCTACGTGACGTGTTTCTTAAAAGGTATATAGAGCATTGTCAAAAAATTGAATATAATATTATTATTTGTCGACTTGTTGTCTCATAGTATTTCTGTGGTTGTATTTTATACTGACGAGATTATAACAAAAATCAGTAAAAAAAAAAGGAAAAAATACAACAATTGTGTATTAAGAAATGATCTAACGATGCTACATGTTTGCAAAATGACAGATTTCTGGATGTTCCTGTGAATATCTGTATTAAGTCCTAATTGAGCCAAATGCGGTGTAAATGTTGTTGGGGTGAGACCTGTTACCGATAAGATAAGAGGAACAACGATGACTCTTTCCTATTTCCACAACCTTTTTATTTCCATTGCCAGGTCGGTGTGTTTGGCGATCTTCTCGCTGTATTTCGCTTGGATGTTCTCGTCGTTGGGGACAGCCATGTCAATTAAATAAGTGATCTTTTCTTATTTGGATTGAAAGGTGATATCAGGTCTGTTTTCGGGGATTGTTATATCTATGTGGATTTCAATGTCCCAGTAGAGCTTGTAGTGTTCATTTTCAAGTATGGATGTTGGTGTATAATGGTAGTAAGGGTCTGTGTTCTCCGTTAGTTTGTATGTTCTGTTCCGGCCATTGTTCTACATCCACTCGTTATGTGATCGATCGTTTCTCTCTGCTGGTGACATCTCCTGCACTTGTCGTCTTCAATGGTTGTATCTTTGATGATGTGCTTTTGGTAATTTCTGTTTGCTATGATTTTGTCCTGGATGGCAAGCAGAAAGCCTTCTGTCTCGAGGAGCAGCTGCCCTACCTGTAACCACGTATATGAAAGCTTTTTATGTATGTGGTCTTGCTTTAGGTGGTATCTATGTCTTCCGTGGAGTGTTTTTTCAGACTAGGTGTTCATCTTTTCTAGCTGTGATTGAATGTGGCTCGTTTGAGACAGGTCGAACGGTGTATAATTGTCTTGCCTGCCTTCACTATTGCCTTGTGGAGGTTAGTTTGTTTATTGTAGAAGAATTTTCTGAGTTCGTAAATTTGTTTTTTATTTAGCGTTTGTGTATCTATAATTCCCCTCCCTCCTTCTTTTCTCTCGATGGTGAGTCTTTCCTTGCATGCGTTGGGGTGTAACTTTCTGTATTTAGTGAATTCAGAACGTATGAGAATGTGAATGTGTTCTGTGTTTGCATGTGACCATTTAATGATACCAAACGAATACGCAAAAGTAGGTATAGCAAAGGTGCTAATAGCTTTCGTTAAATTTCTGGAGTTCAGTTTTATTTTTAGTAGTTTTGTGAGTCTGGTTTTAAATTCCGTCTTGAGCTCTGATTTGATATGAGTGTGGTTAATTTTGGTGCTTTGACGGAAGCCTAGGTATCTGTATGTTTCTTCTTTGAGCATGTTATCTATGGTTTCATTGTTGATTGTTTCCGTCGTAGGGAGGTCTTTCCACTATCTCTTGTTAATGTGAAGTAGCTTGCATTTAATTATACCAAATTCCATGTTGATGTCCAGGGTAAATGTTTTTGTGATTTTAAGGAGTTCCTTTAGCTGTGCTTTTGTGCTTGCTTATAATTTTCTGCCATCCGTGTACAAGAGATGGTTTATTTTGTGTAGGTTATTTTTTTGATGTTTAATTTGGAATCCGAAGTTTGTGTTATTCAGTGTGTTTGAGAGTGGATTGAGTCAGAGGCCGAACCACAAAGCGCTGAGTAAATCTCCCTGGAATATACCTCGTCTGATGTAGATCTTTTCTGTTTCGATGTGTTCTTTTTGTATTTTCAGGTTGATTCTAGTTTTCCGCGTACTCATGATTTGCGTAAGAAATTGCCTGATATATGTTTTTATTGACTTTGTATAATTCTAGCACTCTGGTTGGCCAACTGTGGGGTATCGAATCAAAGGCTTTTTTAGAATCTATGTAACCAGTATGAAGGTTTCTATAATTTTTTCTGGTTTGTTCCATGATGATGCTGACTATAATTAGCTGCTCCTTGCATCCTTGACTGTTTTTCCTACACCCTTTTTGCTCTTCCCTTAGAATGTTTTTATGTGCTAGATGCTGTTCTATTCTTCTGGTAATTGTGGCTGTGATGATCTTATATAGGGTTGAAAGGCACATAATAGGTCGGTAATTTGACGGGTTCTTAGTGTCCGAGTTTTTAGGATTAAGGCATGTTATTCCTTGGGTGAGAAAACTGGTGAGTGTGTTAGGTTTTAAAATATTTTCATTACTTTGTCGAGTGAGAGCTTCATGTGTGGAGGTAAACTGTTTGTACCAGAAGTTATGAATGTTATCTATTCCAGGACATCTCCAGTTCTGCGTGTATTTGATTGTTTCTCCAACTTCTTGTTTTGTCATTGCAAAGTCCTCTTGCTCCTCCAAGCGCTTGTGTTTGTCTTCTTCCGCTTTAATCCATGAAGCGTTATTATTGACCAAATGCTTTTCTAGTATTCTGTGATTTCTTGTTTGGTCGGTGGTTCTATTACGCGTGCCTCCTCATTGCTTATGGTTTGTTGATAGAACTGTTTTTCGCTTCTTCGAAACAGTTTGTTGGCGTCCTTTCTTTCATTTGACTTTTTGTATCTTCGGAGTCTTGCGGCATACACGGATAATTTTTGCTGTCAAGGATTTCTGTAAGCTTGTGATAAGAAGATATAGATTTGATTTTCTCTATACTTTGTGTGATACATTTTGACTTGTTGCCGTTCATGAATTGTTTAAGATGTCCCAATTATTTTCTAATTTTCTTAATTTTGTATTCGATCCTTATCTGCCTTTTGAATTTTGGTTTTATGCTGTTGCTGTTTCTGTGTCGTGGCAGGGGTTTCTGATTGTTCTGGGTTATCATGTTTATAGCTGCTGCGTAGATCACTGTATAAATGTCCTCAATTGTGCTCGCATTCGTTATGTACTTAAGTATTAGGTGTTCGTTGATAGTCTTTAAAATTTTTTGTGCGTCCCGTTTGAAGATTACACAAGGAATAGGACCTTTCATTGTAGGATCGGTGCCTGACCATTTGTTTAGGTCTGATTTCTACTTTGATTGCTTGTGTGACAGACGGTCCGAGGTGTAGCTGTGTGTATGGTGTTTGTCCTGTGTGGTGCTTGTCATCTGTTGTGGGTTGTTGCTGGAAGTTTTTCCCATACTCAGCGTTGAGTGAGGTTGCAGATCCTCTTGCACAAAGTTGGTCTAGTTTGTATGTGGGATAGGTTTGGTATCTGTCCCCACTGTCCTCAATGTTTGGTCGATGAATGTTTAGTTCAGCAGCTACCATAATTTTGATGTTTTGCAATGCGAGTGGTGTGAGCTTACTGGTCTTAGTGATGACTCATTTTTGATCTATTACTCTCTGTTCTGTGACAAGTGATTTGTATTCTGGATATTGTGCTATGAAGAGTGTATGCAGTGTATGTCCGTATCTTGATGAAATTGTCTCAAGTTTGGTAGCGGTGTAGTAGGAATGCATCACAGGTCGATTCATTTCGTCTGTCCATTTTAACCTTTCCTAGGTTTACCTGCCTTGGTAGTTGCAGGTAGTCGTTGCGATATGTCTTGGCTAGCATCTGTGTCAAATGTATTTGTGTATCCATTTTGGCACCGCATGATCGGTTCACTTGATTCTGTAATGCGGCTCATGCGTTGCTCTGCCTTTCCCACCTTGGTGGCTGCAAAACATTATTGGTGGGTCTATTTTCCTTTGCTTAGTCATGATCGTTTCGGTCGAGCTGTTCTTTCCCGCGACGTCCTCGACCATTACACCACCCGATGCTTCTTTTAATGATGTTCTGTTATTTGGGTTGTTGTTTTGTGGTGTTAGAAGCTCAAAGTGTCCCGACATTGGGTCGCCTATTAGTATATGGTAGATCATTTTATTGTGTGTTTGTTTGCCTATTATTGTTGGTCTCTCTTTAACGCACATCTGCTTTGTTCTTGTTGTTCTTGGATGTGCTTCTGAGTTTCCGAAAGGGAAAATATCTCTAGGCTCGTTCCGTATGTAGTGGTTTTGCTCATGAACTTATAGTAGATGCTGAAGTCCTTGATGTCGTCGTCGTGAAATAACGAAAATATCTGAAGTTCCGACCAGTTTTGTTGTAAGAACTTCAATGCGTCTTCTCGAAGTTTGGCATGATTTTTTTGATGGCCATATATGTGTAAGCTGACTGATCGGAACAGACAACTTCTGTCTCGAACAATGTCGGCTCTGACGAAATTTTCGGGAATAGGTTCGGCTGTAGCAGTTTTTTCGGCAAAGACCCGCCTGTTCAGCCTTTCGCCGCCACCGTCCCGCATGCTGTCACCTTCAGCAGTGGCTCCAAAGGTGCCCTGGCGATTCCCAGGCAGCAGCTCTATTCCGAGGCTCGATGCTTTCTCCATTTTGATGGGTGTGCCAATATTTGAACCTGGTGGCCCAGGTAACTCGGGTCCGTGGGGGCGTCACTCCCCACGCAACATAACCAACTTATTATTTATATTATATTAACTATATAACTAGGTAGATTAATTTACCTGATGTAAAATATTATATATAAGGCAATAATTGAAGAAATATTTCCTTTCTCGCACTAGTACGGAAATAGTATATTAGATAACGAGAATGGTAAGGTGCTTACGAGCGAACGACGACTATAATCTAATGAGTTTGTAATAAGCTAATTTCCATTGAAGTCGTGTACCATACTTTTTCTACAATGATTTTTAAAATACAAGGCACCCCGACCAACAATCTGTTATATGAGCGTTACCAATGATTGACGGCCATAGGACAAACAAATCGAATTTTTACACAGGAGATATGGGACTTTTATTATTTATTTTAACTTTCTTACCTTAAAATGCCTTCTCTTTGTTTTATTACAAATTGTGGAAGTAGAGGGATGAGAAACAATATTACTTTTATTTTTAAGTTCCAAAAAATGTTCAATTTAAGATATAAAAAACGACTTAACGAACAGTCGTCGATGCGGCTGAAATGGATTACTACAACAAGGATAGGATTTACCTACTGCTAAATTAAATTAGACCCAAGTGTGTGCAAAACATTTCATATTAATAATTTAAGAAAAAACTAAAATTAATCTAATCTAATTAACAATTATTATGATTCTCAGTCGAGACTCTGATCAAAGATATCTCTAATTGTTGTTTTGAAAAAATTATATTACGTTTTGCATGTTTACATATTTCAATGCTGTATTATTCTTTTTTATGTTTTATCAATATTAACGGTTCATAAATAATTTTTACCTTCATGCAATTCTGCGATTATTTTTTTTTTGGAAAAGGTCAATAAAAAATCTCTAGAAGTTCATATTTTTATTCTAGTCAACGTTTCGACCTATATTAGGTCATCCTCATTCTTTTTTTTTTGTTTGGGAAAGCGAGGTAATCCTACTTAAAAGACTCATAGTTCTTAAATTCATTATACGAGTAAAACATAATTTTTTACATTCTTACGAATTCATCGTATGTGGTATTTTATTACATACTATAGGAACTAAATAATGTATGTTTTTTTAGATTGATATTATCCTTGCACGAGTGTGGTAGCTGTGGTCTAAAATTTTTTCAAAATTTTTTTATGTATAAATGAAGCTACGATAACCATATAGAGGGTTATTACTTACTTAAAACTAAGATTTGCCAAATGTGTTTCTCGGGAAAACCTATGACTGAATGAAGAAAAACCTTGTTATGCATTCAGGATGAAAGTTCTTAAATTATGAATAGTGGAAATTCCAGACTCAGGATTACAAATACGATTAAGGTATAGACTTTCTTTTCAATTGAGTTTCTCGATAACTTCTCAAAAAAATAAGCCGGGAACAAAATGTAACTATTTTTTTAGGGTCTTGACGGTATAATCCTGCAAGACAGCAGTCAGCTGTCTTGTTGGACCGCCTAACTGGGTAGTGCGTTATTTAACCTAACCGAACCTTAAATAATGCCACTGTTACCAGTCAAGACAACCAATAAAAATTGTCAAAAAAATTAATACAAAAGTAACGCGATGCAAAGAAATTTCGCGATTTTGAGCAGTTCAAAGCTAATTCGATTGCCACACAATACATCATAATACACAACTGTGCGTTCTTTACGCACAATTGTGAGTAAAGAATGGTCTTCTTTATCAAGTAACCTGTACGTCAGAGAATGTTTACTAATACAGGAGTGGAAAAAGTACTGTTTAATTTAGGTAATATATACTTTCCTGCAAAGTTAGTAGCAAAAAGTAAATGCTTACGAGAATATGACTAATTAAAGACAGTCGTAGAAAAATATTATATTTTTTCTTGAAAATTTGACTTCATGAAGTCAGCGTCCATTTAAGAGCCAATTACTACGTTTAACATTTTAACAAAAACTTTTATTTAACAAAAAGACATTTGTGTAATAAGTGCCTTAATGTCCAATGCCTCAAGTACAATATATATTTTCTATTTTATTAGCCTAGCGCTGACTTCATAAGTCAAATTTCCAAGTTAATTTTTTTTTATATTTATTTCGCTCTTTGTAGTTTCATTTATTTACTTTGAAAAAGGCAGATTCGAAGTTTTCGAGGCCTCAAACAAGGCTAAAATTTTGGAAGTCCCTAATAGAATAGACTGGATCCATTGCATTTACAATTTTCACAAATCACGATAACTAATAATACGTATATAAAAAGCCATATTTACATATCACCGCCTCCCCCGTTACTCACCTCATTCAGACAAGTCAAGACTTTTTGTGCCAAAAATAGTTATTTAATGTTCCCAACGTCCATTAAGATTTATAGTAACCGAAATAATCCTACAACAAAATAGATTCCCACGTCATAAGACGGATATACCTCAGGGATATATATATATATATATATATATATATATATATATATATATATATAACAATTGAATATCATTTCCGGTTTCCCCGGAAATCACCGCGACTTCGTCCTATGTCTGTAATGTAATGTATAGTTTTCCAAATAAAACCGCTTATAAATGTGCCATAATTTCCACTTAATTGTATTTTATGGAAAAACGTAGTAGGCCAGAATAAAAACAATCACGGTTATTTGCTCCTTATTCATCCAACAAAATGTCAAAAAAGAAAATGTTCCGAGTTTAAAAAAAATGTTTGCAGTTGGTTATGAAAGTTAAGTTAATGATAACTTAACCTAGTGCGATAACTACCTATAAACAAAGTTTTGCTAAAATTAAAATAATCATATTAGTCTTGACAGAGGTTGCTATGATTTTTAAAAACAATTGAATTTTGACAAGTAACTTTTATCACTTGTGGGCTTGGCAGATTGTTGCACCTTTTGTATCGTGCTTTATTTCGTGTCTCTATTGGTGTGGACTAGAAGTTCTTTGTAATCTCTTTAAAATGACAAGTTTTACAAGAACGGGACAAATAGATATGCTTCTCTTGCTATGGCGAGTGCTTGCAAAATCAAAGGCCAGCTCAAACACTCTACGCAGAGCGATACCCAACCCTGCTATGACTATTTTCCGTGGGTAGTACAACATTTGAAAACAGTTCCCCAAAATGAAAATAAAGAAAAGTTCATTACTAGTCCCAAACTGATTTGACCAGGCGATATATCAGAATCTAGAAGCATGATAAAAATGAAAATTGGGAGATTTGTATACATGAAAAAGGGTTTTTTTCGTCTATAAAGCTATCCGTTAAAGTCATACCACAAGGGACGGTGGTTTGGCCATATGATTACCAAAAATCCAATCTACCCAATTTAATTTTAATATTCAATTGTGGATAACTAATTTAGCGTTTTTCTTCTAGATGTCTACTTTTTTTGGATGTTTAAACTTTTTACATCTCTGTTGGATGTGGCGTGAGGCATTTTCATTTTTATTGCAGTCCTATATCGAATTTTAACTTATTTTGCAGACCTTAAAGAGACAACCATTTCTGCGCAAACCGGAAGTCTCCACCAGAACGCGTTTTCGAATAGGGGAGGAATGAAAACGAAGAGAAGCATTTTAACAAAAAAAAATGAAATGTCACTGTTATTTATAAAAAATTGTTTTAACATCTGTTTTGAAAAGAAACAAATCATATTACTTTATGTCGTTTGATGTGTACTAACACTTAAGCCTTTTGCCTTTGTTCTTTTTTATGGACAATGTAATCGAAGTTACAATGGGCCAACTTTTAGCATTGAGGATGCTCACCGATCTGGTCGTCACTCTTGTTAAATCTGAAATTCAAGTTCTAGAAACATCACTTCGAATAGTAGCTGCTCATTTGGATATGGGAAAATCGACAGTTCACGAAATTATTTCAAAGAAAGATAAATTCCATTCCTACAAAGTTCACCTTGTACGAGAATCGGATATATTTTAGTAATGAAGCAACGGTACAGTCAATATACATAATTGTCGTTACTGGAGTGATGAAAATCCTGGTTTAAAGAGGCTCATACAGAGCATTCTCAGAAACTAAACATACGGGCTGGAAGTTTGTCAAATAAGGTAATTTAGCAAATTCCTGCAACTGAAGCAACTATGGAAGACCCAATTTTTCAGCAGGAAGGAACTCCCCCGCACTTAATGAATATCCTGGGCGCTAGACTAGACGTAATGAAGTATGGCCGGCATGGTCGCCGAACCTCGCTCCACATGGTTTTTTTCTTTGGGGTTATTAAAAATAGCGAATGTCTCTTAAAAACACCAATAATTTACAAGAACAACCAAACATTACTGATATTTGCCTTAGTGTGACGCCTGAAATGCTCCAAAACGATAGAAGCATTTGAATAATGAAAGTAGACTTTATTATTGCCAAGAAATTAACGGTGGTCGTTTTCAACATCTTATAACATGAAATTAAAAATAACAGTTCTCGATATTGGGTTGAGATTAAAATTAAAATCCACAGGAAAAGGTGAAAAAAGATTAAACAGCCCAAAAAGTTGATTTGGTGATACACATACAACTAACAAATTTTAAGACTTTTCGGACAGGAGGTGTCTCTATAAAACTAAAACGACACGAAGTGGCATTTACAATAGGTTTTTCAATTCAAAAACCTACTGGATCTCCCGCATTTGCGAAAATCAAAGGAAGTGATAAATTTGCCTCTCAATGTATAAAAACCAATACGAAATTAATAACAACTGACAGTATAAAATATAATTTATTCAAAAATAGGTGTTTTAACAAAATCTAGATATATGCTACAGAATTCGACTTAAACTTCTAGCGTTACAACATAATTACGTATATAAATATGTCTTTGAATTTCTTTATATGGCATATGTTTACATTGGATTGAATACTTAATTGCATTCAAACATATTACAACATAAATAAACAAACTACAATAAACAAAAAACGCATAGCTATTCGCATTCGTGGGCGCCGCGCCGCTTAAATCGTCCCAAAAATATCCCACGAATGTATATTTTGATGTCATAATGGAAACGATTTTATGCTACCCTTTTATTAATAGTATTTAGAGTGAGGTCAGCTAGACATTATTTTGAGGTCTCATTTCAAAGAGAAACTCAAAACTTCGGTTTTGGTGCTTTCTGAAACATGTACATGCTGGATTTTCTGAGAGATAAAGGCTCAATTAAGCAACAGCACCATATCTCAGAAAACTGTTTCGAATCTTCCCCTAAGCAGTATAGTAAAATCATCGCCTTGCAGACGTTTTTCTTAAAGTAATATTACCTTCAGTCATGAACCGTACAACTGTTTTTGAGAGCATTGTGAATATCCGGTAAGCCTGTTTGAGACGTGTTGTTAAGAATTGAAGTCAAACCAATTCCACAAGGCCAGGTGGACAATGCACTGAACAGTGTTCAATATAAATTAAAAGAATGCGTTGGAAAAAAGGTCCGTTAGATGTTATTTTTAAAATATAATTAAATTTATTCTTATTCTGTATGTTTTCCTTCCATTTTGTTTCTCTTTAAAACGAGACTGCAAATACTGCTCACTAGTATACCAGGATTGATCAAAAACTTTAATTAATTTTTACCACATAAGTTAAGAGTGGAGTCAATGACTACATTTAAAAAAAACATATTATACATGATTCATTTCAAGTAACAAAATTGATGTTAATTTTTTTTGAAATTCTGACGGTTCAGATAAAACCATAAAACTGTATTTAATTTTTGATACCTTTAAATATTAAACTTGTAGACCCCATTTTAAATATAACCACACACATTGCAGAAATTAAACGCTGGAAAGAGGAAACTGGACAAACGATTTTTTAGGTAAAATTTAAATTCAAATATCTTTAGCACGAGATGACATACTGAGATGCCGTTTTCAGCTATGTCTTGCAAATTTTATTGCACTTTACCTATTGATTTCAAGCGTAAAACTTACCTAAGCCAAAAAGGTATTTATACGAGTTGTTAAACAAGACTTCTAATTCTCAATATTTTATTTGTTCCGAAAATGTACAAAAACGATTTTTGGATTATAATTACTAGATCAACTTAGTCCTTAGTGAAATTGTAAAAAAAACAATTTAAAACGTTTTTTAAAATTTTTAATATTTTTTGAGACATGATTTTTTTGAAAAAATTAGATTTTTCTTACATATTAACCTGTAACTTTTTATTAGCCGTTTGACGTAATTTTTTTGAAAAAATTAGATTTTTCTTACATATTAAGCTGTAACTTTTTATTAGCCGTTTGATGTAAAGTTTTCTTGCTCGAGAGAGCCCTTAAGTCTTAACTTTTTTGTAATCTATTGGGTCTGGATTACGCAGAAAATATACTGGGTGTGCAAAAAATATGTTAGTAAGATTAGTTAAAACCTTAGGGATCCTAAAGATTATTTACATTCAACACCATGTTCTTGCCACAAAAACTTATTTAAATTTAAAAGTTTTTATTTTAGTTTTAAGGAGTACTAAACATTTTCTCCAAACGTTATTTTTCCTTTCTAACTTTATTATTTTAAAACATACAGTTGCTGCTTTGAGAACCAAATTTGCCAATACCGGGTGACACAGGCAGCCACTATTTTAGTTTTATTTCTATAACTCCATAATAGAAATTTTTTATGAAATACCTTAATAAAACTTACTTACGGTTTTACCGGAAGTGACCCCTATTTTTGTGTTTCAAATAGGTCCCTGTATATTTTTATGGACTATCGTATTCTGCCTAAAATTAGCTTTGAACACTGAAAATTCAGTGTTCAGATCTCGTGGCGTAAAAATCCGTAAAGATGCCTCGTGCAATTAAAGGCAAAACCTCGGATCGTAATTCCAATTTGCCACGGTCTAATCCCTAAAACCAAGATTTCATAACAAAAATAGTCCTGGAAATTGACACACATTTTAAATTTAGGCTTTTAAATTTTCGGCAGTTCTAAATAATTGAATTTTACTTAATTAAATAACTAATTTTTAATACATTTTGATCTACCCGTTAATTTCCCAGAAATCGACATTTTGACCTTAAATAAAACAATAGTCTAAAAATTAAGTTTATGCGAATGGAGAATTAGAATTAAAAGTATTATTAGAATCCAAGATTTTCAAGTTCTTGCCACAGAAAACCCCAACTCAGTGACTAGAATTTCTGTATTCTTGCAATTTTGTTGCTTCTATTGGGCGCTGTGACGGCTGAAAGTAACACACCTGCTTCCCTTAAAAAGAAGCAAAAACGGAAATTCAGATTGCGCCATCTATATTTCTCATGATACTAAACCTTAATATCTAAGCTGAATATCGATTATATATCACTAATCGATCAAAACGTTTTAGCTTTTTTAGACATACCAAGGAAACTTCAATGAGGGGATCGCTTAAAGATGTAGTTCATCGACCATAAAAATCCTGTCAATATTCTTAAAACTGAAAGCTGAATAAAGATGCCATTACATCAGGAAATATAATCAAAAAACAAACAATAATATGACATTATACCAGTTAATTAGGACCCATTTTTGTGAGGCAAGGTTAATGGTAAACTATTTTTTAATATTCATGGAAAATTTTGTATTTTTATTTATTTGTTATAAATATAATTATTACATTCTATTTCATCTATTTTTAAATGTCTATCTTCTCGCTCACCCATAAACTCAAAATTTAAATAATGGATTAGTATAGGGATATAGAAATTGAGCAAAATAAATTGAGGATTTCACTGAATTGATTCTAATTTTTAATTCTCTCGTATAGGGAAGTATTTTAAACGTAAAAAATCACCCTCTGAGATTTTTTCAGATTTTTAAGTTTCAAAGTCCCTAGATGCCGTGATCAAGTGTTACAAAGGAATGAACTGGTAACATTTTGATATGAATTTAAGATAGACAAGCAAAATGGGCCCTAATAAAATATTTAAAAAATTAGCTTGAAAAAACTACTTATTAGTGACAGAGATAAACTGTTTGGTTGTGGTACGAATTCAAATGGCGATGAAATAAAATGTTTAAAAAATCAACGTAAAAAGAAATGTTCTAAAAAACTTTAAATTCGCAGAAAAATTAAATGTGATATAGGGATAAACTGGTACGAATTCAACATGACGGAACAAAATGGTGGTAACTGTCGATGTAAAAGCTACTTATTGAATTTATTTTAAAATTATCAAATGTGGCATAGGTAGAAGGACGGGGGGGGGGGGGGATAAGTAAGAAAAACCCAACTCAGAACTAAAAAAAACCAGCGCTTTTGCATTGCTAGCTTTAGTATTGCACTGACAACAAAAACAAAAAGGTCATTTGTCAAACTCAACCAAAACTTATTCATATTTTGTTAACTTACGGAAGCTAACTACCCAACCCGAACAACTTTGGGAAATGAAATTCGTGAGGTGAAAATGTTCCATATTTGTTTAAAAAGACCCATCAATACTAAGTTTTTTAAAAATAAAGATGGAATTTTCATGTTTCTTTTATTAAATACAAATGTTACTACCTACTATCTTTAAAAATACCTGAGAATCAATTTGTCCTTAACGAAGCTTAAAGATAAATCGGGAAATAAGCCTTAAGATGAATAAAATAGCAACGTTGCGTTATTTGCGGTGGGAGCAAATAACGCGCGCTATTTAAAAACCATAATAACAAAGAGGTTAATTATAAATTTACTATATTTGGATTGTTTTAATATAGATACTTTTTACATCAACCCAAAATATGGCCTAACTAAGGCTAATATGATAATATACAAATTATTGTTTTAATATAAATGCACTTTTTTACATCAACCTAAAAAAAAAGGATTACCGAGGGCTAACCAAAACGCACATCTACATAACAATTATACGTTTCAGTGGCGTAGCTAGAAGTTGCTTTTTTTTGCTTAAGATTTCCTTCAAAAATGTACGTATTGGATTTGCGTTAAAACTATCAGATTCAACTAATCTATTTGATAAGGAAGGATAAAGAATATCAGAAACGCGCCCTCTGTTTTATACGTAATTTGCTATATAAACACAAATGACCGACATTAAAAAAAAAAGAAGGTCCTTATTTTTTTGTGAGCTTTTACTTTATATTTATTTCATTTTAGTTTAAGTAAAACTGGCTCTAGGGGTGGGTGGTTTAACCTCCAAACCACAGCTTAAATACAACACAGTCTGCGATGGAACACAGAACCTTTACAATGTTATTCCAGTACCCTACCCCGGAGCTAGCAAACCTCACACCACAAATTTAAGGTGTTTTTAGTCCCGATATTTTTATTAACCTCGCTCATTTAAAAAAATCGCCGCGGGTGGCTCCACAATTAATATGGAGCGGACTGGATTATCCCCATTTCTACTGCTCGAGTACTCGAAGGTTTCCAACCCGACGGCAGTGGCGGCAAGAAAACATCGCAATAATTTTTTTTCCAGAATTTTTTTTATATGTGGAAGGGGTAGAACATTTTTTACGACTTACCTAACTTTTGTATACTAAATCAATTCTCCTATCCTTCATAGCAGCAAATTTATTTAATATCCTCATAAAATGGATGAGTTGACCTAATCTCCTCCAGACATTCCTTTTGAATTGAAATATTGCCTAGAGAAATAAGTCATTTTTGAGATATTGTATTTCTTAAATAAGTTTTTACACGTTTGAGACAAGAAAAACTTCTTTCCACTGAAGCACTTGTCGACGGTATTGTCAAAATAAGGGAAACACTTTATATGCTTTAGTTAAAATATCATTATTTTCATTAATTTTTTTCACTTGCTCTTGCAGCGATATATTCCAATTACTGTCATTAGCAAAAATAAGACCAAGCTCATTTTTAAGTCGTTGACTTTTTGAAAATATTTCCCCACATAACTGAAACAAATTTTGAAACGGGCCAGTCCGAAAATTTAAACTATATTCGGAAAATTTAGCAGAATCTGCCAAACATAAAAATGTAAGTTTTTCAGAGTCTTGAAAGCTTAGTGTCATTTCCATTAAAATATGGTCCAATATTTCATAAAAAAGGATTCTATACTTAGCCCTAATTTCTTCAGGTGAAAGCTAAGAAAGCTCACGTTTGTAATGATTTATTCCTGTAATAGAATTTGCTTTATCAAACATGGTATTAAAAGAAATGTTCATTTCTTTTTTTACAGAGCGCCTCACGACAGCGCATTTATACTGGATATGCGAAAATGAATGTCAAACGATTTTTTTTGAAGAACGCAAGTTGAACAATGACATTTACTAACTTCGAATTTGAAGACCAACGAGTTTGTGTAATTGTTGGTATACGCCTCGTAGATGCAAATGTAAGAGCATACGTTCGTTTGGCTGAGTGATGAAAAAATGAGGGAATATCACTAAGGCTTGCAAAAAAATTCGACATTTAGAAATTTTTTTAAACTTTACTGCATCAGGTCAAATACAGCCTGCGGCGCTTTTCCTTTTTTTTTTTGAAGGCCATTTGGATGGCCAGACATCACACTTGCGCCATCGTAATGTCCTATTAATTTATATTTATAGTCAAATTGGTTTAAAATTTGATCCAATAGAGAATATAAATTCTCCGACGTTCTATCGGAGCTGACATGATAAAATCCTAAGAATCTCTCGACTACTAAACCTTCTGAATGAACGTATCTTAAAATTATGAAGCACTGGGAGGTTTGCGTAATATCAGTGTTGTCATCCACTTGCACAGAAGAAAACTGTGTAGTCATTATTTCATTTTTTACATGATCATTTAAATATTCAGAAATACTTTCAATTAAATTCAATTAATAATTAATTATTTCGTTTTGAATAGTTTTCGAGTCATCAGTAAAAACATTTTTAATTTTTTTGTGATGATGATCTTTTAGTTCTTGGGAACTTTTTGATATTAATAAACCTAAAAGCTTTTTAAAATTCCCCCTATTTATTGACTCGCTGCTCTCATCATGGCCGCGAAAGACTATCTCTTGTTTTGCAAGGTACAAAACTGCGTCAATTACACATAAATAGTCTATTTAATCGGACGTTTTCGTTAAAATGTATTTTATATAGTTTAGCATTTTCTTTTAAAGTGTCAGCTATAGAGCTTTGATTTTTTACAAATGTTTTTAGCATTAATTCGCATTTTAAATGCTCCGCCGAGTCTTCATGTTTATGTAAAGACCTTCATATATTTAACATACCTGCAAATCCTTCCTTAATCCACACTGAATATTTATTGGAAACTAGTAAACAAGGCCAACAAAACAATTTTTGTAATATTTGACTACTACATAACTATTTGTACGCCGAAAACTAGGATGACGATTAAAACTCTGATCTTGTTCCTTCGATCGATTAAATGGCGTTTCCAACAAAATGCAAACCACATCCGTAATCGGATTCATCAATAATGTAAATTAATAAACCCGACACCAAATAAAGTTGTAGCAACACCATAAATAAATATAATACAAAGCAGTCACGTAAAATGCAAAGGAACTAACCGGTTGCAGCGAAATCCGCGAAAATAAAAGTAAACAGCCACCCTAAACTGAACGACACGTGGGTGTAGTGTACTGCGTTAGCAATTCACCGAGAGCGTTGTATGGCGCTGGTTAACATTAATCTTCCATGCGGATACTCAAAATATCGGTTCATTTTTGATCCGGAGTATTGTAATTTTCTAAATAAAAGTTGAGGTGGATTTAAAGAAGAAATAAAATAAGGTTTCAGGGTGGTTTATACAGAACATAAAAATTTAATAAGAAGAATTGTTATCAAACCCAGTACGACAACAGGTTTGTGTCAGTTATTCAGTAGCTATTGGATTAAAATAGATACGGCTCATCCAAATACAAAAATATTCTGAGAAATTGTAAAAATCATATGTTCCAAGTCGCAATGCGTAGGCGTACTTTAGAAATAAAATAAGAAAATGAAAGATGGGTATCTCTTAGTTTAGTATATATATAAATCCGCCTTTAGAAATTTTGCCTAGAGAGGTGATTAAATTTATTATTTTTAAAAAATCCGAAATAATGAAATCTCCTTGATTTTAAAGGAAGCAAGTAAATTACTTATACCGAAAGATATTTTTTGACATAATATAAAAATACCATTTTTTTTTTAATTTTTCATTAGGTAATTGGAATTTAAAATTTTTGAAATGTTTTTTCAAGCATGTTTATATCCGATTTATTTTTTATGGTTAAACGGAAAAATTAAGCCATAATTGAACAATAAGACAGGAAACTTCAAAAAGCAACTTTTCTCGTCATTTAAAATTCCAGTGAAACCTGGAATTTTAAATGTCGATAATTTAAAAAGATCAAAGTTAAAATTTATAAACACTTAGTAATTTTATCAGTACAAAATAAGAACTTAGATGATTTGGTATATTCACTGACATCAACTTAATTGTCGTCGTCAGCAATTTCTATCTACAGTGACTTTATACGGTCTATCAATCCCCCATCCGCCCTTCCCGCTATTGACTGTAGTTTCAAAATTCTGGACATCTGTAACTGATAGAAATCTAAAATTTGAATATTTAATGCTCAACTAGAATTCAGATTTTACGCTAGATGACGCCACTACTAATATATTAGCTAAATATCATGGATTGAATTGTATCGATATACAGTCATATCTATCAATATATAGCAGGTATCCACACCTAATATTCTTATAAAATAGTCACAAAACTCCCAAACTAATTTGTAAATATCCACACTATCAATGCTTGAGGGATTTATAGGTTTCAGATGTAATTTTAAAATTATAGTCGCCGTCGACCACTTGTATCAAATTAATATTAAAGGACACTATTCTTGTTGCACTATAATTAAGTATTTGAAATTCCTATAAGTTGATTTCTTTTAATATTAAACTTGAAAAATGGCTAGTTTATCCAATTAAAGTTGTGTACTTAATAATCACTCAAAAATTATCTGTTTTTCTCTTTTTATTTCAAAACACGGCGATTTATGGATGATTTGCGGCTGCACCCCAGCAGAACACAAGAGTTGCTTTATTTATTTCAAATCAGGCGGGCGGGCGTCTTTTGTTGAGTCGTTCGTTCTATTGGTTCTATTTAGTTGCATAAATATGAATTCAACCGAGTATTTACAAATTCATAATTTTAGCTCTTTTGGCGTACGAAAACAAGATTAAAATAAATTTAAGAACTTGGTCGACGGACACCATAAATAAACATTGAAGTTAGTGAGTCCAGGGACGCACGGAAGAAAAAGCCCAATTAAGAACTAAAAATTAAAAAAAAGGTCCGCACTCTTTTGTAGCTATCTAGTATCATTCATTTCATATATACCTAAGTCTGGAGCCTTCGGCTTCAAAGAAAATTGATTTAATTTTTTTACGGCTTTACTGAAAAATGAAATAATTCATTTGGCCAACAGAATAAAATATTGGGGGATTCTCCCCCCCCCCCTATCATGTCCTTCTCTGAGTGGATCAGGTATAAATAAAACGTACAAGCACCAGTCTGATGATATAGATATTTTAGTAATACAAAGTGGTTTTTTGCTTGCATATTTTTAATGCAGAACACACCCTTGAACATCTCACGCGCCGCCACGGTGAGGAACCAACCATACATTTGCTTTCTAATAAGCATACCTACCAAATTTAAATATCTTTATTGCCAGGCCCATCCCGTTTATTATGGAAATAAGACTATAATGATATCATTAAAATCGTAGAGAATGTAGCAATATTTCCAATCAAATTTGCCAGGCATGCCTAGGGCCGGATTAAGGACTTATGGGGCCTAGGGCTTTAAGTATTCAGGGGTGGGTAAGCAGCCCGAGAGTTTGCAAAGGTGCACTTTACAAACAACTGTTGACTAATAAAAGTCAATACACTTTTAAGTATTTAAAAAAAAATATTTCCTTTATGGCCATGCCTCGCGCTCGTGGGGCTCCCACCGCATCTGGGCCCTGCAATAATTCAATGCTAAATGCCCGCAAAACCTCGCGACAGATTTGTGCTGGGCCCCTGCCTATGACGGGGTCTGGGACTATAGCCTCCATAGCCCCACCCTTTATCCAGGCCTGGGCATGTCTAAAAAAACATTTGGTTTACTGCATTATGACAATGATAACAGTATAGAATAGGATTGGCATATTGCCAAAAGGGCACAGCATGTCTCACAGTGGGAAAATTATGTAAATCTGCCCTTCAACATTATTTAAAAGTTATATTACCGCAAACCGACTACGTTCACTGGCACAAGGCATACGGCCATTGACAAGGATTTTTCGATTTGGATGCACGGTATTGCTCACGGAAATCCGTAAAAGACGAATGGCTGCGTTACCGCTAATATGATGTTCCGCAGAGGGGCTACAAGACTGTTTGGTGTGTTTGATTATGTATTGATAGTTCTATTTGATTTTTCCGACCGAACGAAATTTTCTGTTTATTTGAAAATATTTCCAATTATTTTTTTAATGTTTAAGAAGATATCGGAGTAACACTATACGTCGACTTTCATCGTTTTATTAACTGACTAGTAAATGTTCGAGGTAAAAGTATGTTGTTTTTTCGTTAAGATGACGGAAAAGTCAGTATTTTTTTGTATCTATTTGTTTTTTGAAAAACAGTAGACTTTTCATATTCTGTTATAAAGTTTATATGAATTTTATTTTAACTTTTTTCAAAAAACTATGTCCTTTTTAAAATAATTTGCTTCGATATCACTAAATTTAATCCAGGATACCTAGTTGGATTTTAGACAATAACTTTATAAAAATTATCGGTTAAACTGTATAACACCACAGTCGAGTTGCCTTTCTTCATATAAACGTCCCATATTTCATCACAGATTTCGTTAAGGTACTGTTTGTGCCTTGGGTGTCTGAAATAAACAAACTATTATTACTTAAAGTACTATCTAAATCACGTAATATAAAACTTTTTGGCAATACGCTTTAAACATTATAAATAATTTTGAAAAAGTTTGAAAAATATTTTTTTAATTTGCATTCCCATTTCTACCAAACAGAAAAAAAAAGCATTCCCATTCCTACCAAACAGAAAGATATAGCAATTTTTAATAATATTTTTACTTTAAAATTGTCAGATATCTTTGTCGAGGTATATATTATGTATTATTTAAATAAACAGAAAAAAAGAAACCTATAATAATGCATCTTCGATAACGACAAAAAATGATTAATAGTGTTAGAAGATTTTCTCAAGTCAAGTAGGGACAAACAATAATTGCTTATGTTCCTTGTTGAGTCTTCTCATACGGACAACCTCAATCAGGCCAGTCACCGTGCGAAAGCTTCTATAAATAAACAAATTCGTTTATCCACACAAATTTCCCTTTCTAAGATTTGGGACTGAATATTCTAATATATTTAAGCTCTCTACAGCTAGTTATTTTAAATATTCATTTAATTAAGGTGAAGTGGGGTAAATGTGATATAGTTTTTGAATAGTTCACATAAAAAAGTATAAATCTTGCACTTTTAACTGAACAAAAAAAAATACAAAATTTGTCAATGCTTTAAAAATACTTCTCAATTGATTCTAGAAGTAACATTCAATTACCTACTATTTGAAAAATTTTATACAATTTTTTTAAAACGATGTCGGTATGTCACATTTGCCCCGAAGTTTAGGGCAAATGCAATAATGGTCTCTCTATAAATAAGTTCGATGAAATCGAATGGGGCTAATGGATAATATTTGTAGTTGTTTCAATATTTTACTGTTTACAGAATTAAATTCAATCAATCAAGCAAAAGTTATAAACTTTATTTAATACAAACTCAGTACAAGCTAAAATTTAAACTAAAGCAAAAAAAATCTTCATGGTTAGAATAAAACAATAAATGGGATATACGTATACAAACATAAAAATAAGTAAAACATCCAATATTCAAATGAAAAAAATGGGATTTCTTTAATTAACAAGCTATGTTATAGCCTTGAAATGACACTGAAAATATGCAACTGGCTCTGGCAAAACCATAACAATATCACTTGGCTCTACAGTGTCCGTACTCTCCACTATTGGCCATGAAAATGTGTTTTTTGAAAATTTCGTGAACTTAACTACCCAACATCATCACCTGTCTCGGACACCATTTCAACGAAATGCTTTACTACCTTCTTGGTGCAGTATCTAACAAGCACCCAAGAATTTGAGGTCACAATTTGGCCAACTTCTTCATGTTGATTTTTATGAGCATCCTCAAATTCTTCCCAAAACTCTTCAGAATTGTCGGAAATCAGTTTCCATATCTTCACTACTTGAGTTTAGGTGCTTGACGAAGTGCGGACAATAACAAGCTCTCGAATGATGTACTAACACTGGATTCATTTCTCGGCATTTCTTTCGATGTAGAAACCACTGCAGTGTCATCTCTTAGGGAATTTCTATCAACAGCTGTAGCATTTGTTGCCACCAAGGCTTCTTCGATGTGTAAATTACTCTTAAAAACATTCCATCTTTTTAGAGCTTCTGGTGGGAAAACTTCTTCTGATACATTTTTATTAAGAGGTCAAATTCCACCTTTCCGGAATCCACCCTTTATAACCTCAGTTGAAATAGTTGTCCAGGTCTCACAGAGAAACTTTGAAAACATTTTCTTTGATAGTTCCTGACCCACATGCTGCCGTTGTCAATATATTAAATTCTCGTGCCATTTTAGTTTGAAGGGCTGAAAGACAGAAAGGTCTAAAGGTTGAAGTAGGTAACTACTCTGCGGGGGTAGTTTTAATATTGTTAAATTGTTTTCAATCGCTGCTGCAACTATTTGCAAACTAATATGGTTTTAATGACCATCATAAATTATTAAAGCGGGACGTCCTAGATCAAGTCCTGGAATCAAGGACTTTAGGAAATAACTTGTAAAGATCTCACTTTCCATCCAGTCTTTTTTGCTGGCAGCATAAACGGTGCCAGGAAAATTTGCGTTGAGAGGAGGTCCCACATATGTTTACCCATAATAAGATTAGCGGAGGAGCTTTACCGCCCTCTGTCTTACACATCAGGAGAATAGTTGTGTTTTCTTTAACAGGGGAACTTATTGTCCCCGAAGAAGTTTTGTTAACTGCACCGACTACTTTAGATTTTCTCGGGTATACTTAGACTGCTTTCATCCAAGTTCCATATGTTTTGAGGCTTGTCAAGAAGTTGAAGTTCTGTCATAGTTTTTGCCAATAATTCAAAATATTCATAAATTATCAATGGGTCTAACGCTTTTTTCCTAGCATATTCCACATTTTGGGGAATCTTGAGGCTCAGATTATGGCATTTCTTGAAGTTAAGAAACCAATCCTCGCCAGGGACTCCGTCTTATGTTGATATGTGTCTTAATTTTGTTTTCGGTTTTCTAGGACCTTCAAGCCATTAGCTAACTCAAATTCTTCTGAGATTGGAATACAAATTGGACGTCCTTTGTCTTGTTTGTTTCCCCGGATACCTTTAACATGATCGTAAATTGTTACATAAGGTATTTCAAATTGTTTAGAAGCCCCATATATTCTGAGTCTGCCTTCGTATGTTTAATATCAGCTACATGTCTTTTCTTGATATATCCATCACCATGATGTATCTGACACAACAGGGTAAATATGTCACAATTTCCCCAAAGTTATATTTCACATTTGCCCCAAGAGGCAATTTTTCACGGGGCAAATGTGATTTAAACAAAAGAAATACGAAACCTTGATTTTTTAGTCGTAATGATAGGTACATATTCTATACAGCTCTAAAAAATAAACTTTAAAATACTAACACAGACTTATCTCAAATATTAATTTCACATACAAATTAATTGCTAAACACGTGTACACTTGAATGTTAGGTTATATGTTATGATTAGTCGTTGATGCGCCGCTTGCGTTCTAGTGTGGCGCTTATTTGTATACAAGCTTATAAGCTTCTACGGTAGATGGCGATACTTGTTTTAGATTTACGTTTAATTTATGAATCAATCTCACATTTGCTCCATTATCACATTTACCTCACACCACCTTACAGGTTTTGCCCAACAACAGGAACAAATGTATACAATTTAACAAGTAACTATACACAGTGATGGTAACATTTAGGGAGTTTCCCTTTGTAGATAGAAATGCGATTAAACAGATAAGAAATAAGAATAGACTGTCTAAATTTCTACATAACAGCATTGGAAGAAATGCAGAATCGCCTCCCTATTAATCAAAAAGACAATAGTTTTTAAAAATCTGGATTTCTTAAAACCGGGAAATGCTTTACAAAAACATATTTTACTATACATATGTTAATAATTATTGTTGAAATTCGTTTGGTTTAAGTTGTGTTATTTTTTTATACTTTGTTAATACGAATGTATTTTATTTTTATGTTAAAAAATAAAAATCATGTTAACTGCATTGTTATTTGTTTTATATTCATGTTTTCTGATCACTTCTTTATTTTAATAAGAAGCTATGCATATAGAAATAGATGAAAAAACCGTGAATGTCTGCACAATAATAATTGTTTCCTAAATTCATAATTAATTTATATATTATCTCTAAGGTTGGAACAAGTGCAGAATCCTCACCTTTGCTATAAGAAACGAAAAGGAACATAGAAGCTGACGTTTGTTGTTGAAATGTCTATGACGTCACTATAGAGAAAAGTAGGGGAAATTTAACATGTCAGAGAGGGAATTTATTTCGAAAAGTTACCATCACTGGCTATACAAAGAAGTGCTGTTTGGAGTATTAAAAAATCACCATAACCAATTATGTCATGTCAAATTGCTTTCAATTGTATTGCTCACCGTATATTATGTAACTTACTTTCCCATACAATCTTGCACCGACTTCCCAAATTGATTTTCTGAATCAAAATCTAAATACGCATATAAGGTCCTCAAGGCGCTGGGTTCCAAGTTAACAGCTATCACGATTACACAACCAGATAACCTTTTAAAAAGGCCATCTAGCTGTGATCTAACCTGAAGAAAAAGAATGTCTTTTACTTCTTACTGTTTTGTCTCATCCAAAAAATGTTTTTCGTACTACTATTGCTTTTCCTGGTTTATTTTACAACTTTCATATTCATAAATAAAATATGCCTTTATTTCTCGAAGTAAATCAAATTACAGTAATGTCGAATTTAAGGTGGCGATATTTAGCGAAGCTGCTCATACCACCATCTTTTAGACAAAATTCTTAAGCTAGTACGTTTATAAATAACAGTTAATGTAAGTTAGAGAAAAAAAAATTAAAATAGTGTTTACAGAGAATAGAAATAGAAGTATAATGCCTTAACTGGGGGATAGAATTAACGACCTCTTTTTGCCTTAAAAAATGTCTTTATGCGATTACCGAACGACTCGGACGTGGGGAACTCCTTAATCTCTAGTGGAAAAAGTTAAAAAAAGTTTAATGGCGGTATAGCTAAAGGACCTCTGGAAGGAGGCAGTGCGATGCCTTGGGACAACAAACCTACTCCTGTGACTAACCAACTTCTGAAACAAATATGAAAGCTCCTGCGTATTAAGTATATTATAAACACACTTGCACATCTGAATCTCAAATCTTTCTTGAATGCTAAACCAGTTGGAGTCTGACATATATTGCGAAATGTGGTCGAACTTACGTAGGTTGTACGAAAATCTCAAGCGAGAATTTTGCAGTTTCTGAAGAGTGTTTTGATCCTTTTGTAGTGAGCAGGGCCAAAAAACGATTAGACAGTACCAAGGAGTCACATAATTCTAATTTAATGTTGGGATCGAGAATGTCCTTGTAAAGATAAAGTAGTTATAATTTAAAAGTTGACTTCTGGATAATTGAAGACACATGACTATTAAATCTTAAGTCGTTATCTAAGAGTAACCCTAGGTTCTTACAGACGTCCGTGGTGGTTAGAATGACTCCGTTTAGATACATTTTTAGGTTACTAAAATCCTTTTTCCTACCAAAAATTAGCATTTGCGTTTTATTTTCGTTTAAGATAAGCCCGTGAGCAGCTGAGATTTTAGAGACTATTTCAAGATCATTATTACGTTTTTCAGCTGCTTCATCTAATACTGATGGGTTTGACAGTTTTTTAAAAATTAATAAATCAGTTGTGTATATTGAAAAAATAAGTGGCCCTAAAATGCTTCCCTGTGCGACTCCCCGTTCGATTGACAGGAACGTTGAGTAATTACCGTTAAATATTGTTTGTTGCTTACGGTTACTTAGATAATTAAGAACTATTTCCAAGGCTCCTTGACCTAGGCCAAAATATTTAAATTTACTTAACAGAGTACCAAGGGTATCGAAAGCCTTGCTGTAGTCGAGTAGTATTAATATTGAATTTTTATATCATCATATGCTCTGTGTAGATCATCGGTTACAGAAACTAGGGCAGTCGTAGTGCTATGATTTTTACGAAATCCTAACTGTGTAGGAGGAAGTGTATTATGATTTTTCAGATAGTTATTTAATTGATCCACCATTATTCTTTCTAAAATTTTTGACAATGCCGGAAGTATACTGATCGGTCGAAAATGAGACATCTCTGACGCATTATTAATTTTAAGCGAAACGGCGCGGCGGCTAGTTTCCAGATATCTGGATACTGATTCAAAGAGACGCATTTATTTATTATAAATGTTATGTAGGGAGTAAGGTAAGGTACAGCAAATAGTACATTTTTAAGTTAATACGATCACGTCCCGTTCCTTCGCTCTTGATATTATTAAGGGTTTTTTCAACTATGTCGGACCTTACTTCGGCAAATTGAAATTTATTAATGTCAGGAAAAAGATATTTGTTACTATAATTTTCGGTTATAAAGTCTTTAAAATTATTAGTTGGTTTTGCAAAATTATTTATGAAATAATTGTTGAATGAAAGTGTAATATTTTCATTTAGAATAGTATAATTATCAGCATTATGAGAAGTTAAGTTTAAGTATTTTAAGGTTTTCCAGAAGTTTTTTGGATTCGTACGAAAAGAGTGTTGCAAATAAGCTTTATTCTCAGAATTGACAGCAGAATTTGTAGAATTTCTGAGCAATTTGTAATACTCCCAAGAGGCAACAGTTTTAGATTTTTTTATACTTAGTAAGAGCCTGATCTCGTAACTTCATCATTAGTTTGAGGTTTTCAGTAAGCCAGGGCGCTGGAGCTTTGGTTATTTTTTTTTTAGTGATAAACGGTGCATGTGTATCATACAGAGCGGCAAGGGTTTTATTTAAAAAAGTTACCATTTGGTTAGATCGTCTGACCTGAAGATAAAATCCCAGTCTATATTACGCAAGTCAGCCAAAAAGTTTTCATAGTTAAACAGAGTAAAGTCTCTATACGTCTTAAAGAATGGTTTTGGTTTTTGTTTGAGAAATCGTACTAATTTGCACTTAACTAACCTGTGATCAGAGATATCATCATTCTATATACCTCAGGCTCGCTAACAATATCGGGTGAGGAGGAAACAATAATATCAATTAGACTTTGGAATTGATACACGGGTAGCTTCGTTAATGATTGGTGTTAGTCCAAATTTTTTAAAGACGTCTTCTATGGTTATGAGTCCGGGATTATTAAATGGACGTAAGAAATCCAAATTGAAGTCTCCTCCAAAAACCAGAAAATCGTACTCGGGTAAGAGAGCAATTAAACTAGATTCCAATAAATCCAGGCCGACCCTCAGATTAGCTGATGGTGGCCTATAGAACGTGCCACCAGCTTCTACCTCAAACCTTACATAAAGTTGTTCGAGTTCCTCGTCATTACCTCCAATATCTAATACACTGAATTTAATTGAATTACTAATATAAAAACCGAGACCGCCACCCCTGGTCGATCGGTCCCGTCTGACGAGCTGATAACCGCGAATAAGTAACCCATCATGGGACATGCTACTATTCCTTTTGACTTTTAATTTTTGAACCGTTTTGAAATAATGTGGAAAAATGTGTTTTAAAGCATGGATATTTTTAATGGTTTTGACATCAACTTTTATTATCTAAATTACAATCTTAAAACAATTCAAAATGTCCATGTTTTTAAACATATTTTTCTAAATTACTTCAAAACGGTGAAAGATCTCAATAAAGTCCAAGGGAAATAATTTTTTTAAAATAAAGCAGGAAATTCGATAGTAGTACCAAACTAGGCCTGTGTGGTTGCAGACAAATTTTTGGGGCGATCACAATTTGTATAAGTTTCTACAATTTAATATAGCCATTCTATACACATTAATTACGGTTTATCGCGTGCTAAATGTGAAACAAATGTCTCTAGAAAAGTACAAGACATTAAAAAAACTGAAAATATTTGAAATTTTAACACCGTATACCATGAAAACGAAGCAATTTATGACATGTTTATAGAAACTTCTAGTCATAACCAGGGGCGTGCAGTCCATGGAAGCAAGAGAAGCAGTGCTTCCCCAAAAAAAAATTACAGAACATCTTCTAAAATGTAATTTTTGAAATAGGAAACCATTAATTTAGTTTATATTAAAAATCCTAAACTCCGAGCCAGCCACAATAGAATACCGAATAGAACCTATGCGGTCCGCTAGCTTCTCTGCAGCCAAGTCCTGTATGCTGGATTTCCTGTGAATCGAGCCAGAGGATATTGAACTTTCCACCGGCTGTTTGCAATTTTTGCATTTCAGTCGCGTGCTTTAAGTGGTGGCGGAAGCTATCGTTGGAGTAGGTTCTTTGTTTGAACGGCTATCCGTGTGTTGTGTGATACGTACGTCGCGTCGTGCATGGTGCGATATGGAAGACAATAATACGGACGTGGATATGTAAATACCGTTAACTTCGGCTGTCGGTAATAACGTTGAAAATGTTGGAGAATTTAGTAAGAAGAGTGTGTGTGAATGAGTGGTGTGTGTCTTAATAATAAAGGGATTTTCAAGATTAAACTTCGCTGATAAGCTTCAAATAATTTCCAAAGGAAGGGCAAAACCGCCTATGAAAAATTTAACCACAAAAATGAAAAACTGTAATAGACATTTTTATCCAGAAAAACAATACGAACAATTTGAATGGCTAACAGTGAAAATATAAGTAAATTATTTTGTTGGCCATGTTTACTTTTTGAAAATGAAAAAGGTCTGTGGAATAAAACTAGTTTTTCCGATTTAAACAATTTCCATAAAGCTGTAAAAAGACACATTATGTCCAAAGCGCATTTACAGGCCGTCATAAAAGAAAAAGTCTTCGGCAAAACCAGAATTGAACACGCCCTTAATACACAGTTGGAAATTAGTCACCGCCAACACAATGAACTAGTCGATAAAAATAGGCAAATATTAAGAAGACTTATCGATGTTGTTTGTTTTCTCGGACAGCACGAATTGGGAGTTAGAGGTCATGACGAAACAAGGGTTTCTTCAAATAGAGGAAATTTTCAAGATTTATTTAGTTTAATGGCTAAATATGATGATTGCTTAAAAAGTCATTTAGAGCAGTCTAGCGTTTTTTGCGAAACATCGAATCGAATCCAGAATGATTTAATTTACGCTGTTGCAACCATTATACTAAAAAGGATTAAGCAGGACGAAACATCTGATATCACTAATTTAGCCAATTATCTATACTACGTTAAAACAGTAAACGTATTCAAGGGCGATTTTTAGGTTTTAAGAATGTGTCCGAAAATCGTACAGCAGATTCATTGTATACCGTAGTTTATAACGTTACTAAAGAAATTAATGGAGAGAAAAAATTAGTAGGCTCAAAGCGATGATGGAGCTGCAGTGATGGCAGGACAATTAGGGGGTCTGCAAGCTAAAGTTCGAGAAACTTTCTGTGCTGTGTTTGTCCATTGTTTTGCCCATAAATTAAATTTAGTTTTATCCCAGTCCATCAATCACATTAAAGAGTGTAAAGATTTTTCGTTACTTTAAGTGGCATTGCTGCTTTTTTTTCCAAGTCAACAAAACGTACACAAGCTTTGGACTCCATTGTCCATAAACGATTGCCCAAAGCAGCTCCTACTAGGTGGAGCTCTAATAGAAGACTTGTGTTAACAGTATCTGAAAATCGTAAATCATTGATTGAACTATTTGAGAATATAATAGAAAACAATGAAACGTGGGACTCAGAAGCAATAAATAGTTCGAGGGGGTTTTTGGACTGTTTAAAACGAGATTTTAATTTTAATTATTTGTTGAACATATTTTCAGAAATATTTCCATTTTCGGACAATGTTTTTAATATATTACAAACTAAAACAAATGATATTGCTTTTTGCCTAAAAAAAGTGGATGATTTTAAGTCCATGTTAAGCCAAAAAAGAGATGACTCTGACCTATTTTGGGAGAAAACAATGACGTTAAATGTAGAGCCACAAGCCAAGCGTCTTCGAACAGACAAGTGGGAGATGTTCAAACATCATACAGACGCCTCTTTATGAAATAATCGATCAAATTCAGCAACCAATAAACTATAGATTTAACGGTTTAAATTATTTTAAAATCTCCGAGCTCTGCAATTTTGATGCATTTAACTTAAAAACTTTTCCAGAAGATGCGTTTAAATCTCTTCTTCTTCATTATGGCCAGTTTTTCGACCCAGTGTTACTGCGATCTGAACTAAAAGTGATTTACTAAACTGATGACATTAGCGCAAAAAAAGGAGCTGGAAGATACCTACACCGAAGTGTCGAAATTGTGTGAATTAGTATTGACAATACCTGCCACAAGTTCATCAGTAGAACGCAATTTTTCAACACTTAAACGTATAAAAAAATTCGTGAGAAATTTACCGGGGCAGGAGAGACTTTCGCATACATCGCTGTTGTCCATTGAAAATAAACTTCTCCAAAATATGTCGGAGACGAATTTGCAAAAAATGATCGAAGAATCGAATTACATTACAAATAGGTAAGTTTCTAAAAATTGCTTCCCTTTCTTAAAATTTCACCGCACGTCCCTGGTACAGGGTGCTCCAATAATACAGGACGTCGTCTATAGCTCAGGAACCGATAATAACAGAACTTAAAGGAAAAAAAATTTATAGGTAAATCGGCCAAGAGTAATTACTGTAAATTATTTTTTAGTTCGAAAGTTGGCCGCTAGGCGTAACAGCAACACAAGAGTATATGCCAGTTTTATCTTAAATTACCATAATTGAAGTATGATGAAAATATAATCATTGTATTCTTCAAACAATTACGCACTTTTTCGCTTCAGACCATTTTTGTCTATTTTCAAAAATAAAGTGGTGGGGGAAGGTCAAACATTTTTACTTTCAAATGTAGATATCTTTGTTTTGAATGAACCGATTTTATTCAACTTCAACGCAAATAAACTGTGCCGTAATTACTTGGTTAGTGGTCACTAGATGGCGTTGTTTCGGAATTCTCCAAATGATGCTGATTTTAGTAATTAGTAGTTGTGAGAGCATTGAATAGTGAAATAAAAAATCCAGTCTGGTCTCTCGAATCCGAAACGTCGGATTAGAAAATTAACTTTGCCGTTTTGTAGAGGAGACAAAGTGACAACGGCAAAGTGGAAATTATTTTCATCTCTCATTTCAATTAATTCTAAAATTTCCGGAAAACCAAAAAACTGGAAAAAGACAAGGCTCCAATAGAAACTTTAGTAAGCTTGCAAAACTGTAAGGAACAAAACAAAAAATACTAAAACTCAGTCTCATAATCACATAAGCTTCGCAATACAAAGAGCTAAAGCTAGGGCGAGGCAGGGCAGAACTCGGATTGGACAAAAAATTAACCCGAGATCTACCTTGCTTCAGTGAAACAACAAAAGATAAACGACGAAATGAACTAACAATAAACTAATAACAAATATATATAAAATCACTGAAATCTACTTTCGCAAATGCTCAAAATACCGGCCGTCATTGTCAATACAAAGTTGTAATCTTTCCTGTGTCGATTGGACAGCAGAGCCTCCAGTTCTGCTATAGAGATACTTTGGATGGCATTCCTAATACGGTCCACCATATTGTTTCTTGTAGTAGGTCGAATCGCATATATTCAATATTTTTAACTTAAGTAGTTTTCGGTAATTTTAAATATATTTGTTGTGAATTTTTGTTTTGTTCCTTTGTTAAGTTTTGTTCTTTACAGTTATGCAATATTAGCAAAGTTTCTATTGGAGCCATGCTGTTTTCCAGTTTTTTTGTTGTCCTAAAATTTCAGGGTTAATTGAAATGAGAGATGAAAATAATTTCCACTTTGTCATTGTCACTTTTTCTCCTCTGCAATATTAATTTTCCAATCCGACGTTTCGGATTCGAGTGACCATCATCAACTTTCTTAATTTAAATGCAGACTTGGATTTTTTATTTTACTATGCAATGCCCTTCACAACTACCAAAAAAAACTACTTTTTTTTCGACACCAAGTTAAATAAAATCGGTTCATCCGAAATAGAGATATCTACATTTGAAAGTAAAAATGTTTTTTTGACCATCCCCCCACCACTATATTTTTGAAAATAGACAAAAATGGTTTAAAGCAAAAAAGTGCGTAATTAGTTGAAGAATACAACGCTTATATTTTCAAGATACTTACCTCAATTATGGAAATTAAAAATTAGGATTTATACTTTTGTGTTGCTGACTGATTTCTCTTGGCCGATTTACCTACAAATATTTTTTCCTTAAGTTCTGTCATTAACGGTTCCCGAAGCTACAGCCGACGTCCCCTATTATTAGATCACCCTGTACATAATCAAGAATCATGATCAAGAAATACCCTGTATGTATGATCAGCTAAAACTGATCAAGTCCAAATTTTAAAAAAATACTTGATGCAGAATATAGCTCTATTTAGAGGCCATAGTAAATCAAATCAATAATATTGCAGTTTCTTAACAGAACAAAGTCGTTCATTTTAGTTTTGTTATTATTTAATTACCTTTAACTTCAATTATCTCAAAACTAAGTAAAAATTATAGACTTGATCGGCTTGATCCCCTTAACCTCTGAACGCCTCATATATCGATACAGTTGATCCGTTAGATGTTTACCCATCCATTATCATTAATGTGCATACGAATCAAATAAATAGGCAAAAGAAGTCTACATTTATTATGAACATGAATATAAATATAAATAATAATTATAAATTAAGTTATTATTAGCTAAGGGCAGTACTTATCAGCAAAAAAAGCTTCCTAAAATGACTAATGTTAAGATAAAAAGACACAAAAGTTTATAAAAATACAAATACGAACAATTTGAAATGTCAATAAATAGCATCGAAACAAAGCTTTGACGTAAAGGACTTGCCTATGTTGATGCTTTTGTCTAGCAAGATCGTTTTGGAAATTTCATCTTTTAACATTTTTTTGAATGTATTCATATTCGGAAACCAATATTTCATGTTTCATCCTTTTCTTTCATTATTGATTTATGGAATACTAATCGATAAGAGAATTACTATGTCTAAAAAGCACGTCTTAAGTTATTTTCATCATTTGATGACGCATGGGTAAACCTCCACTGTAACACAAATATCGTATATAAAAACTACAGTTTAAAAATACTAAAGCAATATGTGCATAATATATTTTTAAAATGTATGTAATCGAAAAGAATTCTTGCATATTGGGGTTTATTGAACAATTTTATCTATTAATAATCAATACCTGTAAAAATCAACAAGAATTCAGTTCAGGCGACAAAAAAAATTAACATAAATAGCAAACAAGGCTTCAAAACTCAAATAGGGGAAATATCACTGCCTCGGCCAGACTGAACTTTTAATTTTGAACAAACCTGATTATCGTATCTTCTTCTTGAATTCGAAGAGAGCTTCTCTGAAGTCACAAAAAGTATTTCCACAACAACTTCGGAATCCCCTTTTTCAGTATAACTCGATTTACTCTCGGATCTCGCCAAAATATTCGATGTTTGCGAGCTGTCGGTTAAACTGTCACTACGTATTCTCAAAATCCTCTGCATATTCTCAACCAGTTCGGAGGTGGTGTATAATTTTTCTTGAAATCGATCAAAACTACAAACAAAAAGTGAATTTAAAAAATTGACTGGAAAGCTAGTCGTCACTAAAGAGTCAAAACCAAAACCAGATACTGAAAGTTAGTTAACTGGTTAAAAACATTTTTAATGGGAATAAAACAAAAGTTCCGCTTATATTTCTCATGTTTACTTCTCGTGCCCCAGTTTTATCATGACTTCCAATCTCGTCAACCATATACGGATTTGACTATTACAACAAACCAGCATAAAGCTGTTGATCAAACATATAACCCAAGACTAATTAAATCAAAAGTAGATGGTTTATTCCCCTATGGCTTCATACGGACTGTTTTTGCGGTCACCAAAAAGTCAAGATTTACTTCATTACTTCACATACATACTAACATTGAATATTCTAGTTTACAAGGTTTAGAAATCGTATCTATTTAATATAAAAAGCATTATATTAAGTTTAAAGACACCAGAAAGTTCGATATAAAAACCTATTAATCTCAATCTTAATCTCTGTTGTCCACACATATCTTACTTAAAACTATCCTGAAAAACATAATGGGCGGCCGGAATGAATTTTCCTATCCTTTTACACACAGGAGATAATGGAAGATAAGGCCTGCTCGGCCGGAGTATGAAAATTCACTTGACGCAAATATAAACATTTAAAATACAAGTAAATAAAGACTTTAAGAACAGTCAAAGCTGTTACCATTAGATTATATCAGTTTGTTGTTAACCTAAAAGTTTTAACTATAATAATAATAAATAAGAAGCAAGTTGAAGTTTTTTGTTTGAAGAGATATTTTCAAAATTCCTTCAGAATATGAAAATTATAGGCAAAATACACTGTTTCTGAAAGTTTGAGCCAAATGAGACTTATAGAAATTTTTTAACAGTTCAAAATAGGCTCATTTTGACCTAACCCTAAAACCCTTCATAAAACCTAAACTAAGAGAGATAATAAGCTCAAAACTAAACACAAAGGTATAATTTGTCATAAACTTCATTTTGAATCCTAGCATGACCTTTTTGGTCGACTTTTAAGTGTTCATTGTAACTAATCAAAAGAATTATTTGATAACTTCCGGAGAGGAGGTTATAATTTTATAACGTTGATGAAAAGAGGAATATTTGCCACCAAAAAACAACAATAAAAGTAAAAAAGAAAAGAAAAGGTTTTATTTTTTTAATCGTTTTGTAAAACTTGTCAATAAAAGTTGTATTGTTGTCCTCAGGACATTCATTTGTAAATAGTGTACTTAGCGCAAGGTGTTTGTTGCTAAGTTTTCTTTTGGCTTTCAAAGACAGTAAATATAAACTCTTACTGAATTGAACAAACTTTGAACCAAAAAACTGTGAAGTGAATAATTGATTTAATCAAAAAATCAGTGAAGTGAACATACAGTTTTGAACGATTTTACACAAAAACTAAACTGCAGGTCCCTTGAAAGACTTTACACCAAGCTTTCAGAAAGTAAGCCACTTTTGTCAGTGTTTGAATTCTAACAAAAATTTGTAAATTAGTGATAGAAATTTATCTTCCCGGCGTCCACGATAGTAAGGTGACTGAACGTAGTTAATTTTAAGAAATATAAATTAGAATTGTATTTTAGCAAACTATCATTTAAACAAACTGACTTACTTTCCCCCATAATACCTTCCCGTCGCTACTCTCAGAACTTATTAAATAGCATATTTGGGGCAATTAATTATTAAATAGCATATTGGATAGTTTTCCAATAAATATGGCTAAATTCACGCCCAGCGACTTTTCTTCCCCCCAGGGTCCATGGGACTCCGACTTTTCTTTGAGGCGGATGCCCACTTTTCAGAGGGCAGCCGGGTAAATAGTGGTGGGACCTCGGCTAATCCTTCGGGGTTAGCCCTAATAAATCATACCCTTAGTTAATCTTAGTATCATTAGCAATAAGAAGGAACTAAGTAGTATTAGAAACATACCTTATGAAGGTGAAAACATAAAAACCGAAAGTAATAGCTTAATAGAAATCGAGAATGGCGCCGAACATAAACAACGACTTGTTTATGTTCGGTGTCAATGGCTACTCCCAAAAGGAAAATTTTAAAAATCATGTTCACACTTCATGTAGGGCCGAATTGGAGCCTTTACATGATGAAATTAACCCTATGAATTTGCTTAATTTACTAGTCAGCCGACGTCACTGACCTCAGCGTCAAATTTTTAATGACAGTGCTTTGGAACTTAATAAAAACTTACAAAGCTCTTCAAGCTACAAATCATTTAGCCAGTAATCTTTAGTGTCTGCCGAATGCGGCACTGAGTACAAAACATTAAATCAAAGCAACCAATTTGACCGTGGTACCCTACAGGCACCAAATTTAACTAAATTAAATGACTTTTTGTCGAATTCAAATATTAAAGCTAAAGCTACAAGGCGAAGCATTAAAAACTCTCAAACTTCGGAAAAAACCGACGTTTCAGTTGGGTATTCTCACAACCATATGGTGCAATTGCACGAGAATTTATATGTAGAAAAAACTAACCCAACTACCGTAACTAACCAAATGGAAAATATTAATACTCCTTTCTCTGAGTTTACAGTTAACACAGTTAACCCAGAGGCCATGGAAGGAAAAAAGTCGTCCACATTCTCCATCCCTTAAAGCTCTTACAAAACTACGAGCCATAATTTTAACCAACAAACCATAAAATCTGATTCAAAATCTAAAAAATAAAAACTTCCAAAGTTTCAATTATATAACAAGCTGTCCATCATCAGAACAAGTTGTCATACTTGTGAATAATTTTGGGCGGAAATCACCATGACCCGAAAATTTTCTTATTTTACTTTACCAACTGGAAAAGTAAAGTTCAATTTAACCAGTAAGATTATCAATTTTACCATAAAAGTTAAATACTGCGTAACGCCAAAAAACACCAGTTTAGTTAACTTTTTAAAATGTTCATCAATAACAACCGAGATAAATAGGGTGCAAAATATAATGAATGACACTGGACAAAAATTTTAAAAAAGCACGAAATATTCATATTCTTATTTTAGTCACACACTTAAAAATATCATATACAGTCTGTCCAGTGAAGCATGCAGCAAATGGAAAACTTTTTCATTTGTCAAAAAATTTTATTCTCGATAAAAGTTGGTGCATCTAAAGAAACTACAGGGGGAATGAACGTATTTCCGAAATATTCATCAGTATACGAGGGACGATAAAATATAAAAAATTCTCAAGACTGAAGTGGCATGATCAAAACAGAGAAAAATTGTATTAAGAAAAGCTGCTTAGAATTAAAATATTTAATTATTATATTGTTACAAAAACTTTCAAACTTTCAAAACTCAATCATTTTACCATTCGAAAAGTTATAATTATGTATTTTGTTTTTCCAAAGCCACCTACTCTATTTCATAAGAATAAGTAGTATTGCATTTTTTACTTATAGTGGTTTAATGCTATACCAATTTTGATTTTATTTTCATCAAATAAGATGCTAATAATGAAAAAAATCAAATTATTTCAGGCAGTTCAGAGAGCATAGGAATAGCAAAAATGGAAAACCATGTAGTTTTTTTTTTAGATAGTGTACAACAACCCTAAATATGAAGTTGACAATCGTATAGGGCAACTATAAAAATTCTCTTATGAACAGTACTTTTCTTAAAGCTTTTATTTTTCATTGTATCCACGTTTAGTAAACAGCTCGAAAATGAATCAATTTTGTAATTCCAGTGGCGTATCGCCTAATTTAAAAAAACTATAAAAAACAAAATTGTAGATTTTCTCACAAAATTCCATATTTGGGCATGTATTTTAATTCTAAGTAACTTTTCTTAATACAATTTTTCTCTATTTTGAGAAACTCTTGAGAATTTTTCATATTTTTGATAGTCCTTTTTGATTTTCTGTGAAACAAGAAATGCAAAAGTTTTCATTTGTTGCATACTTCACTGGACACATTGTATGTAATAACTTTGGTCGTTAAATCTTACTAAAATCTTTGGATCTCCTTTAAAACAAAATCGTTTTTGATTTCATAATATACATTATTTAAAAATAAACCTGATTTTTATTAGCATACTATAGATAATATTCTCACACCGACTCTGTCTATTTTCTCACAAGAAACAACAAAGGAATATTGGGACAATAATGAAAATTTCCAATTTTACTGATAAATTAAACTACCAAGAGAAAAAGTCCATTATTTACCATTTGATTAATTTTGTCATGCCTATATAATATCTTTTTAAGGAAAAAATGCGAAAAATATTATTATGATACAAATTCCCGGTAATTTACCGTTAAATTTACGGTCAAGTTAAAATGCCCAACTCTATGAATGATTAAGTAACGAAATCAACACTGCTTTATAAAAAATCGACAATTGGCTTTACCCAAAACGTCCTTCGTAATGAATCGTTGCATTTATTAAAAGAATAAAAGATAACATAATTTGTATATGTAATAATTACCAAAGCTCTTTGAGGCAATTATCACCGATCATATATTTGAGTCTTTAAAACACTATATTACGAGTATGCAACACGGTTTTTATCGTGGTCGTTCGTCAACTACCAATCTTGCAATATTTCAAAACTACTTAGTAACATCGGTTCAGGCTGGCAAACAGAACGATGTTATTTATACTGACATGTCTAAGGCTTTTGACAGTGTTTGCAATCAGCTTCTGTTATGGAAATTACAGCAAACTGGTTTTGTGGAAAATATCTTGAGTGGATCAAATCGTATTTGTTTAATCGTCGCCAGCAGGTCAACCACTTTCCAGGGAGATTCTTGTAATATCGGGTGTCCCGCAGGGTTCGCATGTTGGTGCAGCTCTCTTTATAAATATAATATCTTGTTTCGAATTTTCTGAATGTCTTTTATATGCAGACGACTTAAAATTTTTTTTCTCAGTCTCCCCAGACTCTAATCCTCTGCAGTCTGATATGGAAAGGCTCGTCAAATGGTGCGGAACTAATTATCTGTCTCTTAACATCTCGAAATGTAGAGTGCTCCGTTTTCATAAACGTATTAATCCCATACCCTTACCCACTTACTTCATAGATAATGTAAATCTTGAAGTTGTTAGTTCTTTCACGGACCTTGGTGTGATTTTTTATGAAAATCTAACTTTTAATCTACATATTGATAATAATGTACTTAAGGGTTTTAGACTACTGGGTTTTATAAAGCGACATACGAAACACATAACTGATACCAAAGCAACTGGGTGTCTCTATAACTCATTGGTTCATAGCGTTCTAGAATATTGTTGTACAATATAGAGTCCATCATACCTGTCACATCGACAGAATTGAAAAGGTGCAAAATAGGTTTTCATCTAATACTCTTCTTTGCGGCCTTCAAACCCTTCAATTTAGAAGAAAGAAGGCACTTCTGGTATTTTTGCTTAAATTGGTCAATGGGGGAATTGACTGTGAAGTGCTGCTGGGATCAGTCCCGTTTTTAGTTCCTATTAGGAGAACAAGACAATCACAGCAAATTATGAGTTTAGTGCATTTGTTGACCGACTAGTTCACAATAGCAATCGTCACATCTCAGAATATGACATTTTCAGACTAAGCACCTTGCAGCTAAAAAGACAGTTAACCGGATTGGGTTTGTGATGTTTTTTGGCCCATATTGATGTTCGTTTTTGTTTATGTAGTTATGTAGTTTTATTATTATTCATGTATTATTTTACTTCAATTGAAAATCTTTCTCCTTGTTGGGAATTTTTGTTTGGTGATCTGACGTATATTTGTGAGAGTTTTTGACATCATTATTTATTTATTTGACGTTATTTGCGAATTCGTACCATTTGGAATGTTTCACATTCTGTAGTGTACGTTTCTGAAGAGCCACTTGTCTGATGCATGCATCGGCTACGTCCTTACAATAAAAAAAATTATTAATTACCACGTGCTGAACAAAGGATTCATAACGACGAAACAATGACATAATAGATTAGGCAGACTGGTCCCATCGCATAAGCACAATGTTTTAATTTGAACGATAATGCAAAACTAATGGATTTCTAATGTAACTAGCTCTACTACCTCTCTCGCAAGCTTCTGGATTTCTGCCGTAATTGCTTCCATTTCTCTCGCTCTGCGTTGAAGGCAATAAAGTGTCACAAAGTCTATCCCCTCTAATTTATTATGTCATTATGAGGAAAGTTCCGTATAAAGTCAATTTACCAATTTTTTTTAATGAATTTTATTATTATTATTATTATTTACTTTACTAAAAAATAAATTATGTAATTTATTATTCTTGTTCCATAAAAAGGTATTCATTCCAGGAAATAGAATTTTACCGAATATTTAATATTTTATTAGACCGCCGTTTTGTTTTGACATGAAGGATGGGCACTAGAATTTGACCAGTTTCTCCCTTTTCTACAATTTATTTCTGTACAAAGTTTCAAGTTAATTGCATAAGTAGTTCTTTGGTACTGAATTTTGTTCCGCCTTAATTTCACCAGTTATTATTATTTATTATATATATATATGTAAGATCCATTCCATAAATCATCTCTTAATAGTGATTGTTTTAAACATTTCATGGGCCACCATTTTGTACTGCCATACTGGATTTTTACAAAAATTTAACCATTCAATCCCCATATGATCCTTGATTTTTGACCAAAATTTAACCAATCGGATAAGTAATTTTTGAGCTATGACGTAGAGACAGACCAACGGAAATGGGAAAACTTATTTGCGAGAAACGCAAAGAATTGCAAAACTCTGAGAGGGTGATTTTTTTTTCACGATTAGAATACTTTGCTTTTCGACCTATCGATGTTCCCAGCTATCTATCTATATTATCAGTTACCTATCGGCATTACTTCTCACCTATCGGCATATCGATAAAACGCCCATCTCTATTTGTTTTTACATGCGTAAACATAAGGGTTCTTGATTATCTGTTATCTTTTTCCTTCAACGTACTTTAATTTAAAGGTAGAACAATATTTGTTACTATTCGAGCTCTAAAGATAATGCATTGTTCACATACATTTACAAAATCAAATACTGAATACTGGTTACTTAACATATTTTTAATTAGTACTTATTACAGCTCTGAATTCAATTTATTAATACTTACCTTTCTCTCGAATCTTTATCCCAGCTCCTCAATCTAACAAACCCTTCATCATTGTCCTTTAATATTATAGCATGCGATACGCCTAATTCCATTAGTTGCTCCTGGACTTCTACAGTATTGGTGGCTTCAATGAGGGAACATCTAACCCCCGCATCCCATAAACTTCTTAAAATCTGAAAACGACTTGATGTTAGACACGAATTTTTCACTTCTTCAGTCTGTTACCGAAATAATGTAATGAGGTAGTTCCATCAGCTTATCTGGCGATATGAAAGAGAAATATTCCATTTCTAACTAGCCTATTTTTTTTGACGTATGTAAAAAACAATGTTTTAGAAACATGAATAAATCAGTATTTCAGTATCTAAAATCTAATATCGCCCATCCCCTAGTTGGGATCCATCGAGATTTATTTGTATCCGATGAACTGTCTACTCGAAGAGAGGTTAACAAAGTGTCGAATGGGACCTAGGTGACGTGATATTAGGCATGTAGTCAATATATATGAATCAAAGTAGGTACCTTAGTTTTTTCTTTTATCAGTTGTTTTGATCCTATAGAGCATACAACGGCATCCAAGGCCTCTATTTTTGGAATATCATCGTTGTCCTGTTTCTGCATCGCTTGCACCAATTTATCTAATGAAATTGATATACCTAAAAACAAATAAATTTGATGGTTTTTAGAGAATGAGATGACGTTTTCACATAACAAACAACTTTAAGAAAGTTGAAAGTTGTATGTATGGATATACATATATACATATATATATATATATATATATATATATATATATATATATATATATATATGTATGGATATACATATATATATATATATATATATATATATATATATATATATATATATATATATATATATATATAAACCTCAGTTCGCGATATTTTCAAAGTCAAATGATCGATTGCCGTAAATATGCTCTATTTCGGAATCTGTTTAAGCTGATTTACAAATTTCGCGAACTGAGTAGTCCAGAGTTGCTCAAATGCCGAATATAAAATTATTTTGGCAGATAGTCACTTTTAGTTTTACATTTTGCAGATTGTGCAATTTAGAAACGCGCAATTCCGATATGTTGCATCATCCGTATATATTTGCCGTCTCTGCAAGTCTCAGCTTGTTATTTTTAAGTAAACGAATGAAGCAAGTGCCTATTAGCTTGTGTGTAACTAGCGGTAAACTAGTGCCCTAATATTCTTCTTTCCTTTACACTCAACACACATTTTGTATGTTGAGTGTGAATTTAATAAATGAACATGAACGAAACAGTGAGATCATCCGTAAATATAAATCTGAATTCTATGACAAAGTGAAATTGTATATTGATAAGCCGAAGAATAACTTCACTGCGCCTTTATCTAAACAAAAATATAAAGAAATTATACGTGAAGTGAAGGAAAGTCTTTCGAGAAAAAGTAATAATGAAAAACTGACTCCATTGGATTATTGTAGATTAAACAGATTTGCGATTCTTAGCATTGGGGAAATAGAAAAATTAGTACAGAAAAGAAAATATGAATCAGATATTATCAAATATTACATTACAGTGTCAGAATTACGTAATATTCTAGAAAAAGCTAGTCAGGACACTGGACACAAACGAACACTCGTAATGGAAAAGGAGATAAATAAAAGATATTGTAATATTAGTAGAAGTATTATTGACGAATATCTGAAATTATGTTTACAATGTCAACTAAAGAAAAAAACTTAAGAAAAAAGCACTGGTTACAAAGCCATTACAGTCCAATCAATTTAACAAAAGAGGTCAAGTTGATCTCATAGATATGCAATCTGAAAAAGACAAAGAATTTAGATTTATATTGAATTATCAAGATCACCTTACCAAATTTGGGTTTCTTCGACCTTTGAAAACAAAGAGGGCCGAAGAAGTAGCTTATAACTTAATGGACATATTTTATATTATTGGTACGCCATCTCTACTCCATAGTGGCAACGGTAGGGAATTCGTAAATGCTGTAATCACTAACTTAGCAGATATGCTTGAGGCAAAAATTGTCCACAGTAAACCACGCCATTCTGAAAGTCAAGGATTTGTGGAGAGGGCAAATCAAGATGTTCGTAATATATTAGTTACTTGAATGAATGAAGTTTACAAGTTGTTGAAAATTTGCAAGAAGAGGAAGATATATAGAAATTATTATTATTGAACGAAAATATTATGGAAAATACTGTAACAAATCCAAATGACTCTTTTAACGTAGAACCTGAAACCGAAGGAAATGGAGAAATAATTGCAACATCGGAAGATACGATGCAAGTTACAACTGAACAAAATGAAACTGGGGACTCAATAAATAACAACTCTGATGGATTTACTGAACATTTCACTTTGTCATAGAAAATGCAGAGCTAGAACATCAAATAGAGAATTTTAGTCACAATTTAAGTAGCACCGAAGAGGTCGACAATGTCGGGTAAGTTTATCTCTCGAGGCCTAGCGTACAATATCTTTTTAGAATCTGATTTTGAGTGGATTTTTTTCTTTTACTATATTTTATTTTCTTTCAGTAAATTTAATGCCCGAACGGCATTAATCGAGAAAAATTGAGCTGGCAGTGCAAATGGTTTAAAAAGGCAGGCGGATACGATGTTAAGCTACAGTGCAAAAACGTTCTCTTTGGTTGCTGTTGCACAGAATGTAATTGTAAAAATTCCTGACGAAGACAGAGGACGCGCGGCACCTAGAAATATTATAGCTATGGTCATCTCCGAAAAAAATGGTTTTTATAAACTAGGTACAACTAATGGAGAGAAAATATATACTAGGAATGAGTTTCAGGTGAGTAATATTTTGTTTTTGTGTATAATGTTCTAGGCGTATTTAAACAAAAATTTCTCTTGCAGTTGTCTCAAGGTGAATTTGTAACGGCGGAAGATATTCCATCAACGTCATTTTCAATAAGACAGATTGCTGATAAGAAAACTGGGTTTATAAAATGTGATTTCAAAAAACAATGTCAAAATAAAAAGTGCAAATGTGTTTCAAGTAATATTTAATCAGTGGCGGCTCCTCCATTAGTTCAAATGGTCAATGATCCCCCAATAAATATTTCCAAATAGAAACAAATAAATAAAATAATACATAATATATATTTTTTCAATTTCTTTTAAGTTTGGAAATTCCCTCTATTATTCTAAGCGTATAAACTCGTTGACCGTTCTCTTAATTCCGCTATACACTATCCATGCCTCGCACCGCGATCTCCGGAGAGGTTTCGTTTCATTTGGAATCGATCACGGCTGGCGGCCCGCGTTGACCTCTTGGTTATAAACGGAGGCGAGCTTTTCCCGAGTGTTCCCGATCAAATTCGCATAGGGGCGCATAGATAATACACGGCTTACATAAGCAAAGTTTGGGTCAACTGCCGCGCCGAAGAAACTTAAATATGTTTGTCAGTTGATGTGTTTAATGTGGATCGTGTGAGAGGTTGTGGTTACGATTGCGTATTTCTATAGATTTTATTTTGAAGACTTTACATTTTGTTTGTTGATTTTGTGGTTTAAATTAATGTTTTAAAGAGAGGTAGCCACAGTGTTTTAGAATATTAAGACTTTATAAGCCGTTTTGAATTATTTTGGCGAGCTGAGAAAGTTTGAGAAACGACTCGAATTTAAGACCAGTAGTCGATCTTTGCTGAAATTTAAAATTCAGCAAACACGTAAAGATAAAAACAAAGAAGTAAATCGTTGTTTTCATAGAAATATGTACGATTTATGTGCCTGGACATGCGATTGCGAAGTAAAAAAGGCCTTTTATTGTTTCGTGTCTGATTTTTTCAGATGACTCTTTGTGGTTTATATGTATTGACCCCCCTGAAAAGTTGACCACAAGCCGCCACTGTATTTAATGCAACAGCAAATGTCATGAAAGTGTTCTTGTTGCAATAAATAGATAATATTAAGATTTCCATTTGAGTTATAAGTTAAGAGTTTTTCAGAAATAAATGTTGTTTTCCTTAATAAATAGCATTTCTGCAATTGTATTCATGGTCTGAACATTGCCGAAACATATTTATATTCGGCAATTAAGCCACTCCGAACATATATATATATATATATATATATATATATATATATATATATATATATATATATATATATATATATATATATATATATATATATATATAAATATATATAAATATATATATATATATATATAAATATATATATATATATATATATATATATATATATATATATATATATATATATATATATATATAATATATATATATACGGAATGTAACTAAAGTAAGGAAACGGCGAAATATCTCAGGTACCGCTTACCTGAATTAACTGAAAATTGGTACCCGAAGGTATGAAATTATACCGGATCTAATGGCACTGCGCATTGCTGCCAAATTTGCCGTTTCTCTGTTATAGAAAGATTTTTTTTTAATGGAACAACCTATATTATATTACTTTACTTTTTTAAAACCTGCGTAAAATTGTCAATACTTTTTATTAAGAGCAGTTTTTATAAAAGTCAACAGTTTTTGCGAAAATAAGGGTCTAATATCCATAATTTGATGTATTACCTTTTATTAAAATACCTGCACACAAAGGGTACATCATCTTTTACGTTTCCCGTTTGACGAAATGTTTTGTTAATTTTACTTACGGTAGATTTAGTTACTTGATTTCTGTTAGGATATTTGTCATTAAACATGTTCCAAACATCTTGTAGGTTTCGAATTCTATCCCCATAACCGAGTATAATTAAAATTTTAATTCTTTAGGTGTTTGATATGTTAAACATATTAGGTAACAGTGTGCAAGTATTTTAATGAAAGGTAATATATTAAATTATGGATATTAGAACCTTATTTTCGCAAAAACTGTAGACTTTCTTAAAAAGTGCTCTTAATAAAAAGTATTGAGAATTTTACGCAGATTTTAAAAAAGGGTGTTCCTAAATATCTTGTTAATCATTTTAAGAAAAAAGTTTATATAAATATGTGTCCGCAAATAATTTATTTTCGATATACACGATGCTAAAGTTTAAAAAGAAAATTCCATTTTTTTAGTAATTCCGAAAGAGTAAGAGCTATCTGATTAAGATTTGGCATAACCGCATAGGTATGCCTCTGGCACCTCTGATCCAGTTTCAGTTGGACTCAGGATTACTCAAAACGCTACAAAAATTCCTTGGATCATTTTAAGAAAAAAAAATGTCCACAAATGCCCTATTTTTGGCAAACTTTTTGAATAAAAAAATTAAGTCACATTTGAGCCCTAAAAATAAGCTTACCAACTGCTGACTGTTGAATATCCTTAGTAAGCATATTAGTTTGTTCCATGATATTCCTGAAATATTCAATCATCCCATCGTATCGTCCACCTACGGCTACCACTTCTTTGTTGTCGTGTTTCCGTTTCTTCTTCGGCGCGCACTGCTCGTAGACAAACTGACAGACCATACCTGAGTACTGCTGAATATTGTATACCAGACCTGGGGCAATTACGAAGTCGAACTGTAAGAGTAAAAGGTTAAAAAAAAATTAGAACACATGTTTTCAAGGAATACAACTGTTATCTCTACAGAAAATGTGTCTAGAATTTTGACAGTAGAGTACATTTCCAACAAAACACATATCTTTAAAGAGCTCTATTTTGTATAGTTGCTATATCATTATTTTAAAAATACCCTTTTTAATGTAATCTTACATTCTCTGCAGGACCATAGGCAGGATTTCATTTTGAGAGGGTGCTTATTCCCCTTGTTTTAAACTCTGATATTATACTTAATTACCATTACCTTGACGTACTCACTGTTTAACTATATTTTGTTATTATAGTATGTTTTTGAAACTAGTTTGTATTTAATTAACCACAATCCAGTTAAGTTTTTAAACATGTTTTTTAGTTTTAAATATTTTAAAACTGATTAAACACGTTTAAAAATTCATGATATAAAAACGCTCTATCTTAACAAATGGTTTAACCGTAAAGCCAATGGTTAAGCAAAGAATAACGCACCTTATTAATATATATATATATATATATATATATATATATATATATATATATATATAAATCGTAGGCCGCTTACGTGCAAAAATTATATTTTTGCTTCGGTACATATATCCTTTTCCGGCCAAAAAATCTTAACTAAAATTCTGTAAAAGCACATTTTTATTTCTTTTTTAGTTTCACCACGCATATTTCCTACATGCATTCGCCAAAATCCTTATGGGTTGCAAGCGGAACTCTCCGGAGCCCCAATAGGTAGGCTAAGTGTTATGCTTGGCTCGTGGAACTTTTCCACTTACATAGACGTTAATAATGGTGTTTATACAAAATTAAAAGATAAAATTCCAAATTTGATTTTAATGAGATGTATGTGTGTTACCAGGAAATTTAGAATTTCTAATACAAGAAACATAAATTTGGTTCAGTAAATCGTCATTTCGACAAGCTGCATATGCTCCAGTGGCGGCTCGTCAGGGTAGGCCTCTGAGGCCGCGCCTCACCCCCAAAATAAAGGAAAAGAGAATTTTTTTATATAACTTTTTATCTATTACCAATTAGAAATATACTTTTTAACAGTTTTACAACATAATAACATTAAAAAAAAACAAAATATAATCCCATATAAATATTTTAGAAAATAAATTCTGACCACATCAAAAAACCGACCGTGCAATCCGTGCAAACCCATTCCTAAAGAAAGTGCTCTCGAATGAGGCGAAATAATTTTAGCTTGGAAAATTTCGACTTCTGACCTATTTATCAACGGCCGGTGCCGATGCCGGCGAGTCACCTGATTACGACAGAGCGGGATGGCGATTGCCGATGCACGCGTTTTCTATTGCATTCTTGAGACGATAAATCTGTAGCTTGGATATGCTTTTATTGGTTATTTAAATCACATGACTAGCGAAATATTCCAACGGCTTCTTTTTACGTGGTGCGTGCGGCTGAGAAAGAAATAGGAAATAGATTGCGATAATCGCTGATTGAGGGCGTTCTGTCTTTTAAGGTGAATAAATACGCGTGAGTAAGTTTTTGTTTTGTTTTGATTTGGTAAGTTGGACCGTTCCATTTTTTGTATTTGCTTTTTGCTTTTGAAATGAATCCTATTCACGACATTATTGCTTCATTAATTGAAACGCCTTTTTTAAGAAGAAGCGAAACTGAAAAGAAACATATATTAGGTAGCCGTCCGACGCCGAAAATTTTAGCAATATATTTAACGATAAGAGGCAAGGTAAAAAATATTCAAGAACTTTTCAAATATCTTGGTACGAAACTTATAGGTGGCTATGCGGAAGTATTTATAAAGAAAGCTTATATTGTTGGCCTTGTATTTTATTAGGTTGCGTCAAAAATAATTGGAGTTCAGGGGGCGGATATTCGGATTTAAAAAATTTTTCACGAGCAGTAAAATCGCCTGAAAGTTCAAGAGAGCATATTAAAAATTCGGTAGCACTTACAAGACTGGAGCAAAATAGGGCGACTATTGCGCATGCACTACAAGAAAATGCAAGTCTTAATAAAATTGTTTATAATGAAAATGTTCGAAAAAACCGTTTATTATTAAATTATTTAATTGATGTTACTATTACTTTGGGTAAACAGGACTTGGCATTTCGAGGTCATAATGAAACTACAGATTCTTTTAACCGTGGCAATTTTAAGGAAATATTTGCATGCTTAATAAAAAGAAATGCCGAACTTACTGAACATTGTGCTAAATTTAGTAATATTTTTACGGGACAATCTAAGACTATACAAAATGAACTAATTGGTTGCATACATGACTATATTCAAGAATATATAAAAAAAGAAATCAATGACACCGATTGTTGTTTTTTTGGCGTAATTGCGGATGATAGTACTGATATAACAAAAAAATCACAGTGTTCGATAACAGTTAGGTATGTGACCAACGGATCTTTAAAAGAAAGATTTTTAAGATTTTTTGACGTTAGCGATAATAGAACAGCAGAGAGCCTTTTTCATTTAATACAAAACAGCTTAGAGCCTTATGACTTTAAAAATAAATTGGTCGCGCAGTGTTACGATGGGGCTAGTGTTATGGCAGGTGAAATAAATGGGCTTCAAACAAAAGTTAGATCTATTGGTCCTTTAGCTATGTTTACTCATTGTTGCGCCCACAGATTAAATCTAGTTTTACAACAGGGAACAAAACTGATTACCCAAAGTCGTATATTTTTTGCCACTTTATTAGGAATACCAAATTGTTTCCACCAATCACCAAAACGGTCTTTTGTGCTTAATCAGATAGTAGGTAAAAGAATTCCGCGAGCTGTAGAAACGCGATGGTATACACGGTCTAAAATTTTAAACTTAGTGGCTAATGAATGGGACAATTTAATTATAGTATTTGAAACTATTATTAATGACTTAAGTTCTGGAACAGAATCTATTAATGGTGCAAAAGGATTTCTAAAGCATTTTAATGATTTCGAATTTTGCCTTTTGACGCATATTTATAAACAAATTTTTAGTTGCACTGATGTACTGTTTCAAATATTACAGTTAAAGCATTTAGATATAAATTACTGCATTTCGCAAATAAACCTTGCCAAGCAACGAATTATTGAATTTAGAAACGAGGATCATTTCAAAGAACTTTTCAATATTGCTAAAAAAGCCACTATTCTGCCAACTAACACACGTCGAGGGCAATGTTCTAGCGATGATATTTTTACTAAATATAAAATATTATATTTCGAAATAATAGATTGTATAATTCTTCAATTAGGGACGCGGTTTGAAAATTTAAATAATTTAAATTTCTTTGCTTTAGTCGATTGCACAAAATATTCGGAATATGTTAAATGCTTTCCAGACGACTTATTAAATAATTTATTAAAAAATTATCCAAACATTTTTGACAGAGATAGATTAAAGAATGAGCTTTCTGTATTGTATAGGGATGAACAATTTTCAAATTTAGATGTCGAAAAAAGTCTAGCTTTGTTATTTAAAGATTTTAAAGCAATTTTTGCGGAAGCATATAAGCTTTTTAATTTAGTTTTAACTATTCCCGCAACAAGTGTATCGGCCGAACGAAATTTTTCATGTCTTAAACGGATCAAAACCTACCTAAGAAACACAATGACACAAGAACGGCTTTCGGGTTTAGCAATGATGTCAATAGAGCAGGGATTACTGTCAGAACTTAGTGAAGACCAAAACTTTTACGACCAAATTATAGATAAATTTGCAACCTTAAAAGACAGACGTATAAATTTAATGTACAATGTATTTTTTATCTTATTTCATACAACTATTTATTTTAAGTTTTAATAAACTAAATTATGTTTTTATTATCGCAATCACCGCTATATTTTAGTGATAGGTGTACATATTTTACTTGTTTTGTTTACTTTTTATTTACTTTTTTTATAGTTTATTTTTTTTGTTTTTAATGGTTTAGTAGGGCTATTGGCGATGACCTCCATTAAAAAAAAAGGTCAACGTGTCGCAGAATAATACCTCATGGGTGACGTGGAAATGTATTCACATTTAAACAAAATTAACCTCATGTAGCCTCACCCTTCAATATACTCACGAGCCGCCACTGATATGCTGAAATTTATAAATTACTAAATTACAACCATGATCTCCTAAAAATTGTCCAATCATGCAATACTCGTTGGTCATCAATCGAAACTGCTGTAAGCATCAATGATTAGAGTTAAAGACTCACTTTTCCGAAGCGAAAGCGGATGAAAAATTTCTTCTAGGTTCAATGAAAAATAAAAATATTTTGGAAATCAACGTCAGAGATTACGTTGATAACTTTTACTATTTGGGTTATAATCTTGAAACTAAATTAAGAGAAATGAAAAAAAAAAGGGTTTTCTGAAGAACAACAACTAAGGGAAAGGTTAGCGAAACGCGCGTCCACAACGTAACAAGTAGTGGTGTAGTGTGGTTAGAACTCTTGTATTTTAATTTAATAGAAAAAATAAAAATCAGATTGCCCGATAATATTAAAATATTACGATAATATTAAAAAATTGATGAAGCATGTAAGCCAATTAAAGAAAATTTAATCAGTTTACTAGAAAATTTTACTCAGCCGAATTCACTTTAGAGCTTTTAATAATACCTCATTCTAATGAGGAGGTCGAGCGATTATTTAGCGTTCTGAATTTAGTAAAAAATAAATTAAGAAATAGAACTTCCAATGCTCTCTGCTATATTTTTAGTTAGAGCAGGTTTAAGAGGATACAACTTGTACTGCAATAGTTCCTGATAATGTAATAGAAAAAATAAAAACAAGCGAAAAAAAATGAATATATTTTTCTGTTGTTATTTAACTTACTTCAATTCAAAAATTATGTTCTAATCTGTATTAATTTTAAAACATAGGGTAATGTATATGTATTAATAAGTACATTAAGGTAAAACAAGCCTTTTATTTGATGTTTGATATTAACTCGAACCCGCATAACGAGCCCCACGCACCCGTGAATGTTATATATGAAGCAAAATAATCAACATCCAATAAAAATGTAATTTTATTTAAGCCTAAAATTTTAGCTTAACTAAATATTGCTCGATTATTTTTACCTATATTAAAGCTAGTAGAATTTTTTAGTGGGACTAAAAAAATCTAGTAGAATTTTTAGTAGAAAAAGGTCTCATATCTAGTGGAATTTTTAAAATCGCGTTGGCAACACTGCTGGATACAAGCCTGTCTGATGAGGGTAAAGACCCCAGGTTTCTGTTTATCTGGATATCTATCAGCAAATATCTGTCATGTTCTTGTTAAAACTCTGTTAGATTCCCCATAGATAATAAACAAATTCAAATAATCCTCGTGTGTGTAATTTAATCGCCCCGGCATGATTATTAGTTTAATAATTATTATAATTACTATAATAAATAAATAATATTTTAGTAGGTAATTGTCAAACGACAACCAATATTACGTTCCTATAGTAACCAATTGGTTTTGTTCTCGCCAGGCCTCCCCGTCATGACCAACTAACAAGAAAACTTAGAAGCCGTTTGGTATTATTAGAATAAAATATGTTAAATCGTCAATAACTCAAAAACTACAAATTTTTGGAATAGACAACTTTATACAAAGTCACCCTTATTTTAAGTGTTAAATAAGATAAAATTATAAAAATTGGGGGTTTCCATTTGAAAAAAGTAACTTTTAACGATTTTTTAAAGTATATTTATAATGTCAGTTTTTGATCACCCTATATTTATTTATTATAAAAATATCAGCACAGGCCACTAAAGTGTACCCTTTTGGACAAGGAAGCCAACCGCAAATAAATAATAGAGACTTCGATAAGCAGATATTTATAGTTATGTCTAGACCGTCATTTTTTACATCAAATTCAAAATATCTCAAAAACAGTTAAACTTAGGTATAGGATATTATACATGAAATATACCTAGAATGTTTCAAGGAATCCAAAAATTCGATTATATACAGGGTGTTCCATTTAAAATAAGAAAGTTGACGTCTACTTCCGGTATAACCGGAAGTGCTGCCATCTTGAAAATATTTTCCGCGAATTGTCCCCATTGACTTTAGTTAGCTGCCAAAATTTCAAATTTTTCTAAAGCCTACTTTCTGAGAAGTCTTAAAAATTACAATTCTATTTAGAACTCTGACTATGATCTGCAGCTGTTTACTGTTTATGTAATAATATATATTCTATTTTAAAAATGTTGTATACTTACTACTATATAAGTAAATAATAATAATAATAAAGAGTATTTTAATTTAGTTTCATTAGGTCCCAAAAACTTATCAAAAGCCAAAGATCGATTTTTTGAGAATCGATTCTTTCGCAACCGATTTAATCGAATTATTTTAGTCCGATCTAGACCGATCCCAAAAATCGATTCTTTTTATGAAGATCGGCATCCCTAAATGCTGACTAATAAAAATTAAATTGAAGTAGTGTGTGAACTGTGATTTTTTTCATTGATACCAAAATTTCACACTCAGTCACAGTTACTATTTGATAATCTTAAGTGTGACGTGGTTACTGCTACAGCGCGTTATCGGTTCAGTAACAGAACAGAATACGACTAATCCTATTTTTTTTTATTCCGCGATCACCCTTTTCCCTGAATGTGACATAATACGCCACCTTATATTAATAAGGTCGACTTTATCACCGTAAGAATATAAAGGGGTTTAAGCGGCATCGTGTCTTATGTTCTTAAGGTGATTTTCGCTTGACACCATAACATTTACACGGGAAATCGTGCCTTATTGTCTTTTTGCCGGTTGGGGAAGATAAGAGTTTCGGAAAAAAGTATTTCACAGTTTATTAAATATGTTATACCGCCGGTACTCTGAAAAGAACACGTTGCGTAGAAGACATTAAATTAAATTAGCTAGATTTGATTGGTATATTTATTCATTTTAGTAACACAAGACACAAAATTTGAAAAGTAGATTTCTAAATGACTTTTGGCTTAGCCGTATTAGAAAAACCAAAAATAGTTAGTGAAATAAAACTTGATCAAAATGGCATCTACTTCTAAAAAAAACGAGTTGTGGAAATGATTTACGTCAATTGACTATAAAATATAAAGCGTTCCTTTTTTATTTGAATTTGTTAGTTGATTTTTTGCTTTGTTTTTCCTGTTAATATTTATAATAAATGATAATAATGCATATTTAGGTTTTTATTAATATATTAATTCTCAAAACGACATTTTTATTTTATTAAAAAATGCCATCCCTTGCCGTATCCCTACGAAAACTTAAATACCTTTCTCCAGTCTGTGAAGAAACTGCTAATTCAATATAAAACATTATAACTCTTAGAGATGGGTAGTTCGTGAACGAACTAGTTTCTTTCGTGAACTTTCTACTCGTGATAGTCCGAAAGACTCGTTCAGTAGTTCATTGTCATTGCAAACGAAATAAAAAAACAGCAGCGTCTCTTTTTCTTTTCGTGAACTAAATTGAGCGAACGATAAATGTCGAACGAATTTTTTCAAAGGCGGGACAAGTTATAACGAAAAAAATATCACAGCTAAAATCTAAAAAAGTTTTGCAAATATTATTTTTAAATAGTAACTTTTAAGTTCCTTATATATTCTTTTAGAATCTATTTGTCAAATACTTAATTACAATTACGTTTAGTTTTATTTAGTTAGTTATATTTTGCTTATTGTTTGTTTTTCTTTATAGCAAATCATTTACATATGTAGACTTTATTATAAGATTATGTTACTTTTGAGAATTTACAGTTTAATTTAATGAGTAAAATATAAAACTTGTGAAATCCAGAAACAATTGCGTCTTATTTAAATTAAAACACACTCGTTCCCAAAAATTCTATGTGAACTAATGAACTAGTTTTTTTAACTATATTTTTTTTACTCTAATAACTCGTTAACAGATTGCTCAAAACCGTGACACGTCACGTTTTTATATTCATTGAAAACCAAAAAATCATGGTATAAAATAAGACTACAAAACTACTATATATGGCTAATCACTATATTATAAATTAAACAATGCCCAACTTTCGCCAGGCTAAGAAAAATTCTTAAAGACCCATTTATGTTGACCCTCTCCACGGAAATCTTTAGTAAAAGGCGAAAGATTTATTCGCTTTGAAGAGAGTCCAGGGTAACAAGTACTATATACAAAATTCATAGTTTATTTAACTGTAAGGATGGAAACGGTAAACATTAACCAACAGGCGCCATCTATCTTTCAGTAGTTATATGGCCTACAAATATTGGCGAATAGGAGTAACCAAGCAAAACTACTTATTGATTGAGGATATCTGCTTTGAAAACGGCTTGTCTTTGACACTCCCTATGGTCACACTGGCGGTATTATTCTTATATTAGATTCAAATTGCCAATCCCTGTACTGTCATTTCTTTTATCATGTCTCCTAACAAATTTTATATAATATGGTTTAATACCCAACTTCGCCCTTGTATTAGCAACGAATATATTATATTCTGCAAGTAAAGGCGATTTGATCAAAATACCCCGATTGTTGCCCAGTACATCGATTCTACGGTTGAAGGTATTAAATGTGTTAAATCCTTAATATAAAAAAAACTATATTTAAAACTCTCCGGTTTCGCCAGTAGCTCCTACTTGACAAATTAGGATTTTTTTAAGCTCTCAATCAACAAATGTATTTTAATTTAATGTATATATTAATGTGTTTTTATTATAATATGTCACTTGAAAAAATAAAGAATTAAGCACTGCCGTTCTGTTGATGAAAAACTGACATAGCAAAAGAGATTATGACATAAGTGAATTCCAAATTACGTTATTTTTTAATAAATACTAATTATTTTGTGTTTTATTAAATGCAAATTTTACAGCTACTCCACCCAAAAAGCCTTGTTCACCCATTTCGAAATGAAAAGTGAATCGTGAAATAACCTATTATTTAAATACATTTCTTAAAAAATATATATAATTTTACCTATTTCAAATATAGTATATAATTTGTTTATCTTTATTTTCACCGTTATATATATATATATATATATATATATATATATATATATATATATATATATATATATATATATATATATATATATATATATATATATATATATATATATATATATATATATATATATATATATATATATATATATATATATATATATATATATATATATATATATATATTATAATTTTGATTTTTAATTCGATAAAGGCCACTAAAAGCGCTAAAAGTTTTACGATATGGTAATTAAATTTATCGCTTAAATTGCGGTTTTTTGAAAATTTGTGGCGCCAATTTTTTCGAAATATCGCCCAATTAGCGCAAAATAGCCCATTCTAACAATGTATAAAGATCGGCATCGCTAATTGCTGACTAATAAAAAATTATATTATGTTAGGCAATTGCCCAACTTTCGTCAGGCTAGGAAAAATTTCTTATAGACCCATTTATGTTGACCCTCTCCACGGAAATCTTTAGTAAAAGGCGAAAGATTTATTCGCTTTGAAGAGAGTCCAGGGTAATTTACTATGTATACAAAATACATAGTTTATTTAAATGTAAGGATGGAAACGGTTATATTAACTAACAGGCGCCATCATCTTTAAGTAGTTATATGGTCCCCAAATATTGGCGAATGGAAGTAACCAGGCAAGACTACTTATTGATTGAGGATATCTACTTTGAAAACGGTCTGTCTTTGACATTCCCTATGGTCACGCTGGCGGTATTATTCTTATATTAGATTCAAATTACCAATCTCTGTATTGTCATTTCTTTTATCATGTCTTCTAATAAATTTTATATAATTTGGTTTAATACCCAACTTCGCCTTTGTATTAGCAAAATATATATCATATTTTGCAAGTAATGGCGATTTATTACTAATATTAATTCACAACCTTGATCAAAATACCCCGATTGTTGCCCAATGGATCGATACTACGGTTGAAGGTATCATGAAATAACCTATTATTTAAATACATTTCTAAAAAAAAATCATAATTTTTTACCTACTCCAAATACAGTATATAATTTGTTTATCTTATATATATATATATATATATATATATATATATATATATATATATATATATATATATATATATATATATATATATATATATATATATATATATATATATATATATATATATATATATATATATATATATTTATATTTATATATATACAACTTGTGTCAAAAAACATGAGCCATTGTGTAATGAGGGAATATATATATATTTTTTTCTGTTTATTCAACTCGGTAGGGGATGATTTTTTTTGGTACATTCTTGTCAATATTATCATTGGCGGATTTTGTTTATTTATTTATTTGTAGTTTATGTATTAATATATGTTTAAATCCCAAAAATGATCAAAAATATTTTTTCGCCTTTCTTCGAAAATATTATTACATTCGTTTAAACCATTGGCTATAAAAGCCGCCAATGATAATATTGACAAGAATGTACCAAAAAAATCTTCCCGTACCGAGTTGAATAAACAGAAAAAAAACTCTTATTACACAATGGCTCATGTTTTTTGATTTTATATATATATATATATATATATATATATATATATATATATATATATATATATATATATATATATATATATATATATATATATATATATATATATATATATATATATATATATATATATATATATATATATATATATATATATATATATATATATATATATATATATATATATATATATATATATGTCAAAAAATCAAAAAACATGAGCCATTGTGTAATAAAAGTTTTTTTTCTGTTTATTCAACTCGGTAGGGGATGATTTTTTTGGTACATTCTTGTCAAAATTATAATTGGCGGCTTTTATAGCCAATGGTTTAAACGAATGTAATAATATTTTCGAAGAAAGGCGAAAAAATATTTTTGATCATTTTTGGGATTTAAACATATATTAATACATAAACTACAAATAAATAAATAAACAAAATCCGCCAATGATAATATTGACAAGAATGTACCAAAAAAAATCATCCCCTACCGAGTTGAATAAACAGAAAAAAATATATATATATTCCCTCATTACACAATGGCTCATGTTTTTTGACACAAGTTGTATATATATATATATATATATATATATATATATATATATATATATATATATATATATATATATATATATATATATATATATATATATATATATATATATATATATATATATATATATATATAAGATAAACAAATTATATACTGTATTTGGAGTAGGTAAAAAATTATGATTTTTTTTTAGAAATGTATTTAAATAATAGGTTATTTCACGATACCTTCAACCGTAGTATCGATCCATTGGGCAACAATCGGGGTATTTTGATCAAGGTTGTGAATTAATATTAGTAATAAATCGCCATTACTTGCAAAATATGATATATATTTTGCTAATACAAAGGCGAAGTTGGGTATTAAACCATATTATATAAAATTTATTAGAAGACATGATAAAAGAAATGACAATACAGAGATTGGTAATTTGAATCTAATATAAGAATAATACCGCCAGCGTGACCATAGGGAATGTCAAAGACAGACCGTTTTCAAAGTAGATATCCTCAATCAATAAGTAGTCTTGCCTGGTTACTTCCATTCGCCAATATTTGGGGACCATATAACTACTTAAAGATGATGGCGCCTGTTAGTTAATATAACCGTTTCCATCCTTACATTTAAATAAACTATGTATTTTGTATACATAGTAAATTACCCTGGACTCTCTTCAAAGCGAATAAATCTTTCACCTTTTACTAAAGATTTCCGTGGAGAGGGTCAACATAAATGGGTCTATAAGAAATTTTTCCTAGCCTGACGAAAGTTGGGCAATTGCCTAACATAATATAATTTTTTATTAGTCAGCAATTAGCGATGCGGATCTTTATACATTGTTAGAATGGGCTATTTTGCGCTAATTGGGCGATATTTCGAAAAAATTGGCGCCACAAATTTTCAAAAAACCGCAATTTAAGCGATAAATTTAATTACCATATCGTAAAACTTTTAGCGCTTTTAGTGACCTTTATCGAATTAAAAATCAAAATTATAAAAAACATTTAACTGATGGATGGCGGTTGTGCTAGTTGTTTGCGCTTTGCAGTAGCTGTACTAGTTGTACTACTGCCACTACTGATTATGTGAACCTAACCTTCAAAAATCAGCTGCACTGTAAAGAGTGTAAAATGTCAGTCTTCCGGTTCGTCTCGTCGAATGCAGACCTCTGTGTTGTTAACATAAGTGGTGCCACGTGTTCGGTTTTGCTGCTTTATTTCGGGGGGAAACGGGAGACTCAACCGCTCAGGTGGAAACTTACGACCCCGCTATACGCTGTGAACGTGTGAGGCCTGTTGTTCCTGCATTCTATCCCGTTCGTCTGCCGCAGTTCTACATAGAATATTAGCGTAACGGCCGCTACGTGGCGGGAGTGGGAGGGGTAAGGGGATAGCTTGAAAGAAAGGGTCATCTCGTAATATCAGTAGTACTCTCAAGGGGCACCTAGTGGAAGCCTAGATGCATTTCAAAAATTTAAAAAGGAATTATTAAAGTATTTGAAAGATTCGGGGTATTCGGGAGCCTAGAGCTCGCCATCCGGATATCCTACCGATAACGCCTCCAAACTGGACCAAGGTGCAGGGTCGACTTCGAGGGTCGCCGATTTAACGACTCTGAGCCCCGGACGGAGGGCAATCTGGCGACTGCCTCGTAGCAAAGCCAATAAGTCCTGTTATGTAACAGGCTAAACAGGAATGAAGAAGAAGAAGAGTGTAAAATGTAATTATTACTGTTGTATCTTTTTTTTTTACTCATTTTACTGTATTACTGTATCGTCATTATCGTGATCGTGATTATAATACTTATTCATAATGGGGTAAATGGGCTAAGTATAATAAAGTCCATAAAAAGGAATGGGAAAACGAATCAGATTTTAAAGGTATGTATTACGTATCTCAATATCAATTTTTTATTCTGTCTTGTTAAGTATGGGACTGCAGCGATGTCATTTTTATAAAAACATTTTTGATTAATAATTAATAATTGGTGCTTGTCTTGACGGGCTGTTAAATTTAGTAGGGTGTCGGGTAGTGTGGTCAGAAATTCTTGTAGATTGCATGAGTGTTGTCCTTCTTTAAACAGTTTTATGTACTTTGATAATAATTAGTTGGTGAAAGGATTAGGATATTGTCTGTTTATGCATGTAGGTTGGTTGACCAGCAATTCCCAAAGTGGTACTACAATTAGCAGTTACTGTAAATTATGTGATACAGGCTTAAGAACTCATCGAGCTGACCTTCTACGACATGCAAAAACGATGAAGCATAAGCTAGAAGTTTCAAAACTTAGTAATAAGTCGACTTTAAGAAATTTTGGTAAGTTGGATCCATTATTTTGATATTGAACCTGCATATATTTTCGTCTTTGTAGGTGTTGTTGTTCCAGATAATTCTATGAAGTAGAAGGAATTAGTTTTAGCCACTTTTGTGGCATGCCATTCTTCCATAAGGACTATTGATCACTTGATCGATATTTTTAAAAGATTTTCTCAAGAAGTAGTTGCCCCTTCATTATTAAATGAACTAGTTTTAGATGTAGCTAATTATCCATTTTCAATCATTGTAGACGAATCTACGGATGTTAGTACCGAGAAATTATTATGTATAAACATAAAATATTATTCAGAAAAATCTAATAACATTATATTGCAATTTCTAACATTTATCTCTGTTATTAGAACTACTTCAGAAGATTTATATAATCCAATTACTACTTTTCTATCAACCAACAAATTTAATTTAAACAATTTAATAGGTGTTGGTACAGATGGAGCGTCAAATATGTGTGGCCAGAACAATTCACTTTTGACTCTGTTAAAAAAAAATTGAATTTGAGCAATTTGATACTGGTAAATGTGTTTGTCATAGCTTGCACTTGTGTTCTTCGAAAGCATCGGAGGTATTCACAGATGAAATTGACTTTTTATTAAGACAAACCTACAATTGGTTTAAATATAGCACAATTCGTCAAAGTAAATACAAAGAATACTTCAAGCTTATAAATTTAGATTCAGCCAAATTTTCAAAGTTTAGCCAGTTATCTGCTCGTTATAGAGCTGTAGAAAAAATTTATGCCTAGTACTTAGAATTGGAGACATTTTTTAACATTCATGCTGAGAAAGAAAGATGCCACACTGCTAAATTATTAAAATAAAATATTAAAAATAAAAAGAACAAAGTAGTCCTTGCTTTTCTTAAGCCAATTTTAAAAGAAATAAACATATTAAATACCTGTTTTCGAAAATCAAACATAGATTTTTATCAATCATTTAATGATGTTAATTGGTTAATATGGACAACTGCCAGGCAAATTCTTAAACCAGCATTATTAAATCACCTTGACAATGACCTCGAAAAGTAAAAAAATTCAATGTTATTTGATAGGAATTACTTAGACTTAAATGAGTGTGATTTTGGAGTAGACTTTAACACTGAACTCTTTGAACTTGGCAATTCCCTGTGTCCTGAAGAAATATACATACAAAATAAATGTAGGGAATTCTTGAAAACTCTTATTTTTGAATTAATTAAGAGAATGCCCTCGCATTTAAATATTTTTTCTAAAGTTAAAAATATAAGTCCAAAGGTAATTCTAAATCCGTTAAGACCCAAATTTGCGGAATTACCTTTGGACTTTGTACCAAAAGAAAAAAGGGGTGACCTGGAAATAGAGTACGGAAAATTGTTAACAATTAACTGGGATGACGTATGGGCAACAATACCTGAAGATAACATTGAATTTAGGCAAAAAGTGATAACTATAAAAAACGCAGCAGGCGAATTAATGTTTGAGAACATTTCAAACGCAAGCGTGGAACGACGTTTTTCTTTGATGAATGTTATCAAATGTAACCTTAGAAATAGGATGATGTTAACGCTGTTAAACTCGCATAATGCGTGTAAGGGCATATTTTAATTCCAATGCTGTTTGTTGCAAGACATTCCAACCCATTAAAGATATGTTAGATAGGTTTAATGCAAAAATGTATGTGTCAGATTCCGAATATTCGAATGTCGAGGTGGACGATGTTATAAACCGTAACGAAATGTGTTAATAAAAATTAAATTTTGTTTTCATGTTTGGTAATTTGTAGTTTTATTGATTATCCCTGTACCCATTATGATATTACTTATTTTTAATAAAGTTGCTAAAATGTGCCTTTTTTCCTGTTGAAATCTCAAAAACAAAAATAAAAGTAGTTTTTCATGTTTCGCGCCAGTTTTTTAAAAAAAAAGGTAATGTTGGTTGCGGAATGTTTTGGGCAATTTTTTGACTTTACATTTGCGCTAAACGATTTTAAAATCTGACAACACTGAGTCAGCATTTAGGGATGCCGATCTTAATAAAAAAAATCGATTTTCGGGATCGGCCTAGATCGATCTTTGGCTTTTGATAAGTTTTTGGGACCTAATAGAAACTAAATTAAAAATACTCTATTATTATTATTTACTTACATAGTAATAAGTATACAAAATTTTTAAAATAGAATACATATTATTACATAAACAGCTGCAGATCATAGTCAGATTTCTAAATAGAATTGTACTTTTTAAGGTTAAACAGAGCTTACCCGTTATGTTTAAAGTTTGAAAAGACAAAATAATATGCAGAGAACATAAAAAAACAAAAACATATTTTAATCTCCATAAAGAAAGTAAATCCAAAAACATTTAAGGCAAAAAAATATAATAACTAAACTTTACACTTTAGAAGAATACTACTAACGCAAACACACAGCATAAGGAAGACTGATCAAACTTCAAACATATCCTTTAAATAATAAAATAAAAATACATGTTTTTTGTGTAATTAGACAGAAAAAATACTTAGTTGTTTGTACAAGGTTTTCATTTATATTGTGGCGCCCACCTAGAGAGTGAATAGTAAAACAGAAAAAAAAAGGGAAAAAAACCTTTAATATAAAAAATATAGGGTTTTTCAATATTATCTTACTTATAATCAGAAAAACAAGAGCTTATTAACTACCATAAACGAAATAGTGAGTTCTATTTAAAAATAGAGAAAGTGATTTCGTTTCCTATTTTTACCAAAGTCCGAAAGATAATAAGTATGGAGAAATCCCTCAATTTTTATATTTAATGATTTATTATACCGTCTTAATGAAAACGAAGGCAAAAGTATCGTATTCAGTAGTAGTCTGAAATATCGGATCGTATCGTGCATCCCTAGTTAGCATAGCATATTCATTGACAAGTTTGCCGTATCCAGAGTAGGGTTGCATGATCCCCTCGTAAGTATCGATATTTCGGATGGATGATTACAGTATCGGACGCGAAAAAAATCGTATTAAAAAGGATCGATACATTTTTGAACCTAGTATTTTAATTTTCTAAATAAAAGTTAAACTGGGTTTATACAGAAAATAAGAATTCGAAGGTGGTTTACACAGAAAATATAATTAAATAGGAAATGAAAACAATAATAATTGCTGTCAAACCCAGTAGAACAGTTTTTTTCCCAGCTACTCAATACTGACCCATTGGATTCCATTTTTTAATACGACTTCAAAAATACAGACATAACTCATCTAAATAGAAAAATATTCAGTGAAATTGTCAATAAGTATCACATGTTCGAAGACGCAAGGCGCAGGCCTACTTTCAAAATAAAATAGAATAAGATGAAAGTTGGCCATCTCTTGCTTTATTTCGCTGTATGGACAGGTACATGCATTGATCTCCATTTTTTTATTTCCTGTATAAACCCACCTTTAGAAATTGTGCCTAGAGGCGATTAAATTTATCATTTTTAACCGACTTCGAAAACAGCAGGTTGGTTATCAATTTGATCCTACGTATTTTATAATATTAAATAATTTAAATTTGGATAATTTTTATAATATCAATACCGTATTAATACATATGCAATGGACCGAGTAGCTTACTTCGTTTTTTATTAGGTATTTTATTTTTTTTTTTAAGTTTTGGCTTTAAACTTTAAAACTTTTTATAAATAGAACTGAAAGTGAAAGTGATGAAATTTTATAAAAAGTGAACCGACTTCAAAAAAACTAAAAAGTAAAATACAATATTTTATTAAACATTGAAAATTTGATACATGAAGTCGGTGTCAAAGCATTAAAGACCGTGTCTATTTAATGTGGTATATATGGTTTAATTTTAATATATATATATATAAAATAATAAAAATATTTTTTCTGTCTAATTACACAAAAAACATGTATTATTATTTTATTATTTAAAGGATATGTTTGAAGTTTGATTAGTCTTCCTTATGCTGTGTGTTTGCGTTAGTAGTATTCTTCTAAAGTGTAAAGTTTAGTTATTATATTTTTTTGCCTTAAATGTTTTTGGATTTACTTTCTTTATGGAGATTAAAATATGTTTTTGTTTTTTTTATGTTCTCTGCATATTATTTTGTCTTTTCAAACTTAAAACATAACAGGTAAGCTCTCTTTAACCTTAAAAAGTGCAATTCTATTTAGAACTCTGACTATGATCTGCAGCTGTTTATGTAATAATATGTATTCTATTTTAAAAATTTTGTATACTTATTACTATGTAAGTAAATAATAATAATAATAGAGTATTTTTAATTTAGTTTCTATTAGGTCCCAAAAACTTATCAAAAGCCAAAGATCGATTTTTTGAGAATCGATTCTTTCGCAACCGATTTAATCGAATTATTTTAGTTCGATCTAAGCCGATCCCGAAAATCGATTTTTTTTATTAAGATCGGCATCCCTAAATGCTGACTCAGTGTTGTCAGATTTTAAAATCGGTTAGCGCAAATTTAAAGTCAAAAAATTGCCCAAAACCGCAACCAACATTACCTTTTTTTTTTAAACTGGCGCGAAACATGAAAAACTAACTTTTATTTTCGTTTGTGAGTTGTCAACAGGAAAAAGGCACATTTTAGCATTTTTATTAAAAATAAGTAATATCATAATGGGTACAGGGATAATCAATAAAACTACAAATTATATATATATATATATATATATATATATATATATATATATATATATATATATATATATATATATATATATATATATATATATACATAGGGACCTATAAAAGGACTTCCTATTACACCTGCCCAAACATTTCTTTTAAACTGGTTATGAACATTCATTACATGTATAGCGTGAGGAGTTTCTTTTTGCCAAACGTGTGCGTTAAGGAGGTTAAAAATTCCAGTTCTTGTGAAACACGCTTCGTCAGTAAATAATACTGTTGTTTGAAAGTTATTGTTTTGTTGGCACATTTGTAAATACCAATGACTGAAATCAACACGTGGTTCAAAATCGGTTGGTAATAATTCATGTACCTTTTGCTTGTGATAGGGGTGCAAACCCATTGATTTTAATGTTCGCCAAGATGATGTTGGAGCAACACCGGTCTGCATTGAAATTCTCCCGACACTAATTTCCGGATTCTGTTCTACTAGATTCAAAATAGCTTCTTCATTTCTGACTGTTCTTACAAAGGTTCGTCGACCACGAAGATGTGCAGCAGGTTTAAACGATCCATTTTCTCTAAGGCGATGGTCGACAGCTATGAAAGTTCTTCTATTTGGTAAATTTCATCCAGGAAGAGCCTTACTGCTCTTACTGAGTTTCCTCGACATTCCCCAAGAACTAAATGCATATCTGCATATTCCAAATTACTGTAAAACACCATATTTTTTAATATCGGAACAGATCTTTACTAGTTGTTTTCAACACTAAATCAATTTAAGAAATAGTTTGACGATTTAGTTATTTTGTTTCTAAACAGTGTCATAGCCTACTATAAATAATTAATGTCGAAAAGCAAGGGCATGCATTTATCATATTTTTTACTAACAATACCGAGGACAATACTCACATAGTTTTGACTTCGTAATCTAGGCCCAAATTAAAATCTGTTTAAACAAGGAAACTGTTTTGAATTTGATGAAAGTGAATCCAGATACAAGGGTAAGGCAGTTTCATTGCAACCAGTATTGCTTCTACATCAACTTATCGAACATGAAAAGCAATGGATTTGCTCCCATATGATATGACAAGCAAGGGTAATACAGAATTTTTTTACTAAATGACATGTACGTCGAAAGTATTTGTCAGAAGGTCGCTTTAATAAACACAATTTTGTTGAGGGAGGGGCTATGCCCCCCTGTTAAACGTACTGAAAAAGTCGAAAATATGTGACGGGGACGACCCTAAAGAAAATTAATTTGCAAACAGATTTTCGACTTGGTCAAACCAATATTTATTCATTCACATAATAATATAAACTGTTTTACATATTAAAATGCACTTAACAGTTTTATATTGAATAAACTTAAGAAATGAGTAAAAATAAGTTCCACTTCTTTTAGTTTTAATGAAGCCAATCTGCCGGAAATTTTTGTGAATAAAGAATTGTTCGAATAAAGAATTGTTCCCTTTTTTGAAGTTGGGTTTGTTTTTATATAAAAATGTTGAAGGCATCATTCATAGAAAAACGGAATTCTAATTTTTAGCATCGTTCAACGATCGAAATACAGGTTTTATAGAATTTTGTGGAGAAATTTGAATTGGTAATTTTTTTAACAAAAGCATAGTACGTATGTATACATTAGCCTGATGAAAAACCAAAAAATTTAAATTTCTTCGCTTTCAAATTTCCCTTAAGACTCCGTTGGTTTCAGAGATCTATACATATAAACTTAGAAGGACAACAGAAACCGCATTTTATAAAGAATATTAATATTTCCTTCAAAATATTACTTTTATGCAATGAATTTTGATACAAAACCTGTAAAGGGATTTAAGATAACTAAACTTTTCTTTTTTTAAGTAGTTAAATAGAGTTTGTGCATGTTTTGATCAAAGTTTAGAGATGAATATTTCAATTGCGAAACACGATAATGAGATGCAATTTTTCGGTTCGTTTGAACGATCTGTTCGGTATGTGCTTCTACTTGAATACCTGCATATATGCATAAACATAGTACAACAAGTACATAACAAGGCATGAAATCAAACACTTTTTTTCCTCGGATCAAAATTATCTTGGACAGAATGCAAAAAAATCAACTACTGATATTTTTGTTTCCTTACAATATATAGAGTTATATGAAAATCTTAACATCGTCATACAGTGGAACGTTGGCTTAACAAACTGCATGCAAAACAAATCATTATTACCTAATTTATGATCAGTAGTAGTAACGGTATAATTAGTTTAAAAAAATATAGATAGAGGGTTTGACAAAAATTAATTAAAATTAACCCAACACTAACCTTATATTCTGCAAATTTTAAAACTTATTTTGGAAATTTTGTCAAACGTGATAATTACGATATACCGGCTGTAATAAAACTTTTGTGAACTATGGCCTTCTTTCCAGAATATTTATAGCCATTTTATTGTTTTTTAGAGTTATACAGGATATAAAAAAACTACCACCCTATATCTAAAAAACGAAGGTTTTGCAACCACATTTAACCCTTAAATGAGCTATGCAATTGCCCCTGTATTTTTAGCCACCAAATACCCTATACCAAGATTAATTAAGTAGTGAAAATGAAAAAACTGTTAAAAAAAACCATAATTCACAAATTTTTAACTCAGCTGGTCTGACATAATTCCAAAAGGAACTATGACAAAAATTTTAAAATACAATAAGTTAGGCACTTTGTCACATTCATTATCTTCTTAAAACTTATAATAACGGTATAACTAGTGTTTATAAATTAGGTCATAGAGACTTGTTTCGTAAACAGGCTGTTATTTAATCGAGAAGTTAACGAAGCACTTGTATGAAGACATTAACATTTTAAACCATACACAACTTTTCATAATTATTACTTCATTACCTTAAAAGTGTTTAACAGAACATGTTGAACAAACTAGTTTGTTATTGTTTTTTGCTTTGAAATGAAATCTCGCACCCTCAGCCATTTAAGACTTCCGACGTCCCTGTCAACCGATTAGCTAATTATGGCAAATAATGTTTTTTTGTTTTTTTTTTCATTTACAACAACGGGTTTCAAAACTAATTAAGTAAGAACAATTTTGTCTAATTGGAACTAATTAAGCTACATTCATGCAAAAAAAGTGAATATGTGTCGAAAACTAAACCTACCGTAGGAAATTTCAAAGAGAGCAAATTTTTAACAAATCAAATGGCCAATAAAATAACATTAAAAATAAATCAAATATACCGGGTGGTAAAAAGTTCCGGGCGATAATGTGCTGTGGCGACTCCGGTTCTACGCCACTGGAGTGACCCTGTTAAGTAAAATTTTGTCAAATTAGTCCTAACTTATACATACTGTGGTTAAAATTTGAATTTGCCACCGTACTTATCTACGGAAATAACAAAGAAAATAGAGTTTTTAACACCTACATGTAACACCCTGTATTTTTTGAAAGGTGCGACTTAGAGAAAAATTTTACTTAACTTTTTTTCATATTTCACCAAGATCTATAAACAGTCAAATTTAAGGCACTTATTTCTGATCGATGACTATATCGATCCGTAATATTTATTTAACACATATATTAGTAGCAGCGTCATCTAGAGTAAAGAATAAAATCCTTGGGTATTAATTTGCAAGTACATATTTCTGAGAGAATTACAGATGTGCAGAATATTGAAAGTATAGGTTTGATTGTTAGTGGTGAAGAGGTGAGGGGATCAACAAACAGCGGTGATAGCGACATTTAAGTCGATGGCAGGGAATATCTCAAATCATCTATGCACATTTTTGTACTGATAAAATAACTAAGCGTTTATAAATTGTAACTGAAAATTTTAAATTTTAAACCGATCTTTAAAAATACAGAAAATTCAAGCTACTTAGAACGGGGGAAAAGTTACTATTTGGAGTTTCTTGTCTTATTATTCAAAAATGGTGTAAATTTTCGGTTTAACCATAAAAAGTAAAGTTAAATTAAAATAAAAAAATTTAATTCGGATTTCTTAAAAATAATAAATTCAAGTCAACCTAGGCAAGAGACGTTACCAAACTACACGAAAATTAAAATACTCCGGATCGAAAATGTATCGATATTTGGAGTATCGATTCATTACTTTTTATTTACCAATCCGGATCAGTCCAAAATAAGATACTGGCGAGCGGATCGTGCATAGCAGAATCCCAATAGATATTTTCCCCCATATTCACTAAAAAGGTTTAAGAGTAAGAAGTTTCCAAAAATCAGTTTAACATACTGGCTCCGCATGCGGAGCGTATCAGATATTAAGCTGATAAGAACAGATTGAGACGTGTATTAAAATCAATTTTTCAAATTACAGAGTCAAAAGGTTCTTAATAATAATAGGTAAAATATCGTTAATTTACATTATACAATCTTAATAAAATATAGAGTTCATATAGTTTACTAAGTATTCAGCAAGAGGATGTAATATAAACTGCATACAGTCATTTTGAGTAGGTTAAAAAAAGATCAGTCGGAATTAAAAACAAAAAAAAAATCACAGAATAGAATATAAAAACAAACCAAAACAATAGGTCACATAATACAATTTATGGAGCAAACAAAACGAAAATATAAACAGTTAAAAGAAAACATATAGTCCATAAAATATCACAGCTCGGATTCCTATTCTTAGTGGTATTGGCGTGTACCAGTCACATGTTCCACGTAGATGTCTCTGGACCATTTTATGACATCGCTGCACATAAGGCGCCTCATGAGGCTGGCATTTTGTGAAACATGGCAGCGATGTAGGACAGCCTCGTAAAACGATGAAGGCATCAACTGACACCTCCTTTCCCTGCTCTTCCAGTTCAGCCATTAGGGGTGTGTACTTCTCCAACTTGGTCTGCCTGGCACGGTCCAAAGCTTCCAGGCCATTTTCAAATGGAATGCACACGTCCACAATGGTAATTTTGTTATCCTGGGTGATAATTATGTCCGGTCTGAGATTGGTGGTGGATTCCGGGACAGTACGATTCACCCGGATTTCCCCCAGATGTGCCGGGATAGCTTTAACCAGTCTGTCCTGTACAGCATTGTGACGGTGCTGCCAGGCCGCTGAGTGAATTTTGCAGTGGTTTAGGACATGTGGTAGGGTCTCGTCTTGTCCTCCGCAACGTCTGCACCGCCTATCTCCATTGCCCCATGTTCTTTGCGCCATTTAAAGGGACGCAGCCCAGTCTGGCACGATGTATCAAGCGCCAATCGCAAAAGCGAGTGGCGAAGCCAGTTCGTCCGAAGTGGTTACTTGCTGCACTTTTGGAGGAGGCCCTGAACACCTTGCCCTGGTCTGGTTTTCTGGCAAGTGAAGACGCATACATTTGCCTAATGATATTTTGAAGGGTGCTCTCTGTCCTTGAGCGTCTCTCGGGTGTGATTAGCTCACGATGTTGGGGGCTACCAGCAGACAAACAAATGGAATCCTCCCGTATCTGCCACTCCAAGTGCAGCCTCTTAGAGAGTCGTCTTGATGCATATCTGGCTCGCGTCCAGAGGGATGATATGTCGCCTCCATCTCTACCTAATTCTCCAGAAAGATCTCCTGATAGATATCGGGCGAGATCCGGCATCGTAGGCCTGCGTCCAATTCGGCGTTGCACCACTTCCAGTAGCTGGGAGTTGGCGATGTCGCGGGTCTGTGGTTCAGGACACGTCAGCATTCTGTAGATTTGCACTATTGTGCCTACCTCAGCAAGGTCACTCAATGGCAGGACACCAGTACCTCCCTTCTTGCCCGATACATAAAGAAGCTCTGGGGACGCTCTTTGGGGGAGGTTAAGCCAGCTCTTGCACAACTTTTTAATTTTGTTGTCCAGTTGTTTCAGCGGGTGCTTCTGGACGTGACATCCTCGGAGCACAAAGCTCAGCTGTGGTAGGATGAAGGTGTTCACGGCGTCAATCTTCTGCCAAGGGTCCAGTAGGGAAGCATCCAAATGATCCAGCTCACCGTTCATCTTCTCCATTGTTTCGTCCGGGGACTGGGAAATATGGTACCCCGTCGGGATGCCCAAGTGTTGGTATGCCTCACCCTCTACCAGTGATGGAAATGGTGTGCCCTGTATATTGAAGGCTGTCTCGAGACACTGGTTTTGTCTTCGGCAGTCCAGGTGCAACGATGCGCATTTTGTCGGCTTAAATGTGACGCCACATCTTCCAACCGTCTCACCTACGGCGTCTAGAAGGGTCTGTAAACCCTCTGGCGACTCGCTGAGGAGAACCAAGTCATCCGCAAAGTCCAGGATTGGTATTTGATGGTCCTCAATGGTATACCCCGTACCGTTGGCTGCAGCTGCTCTCAGAACCGGTTCCAGGGCCAAGTTAAACAGTATTGGACTCAAGGGGCAGCCCTGGCGAACGCCGGCCTGGATGGAGAAGCTTGGAGTCTCGCCCTGTCCGGTTCTAATGGTTGCGGAACAGCCGTGGTAGATGTCCTGGACTAGTTCAATAAGAAGGGGGTCAACCCCCATGCTTTCTAGAGTGGTGCAGATATGCTGATGCGGCACTGACCCAAATGCGTTGGCCAGGTCAAGCCATGCCACACAGCAAGCCCTCTTCTTCCGTCTGGTGGTGTCCAGCACACTCTGGAGGACGAAGTTGTGCTCAAGGCAGCTCTCATATTGCCCAAAGCCCTTCTGGCTGTTCGAAATTAGGCCATGTCTGTTAGCCCAGGTCGACAGTTTATATGCTATACAGGACGTGAACAGTTTATATATGCAAGAGCATAGGGAGATGGGTTCCAGTTGCTTGGGTCCTGCTGATCGCCCTTTTTGAATATTAGGACGATTGAGGCATCTTTCCATGAACTCGGTACCCTTCTGAGTTCAAGGATCTTGCTAAAGAGTGCTGCCAGCGCATGGCATCCAGGGTCTACTTTCTTTAGTGAGGGGTACCTGATTCCATCCTTTCCTGGCGCGGTATTCGAGGTACGCCCAAGCCTATCCTGAACGAATTGTGGTGTTAGAGGCTCTATCACGCTGTCGCCATCAGGGGCCCTAGGCAACGTAATATTGTGGGGCTGGCCAACCATCGGGCGGAGGCTGTGTGTGCTTTGGAAGTATTCGGTAAGGCGGTCGTCGTCAATGGAGCAGTAGACAGAGCCCGCCTCCTGTGTGATGCTTCGGTAGGCTCTGGTCCTGTTTGATCTATACAGTTTCTGGATTTTCGCTGCGTCGTCGGGGTTATATCTGTTTGGAGCATTGTCAGGTCTAGGGGGCGGTCTAGGGTGGACCGGGCGCTGTTCTTGAGGTCGCTCAGCTGGGGCGGGTCTTCGACTTGAAATCCTCCAGAATCCTGGCGTAGGCTGTTCCGAGGTCGTCCACGTCGGCCACTGCCGCAATCTTTCCTGATCGGCTGTCAGTCTGGGTTGGCTGCATTTCTGGCATTGTGACCGTCAGTGTTGCCAACCTTTGCTATGCGTTTTTCCCTTTTCCGGTAATAGAATTTCCCGTTTTGCCATACAAATTCCCTCCTAACACACATGTTCCAAAATACGACTAGTTGTTAAATGTAGGTTTTTAGTGTAATATTCTATTAAAAAATTACACATTTTTAGCATTTTTTTTTGTTCTCACGCAAACAGGTTATTAAGTTAAATATAATAAGTGTTGAGTTTGTCTAAAAAGGTGGGACAAATACACTAGTTTATTTTATAACTTCTATTGAACAATACAATTAGTATAACTTAAAACATAAACGTAACGTATTTTCTAGTAGAACATCTTAAATACATAATGAAATCAAAGAAAACCACACAAAACTACCTATCACCTAGCGATTTTTAAAATCATACATCTTAATGTTGTGTAATTTTAACATTTCATCAGTAATTTTATATTTTGTACAATCTAATTCTCTACTCTGAAGACTAATACGTAAAACACACATTGCATTTAATGTAACATCACCAATACGATTACGCTTTTTTACTTTAATATCCGTGACACAGGAAAATATTCTTTCTGCCTCCGCGTTAGAATGTGGTAGAGAAAGAACTATATTTATTAGTTTTTTTAAGTTAGGAAATAAAAGTTCATCGTTAAAATTTTCTGCTTTGGTAATTTTTAACCACATTTCTTCAATGTGCATGTTTTTAAAATCTAAAATTTCATGTTCATTAAATGTATTAGGCAAATTTTGCCATTCCACACTTAGTTTAGTGATATCAATATGATTTTTGTAACACTTGGCTATTTCATTTATGTTTATATCATATTTTAAACGATTATTTAAATTAAAAGCTATTTCCGGATCTAGAAATTTAATATTTTTAATAAATGTGTTATTTAGAGGCAACCTTGATTGCATTTCCGTTGCAATTACTATATAAAATTCTAAAATTTTTTTTAAAAATAAGTCTTTTTCAGCTTTGGACATTTTAAGCAAAATATCATGACATTCCATACCCAAATTTATACTTTCTAAAGGTAAAAAATGATCTGGATGTTTTAAATTAATTTCACTAAGGTTACCTTTGCTATAAACCTCAGGCTTTAAAAAGTTGCTACATATCTGTTTCAACAAGCTTTCTGATAAATCTGACAGTTTATGAATCAAAACAGATCTTGACTGAAACAGGGCATTAAAACTGTTCAGAAAATTCAAAACATATTTTAGAAACAGCAAATAACCTTTCGTAGAAATATCCTGCATTTCGCTTAAAATGTCCTCCGCTGACTTTAATTTATCTTCGAAAACGGCTAATCTAAAAAAATGTTCAAGAACGTCCCAATTATTTAAAATTCTCTCAATACAAGCATGACGACTTAGCCAACGTGTTGTAGATAAACTTAGAATTTTTGCATTTTCCAAGCGCATGAAATCTTGTATTTCTTGTAAAATGGCGCATCGTTTTGCACTTCCAGATATATAGTTGCCTATATTTCTTACCAAATTTTCTACGGGCAACGGTAGTACTTTACAAGCGGCACTAGCAATTAGGGCTGCGGAGTGACAGATACAACGCAATAATAGCACGTCAGGAACTTCACTTTTTAGGTGGGAAAAAAACGAATTATTCTTGCCAATCATTACGCTCGCCCCATCCGATGCAACACCAATTATATTTATGAGAGGTATCTCATGTTTAGCAAAACAGTTTTTAAAATATTTATACAATTCCGAAACGCTACAGTCAGCAGCATTTAGAACAATCAGCTCTAGTAGTTGCGTCACCACTTTAAAACATTTTGTATAGCGAACTAACACACATAGAGATTTTTTGTTACCAATATCTGTACTTTCATCAATTAGTACAGAAAACTGTGTTTGATGTAAATCTTTTACCAACAGATCTGTTTCGTATTTTCCGACCACATTTTTTATTAGCTCTGTACACTTGGTTCTTCCTAAATTCATGTCTTGACAAATTTTCGAATCGGGAAATGCCTCTTTAAGCAACGGTATTAAATGATCAACTACATGAGTTGCCACATTATGTTCTGCAAAAAAAACACTTAGTTTTAGTTCAGCTTTTTTCACGTTATTCTCGTGGATCAATTTAGATCTGTCAATCATAAAAGATGATACACTTGCAGTCGATTTTACCGCCTTCATATTTTTCATGTGTTTTTTGCCATCTGCATGTTTCATCAATTCACTTTTTCCGCAAACAAGCTCGGTGTTGCAAACTTTGCACACACACTTACATTTGTTGTCAGGAATAGCTTTCAGCCATGTTTTAAAATTGGGATCCTCTAGCCATTTTATGTTAAATATTTTTAACTTTCGTTTGCAAACCTTAATTTTCTTTGCTTCCACGCCCACATCAGTACATTCAGATTCGATATCACTATCGCTCATCTTTACTAACTGCTTAAGTTAAATAAATAAACAATACACGATTTTATTACAAATGAACTCGGTCTCTACTGCATACTGCTTGACGTTTAACGAGATCTATACAAATTCGCAGAACATGCCGGGGATCCCCTGCTAAGTAAACGATAGTAATGAGCTAGTCAATATAGTGCTGGGCTAAAAGATTAAATTTATGTTTGGGTAATGATTGTCTAAGATTATGTTTTTAATATTTGTGTTGACTTTTGACTAAAAAAATTTAAAAATGTGTTTAAAATTAGTCATATTTATATTAAATGAAAAAATCCCTCCCAAGGGCATGATTTTCCCTTTTTCCCTTTTTGAATCAAAAATTCCCGTAAAACGGGAAATTTCCCTCCGGTTGGCAACACTGGTGACCGTTTGAGTGGGTGGTAAGTCCGGCACGACAGGCGTCTCTACAGGTATGACCGCTTGGATGGTGTCAAGTGGCTGCGTCAGCGGATGGGCCTGGTGCTGTTGGTCTGGTTCTGGGGTGAGTGGCCGTGCTGCAACGACCACGGCACGTGGACAGGCTCGGGTGGCGGTGGATCAAACTGGGCCGCTCCGTCCGCAGCTGCCTGAACTCTGCGTCTCGTAAATCCTGGCTGGGGGCGCAGGCTGAACTGCCTGTGGCACGAAGCCCGGATGGGCCGTCGCCTGGTGGACCTTATAATTCTCTTCATTGTTCCAGTTTCAATCTCGCAAATGGCACACTTGAAGTGGATATGGCAAAAAAATATTCCTCCAACTCCTCCATTATGTATCGAAAAAGATATTGACGGTGGGACCAATATAGTCAATTATAATATCAGATGCGCTGGCCTATCTTAATTCGTAAGAGTAATAAGATCCAGTTCGAACGACCATTAAAATCGATAGGTAGCTATTAGTACTTGGTATACAACAACGTAAGCACTGCACTGAACCACACACACTGTTTTTTAAGGTAAGTTTGTCACTAATATTTGCACTTGACACAATGGCGACTATGATTCTATTAACATATATTACTTTCAAATGTACACAGTACAAATAAATAACTGTCAAGTATTATTTTCTTTTACGCTTATACACTACAATTTGATTTTAGCCAAGACGCAGAGAAGCGATCTACACTTCGATCTTAGCCAAACGGCCGAGAAGCGATAACAATAATTTTAAAATTGTGATTGTTTAGTCAGTCTCAGATATTTAAAGAGGTAGAATGGAAATTTGTCGCCATCTATCGGATGATTGTGCAATGAAGATGCTTCTATAAAAATTAAGGAGGTATAATTTCCTTTTTACGTCATTAATTATATTTAATATAAACAAATTTATTAATGCAAATACGCTTCGTTCATTTAGCTATCAGCGATTAACATTACTTTTCAGACATCAGGCAACTACTGTAGTTAATAGTTTACAAGAAACATTTATACAGTTTATTTATTACTGCACATTCTAGGTCACTTCTGGTTTGTTTGACTGAGTAAAAGGATAATCCTTAGGATAGCTGTACGGATTTTTTAACAAAGATCTCATTTGTTATTTAAAATTCAGAGGAAAATCTGAAACTAAGTAGCTATAACTCTCGATCTTAACTTGAGAAGGATGTAAGAATATAGTTGCCCGATTGCATATGCATTCATATTTTTATTCAGAATTTGAAGAATACTTTTTAGACAATAAAAATGTATTGAATATCTAAACAATAATGTAACAGAAGTTTTTTGATCAAGATAATAATTGTATTTGAAATTGGGAAGATATCTTTAAAACGCCATTGAACACAAAGTTTAAAATACATTCGCCAATTGTCTAGAATATTCCCTGCCAGAAGTATATATTTATTTAATCCAAGTCCAGAATCACAAATTAACAATAAATTAACTAACGGAAATTTGTTGTAATCTACGTATCTTTTGTTTGTATTTTCAATTCGTCACTAATACCAAACTAAAAAAGTCTGCCAAGTTTGATCCAGGCCTTTCCTTAATTTGGGTTAGAAATACAAGCGTATTTGTTTTTTTTACTAAAAATTGTATCTATACGACCAGTAGCCATTTTGTTTCGCAATATTGGATTGGCTCCAAAAATTTATCGGTTCATCTCTATAAACTACCCGATTTTTGTTCGTAATTCGAAGATACCTGAATAAATAATGTTTCGTGTTATGGTTTCACAAGCAAATGTTTACACAAACACAGGCAACACGGTTTTTTTTCTTACTTTTTGACATAGTGAGTTAAGATTTTGCCATCATAAAGCTTTCCCTATTACTTATCATTGGGGAAAGCAAAATGACGCTTAATAATTTTTATCGAATTTGATCTATTTATTTTCTATATGGTGGGTTTTGTTAAAAAAATAGGGAAAATTTGCGTTCTATGCGCAATTTTAATTTTGTACTTTACCTCTACTCCATATATCTCAGCATTTTGGGTAATAGTTTTTAACTCCTGAAGTGCCAATTTTGCCAGAGCACTGGATTCCCCTGATCTTTTCCTCGTTATCATTTGGAATTGGTTGGTCGCCTTATCGATCTCGATTTCCGAATGTAAGAGAGTAATCAGCAAGTTGATCATACTATCAGATAGGCCTCTCTGGATCAGGAAACTCTGTAGTTGAGTTTTCGGAATTTTTCCTTCCTAAAATTAAATCGCTTTATGCAAACGGTATGGAGGTAGTTAATCAGGGTTATTCACGGTGGGTGGCCTATTAGAAATATCTGGAAAACCAATAAATAGATTATTTTGAATATTCAACTTTTTTCAAAATATTTTAAATTGTGCGGTGTTGCCGCTTCTTCCTTAAACCGGTGGAAATATATATTTTCTAAAAGAAATATATTATTATTGTTTAATTATTGTGCTGAACATTTTAAACACTTTTTATGTTGTTTCCTATACCTAAATTCAACTGCTTTCGAGAAAATGGCCCTTAAAAATTGACATTTTTGACCTTTTGAAGCTCTGTAACTCCTAAACGACTTAACTTCCAACAGAACGGACTGCACTTTCCTATCTTAGGTTTTAGTTATCTCTCTGCTAACATCCATTTCTACTTTGACAGGACGTACAAAATTATTATTTCGTATATCTTTGTACCTTTTTTGCGTTAATAAGTATATTATTTATCAAATATTAAATAGGCATTTCATTTTAAATAAGGAAAGAACTCTGGCGGCGACTAGTATCAGCAAAAATACTTTGCTAAGCATAAGAAAGGAGGGAAGGTTGGTTGATTCTAATCCACCACCACAACTTCTAACGCATATTCCTAAACATCCCCTTAAGGGTTACCATTGGCAGAAAAAAATTAGTGCACATTAATAGTTTGCTCATCCCCAACCCCCCGATTACTGGACTAAAAATGTGAAGTCAATCTGAGAAGTAGTTTTTCCAGACAGATTTTTTATATATTATTAAGCAGCAATTTTTTTTCGTTCAACTTACATTCGTACCAAAATTTGAACAGTTCATTTCTACATAATACTTGATTTTTGTGGAAAATTTTAGGCAAATTCTGTAAGTAATAATTTTTTTAACATTTCATTAGGTCGCCAATTTGTTCCGTCATATTGGATTTTTACCAAAATGTTACCATTTCATTTCCAAATGATCCTCAATTTTTGAGTAGAATTTGATGTCAAAGTTTAGTGTTGAAAATATTGAAAATCAATTAATGATACTGAGAAATAAAATACATAAATTTCAAGACCCAAACAAATTATATGAAGAAATATTAAATATATTTAAAGAACATTCTGTTGATGTTTCTATTAAAGTAAGAGAAAACTCCAAACTGATTCAATTCTGAATTATCAAAATTACCTAAGCTTAATTTATTATGCTAAGAAGAAACAGAATCCAACAAATATAATAATGATAAAAACTATCAACAGCAACTTTCAACTGAAACACAAAAAACAATATTGAAAAATTTTTTTTAGAATTGTAGAAATTTAAAAGTGTAAAAGTGTAAAATATTCCTAATTTTGTAACATTTATATAAATTATCTTTAGAATCAGGAATTATTCCAGAAAAAATGAAAATTACGAAAATTTTTTCAATTTTTAAAAACGAAACAAACTGTAATAAATATCATCCCATATCTGTTTTGCCAATTTTTTCAAAATTTTGGAAAAATTGGTAAAAAAACAGAATAACAAATTATTTACAAAAACAAAAATTACTTTTTGTAGGACAATATGGTTTTCGTAAATTCAACGACACAGAGGTTGCAGTTACTGATAATGTTACAAAAATAAGATAAAATATTGACAATGGTTGCGAATGCTGCATATTGTCTTTAGATTTACGAAAAGCTTTTGATACCGTAAATCATGTATTATGAAGGCACATTTATCAGTTGGAAATTAGGAGTTTAACATATAATTGGATGCAAAAAAAAAAACAGAATACAATGTGTACAAATTAAAAATATTAAAAGTTCAAATTTTTTAATAAATTGTGGAGTCCCACAAGGATCTATATTAGGACCTCTTCTTTTTTTAATATACATCAATTCGATATCTAAATTAAACTTTAAGGGTAATATTAAATTATTTGCTGATGATACTATTTTGATAGAACTACTTCAGAAATTTACAAGCAAATTAACTATGACTTAAGCCTATTATTATCATGGCTACAATCACATAAATTATCTTTAAATTTTGTTTATAAGTAAAACCAATAAAAATAAAAATATTGTTCCTTTCAAATTTTTAAATGTGGAAATAAAATATTCTGAAAGTATAAATTTTTTGGGTTTATATTTTGATGAAAATTCAAGCTGAAAAATACATATTGAATATTTACGAAATAGTGTTTCCCCTATAATTGCTATTTTGTATAAAATATTATCTACCTTTAAAATTTTTAAAAATTATTTATTTTTCATTAGTTTATTCAAAATTCAGTACTTAATTTCAGTTTGGGGATCTCCTTCTTCAAATAATCTAAATCATTTTTTAAAATTATTAAATGCATTCATAAACTGCCATGTTTAGAACCCACATTCAATTTATAAAAACCTGAAGGATAGACAAAAATCCGCTTTATAAATTAAAAGTTTGTATATTAATTCATTCTATAAATCTTAAAATAAAACACTCAAATATCAAATTATATAAAACAAATACAATACATCAACACAATACAACACAAACAGGAGATTTACAGACATTATTAACAAAAAGTAATTTTGGAAAACGGTGAATTCTATAAACTGGGATTATGACCTACAATAATTTACAAAAGAAAATCAAGGAAATAAATAATCTGGAAGAGTTCAAGAAAGTACTAAAAAAGTTTTTCCTGGAATAATGAGTTAAAAATGTATGTATTATATTTCTATTACTTGTTTTTAATATTAAAAATTATTTTCACAGTATTCCTTGTAGTTCTCTTTGTATTATGAATATTTTCTTATTTTTATATTTTTAGTTTAGTATTTTCCCTGTAATTAGTTGGTTATGAATAAATTAATAATGGTTGGGAATAAATTAATAAAAAAATCGCATAGACAAAGAAATTCGAATGGTGATTTTTTTACAACTACAATATTTTCTTCATACAAGGGAAGTAACAAATCAAATGTCTGTTCCTTTGTATTTGATTGAAGTGCTCTTAAAAATGCCGTAAAAAAACTAAACACGTGTAGAATATTGCTTTAATAAACATTAAAACGCTAATCGAGTTTTATTTGTAGTTATAGCTTATTTAAAGAGATTGAACTTGGGATTTAATACAGGGCGCGCACCTTATTGATATCTATTTAGAAAACGTGCTGTACTAATTATGATAATAGTATAATAATAATATAATTTTTAAGGTGGTGCAAAACTCAAGATAACAGGAACATTTTAATGGAGAAATGCGACATCCGTATGAAACGAATCAAATTCCTTGGGGAAATTATTCAGTACTGAGCTGAGGGAAGACACATATGTACTAAAGAAACATATCCATAGTAGCCATACCCAACCGCGGAGATCGTCACATGCCAGTAGCAAAGAGCTTATGATATAGGTTTCCAAAGGCCGGAGATTGTACATGCTGGCGGAGTGGATGGCTTGGTTCCGAATGCTTTGCTAATTTTTAAATCAGGTGAGCACTTTTCTTTGAATGAAAATCGAATATGTTTATTATATCCACTTATATAATAAAATTCTCAACTTATATTAATTCGTTATTTTAAAAAATAATTCGGTACGAAAAGATATTATTTATACTATGATTTTAGCCAATTTGGCCAATATAGAACAGTTAACTCATCAAAGGTTCAAAGAGTTGCAACTTGACTGGAAAAAAATAAGTGCACAGGTTTAAAAGTACGAAGATATTCCGATTGAAATGGAACATTTATTGGAGAGCACACTAGATAATTTACGATTATCTTGTGCTTACTCTATCATGGATCAACATGGTTATGTACACACATTAAGGGGTCACTTAAACCAAAGTGTCCAGAAACTAGAATGGGTGATACATTTTCCAGCAGGACAATGATCCTAAATATACTGTGAGGTTGTTAAGAGTTTAGATGATCAATAATGTGCGGCAACAACTGTATACAACGATCTCATTGAACACCTGACGGAAAAATTAAAACGTCGCGTTCATAAATACGTTTCCAATAAATAAGAATTAAGAAATAGAATTATGGAACAGTGTTCGTTTTTAGAAAGCTGTTTTGCCCCCTACAGGAGTAAACTTAATTTTCAATAAGTAATAATGGTTCTTTTTTTACGCAGCAAATAAAAAATTCAAAAATTGTGGAATAAGTAAATGGTGTAAGATTTTTATGGCAAAATTGCCTTAATATGTCCTCTTACATTCTTTTTATTTAAAGCTAAGCGTTAAAGAAACAAATAATGTTTTTTTAAGGACTCGTAAATATCCCTTATGGCTCCCATATATGTGAAAAAACATATATATAAACGGATAAAAGACATTTGACATGTTTTACCGTTTTTTTTAACTGAAATAAAAACATATTTTTTTTGTTTTTGGGCTACCTGTATAATGGGGAAAAATGTATAATACAAAAAAATAAAAGAAATTTAACGTGATTCACTATTTGGTAAATGGTTTTGTTACAAATAAATACACCTTTTTCGCTTTGAGGGACTGCTTCGTCCCCTATGGCTACTGGGCCAAGTTAAAAAATGTTTCAATATACAAAAAGATTGACGTGTTTCACGGTTTTTAAATAATTATAATCTCTCTCCCTGTAAACGATAAAAATTATAAATTATACTGACCTTAATATCTGATAACACACGTAATAATTCCTCATGTTTATCTCTAAGACCGCAATGTAACAAAATAGCTTGGAACAGAGCGATATGATTAAGTTTTATTAGGAAATTTCTATTCTTCACTCCTGGCAATTCGCTTATTATTTCATACACTATGTATAAAATTTCGGCATCTGACATTAAATTCCCTACAAACAATACACATTTTATTTCATACTTTACTACATAAACTATAAAGGTAACCCCATTTTTACCAACACTAAACTCCAAAACTAAAACAGTCTAACAAAAATAGGGAAAACTTAAGCTAAATTTTAATAATAAAAATGTTTTCACATTATATTAATTAACATCTATATTATATTGTAAGCTTGTTTCCTAAAACTAGATAGTGTGGAATTAAAGATATCAACACCGGCATTTGAATTAAATACTCAAAGAGTTCTATCTATCTATGAACAAATTTGTATGACTGATATCTACCAGGCACATACCGTTTTATAAGGGGCAACGGTTGAAGACAATTTGACAGTCAATTAATCAATTTAAAAACAGAAAGCATATCAAACACTAAATGTCTATTTTCTAAAAAAGTCAGGTTTAGCAAATTCATCGTGATTATCAAGCATTTTGATGTTGAACTTATATGAAGCAAATCTTAGAGACTTGTTCTGGACTTCCCATAAGCCTGATAAAACGGAGATGAAACCATGGTTGCATACTCTAAAGTTGATCAAACAAGTAAAGCATTACATTTGTTTAATAGCATCTACAGAGAAATTAAAGAAATTGCGTAAAACAAAACCCAACAGATGTAATTCTTTCAAACTCACTTTAGAAATATGCTCAAAAATAATATATAATATTCTTACTTTATATTGGAATTATTTAATGTTTCAATAAATTGTTAAAAAAAAAGCCGAAGGGTCCAGTCTTAAGAAAGGAATCAAGATATGACTAATACTAGGTAGCTACACAAAATTAGGTCTCAGTTGATTTTTTTTACTTGTTGCTTTAGTGTTCTGCAAATAAGTTTGAAATTTCATCACTGCTCTGTGAAACATTTTGTCCAAGATACATACAACTAGGTAAACAATTCGACTCTCTCTTGCTCTTCATATATTTCGAGAAATTTCTAGGATTAATCCTAAATAGATGATCCACCCCTCCGAATACATTTTTTAATTCAGACTTGCATACATTTCTAAGGTTTGAAAAACTTTCATAGTCACAAAGCCTTCCAGACTGCATGTATTTTTTGTGTACAATTTTCTTTTTACAAACAAGATCTTTTAATTCTGGGCTAAACCATTTTAGAGTATTAGAATGTCTGATCATATAAAGGAATATATAAATTTAGGCAGTGATTGAAAGCATTTCATTAGGTATTAACAATAAAGGTATAATACATTAATTAGACAAATATTTTACAATAACAATGTAACCACAATGACTCACCTTGATTAGGAGATACTATATCAAAAGCACATTCGTAAAATTCTCTGGGCAAAAATCCAAAAATTTTCTTTTCCCTGTAAACTTTCTCCACAGCGTATCTTCTGCACGAATTTATATTATACCAAGCTACATATCTGGCAAATGGTACTCTAAAAGTAAGGCAACCTTAATGGTTTTAAAAAAGCTGTCTTTTAAAAATAAGTAACTTAATATACTAACCCTAGTACTAGACAATCCGGTTTTCCTCGCCATTATCCGTGAGGAATAATTAGTTGACCATCCAATGGCCCAAATATCATGCCAATGGATACATTTTTATGGGGCCGTTTGAAGAATGTAGTATATCAACGGCCCAATAGAAGTATCGGACAGTTCCATCAAAACAACTGTAAATGAAATCAATCGAATTACCTATCCAAGATCAAAATATTATAAGCGACTTCCTGGAAAGGTTAAAAATCTGTCTGCAGTGCAAAAAAGCGCCTTTATTAAAATAAAATATATTACTTTAGACCAAAAAATATATCAGCAACCGAAAAATCACATAAAAATTATGGTAGGTATTCCATTCGAAAAAATATCAAAATGCGCCCTAACAGTTTTATTAGATGTTCAGTTGTTTTTTGTTTATCATTTTCGGATTCCACGGGAAGAAATATAATAAATGGCTATTTCAGTTTTCCAAATCAAAACGCCTATGGCGAGAAAAACCAGCTTGTCTAGTCCTCCTTGGATAACCCTACAAACATCTCTTATGGAGGGACCACATTTTGTCACATACATTTGGCTCTTTAATGTCTCCCACCCCCCACTTATGTAAGCTTTGTGTATATTTTGAATGATTGAAGCATGTAAAAGGGAGGTTGGGCGCCATTTTAAGGAAAAAACTAAACTGAAACTTTAATACCCAGTTCAGTTGATACTGTTTTGGTTTATAGTAAGAGGAGAATGCAAGAACTTGCAACGCTTGCCAATGCAAATCTAGAACTTTATAAACAACATTAGTGCTTTTTAAACAAAAAAAAACCAGTTTACCCATCTACCGAATATGAAAATTATTAACATAACAATTAAAGAAGTACCCAAAACTAAATATCTGGGGATTAATTTACTGAAAATTTAAATTGGGAAGAATATATAAACTATATATTAAAAATAAAATTGTACATATCAGTGTCTTGTATAGGGCCAGAAGCTATCTTTCTGACTGTAGCAAAATGAAAGTATATAATGTATACTTCCTGTCACATATTAGATACCTGCTGCTGTTGCCTCACGTGGAGGAGTTAAACAGAAAACTGGGTATCCGTCAATTGAATATAGGATATAGGGAGTCACTTTATTATTATTTGGACTCCCACAAGTTACCACGTCACTAAGAATGTATTATTTCGAAAATACAAACCTGAGATTATGTGGTAATGAAACTATATTTCCAAAATGGGTCATTAGCTTCACGTGAGACTCGACATCCTCATAATATTTACTTTTTGGCATTAATAAAGGCGTGGCTAGGTTTTGACCTCCATGCTGTTTGAATATCTAAAATAAATAGCTAGTTAGTAGAAAGTAACGTTCAGCGATTTTTAAATATAGAAAGAAAATCGACCAACTTTTTAGACTACTTTTTATTGCTAATTCCTTTTCAATTATTGCCGACGTTTAGGCAGTTAGGTTTTCTACCTTCCTCAAGGCTACAATAAATTAAATTTGAAATAGAAACATATGGGCAAAACATACAAAACTAGACACAAACCTTTCGTTTTTTAAATAGGAAAATATGAACAAAACCTATAAAATTGAAATGTACAGCACATGTTTTGTAGTAAAACACATCACAATATAAAAAAAAACTAAAAAGAACTGCAAATTTGTATTAAAATAAAATTAGGTCCAGAGTGGGAAAATTAGCAGTCGGATACCGTTTTCTTTAAAACCAATCAAAGAACGTTGAACAAATAACATTAAAATGGAATTGTCACATTATAAATATCAAGATCACTAAACCGGTAGCTAGCCTGTCAACTCAAGCGAAGGAAGGAAAAGGACGGACGACGTATTTAGATGAGATGAAGTTTTTTTTTCATTTATATGTAATGTTTAGAAAATAATACTTGGAATTCTTTGATTACCTAAAAATTAGTTAATGAATGCTAGATTTATTGTTAACTGTATAGGAAATTTCAAGAAATAGTCTTTTTTATAATTTCTTCGACATCTAATATTTTTATGTCACTATAAATGCTCTTTTTTTGAGATTTATATTTCTTTCTTATGTAGCAGTCATATATGTGTTGATAAACTTGTTTTTATAATAGTTGTGAGGTTTGTCCTATGTAGACTTTCGAACACTAATTGATATAAAACATTAATCTTTTTTTCTGTTTCAGTTCTGTTTTTGAGCTTCGAAAAAAGTTGTTGGTCTATAGTTTTGGTATTGTAATAATCTATTTCAGTATTTGTGAACGACAATTCCTTTCTTAATCAGTAGAAGAAAACCTAACTACCGAAACGTCGGCATTAACTGAAAAACAATAAACAATAGAAAGTAGTCCAAAAAGCTCGTAAATTATCTTTCTATATACAAGTAGCTAGGTCAGAATATATATAATAATAATAATATAACCTTTTTTTTGTACTGACTTGGTATAATCCCGTCACAATAGTATACAACCACAGGAATACTGTAAGACAATAGAAGAAATAATAATAATAAATTGTTGATAAATTATCCGTGTATGACGCAAGACTCCGAAGATACAAAGAGTCCAATGAAAGAAAGGACGCTAACAACCTGTTTCGAAGAAGCGAAAGACAGTTCTAACAAAAAAACATGAGCAATGAGGAGGCACGATTAATAGAACCACCGACCAAACAAGAAATCACAGAATACTGGAAAAGCATTTAGTCAGAACCGAAACCACACAATAATAACGCTTCATGGATTAAAGTGGAAGAAGACAGACACAAGTGCTTGGAGGAACAAGAGAACTTTGCAATGACAACACAAGAAGTTGCAGAAACAATCAAATACAAGCATAACTGGAGATGTCCTGGAATATATAACATTCATAACTTTTGGTACAAACAGTTTACTTCCACACATGAAGCTCTCACTCGCCAAATTAAGGGAGAATTGCACGCAAAAAGGGAAAAACTAGCGACAAGGTCTAGTCAAGTTCAAAGTTAGATGAAAAGGTACCTACGAATTAGAAAAAACTTCCTGCACGTCCGACCTTAAAAAAATGTGTTATGTATAGGCAATTTAAATTACATTTCGTTTAAAAATGGGTTCAAAAGGGTTCACGCGCTGCAGTAATACAAAGACATGAGTACGATTTACCATTTCAAATTTTGCAGTTACGTAGACAAAGAATCGATGCAAGGCGGTAAAGAGCCATTGTGTGGAAAAAAAATTATATGCGGCGGTATTTGCGTCAAAAAGTGGTCGAAAAATGGTCGAAAATGGACAAATCTACTTCTATTTTATAATTCTAGATTAGTTTTTTCATAAAAAATCGCATTTAGCGCCTAACTATACATATTTCCCTATTGAAATCACATTGAAGCTAATACACATCTCCTATAGTTTTAACATAATATAATACTGCGTGCAGTTCGCCCTTAATGAAATTATTTTTAAACCTAGCACACTCCCCAGTTTTCTCACCCAAGGAATAACATACCTTAAACCCAAAAACTCAGACACTAAGAACCCGTCAAATTACCGACCTATTACGTGCCTTCCAACCCTATATAAGATCATCAAAGCCACAATTACCAGTAAAATGAGGATGCAAGGGGCAGCTAATTATAGACAGCGTCATCATGGAACAAACCAGGAAAAATCATAGAAACCTTCACACTGATTACATAGATTATAAAAAAGCCTTTGATTCGATATCCCACAGTTGGCTAACCAGGGTGCTAGAATTATACAAAGTCAATCAAAACCTCCGGCAATTTCTTACACAAATCATGAGTACGTGGAAAACTAAAATCAACCTGAGAACACAAAAAGAACACATCGAAACAGAAGAGATCTACATCAGACGAGGTATATTCCAGGGAGATTCACTCAGCGCTTTGTGGTTCTGCCTCTGTCTCAATCTACTCTCAAACACACTGAATAACACAAACTTCGGATTCCATATTAAAAACCAAAAAAATAACCTACACAAAATAAACCATCTCTTGTAGATGGATGATATAGAATTATAAGCAAACACAAAGGCACAGCTAAAGGACCTCCTTAAAACCACGGAAACGTTTACCCTGGACCTCAACATGGAATTTGGTATAAGTAAATGCAAGCTACTTTATATCAACAAGGGGCAGTGGAAAGACCACCCTACGACGGAAACCATCAACAATGAAACCATAGATAACATGCTCAAAGAAGAAACATACAGATAACTAGGCTTCCATCAAAGCACCAAACTTAACCACACTTATACCAAATCATCAAATTACTAAAAACAAAACTCTCATACGCTCTGAATTCACTAAACACAGGAAGTTACATCCCAACGCATGCAAGGAAAGACTCACCATGGAGAGAAAAGGAGGCAGGGGAATTATAGATATACAATCGCTAAATGAAAAACAAAATTGACGAACTAAGAAAATTCTTCCACAACAAACTAACCTCCACAAGGCAATAGTGAAGGCAGACAAGAAATATACACAGTCACATCCAATCACAACTAGAAAAGATGAACACCTGGTCTGAAAAAACACTTCACGGAAGACACAGCTACCACATAAAGCAAGACTACATACATAAAAAGCTTTCGTATACGTGGTTACAAGAAGGGCAGCTGTTACCGAAACAGAAGGCTTCCTGCTTGCCATCCAGGACAAAGTCATAGCAACCAGAAACATTGAAGACGACATGTGCAGGAGATGTCACCAGCAGAGAGAAACGATCGATCACATAACGAGTGGATGTAGAATAATGGCCGGAACTGAATACACCGCGAGACACAACCCAGCAGCGAAGGTCGTTCATCAAGCATTAGCCAAAACATACAAACTAACGGAGAACACAGACCCTTACTACCATTATACACCAACATTCATACCTGAAAACGAAGAGTACAAGCTCTACTGGGACATTGACATCCACACAGATAAAACAAACCCCGCAAACAGACCCGATATCACCTTTCAATCCAAAAAAGAGAAGATCACTTATTTAATTGACATGGCTGTCCCCAACGACGAAAACATACAAGCGAAATACAGTGAAAACAGGAAAGAGTCATCATTGTTCCTCTCGTCATATTAGTAAGGTCTCACCCCAACAACGTTTAAACCGCATTTGGCTCAATTAGGACTTAATACAGGCATTCACAGGAACATCCAGAAATCGGTCATTTTGAAAACATGTATCATCGTTAGATCATTAAATAAATTAAAATTAAATGTATCAAAAACCAAGTATATAATAATTGGAAATAATAATTTAAATATTAATAAAAATATTATAATGAAAATTTAGAAATGGTTACTTGTTTTAAAGATTTAGGAATTTTAATTGACTCAAATTTAAAATAAATTAGACATTTATTTTCAAATAGAAATTTCTAAACTTTCACAAAAAACAAACTATTTAAAAAGAATTAGTAAAGAATTGAAAAAGAAACTATTTTATAAAAAGATGATATATAATACAATAATTTTACCCCATTACCTATACTCTTCAACAATTTTATATAATGCCAATGAAGGTTTAAAAAATTACAAATATTAAAAAACAAAGCAATGCGTATAATTTTAGGCATGAATAAATATACAAAGATATCAATCATGTTAAAAAAAATTACAATGGTTAAATGTCAAAAATTTAATACTTTTTCTTGTTTGCATTTTTATTCATAAAATTCAAAATACCTTGCTTCCGGAACATTTATGTAATTTTGTTATACTAAATTGTCAAAATCACGCATATGACACTAGAAATTGTCAGTTTTTACCTAAATAGAATTTCGAAATAGTTAAGCTATAAGTCGGTGTTTTATAATGGTCTAATAAATTATAATAAATTAAAAAAATCATTTAGCTCACAAAGGTCTTTAAATAAATTTAAAAAAGTTTTAAAAGAATATTTGTTAAATAACCAAGATTGATATATTTATAAAATAATCTTATTGTAATATTAATTTAACAAAAAAAGCATTGAATAAATAAAAAAATAAACATTTTAAAACATTTAACATAAAAATACGCAATGTTAATTTTTACATATTTAAAATTTAAACAAACTTTTTTAAAACAAAATGCATTCTTCATTTGAAAACATTTTGTCCACTACAATTTTTTTGTTGCTATTGTGTTAGATATTCAATTTTGTTGTCTTTAAAATAAATCATACACATTTAGTCACTAATATCTACTCATATACGCGCAATCCCAATTCAACGGTTTACTGTAAATGACTACGTTGATATGTGGAATGTTTCGATTTTGGAAAAAAACGGTGCGCATCTTCTCTTTCACTCTTGAAAAAGACTTATAATAGAGTAGGACATTCAGGAAAGCGTTGTCGATAAATTCTTTTATTTTAATTCATAGTAGATTACCAATACATTAAAATTTAAAAAGGAAATAAAAGAACATTTTTATGGATATATGATGTAACAAAAAAATAATTTTGACTGTATTAACATTAGTTTTTTTTTTGGTCTTTAATAATTATAATTTATTATTTAATATCATTATTAAGTGTTATTTTGGTTTTTGATAGTTTTATCATATTGTTTTTTATTTGATCTACAATTGTTTTTTTCCTAAATCAGTAGAAATTCTACATAAAAAATTCGAGTTACATTTATATGTTTACAATTTTTCTCATAACGACGACGATATAACCTGATTGAGGTAATATAAAAATTTAAATATATATGTAACATATTACTTTGAAAGTTAACCGTTGAAAAGAGCAACAATCCAGATATTACCTTTACACATGCTTCCCTCACAAATTCATACAAATTTAAGGGTTTGGTGGTATGGAGGTTGGCGGGGTCCTTATCATAAGTTATATCTTGGGCCGCGGTGATTGTCTGCTTGAAACAGGCTGAGATCAGATATTTGTAATCTAAAAATGAGTAATTAATAAGATTCGTGTAATAAGTTATTTATTATAAAGAAAAATAACCTTTCAATTGCGGGTTGCCCAGCGTTCGTCGTATAAGTTCTTGATACTTCCTTTCTTCTAGAACAGGAGGTGGTAACTGTTCAGACTGTAACAGTTCCTGAGACGTTGGGCGTTTGGATATATCATGCTGCAATAGCCACCTGGTGCCAACAATTATTAGAATTTATTTATTTTTAATTTATCTCAATACAAAACAACTAACAACAATAATGTTATAACAAATGAACAACTAAGAATAGTATTAAGTAAAAAAAGAAGTAATAATTAAATGAAAAAAATAATCCAGTCAAAACTGAATTTTTATTGACTGATATATGCTCATATTTAGATACAGACAGTTTTTTAAATCTTTTTTAATTGTTATTAGATCTTTTATATTTCGTAAATGTAAAATCACTTTGAATATCGATTGTATTTGTTAAATTTGTTTGTCGTTTGTCATTATTGTGCTATATTTCGATGTATATTAGGTGTTTAATCTTTTGCAAGTACTAAAATGAATAAAAATGTTAACTTGTGAATATAGTCAGACCTAAGCAACCAAATGGTGTATATAAATGTATTGTTGTTTTCAGAAAATATCGTTTGCGTATATGTATACATTTAATGATTTTATTTTGTAAAGATCCTCAAACTGAAATCAAATATTGCAATTTTGAATAAATTAATGCCAAAATGAATATATTTCATAAATTTTAATAGTACATTACCAAGAATTTCGTATAGAATTCCTATCAAAGAAGGTGTACGTTTTCTAATATATTCTACGTGGTTCCTCAAACTACAATATTCAATAGGTGTCCCACGTATATCCCTCGTATGTCCGTTATTTTTTAAGATCTTAAATGGAGTAGTACTTTTTTATTTGACGTCAGTAATACTGGAATTTTTTTCTATCAGAATATCAAAAAGTTTTTACAAAAAAACAATTTTTATATCCGAGATAATTTACATTAAAAAATTTTAACATAGTTTAATGTAGTTTTTAGAAACTTTTTGAAAAAAAAATGTTTAATCAGTTTAGAATAAATGTGGCAACATCTCTTAGAAAGTATTTTTGTTAAGCTTTCAAACATAAACATAAAAGATTATTCAAAATTCAAAGTTAGTTTATTGGATTGTTGCCAAATGGATGTAACTTTTAAATTTACTGTAATGCGGTATTTAATTTCTGATAATTAATTTCCAAAATAAAAAATAGTTGTGTCATCTGCAAATAGTGTTATAGTTCCATTAAATTAAAAATCTTGATATGAGTCACTATTTATTAATTATCACAATACAAATATTTGAAAATTATAGTAAAAAATTCTCACTTAATTAAAAACTGCCCTCTCGTATTTTTTTCGGAAAAATCTTCTGGAAAAGTAATATCCTCCATTCTAAGCTTAGTAAGTATCTTTATCCTCTCCATACCGGTATCCATAGGTTTATAGCACATTTCAAACAATATAATGCCTAAAAAAAATATTATATCAACTGAAGAGGAGAACCAAAATGTTTCAAGAAACATTTATACACTTATACAAGTTTGAAGAATCTATGATATATTTTGTTGAATTGTCGGCTGTGGATATAATCAATACCTTCTTAGACAACTTGATTTAAAAAAGAGGTATTGGTATAATTCATGATGCATCGTATAAGTAATTCAATGGTTTTGCCATTTTGACGTTTATATGCAAAAATTTAAAATAAATTTGACGTGTTTTACTACTTCTGAAAATTTTAACTGCTTTTGAAACAAAAGCAATCGCTTATAAAAAGCTGTTTTACCCCCTAAGAACCTATCTAGTTGAAAAAAATTCTATATAAACTGCCCGCCCAGCTTCATTTTTTTAATCAACTTCTTCGGATGCGAATTCCTAAATTTAAAAGTCCGTCTTTTCTACACTAGGCGATAAATAAAACCATCCCGCACCCCAAAAAATTACTCTTCGTTTATTGGTTACGTAAACCAAGATCGGTTTGAAAAGATGATGAATATGACTTATGTCAGTCATATTGATCAAGTTTATCGATTCGCGTCTTTTACAAGTTTTTTTTGCGTCTTTTAATGTGTTTTTTAGATTTTAGAGGTACTGAAGGCAATTAAATACTTCTTACTGCTTAATAATGGCTAAACAGTATACTCTTTGTGGTCAGAGTTAAAAAACTGGAGTTTATTTATCTTTCCACGGGTAATTTTAAAGACCCTTCCATTGTCGGTACATAGTGGTTAAACTAGGTAACTTTTTAAATGCAAATATTTTATATTACATATGTATTATTATAACCACTAATGCCGCATCATCCATATGTGCAAGTAAAGATCTTTTTTTTTAGTCGTCGATTTACCCTTACCTAAAATTTTGCCCCCACCCCCTTGTAAAAAATCCTAGGAACGTCTATGAATTCAATTATTTTATCATTACATTACTGATTCGGCTGGTGAAACGTTAGATAAATATAATATTAGATATAACATTATTGTAAAAGTGGTGTAATCCGTTAATAAAAAAAATTTGGCTTGTTCATGCAATTAAACAGATTATTTCCTGTTCTACAATTTTTAGTTGTAGAACAGCATTGTTTTTAATACATATTGTTTTAATTGAAAACAACTTTAATTGAAAACAACTATCTTTCCAAAATATTTTTTTTTTAGTTTTATTTTATTACCTTTTCTCTTAGCCCATTTATAAATTAATTTGTAGTATATAAAAATACATTATCCCTTGCAACAATAAAAAGCACTTCAGCCAATAAATCTACTAATTTTCTCGTGCCTAATTTTAATAAAAATAATGTATAAATATAATAAAAATTATAATTTTATACATATTCGAAATTGTGTATCAAAAAAGTTTTCCAAAATTTGATATAGTTGTCAAAAAATATATATAATACGTTTGTTCATTTAGTAAATGAAAATTACTCGGTATTAGGTTCGGGTTTTAGGAATTTAAGAGAAAACCTTAAACCATTTGGAATGGTGTGGATCACGTGAACTAAAGAACTTTAGAATACGTGCAAGCACATATGTCTCTTACTTAATTTCCCTGTATTTAAATTGTAAATAAAAGAAAGGCGCCAACAGGGGCATCCTTAGACCCTTGTTGTTAGAAGGGGGGAGGGGCGAAGAAAAGGTCAACTGACTAAAAAAAGGTCCGCGGTTTTGTATTGGTGACAAGAAGCAACTATCATCAACAACCAATAAACAAAGGCCATCATTTTTTATTGCAATAATTTCATTATAAATGGCGGTTCTGCTTGTTTGTGTGTGTTACGTGTCTCGTAATTTACCAACTAACAACCAACTTAACCACAATTTAGCCAACTGCTCAAGATATTCGTAGAGGGGGGGGGTCGCCCCTGGGCGTCAAATTACGAGAAGTGTTTGGCGTCGCCCAAATAATTTAAACATAATTTTATTTAAGTCAGTCAAGTGTTTTAGTTGTAAAAGATAATAAAATGTAAGTAAAAAATGGTTTGAATTTAAAACGTTTTTTTTACTACAATATCCACGCCAAAATTATAAAACGGCAGACATGCTGAAATAAAAAAAACAGTAGGGTGTATTTTATCAAACGCCTTAGGTCATCTGTCGGCCCCAACAATTGAAAATGTCAACCTGGAAAGAGGTTCAAGTGACACCTGGTTTGAAAGGTTTTCGACAGTCCTACATTTTATCATCAAGTTATATAAAATCTAAAAACTATTCAAACGAGGTATAACTTGTCTCGTCTTCCCGTTTGATAATTTTAAGGGGTTTAAAGTGCCTCTCCCCCCTGCGGCCCCTAGATAACATTGCTGTAGCTATTTTGGCGTTTTTTAGAAGGCCTTGCATTCCAACAAATTGGTCGTTTGAAATAAACACTCCGTGTACTGTTATAATTATGCTGTTTATCTAATAATATATCGAAAAATCCAAAGAAAAAAATCTATCTTTCGAGGTCTGGATTTACATATAATAATAAATATAATTTTTATCCGTTCAGACTATTAGAAATTTAGACCGCCCATGTTCCATGTGTTGCAAACAGCATTATGTAAGCAACCTCGCTGAAGTTATGTTTGAGTCACAACAGTCAATGCATTTTCTATAGGCATTATGTATCTTCCTGTGTATTTAATCTGTAGACAAATGATTGTTGTGAACTTAAGTGTCTGTATTGCTCAGAAATTGAAAATTACCAGATCTCAATTGACAGAAAAATCCATACTCGGGACGCCTATTTTTAGAGGTTTGTTCACACTTACAAATCGACGCGATACGAGAAAACGCAGCTTTCATAAGTTTTCATTTGTGTCCACTATATCCAACTTGCAGGATAGAGAATTACATTTAAAACTGGTTATTGAAAGCTGTATTATTAAATATAAATGCTTCTTATAACTCAAACACAAAACGTTTAGGTTTAATTGATCAATAACAGGAATTAAATATATTTAACAGAAATAAATTTGGTTAAACTACAATGATACAAACAGAAAATATATAGCACTTTTTCGCGTATATGCTGTCTTGCGGTATTAATTTAATTTTCAAAAAGTTTTCTATGTAGCCGTAGATATTGTCTAGTGTGAAATACGTGCGAAAAGTACATTTGTAACCCAAATCAGCAGTGGATCTAGTATGAGTCGAGAGGGAGCGAAAAAAAGTACTATGCATAAAGTGAAGTGAGCACCTTTTTCTTTTTTTGTGGTATTAAACTTTTATTAAGGTGTTTAAACATGTAAAACAGATAAAGAGTGAACCTATAATCCCGCTCAGGGGACGAATTACTGTAACGACGTTACTGGCTATGCTTACGGGGGGCGATGCCTCTTTCGCCCTCCTCTAAATCCCCCACTGCCCCAAATATTCTCAATAAAGGATGAGACTTTTCAAATTGTAATCTCCCAAACACCTGAACCTTTGGCGTTAATACAAGCCCAGATATTAACCGAAAATAGATTACTTTGACAACTTTATAAGCATATTTTTTCTCATTCAAGGGGATATAAAGACTCATTCTAGCACTATGACTTTTCTCGCCCGAAAAAAAAACACATTTTCCCATATGTTATTCTGATTTACACGTTCTCTTCCAAATTCAAACCTTATTTGCTTATTTTTATTTTATTACTTCGGTGAGATGAATTTTGTTAATAGCACAATGGTTTTTAATGTACTAATCTTGCATTTTGAACCTGGATTTCCTATTTCCATGGTCATGGAATTTCTGATCAGCTAATAGCACAGTAAATTGCACCTCACTAACAATAGTTCTTATAGCGATTCCCTCTTTGTCGTGTGTGTACAGGGTTTTCGGTTATATTTTGAACTGAGTCTACATTCTTAGAGGTAGAAAAAAATGTTAAATTCAAAAGTTGTTGGGGTCTGTCTGAACCGCCAGAATTAGATTAACAAATGACAATTGCAAATTAAAAAATTGAGCATCGACTTTGTTATTTTCAATGAGACACCCTGTATATTTTTAATTCGTTGGAAAGAATATTTTTTTCTGATTTCAAAAATATATCTTTGTCTATGTTCAGACCAACGGTTATCGCATAAATTTGATCTAAAACCTGGAAAAATCAAGTGCTCTGGCTCATAGTAAATTTAACATAGGCGGCTTTGATTTCAATTGTTTTTATTTTAACATGGACATTTTGTCACTGCATTTGGGCACCTGATTTACTTAGTTTCTTAATTATGGGTTATTTCTAAATTTTTATTCCCCTAACCTATATCCTAGATCTACGCCCATGACACTCAAGATCTAATCCCCGCGACACTACCTACCTACACTATTTTTGATTCAAATAATTTAAAAAAGAATTGCTTCGATTTTAAAAAAAAAATCCAACTTGTGTTTTTCTATTATTTTAGTAATTACAGTACTCACCCTACATATCTCATAGAGAATATTAATAATAGAAAATAATACGAACGGATGTAAAGGAAAGTAAAAATGAAATGGATATGGTTATAACTTGACATAATTACTTACCCAAACTATAAATATCAACTTTCTGATTATATATCGATTTAGTGGCAAAATTTATTTCAGGGGCCACATAGAGAGCCGTACCAATTTGTCCAGTCCTACTTTCGTCTGTTACATCTTCCCTCAAGCTCTCTGCTTGACTTTTAGAAATGCCTTGAATTGGAAAATTTAAGAATTACTGTCTTATTTCATTCATTTGTATATATATTTGGGCCAAGCGCAATTTTCAACACGAAAGTCTGTCTTAATTGGGATTGTATTATTGTAACCATTTATTACTATTGGCAGACAAAGAGGCAGAAGAACTAAAATGGCGACTTTGAATGAAAATTTTCATTTACACTCAAAAATACTGTATTCCGTACCAGAACTCAGAAAATTAAGATGGGACGAACATTATATTTAAGTAAAGTTTTTTAAAATTCTACTATATTTTGTAAAAGTACATACTATAAAATTCGCCCTGTTTCGACCTTATAGCGATAGTAGTCGCCAGACCAAAATCTCCTATTTTTACATGGTCAGATGAGTCCAAGAAAATATTGACTGGTTTTAAATCCCTGTGGATCATCCCTTGTTGGTGTATATGAGCCAAACCTACAAGAAAAAAACACGACTCTTATAAACTTATATCCCATTTTGTTGGATAGTTTCAGCAAGTCAGATGGGAAGTACTTAAGGGTCAATTATGTTTTTGGTGAATGACTAAACGTACACCAAATTAAACAATTAAAGCTTTTCAAAGTTTAGCGAATATTCTTTCATGATTTTTTTTATTTCAAAATGGAGCAAATCCACAATCCTGTATTTCTTACTTACTGGACTTGCTAACAAATAAAAGATTAATTTCTGAAAAAAATTATTGAAACCGCTCAAGTCATACCGCAGTTGCGAATGTAGATGTAAAACATAATTTTTTTATTTACATTATTTGAGGTGACATAGGGGATATGTAACTGGCAGCTTTTTTTTTAGTTTTAAACATATCAATTTGCAATTTGGCACACCTATATACCTCGATATGAGGCAAATTTTTGATAAAAGATAAAAGGTTAGATCCTACTTAAATAGGACCATGTACATTTTTATCGAGTATCGTATTCAGCCTAAAAACTTTTGTTATCAAAATGGCGACTTGATAGCCATTTCTTGGGAATTCAGCATTGCCGCTTTTAGAAAAAAAATACAGACACTTTATAAAATAGTTGTTTTAAACAGTCCAAAACAAACTTGATTTTTCATTTTCTAGAACAGTTCGTTTTAGGTAATAATAGAGTTTTTAATTATTTTCACTCGTTGTTTCATCGAAACAGCGAGTTCTTCAATTATTTTAATGACACCTTACATATTTTTTTCATAGTTATTTTGGCAGTAAAAAGATGTTTTTAAAGATATGTCACATGTTAAGTCGACTATCCTATCTGTCAAAAAATCGGTGGCAAATAGTCATCTTGAAAACAAAGATTAACATGCGATACATCTCTAAAAAGTTAATTTTACGGCGAAAGTGATAACAAAATAACTATGTATAAAAGGTGCCATTATAAAAATGAAGCTAAAGCAGGAGATGAAAAAATTTTTTAAAATCGATTATTATCCGAAAAGATTTTTAAATCAGTGTTTCAGAATAATTATACAACCATTACAATCCTAGGACTATAATGTATTGAGTATTCAATCCGAAAAAATGTGTCTGTTTGACCTAAAAATAGAGATCAAAATGATGTCATTATAATAAACATATTTATAACAAACATATAACAAGGATGTAAAGTATTTAATTTTCTGATTCTAATAAAAATTCTAAATATTTGCGTATAACCTACAACATTCATTTAAGAAATCATGGTTCTTGGGATTAGTCCGTGTCAAATTGAAATTACTATCCGACGTTTCGCCTTCGACTGCACGAGGCATCTTCAGGGATCTTTATTCCACGAGATCTGAACACTGAATGAGCTCGAAGAGATTCAGGCGGGCTTTTATACCCGACTTGTGCTCGCCGAACCGTGAACCTGTGTAAAGATCCCTGAAGATGTCTCGTGCAATCGAAGGCGAAACGTCGGATAGTAATTCCAACTTGACACGGTCTAATCCCAAGAACCATGATTTCTTAATTGACCAAAGCCGTGAAAGCTTCCGTTCTATGTTAACATTCACTTGTTTTCGAGTTATCGAGGTTTAAAAAATGTCAGTTTGGCAACTTTATTACCCTGTGGGACCCAAACGGTTTTTCTTAGAGCAAAACCGTTTGCGCTTTCCTACCTTTGACACCAAGTTCCGGTTTAATCGGAAGTCATAATTTTTCACAAACGGAGCTTAAAACTTAATTTGTAAATCAATACCAATATATATATATATATATATATATATATATATATATATATATATATATATATATATATATACATATAGTGTGGGCTATTTTGGTGATTCATGTATTGGGATCAAGGAAACTATAAGAGATACAAAAATGATTAAATGGGCAAAGTTTTACAGGTTTTTATTGGTAATTTAAAAACGTCAACGTGGTGATTTTAACTCTTTTGTAAGTATGAAAACTTTTTTATGGCAATTTTTTGTGTAGAAACCGGTTATTGCGTTAGATTTCAATTACGACGTTTTGGTTATCCTTCACCATCACCAACTTTATTTTTTCTTATAGACGCCATATTGGATTTTTGTCTATTTAAAATAAGCAAGAAAAATTCTATTCATTGATGTATAAAAAGTTTACATTTCCTAAAGAAAAACCAACAAAATATTCAAAAATCGATTTTATTCTAGCAGGCTTTGGATCGCCACATTAACAATATTTTTTTGTAATGTTTAATAAATATTTAATGTAGTAATCACAAGAAATACGAAAAATTAATAATAAGCTTTAACTAGAAACATACACATGTATACAAAAGAATACAATATTTGATATATTAAACAAAATGTACATTTTTTTAAAACACTATTTGTCGCTCGTCTAAGTGTGTTTCTGTTAATATTAGCAAACACTTCCTGAGCTCTCTCTCCGAGTACGGCCAATGTCTCGAGAAGTTCAAATTCAAAAACATCATTTTTAACGTGTCCCCACAAAAAGAAATCCAAGGGTGTAATATCGGGCGACCTTGCAGGCCATGATGTAGACCTTTTTATCTATTTCAAATAAGCAAGAAAAATCCTATTCATTGATGTATAAAAAGTTTACATTTCCTAAAGAAAAACCAACAAAATATTCAAAAATCAATTTTATTCTAGTAAGCTTTGGATCGCCACAGTAACAATATTTTTGTAATGTTTAAGAAATATTTAATGTATAAATATTATAATAAAATACGAAAAAATAATAATAAGCTTTAACTAGAAACATACACATGTACACAAAAGAATACAATATTTGATATATTAAACAAAATGCACATTTTTTTAAAACACTGTTTGTCGCTCGTCTAAGCGTGTTTCTGTTAATATTAGCAAACACTTCCTGAGCTCTCTCTTCGAGTACGTGTCCCCACAAAAAGAAATCCAAGGGTGTAATATCTGCCGACCTAGCAGGTCATGATGTAGGGCCACCCTTGGAAATTAATTTGTCCCCAAAACCTAATATGAAAAACTATTTTACCGTAAATGCCACACCAAACGTTCATGCCAAATCGAGTTTGCAACCTACGTTGTGCCAACAATCTAGGATTCTCTGTTGCCCAATGGTGACGATTGTGTTTGTTAAAGATTCCACAGTTACTAAAATATGTTTGGTCAGTCCATATAATGGCACTGCTAAAATTTACATTTTTGTTAATGTAACCGTTACAAAAGGTAAGTCTCCTTAGAAAATCTCCTTCAATGAGCTCTTGAACAATGGTCGGCTTGTATGGGTGGTACTTATTTTTCTTTAAAATCCCTCTAAGTTTTGTTCTAGGAATGTCTAGCTCTGTACTGCTTATTCTTGTCGATGAAGTTGGTTTTTCGGTAAAGTAATGTATAACTTGATTGTCACGATTGTTATTGTCTTTGTTATACTTTTTAGGTCTTCTTGGTCTAATCCAATATGGCGTCCATAAGAAAATATAAAGTTGGTGATGATGAAATATAACCGAAACGTCGTAATTAAAATCTAATGCAATAACCGTTTTTTTATACAAGAAAGGGCTATGAAAAAGTGTTCATAGATTTTGAAACAAAATACAAATAAAGAAGTTACAGGGCTTTACAGAAAATGCCACTTTTTAGTTTTTTCAAAATATTTTATTAGAACAATTTAGGTTACAACTAAATATCAGATTAAAAAATTATAAATATAACGGAATTTAATCACTCTAGCACCAAAATAAGGACGTATTTCTATAGATAATAAATTAAATATTTTTTTCAGAAATCTATTGTTTCATTGTAAACACAACATTAAATTCCAGACCACAAAAAATAAATCATTCATAAAAAAAGAATAAGAAAATCAAATGCAAGACTACATTCCAGGACAAAATATCAAATTGGCTAAAATGAAGAAATCACTTTGCAGAAATTCCTGGATTTGCAGGACTTATGGGCACCCTAATGGCTTACAAGTTCTGAGATATGATAATTGATCATCTTACACTTTGTTGAGATAAAAAAGAAAACCATTTGCCTATAGAAAATTTATAACTTTTATAACTGATAAATAATTAAAATATATTTAAAATAATACCTTCGACAATTTCCCTAAAAAGGCGCCAGACTCTATGTTCTTCTAAATACAGATTCCCATCTATGGCAGTGCGCAACGTGCTCTTCTCACAAAACTCCATCTGGATATATAGAAAATCTTCCTGCCTGACTATCTCCTGAGGAGTTTCTACGGTTGTGCTATTTTGCTTTAAAGAACCATTTCCTGATAGATCACTTGTTTCGGATGATGATGACTCTTCGCCTGATCCTTTGGCGAATTCTATGCTGTCTGAATCGGAATCTTGATCATATCTGTTAAAAATGACAATGATTAAATTTGTCATAGAAGATCTTTGTTTAGAAAGTTCTATACCGGGTATCCCAACTGTGTTAACTCTCGAAATATCTTCGATTCTGTAGATTATATAAAACAAGTTATAAGACAAAAAATTCTTGATTGCGAAAACTAATTTTATTAGCAGTAATTTATATGTACAAGCTGTCTCAAAAGTGAACCAATGTGTGAAAGTGAAAGAATTTTCTAAACATTATGTGGTGTCAATAGGAATATACTGCCTCTCATAACAGGATTTCTGTAAATTTTCTCGGTTGTCTTTGAAAATAAATATATGGAACTTGGTATATTTACAATCAGCAAGAAGAGACACATTTAATGACAAAATATTATACACTGTCTCATTATGCTCTACCCTCATACAGAATTTCACCACGTACATATAACATTTATATATACATATAATTATTCAGTAATAACTTTAAACAAATCCTACAAACTGTAATTGATTTGAATTTTGTTTAAGTTTTTAATTTATTTATTATTATTATTATTATTATTTATTTTTCATAATTTTATTTATATAGTCTGTACAAAAATAAATGTCCTGTAATATTTTTCTCTATAAATAGAAAGATTCAAGAAACGGAGTTTTACCGAATTTTTAAACATTTTATTAAACCGCTGTTTTGTTTAGCCATATAGGATTCTACCAGTCTATCCCTGGTTCATACTTCATTTTTTCTGCAAAATTTCAAGTCGACTTGATAGGTAGTTTTTTTGGTATTCAATTTTCAAATATTTCATTAGGCCGCCATTTTGTTCCACCATAATGGCTGTACACAAAAATTTTACCAATTTATCCCCATATTATACTTTATCTCTTTGCAGATTTCGAAGAAAATCCGATAAGTAGTTTCTTAATAAAAATTTTTTACATTTTATGAAGCTTCCATTTTGTTTCGACATAATGGATTTTTACCAAAATGTTATCATTCCATCCCCATATCCCATATGACCCTTGAGTTCAAGTCAATCGGATAAGTAGTTTTTGAACTAAACCGAGTAAAGAAAAAATGACAAATTGATAGACACAGTCCGACGAAAATGGGAGAACATGTTTTTCTGAATCCTTCTCGGAGGGTGATTTTTTTACGATTACATATACAATACTATAATAAATAAGATTTGCTATTTAAAAAGTACATATTTGTGACAACCTCTATATACAAAGATATGGCTCAGGAAAAATAGTTTTTGCAACGAGGAATTTTTTTCCTTAAAACTTTTTTATATCATTTACAGAGGCGAAGATATCTCGTGGTTACATAGGGCAGGGATAACCAGCATACAGGGTGTCCTGTAAGTATATAGCATTCTCTAGGAATCGTATATATAACTTCACGTCATTATACCATTCCGTTCTTTATATTTATACAACAACTTCATATAAAAAAAATTAATTTTTAAATTTTTTTTTATCCTGTACGTTCTCTTGTACAGTGGCCGCTCTTCCATAGGGTCATGTAGTCAATGACCCCCCAAAAATATTTCAGAAAATAAAGAATATTCGTTTGACCGTCCCTCCTAATAGTTGTAATAAAACGCGAACCTTGGGAAAAGTTAAATACGCTACACTATTAGCCGCGCGCGGCAGTTCGAATGGTCTCGTTGCGTTCCTTTGGCATAATAAAATACACTATACTAAGCTAGGCTGGACAGTCTGAATTGCCCTGATTACCTTAAAGCTTGACAAAAGTACCCGAAGCTTTCACAGCTACCAAGCGGCAGCCGAACGTGCTAGCAAATAGAATATGAATCGCGATTTGGGTTATCAGCCGGTCTCTTCTCATAATTCGATCGATCGGTCGCGGCATAACGTCGGCATGCGGAAGTTCAATTGTTCTGAGGTCGCGCGGTCGATATTCTAACTCGATATTGTTTCGGACGTTTTTAATCGATGAAAATTGATTTATATACTGTTTTTTGTAATATATATTTTTTATTTTTATGATCCATGTGTGAGTTTGAAATATACAGGAAATAAAATGTTGGTAGTGACTAGTGCAAAAAACTAAAAAGTGCTTACGAACTTAATTTTGCAAAAGTAAGCAATTTCAAGGTGGTCTATGTTTGAGTTGTGAATGTAGATTAAATAAAATGTCGGTAGTGCAAAAAATTAAACAACTAAAGAGTGCTAACGAACTTAATGTTGAGAAAAGAACCGAATTCAAGGTAAGTGGTCACAATTTGCCAGAACTTAGTATACGACAAACTAGTAAAGACACAAATAAAGAGGTTCATCGAAACTTTTGCAAAAGTATGTACGATTTAGCTAACTGGATATGTGGTTGTGAAGTCTCTAACTCATTTTACTGTTATGTTCGTTTGTTTTTTTTCTAAGGACTCGTCGGACTCATTATGGTGTAAAACCGGTGTTAAAGACTTAAAACACTTAAAAGAACGGCAAATCACATGAAATGTTCGGTGAACTATGCTACGGTCGGAAGTGTTGATATTCGCACTCAGACACAGCTTATAGAAAATCCCTTAAGAGATTTTAATGAAAATGTATCCAAAAATCGTTATATTTTAAACAAAATGATAGATTATGTAAAATTTTGTGGGGCATTCGAGCTGGCACTACGTGGCCATGATGAAACGGCTTTGTCTGAAAATCCAGGGGTTTTTTGAGGGCTTATACATTTTGTTGAGGAGTTGGGCCAAGATAGACTATCCGCTTTAGCAATGTTAAGTATCGAGAAATCGTTTATAAAAGGAATGTGGTGCGTGCAATTTTAACGAACGTGTCATTCAGCATTTTTCCAATTCTAAAGAAGGAAGAGTAGACCTGAACTTCAAGAGAATTTAAAACTCAATTTTAAGATGAAATATTTATTTTTATTTTAAGTATGCCTATTTTTAAATTTGTTGTTGACCTCCCAATATAATTCACCATGAGCTGCCACTGCTCTTGTATGGACTTTGCCCTGAAGATGACAAATCGTCGAAGCCTCTAGGCAGATAATAAAAAATTTTACGCTAAATACTTCAAACATTGTTTCTTATTTCTTCCAGTTAACATGTGGGCGGAAATTATTGGGAATCCCATAGGACCGTTCTTTTTGGAAGACTGATTAAATGGTACCTAGTATCTGCAACTCTTGCAAAAAAAACTTAAACGGTTTATTAAAAAATGTGCCCTTGGAAATTAGAACTCATATGTGGTTTATGCACGACCAAGCATCGCCCCATTTTAGCAATTTAGTTAATCAACACTTATCAAATACTTCGAGATGGGCCTATTTTAAGGCTACCGAGGTCGCCCGACATGCTTCCATTGTATTTCTTTTTATGGGGAAATTTGGAGAGCCTGTATATCCCGGAATATAGTTTCAAGTACAACGAGAAAAAATCCACAGGATCAAGAAACGTATAGAGGTACAGGGAGCCCATTTCCAAAATCTACTCAAGTAAAGAAGAAGCAACGCTTTCACATTTTTTATTGTTAAAAACTGCGTTTAAGTGATTTCCGAAGTGTCAAGACGATTCAGTTTTAAATACTTTATACAATTTAATTTAACTTTTACCTGTATTTCTTAAGGTACGACTAACCCTTCGAAAGTTCTTGTGTGGGGTACACTTGGATTTTTATCAAAATAAATTCTTTATACAATTTAATTAGATGCAACTTTATGTAGACAAATTGTATTATTTTAGTGCAAAAAATTTTACAAACATTTAATAAATATCATTAAATAAATTTTGAAACCTTTTCATAAGTAATGAAACCATTTTCTTTTTCTAACAAACTTGTGTTATAAAAAGTTACAATTTTTTTATCATTTGAATAAATTGATTATATTTAGAAAATGAAAAAAAATATTCTCTAAAATATACAACTTGGAAACATCACATTTATATTAATCAATTTTTTTTGCATCTAATGAATATTGCTTCTTAAATACAATTTTAATTTGGCTTCAGTCATACAAATTACCTTTAAAATTTTAAAATTCTTCATACATGTAGATTAGCAAAAAACAAACATTTTAAATACTGACACCTTTTCATAAGTAATGAAACCATAACATATAAAAAGTTACAATTTTTTTAAGGATTATATTTAGATGAAAATATTAATTGGAAACATCACATTCAACATCTAATGAATATTGCTTCTCCATGGATCATTATTTCGTATAAAGTAAGGTACTCAGTGGCGGCTCGTGGATTTAAGAACGGGTGAAGCGCAGCGTAGCTAGGTGCACAGCCCGGTAGGTATAAATAGCGCTGCAAACGAAAAATGTTCAGGGTGCCACGCCCAAAAAGGCAATATTTTTACCTCTTTATGACGTTAATTATCCATAGCTTTGGAGCGTTTTTTAATACTTAGGGGAAATAAGATAAATTTATAAGATTTTAAATATATTTAAAAATTTAAACAGTTATATTCCACGATACACGACACAACGCAAAACTGCTTCCGCCTCCGATGATCCGAACGCACTAATTTACATTAATTCTATAACAAGTGAACAAGGGCTTGCAGCCTGCCGTAGCAGTTTTATGCCGCTCCCATCTCTATTTGGCTTACGGATATTCACCATTGCGTTGCCATAACAACTGCCGTAACCAAATCTATGCGCGAAAGACGACGTGCGGGTAGAGTCTGAGGGGGAGTTTGTTAACTGCTGATTGTATTGTCAAATAATGGTATAATTAAGTAAATAATGTGAATTTACATAAAACATACTACATTTTTATAATAGAAATGTAGATTATAAAATACTTAATATTTGAAAAATATTTTTATTTTTAAGTAAATTAATTAGAAAATGTAGGTGAAGCGGCGTCCCCTAACGAGCCGCCACTGAAGGAACTAGGTTAATCTGAAACATAAAAATTCATTATTTTAAAGTGATGGCAAAAATTAGTAAATAAAACAATAAAATGCACTACATATTTCTTGAACCAACAATAAACTTGTATAAAACCAATGTTTAAATATATATATATATATATATATATATATATATATATATATATATATATATATATATATATATATGTATGTATATTAGTTTCTCTGAAATTTCTCGGGTACCTTTAGAGACAAAGGAATCAAATCTAGTATATTTATAATCAGCAAGAAGAGACCTATTTGAAAGAAATACATTATACAGGGTGTTCCATTTAAAATAACAAAGTTGATACTCATTTCTTTAAAATCCAATGTCCATTTGTTTTTTTCTGGTAACGAATCCTGGCGATTCAGACAGAGTCCTAAAACTTTTGTATTTAACATTTTTTGATATCTTGAAAAATAAAGTGTGTAGACCCCGTTCAAAATATAAGCGAATAACCTGTATATACATAGGGAATTGATTCCTCCTTTTTTGAAGTCGGTTAGAAATTAAAAGTATATATGGGTTTTTAAAATTGAAATGAAATATCTTTTGGAAAAATAATTGTATTAGAAATTAAAAGTATGTGTGGGTTTTTAAAATTGAAATGAAATATCTTTTGGAAAAATAATGTATTTATGTAATACGTTTCCTAGACTTAATTAAATTATAGGTTTTATATATTTGTTTAACTATTTTAAACTATATTTTGCATTTAAACTATTTTCAAAATTGTAATTTTATTTGTTCATTAACGTGTTTTTTTATATTATATTTTCTGTTATGAACTATTGTAGTTAGCTGGAAATAAGGTAATTTAACAATAATTAGTGTCCAATAGTAAAATATGTTTTTTGTTTTAGACTTTTTTGTGGTACTGGTCCCAGTCGATTACTATGGGAGTGTCTATACTTTCATACAGTCATGCTTGATGTGAAAGGTGGTGAGAAAGGGCAAAATAAGAATTATGTGGTAAATGTAACACCTTTAACAATTTTAAACGTAAAGAAACATTTAGAATCCAATAAATAAAAAGAAAAGTTGACTGCCGTTAAAAATCATATTTTTGATATTGAAATAATCCTTTATAAGTCAACTAAATTTGGGAAGTTTTGTTAAATTCTATATAAAAGTCGAAAAATCGCGACTTACTTGCCAACAGGTTCCATGAAAGGATCATCCTCGTCACTGGAATCGTCGCTAGAAGACTCATCATACGGGGCTTGCGATTTGCTGTCATATGTTACAGATATTTCGACATTTTTCATTACAGGGACTAATTTTTCGATGTCATCATCCAAGCTAAACTAAAAGCACATAACTAAGCTGTAAGTAAAGTTGAGTACCTACTGCAGATTTCACATAAAAAACTCCACCATCACGCGACAATGATACAGAAAAAATAATGTGTGAAAAAAGGTGGTGGTGTAAATATTTAATTCAAATGTACAGGGCATATATTCATTTATTTACTCACACTTACACATAGCTTTAACTATAAACACGAGAGTGACAGACAGGCCCAAGGAATCGACAAAAAATGTTTTTGGCATCTAGGGACCCTAAAACGTGAAGATCTGTAGAAGTTTGGGATAGTGATTTTCTCACGATTACAATACTCTCCTTTTACGGGAGAAATAAAAAAATATATTGTCAGATGAGGCTTGCTGCCATTTTAAACATAAAAAAGAGCAGATACTAGTCTAGGGAGAATCAACACATAATTTATCCTAAGGTGGTTAAGGCAGATTTGGATTCAGCGTGGCGTGTTTCATTCCAGGAACTAACATCAAATATCACATATATAAAGGAACTTTCACAGGACTTAAATACCTATACATACTAGAAAATACTTTACAATTATGCGATGTGCCTTTGGCCAATTGAATCAAATATATTTCCAACAAGATGGTCCCCGGCACATAATTCGCACATTGTAAAAACATATTTAGATCAAAATTTTCCAGGTCGCTAGATTGCCACCTTTAGCCCTATAGGGTGGGCTTTAATATCTCCAGATTTATCATTCCTCGATTTTTCTAATGGGGGTACTTAATACAATACAAAAATATATCGTATCCAACAGCGAACAATGTACGATCTGAGCAACTCAACACGGCTAGAAATTAGAAATTTTCCAGCCCGTCCAATTATATTAATAAATGCCTTTCGCAAGATCAGAAAAGTTTGTCAGACACATCGATTTGCAGTTTGAAACTGTTGTTATTTCTACTTGCAAAAGAACAGATCAAACAGGATGGTCGTTTTCGTTATTTAAAGTTGCTTGGTTTTATTTTAATTTTACTGTTATTATTAACAGAAATATCAATTAGTTAGATTCTTCTTTGATGAAAAGGTAGTTATTTTTACTTAATAGTTCGGATGATCCGCTGTAAACATTGCCTAATGGGAAAAATTAAAATGTTCACTTGAAGAACACAAAAAACCTAATAAATATTACATATGATTTAAAAGCTCATAATGAGTGGAATATAATAAGGAATAAATTAAATTAAAAAAAAGCACTAATTTGATTAAAATATTGATTTAAAAATTTCATCTGTGCACAATGTAACTACACCACTGTATTCTACGCAGGAAACTCTATAAATGTTTTTTACTTTTCCTTATAAATTACAACATAATTGAAATACGAGGGGTCTCAAAACAGGTATGAGTAGAAGTTCGGAAAACGAAGAGTGTTATTAAAAATCTACTTGTGTCACTTTTCGTTTCATCAAAAATCAGCAACACTTCTCGAAAACCGAGAGTTCCTGACTCTACTAACAAATAATATACAATGAAATCCGGACAACCTGTACATAAAAACATCTTAGTTTCCTATAATATTCTTCCAAAATGACAAAAAAATTAAAACTTTCTGGCAAAAAATCGGTATAAGTAAAACCAGAAAATAAACAACATAAGATCTTTGTTTTTATTATTTTTTTATATTCCAGCAAATAAGCCCTTTTCTGTAGTGTTTAAGGTGGTGTTGCATTATCATCCATTATCATTTTTATTAGAAATTGGAAAAAATACCAGACTTTAAAATAGACAGTCCTTCAGATACAAATAAATTAACCACATTCACTGCTCGTATCCCAGTTTAAAAAGTATGCTTATCTATAAACAAATTTAACCAGCACTATGTCGCGGATTGGCAACAGCATCGGCCCCGTGCGTTGTGCCACTCGGAAATCTCTCGATGGCTCCCAACTATACGAAATACAATACAAAGTTGGGATCCAGTTTAAGGTTAACTTATTTTACATTGAATGGATCATCTAATCAAAGTATTTATCTTTGCTAATACCTCGTCTTTTCGCATAACTTTCAAGATCTTCTTATTGGACTCGCCAGTGTGCGTTGTCGTGGTGGTAACACTCGAGTCTTCATCCAAATCTCCTTTGATGATGGTAGTTTCTATCCATGAATTGTAATAACGAACAACGTTTTCATGATTGAGCCTAGAGAGCAACATAACTTCTCTGACAATTTTTTTATTGAGAGCTTTGTTCTTCGGATTCAATTTTATTCGCTTGATTGCATAATAACCACCGTCTAATTTATTCTTGGCCTGTGGAGTCAGAAAATATTTTTTGTTATAGTGTATTTCTAATATAGTAACCCATTGTTTAATTTAGTTTTTAAATAGGGAATTTGCATATTTTTTTATTACATATTAATGTATTATCTTACATATAAAAAGTAAACTTTAAATTCATTAAAATAGGCGGGCCATATTCGTCATATTGAGCTTTGGGTATTACAGTGACTTTATCGTATAAATGCCTTGATTTTATTCTTCAATTCCCTTTTTATACTCTTTTTAGAAATAAAAGTATGGTTGGCCCGTACGGCACATTATGCTGTTTCTTTGTGTTTGGTTGCCTATCCAAAGTAATAAATACATAATTTTTAAACATATTATACTTTTAACTTAAAAGGCTTAGAAGTCTTGCTATTGTGGTTTTGAAGTTGAAGTTTTTTATGTTTCCATTTGTATTTATTTATTTATCTGCTAATTTATTTATTTCTCAGAAATCAATTTTACAGACATGAACTATGGTTTGACTTATTGTTAGATTTAGATTTTTAATGTTATTTATAATGCTTTTTATTAACTATCATCCTATTATCATCACTAATTATCAGTCCATCTGAACTTCAATATACACATCGCACTAAAAAAGTAGAGATTTAAAAATCTATTATCTAATCCATACAATATAAATATAAGTTTTAAAGCAGTGGTGTAATACCATGCTTTTACGATCATTTACGAAGTCAACAAGCCAACCAACCCCAAATTAAATTTTTACACGGGATTCTGGCTATACAGAAATTCATACTTCATGGCAATCAGCATTAAACAAGCTAATGATCGACCGACCCATCTACCCCATCATCCCGTTCTTCTTATCAATCAGACCGGTTCGAAAAACGCGCTATTTCGGTCGTCGGCTCCGCGGTTCAGTTTCCGACCCGAGACCTACAAACGATGATGATGGATTGAATGAACCGAAGAACTGACTGAATCATAGACAAACACAACTGAACGCTTCATTTTGCTTTGTCTCTATTTCAAAGAAGCGTGATCCGGTTCGCAATACTTCCAAGACCCGGCTCCCGTGGATCGGTATAAAGATCCAGAACTCAGATCCGGAGCAGTCGTGAACGATACATCTGTACAAAAATGCAATATCAGCTGGCTGTCAGCTGTCATGGTTGATGGCAGTATTGGAAGATTGTTTGTTTTACTTTAGTGATTTTGTGGTTTAATTTGTATGTTTATTTAAAAGAAAAGGGTGTATTACTGGTAAATTAATATAATTTACGTAAACAACAAACTAAACAAAATAAACTCGAGACTAATAAAACTGAAATCACAAAACGTGGTCACGCCTGTTGTTGTTGAACGTTGCACAGTTGTCAGATTTCGCGTATACGTAATGACGTCAGGTCCCGTTTTTGGTCGGGTGACGAAATTTGAATTTTGGGGCTTTTTTAATTGCTTTTTGTCGGCCGGAGAGGCAATAAAATTGATTTTTTTTTAGATATGTTTCAATACCACGTGGCCTTATAATCTTTAGTATTTTTTCGTATTTAAATATGTATGCAAGTTCCCTATTGTCATAAGTCAGCTTTAAGTTTAATTTACGCCCAATGTACAGTTGCGTAAGAGAAATCCGTATAACATAAATGATTTGTTGTAAATTGTACTTCACCTACCTAATGTCAAATGCAAAATAATAGCATAGTGTAAGCTAAATTTCTTTGAAAAGTTGCTAATCATTTTGATATTGCCAGAAGCACTGTCCAGAAAATCAAAGCAATGGCAAGAAGATAATATACTTAGTTTAACTAACAAAATTGCAACTTATGAAAATGATGCTAGCATTATATTGCTAATAATGCAAAATTCCTTAAAAAATAAAAAAAAATCAGGTATAATCCAAATCATACACAAAACAAGCAAACACGTGGTCGTTTTTCAGTAAGCTAAATAAATGTTCATGGATGATCTGCCGTAGTCCGGATGTATTCTAGAATAAGAATATAAGAAAAACATTTTAAACAACCAGTTTTATTTAGAAATCTTGAAAAATTACCATAGTGAAGAAAATTATTTATTTCAAAGGAATATTTTTATATAAAATCACGGCAACTGCCTGGTTCATACAGGCCTATTTACCATTAGCTGGTTTGCTAAAAATAAAAATATGGCTCTTGTAAAGAATTTTACCAAATTTAACCCATTTAAAATATACATTTGAAACATTACTTTTTTTTAACAATTTCGATACACAAAAATTTATGGATGAACCATTTTTTCAAATTACATCCGCAAACACTAAGGTTTCGGAAGGTTGCACTAAAGTGACCATTGGTCCCAATTTAGGCGGGACAGTCCCAATTTTGAGATACGCGTCCCGAATTTAAAGACATGCCGATTTTGTCCCGCTTTTGAGATATTTACTTTCAATATTTTCCTATATATGAAAAAGCCGCACATAAATGTTAAAACAAATAAGTACATTGACATCGACATTTCTTAACCATCGATAAACATTGGACATTCCTACAGTACGCGGGACTTCCCCTATGTTTATTTCCCTTACCGCCAACTATATTCGTGTCGTAAATCGAAATTGTAATCACTAATCACCGTCCACGGCTGGAATCAATAATTGAATATAGTTAGTCTAATCTATTGTGTCTTAATTCGGGTTAAGGCAGAGTATTTTTTTAAACGTTGTTGAGTAATCAAGTGACAAATTAAACCATAAAACGGGTAAGTTCATTATTATTAAAGTCGATATAAAAATGTTAAAATGTTTACATTTCTTTGACCTTTTAAGAAATATATATCGGAATGGCGCCAAAACGAAAATGTTTCTCGGCAGAATTACAAACACAGTATCCATTCTTGAAGAAGGGAAAATTTGTTAGAAGTTCATTCTGTAAGACCTGTTTATCAAGTTTTTCAATCTCACATGGATGCAAAATGACATCGAAAAGCATTTAAAATCCGATAAACATAAATCATATTTAACTGCTAGTGCATCTTGATCAAAAATTGATGATTTTTTCGGTAATGTATCAAAGATCACTACCGAAAACCAACAATTAGCAGCCGAAGAAGGACTTTTCGCTTTTCATATGGTGTTTCGCAATATTAGGTTTCGTATAATGGACTGTACATCCAAACTAATTAAAATATGGCATAAAAATAAATTTTCTTGCGCGCGTACAAAGCCTGAGGCTATAGAAACAGCTAAAAAAAATTAACTACATTACAATTTTTCCTGGTGCCTCCAATCATAATGACGTAAAGCTTTTTCCCACTTTAATTCGACTCTTTCACAAAAACACAGGTGTAAATGTAAAAATTCATCTTTACCTGGGGAAAAAAGTAACCTAATTTGTAATAAGGTACTTGAGGTTTTAAAAACGAATAACTTAGAGCCAAAACTAGCTGCGTATTGTGCTAACAATACCAACACAAATTTTGGAGAGGTACGTAGACAAAGTACAAATAATATATTTTTTAAAATGGCTCAGAGTGTAAACCAATCTATATTGGGTGTAGGTTGTGCTGGTCGTATTATTCACAATGCTATACATACAGCATCAAATCTTTTGCCTATTGATATTGAAAGCATAATTGTAAAAGTATATTCGTATTTTTACATCTATACTGTTAGAGTAAAAGAAATCAAGGAATTCTGAGAAAGCGTTGAAGTAGAGTAACAAAAAATTTTAGGGTACAGTAAAACTTGGTGGCTGGCCTCACTTCCAGCTGTAGAGAGAATTTTAAAAATGTATTTGCCCTTAAAATCCTAGTTTCTTCCAACTGATAAATGTCCACAAATAAATAGTAACTCTTTTCAAACGAATGTTCTGAGGTTTGGTTAAAATTTATTCATAATGTTGCTTCTATGTTTCAAGATGCTATTAAAAAAATGAAGGTGATAAAAAAAATTTGTAGAGGTAAAGGAAATTCTGGAAATGCTCAAAAGTAAATTAAAATCGAAGCTAGAAAATGAGTTTGTTCCGATAGTAATTCGAGATGATTTAATCCTATATGAGAATGAAGAACACGTAGAACATGGTTTTTGAGGCATGTTAAAAACTTTTATGCCAATAGCTTTGAGTGTCTACAGCAATATATTGCTCAATATGACTCTGTTTCGGATTTTTCATGGGTATTTTTGCGTAAAGAATTTACTTTTAATGAAGTACAGACAAGTCTAGAATTTCTTTTAAGCAAATTTCCTAAATGCGATGTAAATGATCTATTCGATGTAATACATTATGTCAACCAGTTTATTTCTAAAAACAAACTAAACCACTGGAGAGAAAATAAAATTGAGACTGATATGAAGTGGGTCGAAATTTTTAAACATTTTGATAAAACCAATATAAATTTTGAAAATATTCTAAAATTAGTAGAATATACATTGTGTTTACCTGGTACTAACGGATCTACTGAACGTGTGATTTCTATAATTAATAAAATTTGGACAACAGAAAAAACTCAATTAAAAGTGGAAACACTTAAAGCACTTATTATGGTAAAATGTAATTTTGAGGTTAAATCTATTGATTTTTATAACGAGATTTCAAAAATCTAACCATTTTTAAAGAAATATATAAAAGCGAAAAATATTTCTAATTAATTATTATTATTAATATTATTAGCTGATTGATTTTTTGTTATGTTTTGTTTTTAGTTGTGTTAGATGTAAACTTAATATCTATATGCTCAGGGTTTATTGAGTATTAAACGTTTCAAAAGACAAAAAAAATTTTTATTTTTCGAAATGATGCGACCGAACGAAAAATTATAATATATGAGAGCTATTAGGAACTGATCGCAAAATGTAATCCAAATAAATTTTTAAAAATTCATTTTTAGAAAATAGTAATGTGCTGTCCAGAATAATTATTTTTTTGTTATGGGTGTAGGCGTGCGAAATTCGTACCGACTGTCCGCAAATTAATTATGGACATTTTTATTACATACATAGGTGGATGGGTACCAGTAGGAGCGCGAGGACACTAGGTGGATTGGTAATGGGTTAGCACCAGGTTAGGCGCCGTAGGCATCATCGTTAAAACCGTAACATCAAAGGAGAACAACAGCGAAGTGCATCACTGGCGGAAGTCTAATATTCGGCATCGGCACAAGGAGGGGAGGGGGGGGCAGACGCGTTACGGTCGGGAGACAAACATGAAAAATATAAGCTCCATACAATCATGTAAGTTTGGCAATAAGGTAAGATTGTCACATAAGGAGTAATAGGAGTATGGGGCATTGAAATGCAGCGAAAATATGGAATTTCTTTTTGTTTTTTTTTTAATAGAAAAAGTGGTTCATCCATTTCTTTTATTTTCTTAAAACAGTTAAAATAAGGTATATTTTCTATTTTATATTCAAAACGTATAAAATTCTGGGGGTTTAATTGTTTACAAGACCCTAAAAATATATATCTACCTCGAAGTTTAAGAAGTTCGGCTTAAATACGATAAAAAAAAGGAGGGGATTTATGGTTAAAAACTTGTATGATTAAGTCAACGAAAAGAAACTTGTTTAAAATTTCTACTTAATTTATTTTACAAAAAATGAAACACGTGAAAATGTTTCGCCAACACTGTGACTTCATCAGATGTTAGATCTTAAATAAAAGTGTAACACAAATTATATCTCTATTAGAATCCGTTTTGCGGATATTATTCAGGTAAAATGTTCTGAATTTTCCGTTACAGTCTAATAAATATTTAAGAATGGAGAACTATTTAGGTCCAAGTGATCGTTTAATAGTGTTGTTATTTTTAAATTTGTTTATTTCCATACTTTTTTTTTACTTTTTCGTTCTACATGTGAAACTTCAAAGCTCTCATCGAAATTATCGTTTTCCTGAATTAAATGTTTAGAGTAACTGGAATTATCTTTATGCTTTCTGTAACTGGAATAACATAACATTTTGAATAGGCTTCACAATTTAACTGGTAAACACCTGATTTATTCTTGTTTTTTGGTTTTCGTCTCATTATTTTTGATATATCTACCAAGGCTGTTGTTAGTTCAAATTTGATATGTAGTTTTTTAATAATACTAATAATAACTCGGGTAAATAGTTTTTTAGTTACGCCGCGAATAAATAGACAGAAAGACATAAAACGTTTGAGTTTTAATGGATTTAATGTCTAAAAAAAAAAACCTTAACAAACCTTTTAAACCACTCATTTCACACGGCAGTAATCTAGGAAATAGGTAAAAATAACAGCCTGTATTATCAAAATATCATAAAATAGGGTTAGACTCAATTGACACTGTACGGATTTATTTGTCCCCAACTGTACCATGACAATATACAGGGTGAAATGACAAATATTTTAACAGTAAAAGTACCAATAATTTAGAGCAAAAAAGTGTTGTAAAATTTAAACATTTGTAAGGATCGTTTTCGTCAACAATTCCAACACAGGAATATTCCTGTAGCAAAAAATATCCTTGACGGAAGTTTCACATGAATATAAATTATTCAAGTCAAACGAGGAAATCCTTCGAATTAGGAAAACGATCTTTTTCACAAGAATAATGTCCGTTATTTTATTTGTTATTTACGTTTTAACACTAATGTTGAACTCTGAGTAATTGCTTTGAAAATAAATAAAATAAGTTAAAAGTAGGTTTTGCTTTTTCAACTTCCTTTTGACTCACCATCTTTCAAATATTGACGTGCTAGAAAAATTTATATTGAAAAAATTTGTTGTTGAAATTAAAATTGAAACACGACTGTCGAACATAGGTAAATTCCTTCTAGTCAAGTTAACAGCGCTTTTTTGCCAGTTTCATAAGTAATCCTAGTGAAATGTATTTACATTATCATAAGCAGACACAAATAAAATTATTTTTTCCTCAATAAGGGGCAGTTTTTATCTGTTAACAATAGCAGTTTAGAGAGAAACAAATGGGGCGGTAGGTGGGATTGTTCCATGTTGCCGGATTGTGTGTTCTGAAATAAGGGTCCTTTAATACCTATATATATTTTTGTAATTAACTTTTTTTAGCAAAAACCTGCATTACTTAATTAATGATGATGTAACTAATAATTACAACAAAATAGATTCAATATTTACAATTTTTTGAGAAGTTTTGACTCCCGGATGTTTAGGACATGTTTTGCCTACAGAGACCCGAACTTTCATGTGTTAAAAATATTTGTAGTAATTTTCTTTTCACCCTGTACATTAAGCTTTAGGTAAAATATATTTCGGTCTGGTATACAAGCATATCATTGTAATACAAATTAAAGGTCATATAAAACCTGAACGAAGTATGCATAAAATAATCAGGTACCTTTAACACATCTCCAAATGCCCCTTTTCCTAAATGTTCCAAAATTTCAAATTCGTTATTAATACGGGACTGGCCGCTAGCTGACGAGGCAGGTAAAGGTAATTGAGTGGTTTCTGGGGAATCGTTCCTCTCTATTGGTACGTCTTTTGGCACGTGATGGGGCGGGAAATGAACAACGGGTTTTTGGAAGAACCGATGGTTGAGAAGTTGGATGGCGGAGTATCGGTCTTTTTCGTCTTTAGTTAAACACCTAAACATTGTTGCACTGTTATTATTTATCTAATGTAGGAATGTCGATCTTGAATTTTTTTAGATTAAAAAAAATCGGTAACTTCCTTCGTTATGAATATTTTCTTTTATTAGGAATTGTAAAATGTGACTCAATTTAATTCGCACGTAGTGATTTACTTCACTTACATACTGTCTTTTCAAACATTTATATTGGGCGACATTTTGTTCCACAATATTCAATTCATGGTAAAGAGTTTATACCAATGCCACACTTGATTTTTGGGCATATTTTAAAATAAATTGAATAATTAGTTTTTACACTGATTTTTTAAGTATGCCATTTTGTTCCGATGTGAAAAATCCAAAGTCAATTGAATAAGAAGATATTTTTTACGTTGATTTATTTGGCCGCCATTATGTTCCGCTATCTTGAATTCTTACCACAATTTTACCATGCAAAATATTCAGCAAATTCTCAACCGGGCATAAGGTTGCCCAGTTTAGCAAACGTCTCACTTAAATTTTCAACGAATTTGTGCAAGAATTTCGCAAAATTATGCAGATTTTGTATTTTGTGGTTAGCAAGAAGCGATTGATTCGAAGCAGAGAGCGAATTTGCTCAAAACATTCTCGAAACCAAAGGCTGTGCCAGGTTGAGAATTTGCTGAATCTTTTGCATATCAATGGAATATACACTCACCAGAATTTGGACTTGAGCTTTGTATGCTTCTCCAACTTTGTTTACTTGTTTTTTGAATTATAAGTATACCTTGCTATGTAAAATATGGAAAAATCTTACAAGTATTATATCTAAAGCTATTTAGAGGTAATTTTTTATGTCTCTTACAATTAATGCTCTAAGAAGTGTCAAAATATAAATGAAAACTTTGTAGAACCATTAAAAAATATGTTACACAAAAAGCAAACTTTATGTTTATTTGGAATCAGTTTAAAGTCTATTATATTTTTTACTACTTTAAATATTTTTACTTCTTATAGAGGTTGAAACATGTTTTGATTCTTAATAAAATTAATGTTCTTTTATTTTATTATCATGTTATTTTGTTTTTATAAAGTAGATAGGCTGTATTCAACTTGGGACGTAAAATTCAAGAACTATACAATATATATTACAGTTGGTTTAATTTGGAACTTTTATAACCAAAAATGTTAAAAGATCTCTTCAAATAAGAATAATAGAACATCGCAAAATGGAGAAATAGAAAAGTCGGGTGCAGGTTGGAAATATTGACTCCAAAAAAAACTGATTACATCAGTAAAATGTTTTCCTGCTAGTTTAATACCTGCTTTAATGTATCCTCAGCAAACTTAATAGACAGAGAGAAAAAGAAGAAGACAGTATCGTATAATAGCTTACATTCGATCTTTGGTCTCAAAAAAATGTATAGCCTAAATTATGAAACTTTTATTTTTTATAAATATCTTAAAAAAATCAATACGACAAAAAACTTACCTGAATAAGAAATTATATAAATCATTCGGCAGGTTCGTAGGTATTTCAATATTATCATCAGACAGAAATGTATATCCCAGCAAGTTCAGAACGAATCTACCAAAATCAAAAATATCAGTCTTTCTACTGTAGTTACCGTGCGTTGAATTTACTAAGTCTAATAATCTCCTTTGAATACTGTAGCATGATAATTTAATGGTACCTACAAAAAATAGAATATAACAAAATATAAATACGCAATTTTATTTCAGAACTTCATGTAGATCCATTTATTATACTGTGTCCAAAGAAGTACGTAACAAATAGAAAACCTTTTTATTATTAATTATAATTAAAATTATAAAATTTTATTCTTGACTATTAATTTCACTCTTATAATTTCAAGCCAATAAGAATAAAGCATTTTCGAGAATTTACCTGTTTTAAATCGAATAAATAGTTAACATCAAAATTTTATCAGTCTTTTGAACCAATCAGCAATCCTAAAGAGTCAACCCAACCCAGCTTTAAATTGATAAAATGTTGGTTCCATAGATACGCTCATTGTTAAAATTTATATTATTTGACCTGTCAAGTAGTTGTCAGTCAATTTTTATCAGAAAAATTATGCAAAGTACTTTTAATATGCGTTTTGGGCAAGCCCCACTAGAACAAATACAAACGTTTGTTAATAAATCTATTCCCATCAACACAGTGAAAACAAAATGATCCATTTGCCATCAGTTTATAGATTTTTGTAAAGAACGACAGCAGAATTGCTTTCCTCTACTTCTATAAGTAAAATTGCCGACATTCTAGAAAACTGGGGAATATGAAAAGGAAAAACGGGAAGACCACAAGGAGAAATGTGTAAAATCAATGTGGAATACCAGTGCGAAGATGATCCAAGAATAATATTTTAATGAATTCAAGGTTAATGCGAAGGCTTTAACTATCCAAGATAGATATGGCTTCTCTCTGGGATGAAAACTGTTCAGATGGTTTGCAGAAAAATTCTTCCGCGTTTTGAGCACAACAGGCCTGGAGGGGAAATGAAGCTGGTAATTGCAAAATATCTTTCTTTAAACATGATATGAATATCGAGGATAATTTTACTGGAAGAATCGAGCATAATGCCTTATTTTCTAAATCAAATCAGGGTGGATCGAAAAGCTTTGCTAGTAGTAAGTAGCTAATTCGAAATAAAAGGAAAGTTGATTTTTGTCCAGTAAGCGGAGTGATAATATAAAAACTGATAGATTTTTCATAACTGTAAATCCTAGTTGGAAATAGTCATGACCAATACCACCTGAAAGAAAATTTTGCAGGGGAAAATTTTCTCTTGTTTTATTCATAACAATCGAAAAATTTTCGTCAGAATTTTCTCTCTTGTGGTATTATATATGATAAAAGTTGGTGCTTCAAGAAAAAATAGTTTTGACAGTATTAAACTTGAGGTCAGATACCCAAGGTATTTAAAAAATACGAAACTGATTTAAAAAACTAAAATTTAAAGGCCACAAAAAATCATAAATAAAGTAAATGTATCCATATTAATTATAGTTAAGGAGACAGTTAAGGTCAAACACCGAAAAACAATCATTTTTTCGATTTTTGAATCGAAAAAACTTTACTTAACATTTATTTACGATTTTTCGTGGCCTTTAAAACTGCTGTCACAAAAAGTATATTTTTTTAAATTTTTAGTTTTTGAATTCCACTTTTTCGTATTTTTTGAACACCCTATATATATATATATATATGACTTAAAGTTTAACACTGTCAAAACTAATTTTTCTTCAAGAATAAAATTTTCTGAGGCATGAATAATAATGCATATAGAAGCATATTTAGAATTCAAACTAACGAATCATATTAACTGACATTGAGTTCAAACACATATTTTAGACCCGATATAGTTCTGAAGTTCATTGACATAAAGAGAAAGTAATAAGCATTTTGGGGAGTCTAAGTCTTCATACCATAATTTGTTAGCTTTAACCTAAAAAATTAACTCTATCAGGCGATGTGTTTTTGCTTTACATAACCAAGCCAGTAGCTCATTTTATGTCGAATGAAATGTTTAAAACCAAACCAAGTGACAAAAAGCACATATCTAAAGTAGGTTGCTAAATGTACTTATGTCTATTGATTAAATTAAATCCTTTTCCAAATTAAAAATCATCTTACCTTTTTCGTTAATAACAACACAGGTATCCCTGAGATCTTTATGTACAACATTATTCCGATGAATGTAGTCAAGAGCGGTCAAAACACCCTTAGCAAGATCCTTTAAAAAATCTATTTCTACTTTGCGATTCTGGCTAGTATACAATGAATAGCAACTTAACCCTAAAAAAAGACACTCAATTAATACTTATAGATAGGTCAATAACGAAAACCCTTTAGAAGATTTCCTAGGCACCTATTGTTATTTTATTTGCTTGTCTAATATACTCATAACACAATCTATCACTCTAGCAATATGTCAAACTGTATATAGAGAAAAAGTTAATCAATTCATCCCCACTCTTAATCCTATACCTCAATGTTCCCCTTGTGTCAGTCGCTAGCTACTCCAAGTATATAACGATTTCAAAACAATTGAAAAACATATACTACGTGACCGATACAAAAAGTGAGCAATAGTAGGATAAAACTTGTTTTTATCCGACTGTTCTCTGTCGATATAGGACGAGACCTAAATGATAGACAAAAAAAGACGAAGCCTGTGAAAGAAAAAGGTAAAAAAAAACTAAATAAATACATACAAACCACCGCAACGGCACCAAATAAATGGGAAATGTATTTTAAGAAACTATATACATATTGAAAACATAACAGGTCAGACTAGACATAGACAAGCTCTTAATAACTCAATAAAATAGATACTATCACTGGTTTAAAAAAGGAAATGTAGCGCAAACAGTCGCCAAATAAATATATAGGATTTACGAATCCAGTCTTGATGATCTTCGGGGACCTGATTCATGCTTTTGATAAAGTTTTACTGAAAGATGTAGCAGACATTATTAACAAACAAAGTATAGATTCAAACATCACAGCGCAGCGGTCACAAAACTAACTACATAAGACAGGGAGATCTCATTAGATCTAATAACTATAGACTAACCGCATTGGTACATTTTATCTATTTTTAATCCTTTAGTAAAACTCCTTGTTTTTTAGCATCCTTGCTCAAGCAGTACGCAGTTTGAGAAAAATTTAATGCAATTTTAATGAAAAAATAGAACAAGTTCTTTTTTGTCTCAAAATATATGAAATGTTCCTTAAATTTCCTAGAAATGTATAATGGTGGAACTGTGTTGTTTAATTTGACAGTTGATATTTCAAAATGACAAAATCAGCAGCTCCACAAATAATAAAATTTCTTTTAATATTTTTAAAAAATTTAAAAATGGAGTAAAATTGAATAGCCAAAAATTATTAAAAATAAATAAGAGGAATTAGAAATGTCTTTGGCAATGTCTCCTGCATAATATTTAGCAGTTTTCATGCACATGCACCAAAAATCTTAAAGTCAACCATTTACATGCATAATAAAATGCGGATCAGCCCTAATAAAACGATGTTGTCATCTGCCATCCAAAATGACGGGGAAACTTAAAAACATATTTAGAATAGAAATTAGTAAAAGTAGGGTTAGAGAAAGAGATATTGAAAACTTTTATAAGAAACAATTGTTTAGAATTATATTTTACATGTTTTTAAATAATTTCCACTCGATGATAAAAATTATCAATATCTTTCCAAAAACAAGTTTTTTTATGAGCGTACGGAAAGTGAGCACTAAAATATGTCAGCCTTTAAAAAAATATATCAAACAAACTAAAATCACAAATAGCCAAACGTTTCGGTCCTCGGGCTCCTTTAAGACTGCTTACATTTTACCAGAGTAAAATCTTATAAATATAACAATCTAAACGTTCGATCATTAAACTATATAGAATTAACAACAAACACGTTTGTGAAGAGGGTATGCACTTTCTGGGTTGCAACATTGTCGATAGAAAAAAAGTTTTCGTATCCCTTACATAATTAAACACATTTTAAAACATGATTATAAGTTAAAAGAAGCAAAGTCATAAATTTTATATACACTATATTTTCAATTTTATAGATTTTCATTTTAAATTGAAAAGGAACGTAAATATGAGTTTATCATTTTTCTCTTTGTTATTAAATTAGAAGGCCTTAAAGAACAGAACTGGGTATCAGCTATCAATTTCAACCGCGAAATCTTGAGCCTCAATTGAAAACAAAAAGAGTTCATATAGTCAATTTTTTTTTATGAGATGGCAGCTGATGATCAAATTGAAAATCATAAAAATCGTTTATAAGTACCAGTTTTTATGATTCTTTGGATATAATATTAACCCAGTTTAGAATCAGATATGACGAATCTAAAAATATTTATTCAAAATTTGAAATTTTTAACCCACAAACAATGTTAAGGGCACAAGAATCTGATATTTTATCTAATGTATAAAAATCTCTTTATGACAACACAAAATCTAGCATTGGAGCTAATACAAAAATTATTTTATGAAAAAATTAAAAATTTTCACAGTATCAGGGAGATTTCAGATTTTATTTTTGACAAATAAATAATAACTAGTAGAATATTTTATAAGTTTCTTAGAAATATTAAAAATCTTGTTCCCCATTTTTGTTTTAGAAGTTTTATGTTTGTTGTGTTGTTTATAATAAAATTTAAATTAAATCTGGCCTCTGTATATGTTTTTTGTTTTTTAGTATTTTAATCATTTACAATATTAAATTAAGTTGAAAAAATTGGTACTGTTTTTTTAACTATTCATATATTACCAAAATATAAGAAACTTATTACATTAAGTATGTTGTCAAAAAAATGTTTCAGGCAGATATCACAATAGCATAATTTAAGAGAGTTTTTTTGAGAATTACATGGGGCCCTCCCATGTCATTCTCAAAAACAAGTTCGCGGGAGGGCTCCAAAAAAATTTGACACTCTACTTAGCCTTCTTGTGCTTATAATCACCGGAACTAGACTGAAGAGATCCAATTTAACATATTTAATAAAACATTGATGAGAAATACCCAAGAAATCCAAAAATTATGAACCTACCAAATAATTATTACAAGGCCTTTCTACCTCTTGCATAATTCTGATATTAACAAATATTATAAAGTGATAGTCTTTATCAAGAAAAGGAAATCTAAACTTCTAACAAGAAAGATATAGAGCAGTATGCGAACGAGACTCCTGATGATATATACATTTGACAAAAGTTGTCTCAATAAATAAGGTGTTAGGCACCTACCGCCGCGAAGAATGAACTTATTAACGTTAAAGACAAGGAATCTCCGATGCATATTACAAATCCCGATAACAAATAAAACCCCGCAGACGGTTTGTAGAGAATGGAGAACGAAAATCGAAATTTAAACCTTATAAAAAGTACGTCCTATAGTTTTTTTTAAATTACAAGAACAAAAAGGTTCTGTCCAATTTGTTGGAATTAACAAAATCGGGAAGATGCCGACGGACGTGGCTGGATACTTGAAACTGCCAAATTCCAAACTCTGCACTGGGTTTCAGCCACTCTTCTTGTAGATTGTGCAGTAGGTATCACGAATCTTAAGCTCCATGGCGAAGGTTATGTTGACGAGTCTTTACAAAACAAAAAACAAAATGCTCATATGATCCTCCAAAACCAGGCTACCACTTCCAAATCGCATCAACCAGCCACAATTGATCTTCAATCAGGTCAAATTTAAGACATAAATAATTCTAAAACGGAAAGAAATCTTCTTTTCATACCAGTTAAAAACCAATTTTTTTTATAGCCATAAATTTAAGAATACAAATAACTGTTATTTTGCTATTACTATTGTTAATAACAAATAAAAATAATATGTTTGAACTTTGAATTTTATTTTCACTTTGAGGCATGTAGTGAAATAAATTATTTGAAATAACTGCCAAAACTAATTAGTTTTTCTCACGCTCCTGTAAAAACCTACTGCAGTCGCGTTCGGAAAAGTGTCACTTTCCGCACTAGTTAGGTAAATAATTATATCAAATTACAAATGACTTATTTTGCCTATTATTTAACAAACCTCTGTTTCCTATTACTATTAAAATATTGGTTTTACTCGTTTATTAGGGTGGAGTCAAAAATCTCCAGACTGAAGGGTGCATCTCAGCAGGTGTAACTTAAGAGTTCAGTTTTATTATGCTCTTAAATAAAATATTTTCGAAAAAAAAACATTTTTTGCGTCTCTTTAAGGGTGAATATTTTTCAAAAAAATCAATAAAAACTTATAATAATTATGGAATTTGTTATAATATATATTATTAATTATAATTATTTGGAAAATCAGTTTAGGGAAATATTGCACAGGGTGTCCCGTTTTCGTAGGTTTTAAGCCGGGGTTTCTCGCTTATGAATAGAGATAGAGAGATGCGGTTTTCGCGACACCATGCTACTTTTTCCTGAAACTAAAGATGCTACAAACAGATCTTAGCTAACCGTCATGATTACTGTGCTACAGGGTGATTTTAAAAATTTGTCGTTTTTAGGCACCCACCGTATCTTGGTTATCTTAAAAGTGATGAAAACGGGTCTTTATAAAACTTTTTCCAAAGAATTCAGTGGTGTACGTAGATTTAGGTAATACTTTTTAAGATATTGACTTAACTTGTCTTCTTTTAAATGGGACACCCTATATATTTTTATCTTATATCATGCTCACTGAACGCTTTAAAATATATATCATAGTCTATATTTATTTTCATAAACAACGCCGCAAAATGCGTTTTTCAATTTTTTTACGTAGACAGCCATGGATATTTAATCATTGTAACGCCGAGAACATCATCCTCGCGCTACTATGTCATTACAGTTGTTTTCTTCTAATAATTTACTGTTATCTATTATTGTTATTGTTTGTTGTTGTTTTTCCTTTTTTACTACTGTTCTTGTTATTACTGTTACATTGATTATTAATATGGCTCAGAACCAGACATTTGAATATTTTGAAAAATGTGATATGAATAATTGCTTCTATTGTCTAATGAAAACGCCGATCAGGCTGCAGAGCTTTATCATAACAGGTTAGTTATTTTTTATCATCGAAATATGTATTTTGGAATTTATTTTTGCGTTAATTTTGTTACAGATATCCCGCAAGAAGCCAACCCGATAAAAGAATATTAAAAAAAATTCAATCAAATCTATGACAAAATTCAATGCAAGCCCAGACCACAAGCCTATACCAATGAAAACGAGGAATATGAGGTCAATGTTTTAGCTCTCATTCAAGCAAATCCGGAAACATCAAGTAGAAAAATGGAAAAAGATATAGATATAACCAAAACCACACTGCAAAAAAACCTTAAAAAAACATAAATTCACACCGTACAAATTCAAACTAGTCCATCATTTGCAGTCTGGTAACGCTGAGCGTAAATTGGAGTTCTGCAGATGGTATCATTTTCACAACAAAATTATTTGGTCGGATGAGGCACATTTTTGAAGTTCGGGAATTTTGAACCGACACAATACGCGCTTCTGGAGCCAGTAAAACAAATGCTTTTCCTAGAGACATTTGGCATCAATGCTTCCTGCTTTATTTTTAAGAGAAAAATTATTTATACAATTTTTGTAGGAAATCTAAATTCAAATAGGTATTTACAAATCCTAGAAGAAAATTCTATGCAAATTCTGAAAGATATCCTCCTGGCCTGAATAATGTATTCTTCCAGCAAGACGGGGCTCCAGCCACAATGCAGGAATTATCCTAAACTGGCTCAACCAACATTTTCCAAGAACATGAATAGGAACAAATGGACCTGTTCGATGGCCACCACGGTCTCCCAACCTTTCGGTTCTAGATTTCTTCTTGTGGGACTATTTAGAAAATAAAATGTATGCAATATGACAACATAGAACAATTAAAAGTGGCCACTGAAAATGCATTTGAACAATTGCAGAGAAAATCTTTTATATTAGAAAACGCTTTAAAAAGAATACAAAACCTTTGCCAAATATATCGGTGATGGTGAGCAATTTGAACAATATTTGTAAATTATATTTTTTTAGCTTTTGTTAAAGTTTATCTGTTATGACTTTATTATTATACCATTAAATAAGTTTGTTACTCCCGTACTAGTAATTTTACTTTTTTGATGAAAAATGTTTCCTTCAATAAAAAAAAATATGATTTTGATTTTTGCGTTACGATTAATTATCCATAGCCGCCGCCTACGTAAAAAAATTGAAAAATGCATTTTGAGGCGTTAGACCTTAATATGTGTTTTTAAAGCGTTCAGTGAGCCTGGAGGAAGGCAAGTTATGTCAATATCTCAAAAAGTATGCCCTTTGGAAAAAAAATGAGTATGCCACTGGATTCTACGGAACAAGTTCTATAAAGACCAGTTTTCACATTTACAATAACTAACAAATTTTCAAAATCACCTTGTAGCACAGAAACTATGACGGTTAGCTAAGATCTGTTTATGGAATCTTTAGTTTCAGGGAAAAGTAGAACGTGTCGCGAAAAACTCATCTCTCTATCTCTAATAAATAAGTGAGAAACCCCGTACAACCTACGAAAATGGGACATCCTGTATATAACATTTACAGGGATCCTAAAAATACCAGCTCTTCCTTTTCTCTTAAAAGTTAAAAACTGTCTATTTCGAACACCCTGTAAAGCTGGCGCCATCCAATGCGCAATTCGATTATTTCCTGTATTATAAAACACAACCTTGACCTCCAATCAGTTTCCTTTAAGAAAACTTCCTACAAACCTATTGTGATGCGCAGTGTACACACCATAAAATAATAAAAAATAGTACAACGTAGTGTTAACGAGTGTACACAACACACAAGACAAACATAAACACAAACATGTAATGAAATCGGTGAGATGAAATAAAATGGGACAAGTAAATATTTGTGGAGCAAAGTTGTTACGGTATAAACTAACTAATAAAAATAATAATTATGGAAAAAGTATGTTCTTTATTTGCTTACGTCTGCAGGTGGATCAAATTGGTTTTTAGTTTACAGTAAAAACATTACAAACATGCTTGGAAATTTACCGTTATATTAAAACGAGGTTTGTGCTGATTTGATTAATTTGATTTGTTTTTTAGATTGAATTATCTTAATATTGTTAAACATTGTAATTCCCTTTAAATTATACAGGGTGCTTCATAACTGTATACTCATAACTCAGGATATCGTTATTTGGCTTAATCTAAAGTTCATACTACGTCCGAAAACGCATGCTTCTTAAGATACAGGCCGAAAAGTTTTATTTTGACTTTAGTTTTTAAAATTGAATGAAAATTAAAAAACCTTTTACATTTTGTAGTACTTATAAAACCGCATCAGTGACATTTAGAAGAATCCACAGGGTGGTAAATTTCTTGGGGTCACGACCCCTTAAAAATCAAATTTTTTTGTGTGACGACACTAACCTAGCACATTTCCCGCTTCATTTAGCAACATTTTTGTCTCTTGCACTTTTTCGACATTTGTCACCATTTGTGGCCTCCTAATGCAAAATATCAATTCGTCTATAGCAAATTAGAGCGAAAAAAGCGTAATATCAACCATTTTAGATTTTGTTCATATTTGAAAGCTTTTGTACTGAAATTTAATATGTACAGGGTTATTTTTTGTAATTTGCCACCCCTTGAGAGGCTTATTTCTACAAGATACAAAGAAATGGTTCCTACGAAAGCTGTAGAGAATATCCTAAAGATTTACATGGCGGCAATTTTAAAAACAAAAGACGATCGGAAAATCACTAAATCCATCTACATTGTTATTTTAAATGGGACACCCTGTATTTTTTGACATTTTTGGATTCTCCTCATTTTCCCCTTTCTAAAAATATATAATTTGTCTTTATTCGGAACAGTAGTTTTTGACTTATTCTACTTTAAATTTACCACATAAGACAATTTTACAGATATGCAACCATACTTAAATCGCGGTACCCACGAATTGATGAAATGTCAATTAAAAACAAAGGAGCCCTGTTGGACGTGACCGCAATCCACAGATACTTAAATCCTTGGAATGTCACCAAGAAAAACAAAACAGTAATTTGTAAAAAAAATATATTTAATGTGATTATATACACATATATATATCATATATATATATATATATATATATATATATATATATATATATATATATATATATATATATATATATATATATATATATATATATATATATATATATATATATATATATATATATATATATATATATATATATATATATATATATATATATATATATATATATATATATATATATATATATATATATATATATATATATATATATATATATATATATATATATATATATATATATATATATATATATATATATATATATATATATATATATATATATATATATATATATATATATACAACGATATCAAACAAACTATTTACGTGACCCCTCCATTATCCAAGCAATTTTGAAACACTCTTTCCAGTTTTCTAATTGCTTGGGTAATGAAGGTAGGACATTCTGTATTTAAAACCCTAATTTCCTATACTATTTTTTGTCACAACTCGTCAACACTGTCCGTTGTATTATGATACACTTTATCCTTTAGGTATCTCCATAAAAAATTGTCCAATGGTGTAAGTTATGGTGTAAGTTATGGTGTAACTTATGGTATTGTTCGCGGCCCAATGAATATGGCCATATTTGCCAATCCACAAATTATATCGAGCATTTAAAAAATCTGTGACCTCTCGAATGTTGTGTGGTGGTGCGCCATCTTGGTGCCAAATTATTTGGTTATAAGTGTTTAAAGGAAGCTGCTCCAAAAAATGCTCAATTTCGTTATTGAATGGATTTAAATATCGTTCTCCCGTTATTATACTCTCAATAAATATCAGACCAATAATTTGGTTTCTCAACATGCCGCACCACACATTTATTGACTTGTCTCTTTCGCTCTTCAATTATATGTAGATTTCTTGTTGCCCAATAGTGCTTGATTTTTATATTAAACATTCCGGTTGTGGTAAAATAAGCCTCATCAGACCAGAAAATCCTGAATAACAGCATATCTTGTCTCAGTCTGGTCAGCATATCCTCACAGAAGTGGAGGCGTTGGTTAATAGTTGCATAATATTTTATTTACGAATAAAAGTAAGTGTTTTGTTTTTGTTGGTAACATTCCATGGGTAAAGCGATTTCATCATTTCATGGGTACCGGGATTTAAGTATGGCTGCATATCTGTGAAATTGTCATAGTGGTATATATGTGGTAACTTTAAAGTGGAATAAGTCAAAAACTACTATTCCGAATATAGACAAATTATATATTTTTGGAAAGGGGAGAATAAGAAGAATCCAAAAATGTCAAAAAATACAGGGTGTTCTATTTAAAATAACAAAGTTGATGGTGATTTAGTGATTTTCCGATCGTCTTTAAAATTGTCGCCATATAAATCCTTAGGAAATTCCCTATAACTTTCGTAGGAACCATTTCTTTGTATCTTGAAAAAATAAGCCTCTCAGGGGGTGGCAAATTATAAAAAATAACCCTGTACGATAGAAAAAAAAATGCAAAAGGCAAAACCGTTTTTTCATTAGAGCAGAGAATATGACGAGGTAAGTTCAGTGTCGTCACATATTGGATATTTTTTAGTTTATAAAAAAACTTATTATACTTGAACTGTAGTATCCATTTTTTTATAAAAATTTTTTTTTTAAATAAAATTACCAAAAAAACGATTTTTTTATGCAGATAGTAACGTAAAAACATTTTTAAGTTTTTGCCACCTCTTAGAACATTCAAAAATACAAAATCAATCATAACACTTTACTATTTTTAAAAGTTAAAAAAATAAAACAGCAACAAAATCAAACAATCCATTTTCTAAATATAGACACGCACATACAAGATCTTTCTCGTATTTTGACTAAAACTATATTTTAAGGATCCATTATCAGAAGAAACAACTGAAGTTGAACAATAAAGCCTGGTACTCACTATTCGTCCATTGGTTCATTCGTCCGCATACCTACATTCGATTCGTCAGTTCATATAAATGAACGAACGGACGAATATTTCATCCATATCATCGCATATCTAAATGAAATATTTTAATTTAAAATGAATTTCACATAGATATTGTGAGGCCATAAAATTATAAATTATCTTTGATTAAAATTAAAAAAGGTAGCAGTTAAATTGTTTGCAAGCTGCACACATATCTACGTAAAATAAATTTTAAATTCAAATATTTAAAAAATTACTGTAAAAGCGCATATGGTATGTTAAACAAAATAAATATAGAACTTTTCGTTGAATATAAAAATGCGATAAAAACCGTAAAATCCGATTTAAAATAAGAGAGAAGATCGATCTTTTTTAATATAATTTATTATATTTTTATTCGATGGTCAGTTTTGCTTCGTCAGTAGCAGCGCAACCCGGTTTTCAGCTTGGGGGGAAGCTCATACTTTTTGATGATAAAAAAGGACTGTTCACTTTTATTTGGATATCCCTGTACATAAACTCGCTTATAATGGGAACTCGCATGTAATGAACGAATTTTCAAGTCCCCGATTAAACGCACGTAAAATCTTCGAAGATGTACTCGTTTATAATGGAATCTTGCTTGCAGTGGAATGAAATGTCTATCATAAGCGAATTTTCCCCGACACAATATTTTCTGATAGTAAAAGGGTGAAACGGGCTTTTACGCTACATGAAAAATAATAAGTGATATTGAAAAAGGATGGCCGAGCTGATAAGAATAAACATATTAATGGTTTTAAAGGATTTTGAGAATTTCGTGAATGTCGACAATAACGTTGCTCTAAGAGAAGAATTACCTGACACAGACTTGGTAAATCAAACACTTCAGGAAGAAGTTGAGGATACTAAATACCACAGAAGAGGCTCTTAGCTGTGTACAAACCTCACATCGTTATTTTCTACAGCAAGAGAACAACACTGAAGTGATTTCAAAAATGAATAAACTTAAACTTATTTTGCAGAACAATTATATTTAAAAAAATATAAACAAAGTAAAATAACCGACTTTTTTCAGAGATAATGTTTTTCATATGTACATATGTATGTGCTAAATGCCATGAAAATATTACATATACTAACAAACATATTTTTGTGCGATTTTATAAATACATGTATGTACATAAATATGTAAGCAATAAAATGCAATTTTTTAATTATGTATGTATGTATGTATGTATGTTTTTGTTTCATCTCATGAGATGGATACTCGGCTATAATGAACCATCGCGACCAACGATCGCGAGCTACGAGACATTTCTGTTAGCTCACAACATATCTTGCAAAAATCATAGAAGTGTCCATAAATTTTGAAAAAAAATCACAATATGAAAACAATCAGCGGCTAGAATTGACCAGAGCGCCAGCATCGCGTGAATGCTTGAGAACACGAGAACGATCTAGATTGCTTTGAACGCCATAAATGCACATGTCGGGGATACAACGCATTCAGTTTAAACCTGAAAGGCATTAGACGTGTTAGTACACAGAGTGAGCAATAAAAAAGATTATGGCAAGCAGTAATAAGAAAGTAGAGTTAAAGGTAAAAATGAATATTTGTTATGTAATGCATCTGTTTCGGTTGCTAAAAAAGGAAATATTGAGAGGCATCATAAAAGTGTACATCCGAATTTTGAAAAATGTTTACGATTACATGCTGCCAGCAGAAAAGAAAAATTGAAACAATTAAAGAACCAGTTAATTGGACAACAGTCAATATTTTTAAAAGCAGTTGACAAAAATATGTCTGCAACGGAAGCATCATACCATGTGTCCCAAATAAGTGCACCAAAAACAAACATGAAGGCGGGGAATTGATAAAACAGGCGTTTTTAAAAGCTGCAGATTCCTTATTTTCCAACTTTAAAAATAAAGACGAGATAGTTTCAGCAATAAATGATAAGACGAGTGGAAGTAATGAACAAAGATATTTTTTCACAGTTAAAAACTGACTTAGATAACTGTGTTTATTTCTCTCTTCAAATGGATGAATCAACAGATGTGGTTGACATCTCCCAGGTTGTCATGTTCGTCAGGATGGTTTTTAGTGATTTTATGATCAAAGATCTTTTGCAGTTTATTCCACTGAAAGGATATATCACTGGACAGGAATGGTTTTCTCATTTAAACAATATTTTATATCTTCTGAGAAAATTTGAATTTCAAAATTGGTAGCATTTCGTCGTAAAAATGAACGCTTTTCACAATTTCTTTATTGGCAATGCATTATTCATCAGCAAACATTATGTGGAAATGTTTTGAAACTAAACATGAAAAGCTCTAATCTTGTTTACAAAGAAGATTATTCAAATTCTTAGCCGATGAAATTGATTGTCAGTATGGGGATGTATTACTTCACTCTGAAGTGCGATGGTTAAGTAAAGGACGAGTATTAACACGTTTTAATGATGCGCCCTATCTGTTATGATCCTATCTAAATGATTTTTGGGTTTCTTGTGGACATTACAGACAAGATTAATGAACTCAATTTGCAACTTCAGGGAGGAGATAAAGAACTGGCGGAAATGATTTTCGATATAAATGCATTCATAAAAAAACTTGAGTTTTGGGAACAAACCCTAATCAACCGTGATGTCAAGCATTTTCCTGTTCTTCCAGAGAAGTTACCTCAAAATTCAGTAGAACCCTATGACAGTAAATCTCAAGTAGAAATAGTTTCTAACTTGAAGGATAACTTCAAAAATCGGTTTAAGGATTTCAACAAAATGGCATTGGTGGCTAAATTTGTTGTTTCACCCTTCATGGAAATTGATATCCGACAGTTTGTAACTTATGTTATGCAGAACTTTGGCGAAGACATCGCTGCAACTGAAATGGAAGTCATTACATTTAAAAGGGATTTAGCACTGAAATCGTTAGTTTCAAATAGAAAATGTATCTGGCCTATAGTAAGTAAAGACAAATATTTAGTTCTATGTCGTGTTGCTTTAAAAGTGAAAGCTTTATTTACTTCAAACTATTTGTGCGAATCTTCTTTCTCCAATATGAAGTTTATTAAGAACAAATACTGCATTCGCCTTACAGATGAACATTTGGATAATTGTGTTCGAATGGCTGTATCAAATTACACTGCAAACATCAAAAAAATTATCGATGAGTCCGAGTGTCAACCTTCATATTGAACGACGCATTTTTTATTACATGTTTTTGTTTAAAATTGTAATTATAATGTTTTGTTTACATTTATTAAGTCGTATTGACATGCCATTATAGATATACGCAAATTTTGTTTATTTTTTTTAGTTTAGTTAAGAAGATCAAAATACAAGAGTTCTAACCACTTTACACCACAACTTGTTACGTTCTGGACGCGCGTTTCGCTAACCAAGTTAGGCTCATTAGCAGATGATATAAACTGTTTATATCATCTGCTGATGATGCTAACTTGGTTAGCGAAACGCGCGTCCAGAACGTAACAAGTTGTGGTGTAGTGTGGTTGGAACTCTTTTATTTTGATCTATCGTCCACCACAGGTTCCAGTGTTAAGACTTAATTAGTTAGGAACATATTAATTACATAAAAACATGTATGTCAAATACAACTGTGCATTATTTCGTTTAGGCGGGCTTAAACGCTGCTTACAAGTAGGTAGCTCACGGTTTATTTCTACATTATCAAAGTAGCTCAACACCTTGAAAAGGTTGGCGACCACTGATATAGAGAGTAACCCTGTATTTGATGCAGAAATTATAATCCCGGATTCTCGGGATCCCGAAATATAATAAAGTAAAAAATTTACATGAAAAAACCACTTTTTAAGAAATGCTTAGGTTCACCTTAAACAAATCTGCTTCTTTTTCCACATCACAGAAAAAGGCGTACTTGGACGATACCATATCCCAAGAAATTAATTAATTTGAAAATGGAGGAATTCGAGGGATTAATAAATTAATAAAACAATGATTTTATGTTTTTTAAAAACAATTCTTCCAACACAAGTGTTGAAGCCGATGGTGCTTCTCCTCTGCTGGATACTGACAAAAATTCGGACTAATTTAAGGGATGACAGTCTTGACGGAACTGTGTTTTTACCTCATTTTTTACAACACTAATCTACTACTAATACTACGACATTATTTAACTTCGTTAAAAATTAAACTTATCGTTTGTTTATTTTAAATTAAAAAAATATATAAAAAAATTCATATAATGAGATCCCGGGACTGTGAATTTGCTTCGAGACTGTAATCTCTAATTTGATGTTAATTTTGTACTGTATCGTACTTTTTGATAAGTTTAAATTTAACATAAAGCACAACATACCACATATAAACTCGTTGAGGATATAGACTACTATACTGTTTCCTATCGTGTCATACTTGAATCCAAAATATTGAGCCAAATTTACATGTTTCAGCTTCGTTAAGTAATTGAATTCCTGCTCAATCTTGGCCAGGTTTCTTAAAATCTGACTATGCTCGTTGCTTTTCACTTCAAAATTCCACTGAGCTACCTCCAGCAATTCTCCGGAATCGGTATCTTGTCCTACGAATATTACACTGCATGGAGGTACATGCCCTAAAAATAAATTCGATTGTATTAATTTTTATTTCTCCCCCAAATCAGGAACTTCTTTGTTCAATAGAAATGCAACCGCTATTTTTTGGTTATTTTCAAATTAAATAACTTTTGAACAAGATAAACTGCTACAGGTATGTTGTATGTTTCCAGAATTTTTAAATTTTATATGCACAGGGTGTCTGGAGATAAATTAAACGGTATCCTAGAGACTTTATTATCTGATATATCAAAAAAGTTTAAATACAAAAGTTGTTTGGTTTTATCAGAGTCGTTAGAAAAACAAACAAAAGACGATCGGAAAGTTAACAAATGAGCATCAACTTTAATATTTTAAATGGGACACCCGGTATATTTTGCTTCCAGGATCCTTTCTTTCTGATTTCAAAAATATATACGTTGCCTATATTTTGATAAGTAGTTTTTACAATATTTAATTATAAATTGGTAAATGCATTATACTATCATGCAATATGCGAATAGTGGGCTTTGATTGCAACTGTTTTTTTTTATTATGGCAGCTAATGTCAAATTTCGTCCAAGAAAAGTTGATATAATGGTGTTTTCCGATGTGGAAAAAGTATTTATTATACAAATATATTATAGATATCATAATTTAACTGAGGTACGTCATAGATATTTAGCAAAATTTCCAAGTAATATTACTCCATGTAAGGGAACAATATTGAATATAGTAAAAAAATTCGAAGAAAGAAAAACTATTCAGAGAAAAAAAGAGGTGTAGTAAGAAACGAAGAAGATGATTTTCAAGTACTATTATTTTTTCAAGGTAATATTACGGACAATATAAAGTGCTGGACAAATGAACGGTGCAAGCGAATTTTTAGGTAAAATTCAAAGTCGAATATTTCTAAAACGAGGAAATATTATATAGGCGGCTGAAGGCTCTTGTAAAACTTATTGCGGATAAATGGTTTTAAACGTAAATCTTACCTAAACTAAAAAGGTATTTATACAGAGTGGTAATCAAAATTTTTTTGTTTGCCATTTTGTCTATTTATTTTCGTTTACCATCCTGTATAAATACCTATTCAGCTTAGGTAAGCTTTATATTTAAAACCATTAATACGCACGCAAGTTTTTAGTTTCAATAAGAAGGGCGACAGACTTGCGGCAAAACAATGTTGCCATGTTGCGACTATACGCGACTATTATTTAATTAGCATAAAACAGTTTTTTTGTTACAGAAACCCCAGAAAGATCTATTCGTGATGCGGTTCGTGTCTTTGAAATGTCTAAATCTAAAATAAAAAGTATATTAAAAATACATAAATTAAATTCACCCCTGTCCAAAACTTGTCAGAAGAAAATAAGAGACAAAGAGTCGAGTTTTGTCGCGACATATTAGCTCGTCGACAAAATGACTGAATGAATGATTTTTTTACAACAATATATCTATCGATGAGTCTGCATTTACGACGGCAAGTATGTTCAATCTTAAAAATAAACATTTCTGGGCTACTGAAAATCCAAAGAAAAAATAAGTAGTTAAAATTCAGGGCCGCTAGTCTTTAAATGTGTGGTGCGGAGTTTTAAATAATAAAGTTTTGGGCCCCATTATAATTGATAGTACATTAAACGGACGAATGAAATAGAGGACTACTTAGAAAACCTTCCTGTTGGGACCAGTTAATTTGGCGGCAAGACGGAGCTCCAGCCCATAACAGTGCTCCAATAACAGATTACCTTAATGGTAATATAATAATAAATTGGGAGGCAAGGACATATTCTTTGGCCTGACCTTTAGATTTCTTTTTATGGCGCTTTTTAAAAAATAAGCATAACATAACTTGTATTTTTTAATGTGGCACCCTGTATATTTTTCTCTTGCGATAGAGTTAGCTTTCAAAAAAACCCTGAAACGTGACGATCTGAATAAATCTAGGAAATAGATTTTTCACGATTACAATATAATAGGGAAGTAAAGACGCGAATAGAATAAAAACTTTTAATACCTGAATTTAAAAAAACATTAACCAAAAAATTGGTAAATTGGATTTACCCAGAACTACCCTCGCTATGAATACCGCTTTTTATTAGGGATAGTGAAATACGACTTTTTTATTTTTTAAACATTTTAATAGGCCGTCATTTTGTTCTAACATTGGATTCGTACCAAAATGTTACCAATTCATTCATCCTCTATATCCCACCATCTAAAGTATATTTACATGCATACCAGATGATATGCGGATTCTTTAGGATATATTCTGCTAGGAATATACATTTCATATTCCATAAATAGAACTTTGACACACTATTTTGGGATTATTGGACTTTGTAGCATACTCTTTTCCTAGGATTTCGGAATATGAAATGGATATGCAGGGATTCTTTACAGAAATTAACTTGGTAATATGAGTTCTTGTTGGTTACGTTGTTCAGTGAGAAGTGACACCTTGCTTTTTTTTACAAAATTTGAAGTTATTGAATTAAGTAGGTAGTTTTTTATACTGATTTCAAAAACTTTTTATTAGGCCTCTTTCTTGTTCTGCCTTATAGGATTTTTACCAGTTCATCACCAAATCACACTTATTATGATTATTGTGTAAAACTTCAGTTCAAATAAGTTAATAGATTGTTTTACAACCAAAATCTTTATCATATTCGATTGGTTCAAAAATTTGACCGGCTAATTTCTATGCCACGCTTTTTAACTATGCCCCAAATAGACAGACGGGCCGATGGAATTGAGAAAAGATGTTCTTTTCAGGGACCCTGAAAATTGAAGATCTGAAAAATCCGTTTGTCCTCCTTTGAACTTCTCCATAGTTGACAACCCTATTCATGGGTGAATACTGATTTATACAGGGCGTTTATTAAATATGTAATGCATTTTAATATGTATCATTAGTAAACAAATCAGAACAAAAGCATTTCATAAATATTTTTGAAAAAGTGTATTTTACTATGCCCGAATGTTAACTTAATAAACTTAGGGAATAAAGGGACAAGGAATATATGTATAATTTCTAAGGGTACACACTATTACAAGTTACATTTTTAAGTGCCCCGTATAAATCGACCTTTACCCTTGAACTAATCCCCCACATAATTTCTACTTCCAACATTTTAGTAAGTTAAGCTGGCGTACCCTGTCTGGTGGTATTTTAATTTATAATACGTTACCCATACATTTACGAAATACATAAAATCTAATACAATTTAAAAAAGAAATAAAAAACATTTTTATTAAAACATGTTTCATCAAAAAAAATATTTTGGCTGGATTCATATTCCGTATTTTAATTTATTACTTATTTTAGTCTTTGAGATTATTCTTAATTATTGCTTTGTTATATCATAATTATGTTAAAAAAAATTTCTTTTAAAAAATAGTTATATTAATTTCGGGCCATTTCGCTGTTATTTAATGTGAATATCTATTATTTTAATCCTAAAATTCCTAGAGTCAATTGCAAAGTGGTTAATAACAATAAAGTAGTTAATGACCCTCATAAAAATCTGAAGCGTCAATATGCAGTAAGTAATTTGACCTCAGAATAGATTTTGATGCGAGATTTAGTGTGATGTGAATATAAAACTTGGAATGTTAGTGTTAAGGCAATGTAATGAGTACTGGAAAAATACGATACTTTCATTATGTTTTATATAGTGAACAGAACGACTTTTGTGCTTTTTGGAATTGGAAAACAAAATTCGTATGGCCAGAATTTAATTTTTAAAACGGGTTTTTATTTTCGTGATTTATAATATCACTGACGGCACTGATTTCTGAAAATTGAAATATGGCAATATTGGTGCATATTGTTTTTTGTGGTTTACTGGACAGCTGGTATGTTGAAAAGTAATCCTAACCGTCAATATTTTTTTCTTTGGTTTTACGACCTTGAGCTACTAGGACTATTCGGCCGGGACGTTTTATATGGTATGTCCGCACGGCGAGCTCTTAAACCGTTTACTTCAAATACCTTTTTATTATTATTCTCTTTAAAATGTTCCATGTAATCTGAAGCTCTTGGCTCCCACTAGCTGCCCTTCGGGAGAGTACTACTGGTATCGCAAGATGTCCCTTTCTTTCAAGCTATCCCCTCACCCCTCCTACTCCCGCTTCATAGCGGCCATTACACTAATGTTCTATGTAGAACTGGGTAGGCGAACGGGATAGAATTCAGGAACAACTAGGCTTCACACGTTCACAGCATCTGCTTCCTTTCTAGCGGAGTCGTTAGTTTCACTTAGTGTTAGTAGTAGTGTGTAGACTTCTTTCTTACTTACTTCTCTTGGCAATATTGTTGAGATAGTGTATTTCTTAAATAAGTTTTTATACATTTGAAACAAGAAAAACTTCCTTCCACTGAAGCACTTGTCGACGGTATTGTCAAAATAAGGGAAAACAATTTATATGCTTCGGTAAAAATATATTTATTTTTATTAATTTTTTTCACTTGCTCTTGCAATGATATATTCCAATTACTCTCACTGGCAAAAATAAGACCAAGCTCATTTTGAAGTCGTTGACTTTTTGAAAATATTTCACCATATAACTGTAACAAATTTTCAAACGGGCCAGTCGGAAAATTTAAACTATATTCGGAAAATTTAGCAGAACCTGCCAAACATGTAAATGTAAGTTTTTCACAGTCTTGAAATCTTAGTGTCATTTCCATTAAAATATGGTCCAATATTTCATAAAAAAGGGTTCTATATTTAGCCCTAATTTCGTCAGGTGAAAGCTTAGCAAGCTCACGTTTGTAATGATTTATTTCTGTAATAGAATTTGCTTTATCAAACATGGTATTAAAAAAATGTTCATTTCTTTTTTTACAGAGCGCCTCACGACAGCGTTTTATATTGGATATGCAAAAACGAATGTCAAGCAATTTTTTTTTAAGAACGTCAAATAGTATGTTCGTGATTGAGAAAATGTCATTAAACACTAATGCCAGAAACGTGAATTCAAAATCGTTCATCTCACCTAAAAATCCTTTCGCAAGGCGGATTGATTTTTCATCAGATTTGTCATAGTTTGTAATAAATTCAAAGACGTCTCTTAATTTATTGCAGTCTTGAATAATCACATTTACTAACTTCGAATTTGAAGTTGTAACAACACCATAAATAAATATAACACTAATAGATCACGTTTTGATTAATTCTGATGAAATAATAGACCTACAACTAAAAACATCAAATACAAATTATTTCCATTCCAATAAAATTTAAAGCAAATGATCAAAAATCCAGGAACAAAAAAAATTAATTAGAAAATTTTATACGGATAACATAAAAAAGGAACTTACAGTATTGAATGAAAACAAATATTTTTTCAAAGACTCAAATGAATTATATATCGCTATTTTACAAATTTTTGAAAAAAGTTCTTACAGTACGTCGGCAAAACTTAAAGAAAATTCCAAACCATGGTTCAGTTTTGAATTAGCAAAGTTAATTAAATATAGATATAGACTTTATGCAAATAAGAAAACTAACCCAAATAACAAATATTTTGAAGAAATTTATAACAGCTACAATAAATTTGTCAAAAAAGAAATAAGAAAAGCCAAACAACATTATTTAAAAGAACAATTTTCAAGTAAAAACCAAAAAATTATTTGGGATAATTTAAATTTTATTTTAAAACATCAAACAAGAAAAACAAAAACAAATATTGATTATCTATTGGTTAATGATAGGAAAATTGAAGATACCCAAATTATATGTGAAGAAATGAACAATGACTTTGTAAATATAGGAGAACAACTTGCAAATAAAATTTAACCAATGAGGGACTATAATGAATCCACAGAAGAGAAGACTTTTTTTGTTGATCCGGAAGAAATCTCAAATGATGAAATGCAAGAAATTATTGATGGTTTAGATGCTAAAAAAGCTGCTGGTTTTGACAATATTCCTATTAAAATTATTAAATATGTAAAAAAAGAATTAATTCCTATATTAATTTTTTTAACAAAAATTTCTATTCATAAAGGTATTTTTCCAGAAAAAATGAAAATTGCTAAGATAATTCCAATATTCAAAAGTGAAAAACGATATGAATGTAATAATTATCGACCAATATCTATATTACCAGAGTTTTCTAAAATAATAGAAAAAATGATTACTAATAGATTAAATCAATATTTGGAAAATGAAAATTTACTCTTTAACAAACAATATGGCTTTCGCAGATTCAGGGATACGGAAACACCTGTTATGGATGTCATAATAGATATTCAAATTAAAGTTGATAATAAAAAATGCTGTTTACTATCCTTGGATCTGTGTAAGGCATTTGATACAGTAAATCATCATATTCTTTTACGAAAATTATATAATATTGGAATAAGGGGCAATATTTATAATTTACCTAAAAATCATCTAAGTAAGCGTAGACAGTTTGTACAAATAAATAATGCAATAAGTAATCAAAAAAAAAAAGTTTGTGGAGTACCACAGGGATCAATATTGAAGCCAATTTTATTTTTAATTTATATAAATTCAGTTTCTAAATTACATTTAAAAGGCAATATTCAATTGTTTGCGGATGACACAACAATTATTTATTTTGCTGATAATTTAAATGAATTATTTTTTGATATAAAACATGATCTAGAATTAATTTGTTCCTGGCTTAAATCTCACAAACTATCATTAAATTTTAGTAAATCTTTTATGTTAATAAGTAAAATAAATATAAATTCTGGTATTTCCCCAATAGTAATAAACAATAACAAAATTAAATATTCAAATACAACAAAATGTTTAGGATTAATTATAGATGAAAACTTTAGTTAGAAAAATCATATTCAGAGTATAAGAACCGCTATAACTCTATAAACCTAACGGATTTTTAAACTTACAGAATATTTTTAATTTCAAAATTTGCGTTTTAATTATAATATTATTAATAATGGAAAAAAATCAAATATTACATTTAAAAAATCTAATACTTTACATAATCACGATACAAGACATTGCTTACAATTACAGACCATTACAATAAAAAGTAACTTTGGGAAAAAGATGGTTTAAAAATATATAATAACTTACCAGAAACTATAAGACATCTCCACGATGGTTTAAAAATATATAATAACTTACCAGAAACTATAAGACATACAACAAAATTACCAATATTTAAAAAACAATTAAAAACGCATTTTTTACAAAAATAAAAATGAATAGATTTTTTTAAAAATATTTATTTCAACTAAGTTTTTATATTATATTGAATTATAACACAGGAGTCTTTTCATTTATTACAACTTTATTATTATTATTATTTTCTATTGTTATATGTTACATTCCATGTAATAAACTGTAAAGTTGGTTTGGAATAAAACAGTTTAAAGTAACTGCAAAGGAACTCACCGGTTGCAGCGAAATACGCGAAAATAAAAGTAAACAAGCACCGCAAATTGAACGACACGTGGGTGTAGTGTACTGCGCCTGCAATTCACCGAGAGCATTGTATGGCGCTGGGCTCGACGTCATCGGATACGCGTTGTCATTGCAACATAGTAGGAAAATCTTAAACTAAACATAGCACCTCCAGCAAAGTCAAAGCGGTTTGCGCCACTGTTATAGCTGTTATAATAAAGTTCGATTGAAAGTTTTAAAAAAACATGCCGCCAACGGTCAAGTAAAATATTTGTTCGAGATGTACAGTTTATTTGTTTATTTTTTACAAATTAGGTGAATAAATGAATGTAAAAACTAAAATTTTAAGATATATATATATATATATATATATATATATATATATATATATATATATATATATATATATATATATATATATATATATATATATATATAAATATAGTTAGATGTTTGCTTGTTTATTTTTGTTGGTGAAGATTTGAAGGCCCCTGATTTCTTTCTGTAGTGATACCTCAAGCAAAAGGTTTACAAGAGACAACGACATACAATTCAAGAACTTAAAATTTGAATTTCTGAAGAAACAGGGAATGTTGGAGCAGAAATGTTGGAACGAGTTATGCAAAATTCCAAATATAGGTTACAACAATGTATTGTAATTAAATTGCACATTCTGAAGTTGTTATTTACCCCACAATTGTTGAAATTGATTCATGATACCAGATACCTAAACCCTTATGAGAATTTTTTACAGATTTTCTCATATCATTCCCGATCTTCATATTACAAACACTCCCTTTTCTTTAATATTATTATAAACGTGTTGCCCGACTAAAATTATTTATAATAAGTTTTCAATCGATAAGTATTTAATTATTGAAATTATTGCGAAGTTAACAACCTTTCATACTTTTTTTTAGTTAAACATTATCAAGACAAGTAATAAGTATCAAAGGAAAAATAGTTGAGCGCATTCGCTCCCATAAATATATAAGGGGCTGTGGTACATTAGATTCTAACGTAAAGTAGTATATAAGTATATAGAACCTAATAATAATTTTAAAAATTTGAAAGAGCAAATCTGATTGGTCTGATATGGATGTTTCCTTTTATTTTCTATTCAACATATGTATTTTTATTGGGTATAAAGCTATATTTCTTTAAAAATGGTTATCTATATTCAGCGGCTAGATGTTTTTGGCTTAATGATGCGTCCAGATGTCATACAATTTATTTATAAAGTCGAATGCGGTCTTATCGTGCGGGTCCAAACGTCACCAACATTATGAATCAAATCAGAAAACACAGTGAATAACAAAATGTTGTGTGATTCTTTTATCGAGCTATTAAATCTCGATGGGCTATTTACAAATATACAGGGAGAAAGAAAATAGTTTTTTCATCAGGATATGTTTTCTCAATTCCGTCTGTCTGTAGGTATGTCTGTCCCTCAGGCTATTCGCGGCATAGCTAAAAAACTACTTATCCGATTTATTCAAATTTCAGTCTAAAATTAAAGGTCATGCATGCGAAAAATACAGGCTATATATATATATATATATATATATATATATATATATATATATATATATATATATATATATATATATAATGTGTTTTCATCCCGGGTGTACATTCGTTCACTACTGTCGTTCTGAAAAGAACAGTTTTGCTGACCTTTCGCCAAAATCACATTTGCCATTTTCGAAGCTTTCTTTCTCGCGTCCGAATAGAGACTGAGCAGCAATTTTTTAAAGTTGATAATTTAAATTCCAACTTTATTAACCTCATTTTGTAGCTTACTGCGAATAGTAATCGAAATTATTCCCAGACCTGAGTATGGAGCATTGTTCTGGCTATAAAAAAGCTTTAATAACATTTCTCTCTAACTACTTAGCAAGTGGGTGAAAATTCGATTTAAAGAAAAAGTGCACATATCGGTCAAAAATGGTGGTACCGATCCATATACGATGCGAAATGATAGGTGGCCTTGGCCTAGGATGATTTACAGAGATATTTGACATGTCAGTTGTGATAGAGGTCACAGCTGAGTTTTGGTTTGTTTAAAATAAATGTTTCTCTGATATTTATTTTTTTACCGCTTCGATTTATGTTTGTGCATTTACGCGTTAAAGAGTCGTTTTCACGATTTGTATTTTAAACTTACGAGTTTAAGTGTATCTAAATTTTCATTGTGTTCAGAGAACTTTCTTGTGAAAAGAAGACTGTGTTTTTCAACGAGAATTTGCCCATAATATTTTGCAGCTTTTCAAAAAGCGTCTAGTATTCCTAACTTTCAAATAACTAAATTTTTTTAAATGATATTTTTACAAATGAATGTATAGCATATATATGTGTAACCGGATGTATCGGACTAGCGGACGTTTGTTAATCAAAAATAGCCGTCAAGGTTATGATAACAGCAAAATAGGATTGAAAATAAGTGTGTAGGACTAGACACCTAAGGTCACGCACACGACTAATACACGCACCCAGAGACCACAGAGACAACCTGACATTACTTGTTAAACCTAAATATTATGATTTGCATGCTTGCTACTTGTATTTTTGTTTTACATACAAAAATACGTATATTTGGTTAATTAAAATTCTTGTATAAGTATAAGATTTTTTGACAGTGAAATACCATTTTTAGAGTTAAACATTGTTTATTTTTTATATCTGGTAATCCTGGCTCGGTCGTATTAGCGTTGTTTGATTAACGAAAAAACTGTATTAGTAAAGTAAATCAGGGCCAAAAATGTCTCTGAAATGACAAAGGCATTTTAATAATCGATTATAGTAGTAATGTCTACATGTACAGGGTGTCCCACATAAGGTCCTCTAATCCCTTATCTCGAAAAATTTACGAAAAAAAATTTAATACAAAGTTTGTTATTATTTTTAAGGGAACTTTTTTATTATATAACTTGCATGTAAACAGGGTGCTCAGTTTTCCATGATCAGGGATTAACTTTCAAAAATTAAATGGAGCACCCTGTATATTAATTTGGATATAGATTCATAATGAAAAATAAGAGCGACTTTCTGTAAGATATCTGGGAATGGGAATGGGAGTTTATACTCAATAGACAATATAATTAAGAGTGGATAGATTCGGCCGATGCTTGTTGAAAATCCATAACTAAATGGCAATAAATAAAAAAAAACAATTTTCACTTAAAACTTCCACTATATTAAAGAAAACCACCTTATGACATATTTCGCCAATCTGATGTAGCCACAGTGTTGGCAAAACATGTCATAAGTTTGTTTTCTTAAATATAGTGGAAGTTTTAAGTAAAAATTGTTTTTTTTTTTACTTAGTGCCATATATCATAATTAGAAGTCTCCCCACTCAGACAATTTTTCTGGCTGTTCTAGCACGGTCACATAAGTCAAAAGCGCCGCTAGAAAATTTTAGGAATTAAAGGCAAAAATATTATTCATTTAGTCAAGATATGCCGTAAAAATATTTTCAACTCAATTTAGTTGCAGACATTGACTAATTAGTAAGCACAAATTAAAATGATAATAACAAATTCAAAATAAAACTGCCCTTTTATTTTATTTGCTTGAGTTAGAAATTCAGAATTGGGAATTAGTACATTTTAAAGTCAACCTCGAATTGGCACAAGCAGTACTTTAATCCTAAATGTAGAAAAAATCTATTCGTTCCACCCCTATTATAGATGGTTTAAGATTTCGTAACACAATTACTAGATCAAAATTATGTATGTTGACTCACTTAAACAATGTCCTCTTTGCACTCCTCGCCCACCAAAATCTAGTAAAAATGTTCCAATGTTATCACAGGAACAAGAGGTTTCTTCACTGTTTTCTGTTGAGCTGTTATGTCTCCTGGAAAAAAAAATAACAAGATTTTAAAATAAGGACACATAAAACCCTGAGATTTGTCAAATTTTGGCAAATTCTTGGTTTGTTTTTTAGCCATGAAAGCTTCAAATTAAATTTTTTGGCCCCAAATTAGCAGTTTTTAATGTAGATAAGCTATAGCATAATTACTTGGCCAAAAAATAACTTTTATGGGGTAATTAAACCTCCAACTTTTTTTTGTAATATTGGATGGCTAAAAAGTAGAAATATCTGTCAATTTTGTTGCCACAACATAACCAGATATATTCTAGTAAAGTTAAATTATAGTAAATAGCTGTTTAAAATGACAGAATATGGCATTTTTAATCAATAGAAATCGAGGTCAGAATATAATCAATAAGTAGGCATTTTTCCCAAATTCCAGCCAAACATATTTTAGCAAGTATTTAAGTTTAATTATAGTAATAATAGCTATATAAGAATGCTAGATTATGACATTTTAAGACAAGAAACATTGAGAGGAAAAAATATGGCTTTTATTATCATATTTGTATTTCAAAATTAAACTAAAATTGGGTAGTTTTATTTCGCTTATTTTTGCTATGATATTGCCAAAATATGCCACATTTTGAAATTTACGTTTATAACCTATAAAACTGTACTTAACCAAACTGAAGATATATTTAGAAAAGGGAAATATAAATTATTTACCATAAAAAATGTCTCATAAAAATATTAAATATTCCACCACATAGCATAGAAAAACGCCGTCTTGGGGTAATCGTAGTTTAATTTTGTTATGCTGGCTCCTGGGTCTTAAACTAGCCATTTTTTAGCGAGTACTAAAGGCAAACCAAGTAAGCATTTTTATTGCCAAATATTTAGTATATGTTGCTACATTTTGGCTAAATTTGAAAATTATTGCCATTTGATAAATATTTGCTTACAAAGTGGCCAATTTCAAGGAATATTTGCTTAAAAAATAGCCCAAAGCTTTTTATGATCCGCCATTGAGATTAAAATTAAACTAATTTCCTAGCAGCCATTACTTGACCACTTTAAACCAACATATTCTTTCTACCTATAAATACGTATTTCCATGCATGTTTTTTTTACGTCATGAACCCTTTAATCAATTTTCTTAGTAAAATACAAAAAATAAAAAAAAATATTTGTAGAAATCGAAATTTTTAGTTTCAAGAAGGGGCCCGTGTTTTACATGCCTATCTTAGATTCTTTTAACAGTAAAAGTTCCTGCGCAAGCGTTTTTTGTCATCTTTGCATTTCCTCTTGGCTCATAAATTCTTACAGTGATTGGCTCTGTCAATACCATTTCTAAGAAAGGGCAAAAAATGAAATTATTTAGGTAAATTTCGGAAAAAAATGTTACTCAAATTTAGGCTAAAAAACAAGTCAGAATTCAGCTAAAAAAGATCGATTTTAAAGTCAAAAAGTAGCTAATAAACCCATCCATAAAATCAGGAGAGAGAGTCGTATAATTGCCAATTGGCCATTTTTACCCCATTATGGCCAAATTATTATTATAAAGTGGGGACTTTAGCCACATTTCCGTCTTTACACTGTAATAGAACTGTTATTTTGGCTAGCCATTTTAGCTAATTAGCCAGGGATATTAGCCAATATCACAGCATTTTAGCCCATATATGATTATATGTGCTATTTGGGTAAATGCTGCATATTTGCAATGCTTTATTTAAATTAGATGAAGATCACAGAAAATGTATCGAAAATAACGACGGTCACATTCAACATTTGTGAATTTTCATCAAGTATTTTATTAAAAAAAAAAGTTACTATCTCGTTTATTGAAAATAAATAAATATGTTAAATAATTGCGCTCGAGCCTTTATTTGTTTATTCATGGCAAGTCCCATCACGTTTTTTAAATACAAATATTTCGAAAACATATATCATATATTTTTGAATTCAGAGAAAAATAAGATCTAGTAATTTTTTGGTTCAATATACAATTAAAGATTTACCAAATTTGTGTTTTACACTAACTTTGCGATACTCATTTGTTTTGTTACTTAACATTTTCTGGCGATTTGGGATAAACCCTACAACTTTTGTATTTAAAGTTTTTGTCTACCTCGTATATTAAACGCAGTAGGAGCTGTCTAAACATACGAAATATTTCTGTATATTCTAGAGATTTATCGCTTTTTATCTACTGGAAAACATATACAATAATATCAAGAGAAGAGTGTAATCTTCACAACTGCAACTGAATTATTAAAAACATATTTTTGGCATAACATTTACCCTTAATTTATAAAATTATATTCTTGTCTGAACATTATTAGGTATTAAGCCCATACTAGTATAAAATAAACTTGCCTATTTGTCAAAGATGTTCTCCCGTATAATGTATCTTCTTCTAGTTCAGCCTCTGATAAACTTCTGTGCCTATCTTTTCTTAATTGTGCTTCAACCTTTAACAATTCTTGTCTCTTTTGAACTTCTTCCATCATATTTTTCCTCTGTAATAAAACTGATGTTTAAACAATAATAAATAATTGAAACACAGATTATTTTACAGCTGATACTGTGTAAACACCAGTTCAAAATTAGATGAAAACTATATCATTAAAACATTTTTCTATGTGAATATCTTCGAATAAATATTACAATTTGTTTATGACTATAAGGTTTTTAATTAACATTAATAATAATAATAATACTAGATTAACCATCATCTTTGAATACTAGCATACAAATTTTGCTCAAAAGTTTAAAGTGTTGTGAGGATGAAATGGTGAACTTGTTAATAATGAGACCTTCCTTTAGTAAAAAAATAAATACAAAATACCACTATTTTATTTAATTTTATTTTTAAGATATACAGTGAAACCTCCCTTAACGGACACCTCCGAACGATAAACACCTCTACTGAACGGACAATTTTGAAGTCACCGACCGTCAATACATGTATTCCTGTGTATTAAACCCTCTTGACAACAGACATTCTCAACAACGGACAAGGACAGTAAAATTTCGAACATTTTTAATAAAGACAGTGAAATTTACCTCCTCAGAACGGACAGAAAATTTTGAAAGAACCCACATTTAATGGCAGTATTTTTATTGCACATTATGGGCAATATTTAGATCTATGCTAATAAGCGGCGCGGCGCCTACCTTATTGTTAATAGCACTAGTTTAACAATAGGCTGGCTTATGATGTCTGGCTTGTAGGTAAATTGCGGTGAATTGCATAATAAATAAATCACCTTATTTTTATAAAATGTAGTCTTCATCAATAGAATATCTTAGTTTTGATGTTACTCTGGTGCGATCAATATGTCTTCCAACAAAAGAAGAAGTTGAAAGGCCGAAAAAAACAAACTTAGTGTTAGAGAATTAGCCGAAAAAGTCAAATTAGTGATATTTTGAGAAACAAGAGCGATCTTAACAAGAGATTCGCCGAGACCGGGAACATGGAAGAGAAAAAGAAATTTGCGAAAACTGAGGGTGCTGCCATAAACCAAATTGTCTACGACTGGTTTTGTGAAGTACGCTTCAAAGACATTCCAATATCCGGTACAATAATAAAGGAAAATGCACAAGAAATTGCGAAGAATCTAGAAGTTGATGGTTTTAAAGGAACAAATGGATGGTTGGAAAAGTTCTGTCAACGTCATAATATCTCTTTCAAATCCATCTGTGGCGAAGCAGCGGCTGTAGACTTGATTCAGGTAACTGATTGGCGGACGAAATTATGTGCTATTATCAAAAACTACGCACTGAGAGACGTTTATAACGCCGATGAAACGGGATTCTTTTACCGCGCCTTGCCAAATAAAACGTTTTCTTTAAAAGGCGAAACATGTGCTGGCGGGAAAGCGTCCAAGGAGAGACTCACTATTTTATTTTGCTCCGCTATGAATGGAGAAAAAGAAAATGCACTGGTGATTGGAAAAATTAAAAAACCCCGTTGTTTTAAACAATCAAGCGTGGAAAAATTGCCACATGAATGGTACTATAACAAGAAAGCATGGATGACAATGGATATAATGTCGGATTGGTTAATGAAATTTGACCGAAAAATGCAAAGGCAAAACCGAAATGTACTTTTCCTCTTGGATAATGCTGCATCTCACCCAAAACTGGAGTTAAAAAATGTTAAAATAATGTTTTTACCGCAAAATACGACATCACATTGCCAGCCATTGAACAAGGGCGTGATTCAAAATTTTAAAAACCACTACAGAAAGTTTTTAATCAAGCGACTTTTGTCATCCATGGAGTATTCCGAATCTACCAAACAATTGGAGAAATCCATAAATGTTGTAAGTGCTTTGATTTGGATTGCTAGTGCATGGAAAAAAGTCGAATCCAAGACCATCAATAACTGCTTCCGCAAAGCTGGGTTCGACGAAATTCTCGAGGAAAACGTTGACTACGATAGTGAAGATGATGTGCCATTATCAGAATTATGTAGAAACATCAATGTCTTCTCTTCCGCCTTAACTTCATATTCAGTAATTGATGAAAGTTTATTCACTGAAAATCCTAACATAAGTGTACGTGAGTGCATCAGTGGATTTTAAAATAGTGAGAACGGTCAGATTTCATCTGACAGTGATGATGAAGAAATTATTTCTTCCAATATTAAAAACATTAAAGTAGAACTGTATCAAACTGTATATGTAGGTAGTATAATATTTTATATTAGGTAGTACATTTTTATTGTATGCCTATATGTATGTAAAAGATGTTTGTATATACGTAGTAACAATCGTATTAATAATTTATACTACACATATTATATTTTTACTTAAAAATAAAATATAAAAAAAAATTACATTGGTATTTAATTTGTTCACACCCCACAACGGACACCTCTATACAACACGGACAGTTTCTGTGGCACGGCTACTGTCCGTTGTCGAGAGATTTCACTGTATGTGTATTTAGACGTTGAAATAAATCATAAAGTATAAAGTAAAGAAAAATTTAAAAAAAGAAAAAGCAGTAGACAAGACGGTTTTTTCTACATAATATATATATATATATGTATGTATATATATTTATATATATATATATATATATATATATATATATATATATATATATTCAAATAAGAATGAAGAAATGTTATATTTAATTGTTTAACTGGTTGGTAAACCTATTATTAAAATAGTGAAATATGTACAGGATTTTCATTTATATTTTATCCCCTACCGAGAGCTTTAGCTATAGGAGATACAAATATGTTTAAATAAAATAGTTGTTAAATTATCTTTTAAGAATATTAAAAACTAAAAAATCATCATTAAATGGTAGAAAATGGATACAGTACATATTTTTTAATGGCGAACCATGTATATTACTGGGTATCTTTTTGCTGATTATAAGTGTATCAGGTTTATCTTTAAAGGCAACCGAGAAAATTAACAAAAACCTTGCCATAAGAGGTAATGCGTTAGAGAGAGAGAGAGAGAGAGAGATTAGTAGTACCCATAAATATAGTCAATAAAAATACATATATAAAGCCCTACACAAAATAGTAACAAAAACATTAAATGAAATTAAAATAAACTAAAAAAAATTTTCATTTTTCAGTTTTTTTCAGATATATCTTCTTCCAATGTAGTTTCTCGAAGGTCTCGGTTATATCATTAATTGTTTTTCATACCGCGAATTCTGTATTGTAACACCCTGTATATTAACATCGCAGTACAAAAAATTAAGTTTAAAAAATGAAATTGCCTTACTCATTAATTAATTTAAAAAAAAAACTTGATTTTATTTTACGTTCAACTGTTTTTGATTGAAACGATAAAAAAAATAACAAATATGACACGTTTAACCTCCATTTTCTCGATAACTATCACACATAGGTATAGGACATATAACAAGTTTTATACTCAAAATTTTATGTAAAATTCAAATGATGAAAAAATATACAGGGTATTCTATTTAAAATATTGAAGTTGATAGTACTTCCGGTCAGACAACCTACCTTAAATCTGTAACTGTAATAAAAAAATAACAGTCTAGCTAGTAATTTCGTATAATAACTGATGATTTAAATGCTTTTTAAATAATACTGGGATTTCCTTTCTGTTATATTTTGCGTATTTAGTTAGTTTCGTGAGTGAATCAAGGACGCATCAACTCTAATGATGCGCCTTGACTGCATCCCTGTTAAAAATTGATTGGACATGTTAAAAAATAAGCAAACCTAATATAGATTTAATTTCTCATCTTTATAATTTTTAGGATAGTCCACTAATGTATCATTGATGTCAAAAATTTGCAACAAGGAAATTGACGATTCCGAAGTATAAAGGTAAGTATTTTATGTAAACGTAACATGTATTTCATAATATACAGGGTGTCCGATAAATAATTGACTAACTCATGGTCATAACTCATCACCCAGTGTTTTATATATGTAAAACAAATCCCAAGACCCAAGATACCCCCATAACGGAAATATCGTGTTTCAAAGGCGCGTCCAGTATATTATTTTGCATTGTAAAAAAGTGTTCATAAAACTTATTTTTGGGAACTACCTGCAAATCTGCAAAAAAAAACTAAAACTTACTTTCAAGTTCACAAGTCGCTAAAAAAAAACGAAGATAAAACCGAGAAAGAAGACCACGGTATTTGTAAATAATACTTGAATGATTAAAAACATACTACATACATCATCCACGTTGAATATTTTATAATATATTATACTCACGCTACCTACAAACATCAAACCTACAATCTTATTTTAATATTAATTTCTAAGCCTCCTTGGAGGCTAACAAAAATTGCCGTAGCGCACGGTATTTCACGTGCACGTGGCGGGGTATTGGTTAAAGTTTTCAACTAGCAATAATCGCACCTCGGATAAACCTCATTGGTTACGATAATGCCACTGCGCAAAGCTGATAAACCAAATACAAATGTTCAAATTTACACGAGCTCAAAATAACTCTTGTAGTGAGAAGTATACTGTAGCGCCATCTATTGCCGAAGCGTAAAATTGTCTAGAAAATTAATAGTTGATAGTTTTAGATTAAAATAGAAAGAGGAAATCCTCTAATTATATTAAAGAATTACATTTTTACTACAGCTAGTATTTTTGTTTTAAAATTATCTATTTTTGTACAGAAATACGGGAGTCACGCTTATCGTCTGAATTATTTTTATAAATCGTTTTAAAACTTTTTGAGTGTCAAAATGAAAAAAAAACTGATATAAAGTGTTTTTTACATACACAGTGCCACGGTAGCGGGTTACTTGTTTTTATTCACTCACGACTTATTGATAATAAAAATTAAAAAGTTATGTAGTAATTTCCAGGCATTAAAGAAAAAAATATGGGAAAAATATTATTCTTGAAAAAAATGTTACCTTGTTTTTTTATAAAGAGAAATTCTATGTATTTGGTTTTTAAATTTCAGACAAATTGTCCTTAAAAAAAATATATATATATATATATATATATATATATATATATATATATATATATATGAGTTAAAAGGTATCCCTAGAACATTGGGAAATAAGACCATAGCTTTAATTCTTTATAAAATAATAACATATAACAATATTAACACCTATGTTTATATAACAGAATAAAATATATAAATAATATATAAAAAAGTTTCAAATTAAAAATCAGTGGTCAATTTATATAAATCATTTAGTTGTTTAAAATGTTTAGAGAATCCCTATATTCAGAAAATATATCACTTATCAAACTCATAGGTGCTTTAATATAATACCAACTTTTAAAAGCAATATTTTTAGTTCATCCTTATAAATATGGTATTCTCAGACCAATACAAGAATGTATCAATTATAAGTGAATTGGAATGTGTGTAGACTGTAGGTCTGTAAATATAAATAAAATACCCAGGTTGAATACAAATTAAATTTTTAAGACTTTTTATATGTGCATTTTGACAACAATTGCCACCATGCTACCTTTAAGAGTATAAAAAAGATCAACTTACACAATCACAAATTAGCGGCTTGCTTTTTTATGAATCAGACTGTACTTTGTAGAGGGGATCCCCTGAAATCGCTAAAGAGGTTTAAATTTAGACCAGGTCTAACTTGACAGTTAAAGGTTTAAAATGGCATAAGCAATTAATGAAATAATTTCTTTAAATGTCTAAATTACAAAATGACAGTGACATAGGCAAAACACAACTGGTGAACTAAGAGTTTTAGTTACCATATCAATTAGATCTGGTCTTTTTAGCAATTACGGGGGTATAATTTTTAAAGGATTATTAGATTTTCAAAAAATTAACTATTATGTGCAAATGAAAATTTAATAAAAAAATTATTTTCAAGTGTCTTACTTACTTGTCTATCTACTTCCAGTTGTTTTTGATGTTCCTCTTCAATTTTTTTCTCTTTCTGGCGTTGCAGCATTTCATCATATAAACTTTTCATGGCTGGTTTATTGTGACAATTTAAAAATTCCTCCACATGCTGACATAGATTATAAATCATCTCTGTTCCCTCATATTCAATTGCTTTCTGTTCCAGTTCTTCTTTAAGCTGATGTAGATAGACCTGGGAAACACCCTTTCCATTTTCTAACAATATGTCAGGTACCCTAAAAAACACCAGGTAAATAAAATATATATTAAGATACAATGTTTTATTTTAATTATGTAATGTCTAATGCTTTATCAAAACACCTTGTATATAACAAAATAAAGCCCTAAAACATATTTTTTTTTATTTACCACTACAGATAGCCAACAGGGTCAAAAAGTAGGTTTTTTTAATATAGAGTGAATTTAATTTTAAACTGATTGTAAAAAATATACAGAGGGTAATATTTGTCCTACAAAATCTCCAAAAAAGAAAAATTGAAATCAATCAAAAATTAAATATGATTTAAACAGCTATTTAAAGAATATCTTAAAATAATACTCATTTTTTGAATATTCAGATTTTGCCCTTTTGGCACAAAATGTATTACATTTTGTTGGGTGTTCTGAGCTTCTACAGCGGATCTATCTACCAGAAATGTTTGTCAAAAAGAAACTGCCCCTCCCCTGTTTTTTTTTTATATGCGTGTTGGTGGTGACTGAGAGGAAGGGAATTCTGAGTATTAATCAGAAGCTGAATTTTTTTTATTTTTGAATAAAAATTGCGATTTTTACAATTTTTTTTTAACATAGGCAGCTTGTGCATAACCTACAAAGCAACAAAAGCTCTATGACATAAAGAAGGTTCTATTTTTTTTTTAATAATATTACTTCTGTTTAATGACTTTGGATAACAATATGTGAAACAAATACTTCTAGTGGTCACCAACAATCATTCCAAATTTTAAGTATTTGCATGTAATGGAATGACTAAAAACGGAAATTTAATTTGAAAACTGAATTGTCTGTGGTTTTTGTACAGTCTGACTAAATTACATAATTTTTAGTCAATTTCAAAAAAGAAGGAGGTTATCATTTCGACTCTATGTAGTTTTTTTTATGTATGTACAGGGTTTTCCCATATATTTTTCCACCCACCTAGAGAGTTTATTTATTCAATTGTTTAACGATGTTTAATATTATCCTACAAGTCGGTGTTGGTCTATCTGGAAACCATCTATCATATTCGTTACGAGCTATTGATGCATTTTTACCATGTAAATAAAATAATTCTATCATGTCGAGTTTCTCTTCTTCCGAATAACCCATCGGCCAACATATTAGATATTAAAAATGCTCGTAAATAATTATTTCTGACCGCTAAACGACAAAAAGGCGGCGTTCATTGCAATTGTCTTGATCATGGCTCACTATGTTTTAGCGCAAATTACCTGATCATTTCTTTAATGTTTAAATGCTTATGTATCCAAAACTAATTGACAGAATATATTAAAAGTATATATATTTGAAATTAGAAAAAAAAAATCTTCAAGAATATGATTTAATACACAAACGAAATAGTTTAAAAAAACTGACAACCTGTCAAAATTTGACATTTCCAATAATATTTTCGCACTTATGATATAATATTCTAAATCTTCATAAAAAAACCCAAGAACTTTTGTATTTACGACATTTCCGTATCTATTCAAATAAACTCTCTAGGTGGGTGGAAAAATATATGGGAAAACCCTGTACATACATTGATTATTCCCTGATGATTTGACCAATTTGAATGAAATTTTCAGGGATAATTGCTGGAGCAATATCCTGCATATTGAAAAAATATTAAAATTGGGAAAATGATGCCATTATATTATGTTACTATTGTATAATAAGACATCTTATTAACCAATGAAGCACCGGACACAGTGTCTATTTGTTAAATCTGACTTTTGCAATAAAGCAAAGAACTAAAAAAGATGAAAAAAAATAAAACAAAAATAAACAGACTTCAAAAAAATGCACAAAAAAGTGCAAAATAATATTTTACTCCATGTCGAAAATTTTAGTCTGTTAGGCGCCAAATTAATAAAGGCAATAATAAAACATTATACTCGCGGTACTAGACATGAAAACATTCAATACATAAATATATATTTGTGATTAAATAATAAGGAATAGATTTGGAGCCGACTTAACACTGGGTAAAATTGTCAAGAAAGAAAAAATATTATTTTTTAATTTTTTCAGGGCATTTTTTTGAAGTCATTTTATTTTTTTTATACAAATTTGTATTTTTAATGTTTTTCTTTATAAAATGACATCAAAAAAATATTTATTAAAAAAAAATTTCTAATTTCTTTAAAAAAATAAAATTTTGGAAACATTTGTTTTGTTTTAAAGATTTATTTTTATAATTAAATGTGGACAAAAAGGCGATTTTACTCCAAAGGAAAATGAAAGAATCACAAAAGAATATTTTTAAGGGAAAGAAACAATAATTATAATTAAGTAATAGTTTATTTTTAATAAAATAAATTTTATTTAATTTTTAAATAGGTAATATTTTTTTAATAAAAACAATTATTCTTGTTAAAAAATAAAATTTATTTTATTTAAAAATAGGATATTGATTAAAATCCTTTTTTTTTGTTTAAAAATAATCTTATGTAGTTGTTAGTTTTTTCCTTTGAGTATAATGACATTTTTATCTACATTTAATTATAGAAATAAATATTTAAAACAACAAAAAACAAATTTTTATTATTTTTTTTAATAAGAAATTAGAAGTTTTTATCTAATAAATTATTATCTGGTGTCGTTTTGTAGAGAATAAAAAACCTACATACCAAAATAAAACATTCAATTTGGCCAGGTTGCACAAATAAATAGGTAGAAATCTTTAGCCATTTTATCAGATACAAAGAGTTAAAATTTGGTATATTTATTAGTGACCATTAGAAGTATGTTTTTATAAGTTTTTATCCAAATTCATTGAACACAAGTAACATTATGAAAAAAACTCTATGTAATGTATTGGACATAGAGGTTTGGTCGCAATTTCGTCACAAATTTAAAAATGAAAAATTACTTTTTTTTGTTCTGATTGTACCAACAGAAGCCACTATACTTATGCTTTTGTTTTAAAAAAAGAAGCAAAAAACAGCATTTTTCAACAAAACTAAAAAAATATATAATGTCCGGTCATTGCGCAATGCAGAAACACAATATTCCCTTTTTCTGTAATTGCACCAACATGTTATGAAAAAAGACAAAACTTTTTTTTCATGAAAATTTCTTGGATTATGAATTGACTTCCCTATAATAACTATTTTTAGATTTTTTATATGGGCTGATTAAGAAAAAATAGTTTCAATTTATACGATAAAAACCAATATATTTAATGAGAAAAAATCTTACTTGTTAGGATATTGTTCTGAACAGATGACATGCAGATCTACTCCTACATAAGCCTCTCCATTTCCTAAAACCCCAATCTGCGGAGTCAATGAAATTGATAAATTTAATGGTTTCCATTTGTTCCAGGCTGCTTTTCTACGGAAATCTTTCACCTTATCAGCATAAATGCTCTGAAAGTAAAGTAAAGTACTAAACCAAATAAAAAAAATATAGCAAAATTAATACCTGCAAAGCAACCAATTCACCTGTTTGGCGAGCTTCTAAACTCTCTTCACAAGACATTGTGATGTCACATAGTTAATCGTTCTTGTGTGAACCTGTTAAAGTGTAGATTACTGCAACAAACAGAAGTGATTATGATATACTGATCACTACGAAACTTATTATAGGTTAAAAATAACAGAAACATTTTTATATATTAATAATACATGTATCATTTCAAAATCACAAGAACCCCTTTCTTTATTTATAGAGCAATTATAATTAAACTTAATTGAAATTACATAAATGGCATTTTTTCTTGCATGCATTACATTTTTGTCACTTGGCAAATAACCTACTTGCCAATTAATTTAAATTTATATATATATATATATATATATATATATATATATATATATATATATATATATATTTCAGGTTTTGAAATGCAGTGGAAACTATGACAGAGTGGCAAAGATAAGTATTGCATTTTGAAATTCAATCGAGCCCAATTTTGGAAAAGTGTAACATTAACATATTGGTCTGTCAAGCAGCAATTTTTGTAGCACACTCCACACTTAATTTGCCAAATAGACAAAAATGTTTTGTTCTACACTATAATTTAAATATTTTCGATTCGTATTTTCTCAGAGTTAGTAAAAACTTAATTATAAATTAATTTTTAGGCAAATTTAAAAAAGATCTAGAGCCCAAATCCCGAAAAGAAAATTTACTCCCAGTACAATTAACGTTTAATGTATATATTGATATTTAATAATAGTAAATAAATTATCCTATCTGGGTCTTTCCTGATTTTGTTCAATAGGAATGTGCATTCACGGTATTTCATAAAGCAATTCGGATTACCTTTAAAATACTTTTCTTCAGAACAGAATTTAATAGATATTAAGGGGAAAACTGTCGTTACGAAGTATCTTCGATAGTTCAATACATAATAAAATATTTATTAAATTGTTCGTCAATAACGTTTGTTTGAAAAAAAATAAAGGACCTGGAAAATAACATGACTGAAGATAGGCACGGTACATAAATTAGGTGTTTTTCAATATTTGTTTTATGCTAGCTGAGAATATTAGAATATGTTTTCTCGTTGGTTTCTGCTACCGCTCTGTGTATTTATCGTTCAGTATGACCGTAAACCCTAGATTACATTAGTTAAGAGATTTGTCAGATACTTAAAGTACTTTTTGCAGATATTTGCTAATGCTCCTCTTGCAAATTGTACTATTAGTATGCACACATAACAGTAGAATGTGTAAAAAGTGGAAAAATGGAATGTGACTGGTAATTCTTATATAATAATACAGATAAGTCTATTTTCATTTCATACAGATCGTATTCTAGTGATGTAATGATTCGAATTAAAATACTCGTTGAATCCGAGTATTGAGATACTCGGAATCATCCGAGTATTTAAAATTAATTCGGAATACGGATGCGGAATAATTATGCTGTTAAGCAACCGCCCAGCTACTGCTGATTATGATGCCAGGCCAGAAGAGTAAGCACTGCAGCACAATTTGCATTGTCATTTCGAATAAAAAATTCGTTCGGGGGTTCGGTAGCAGCGGGCTGATGCCTGTGGCGGAATCCGAATAAATATGGGATAGGAACATTGGGGTCTCGTTGATTTCGAATTCGGAAGATTTTTAAATTCGGATTATTAATAATAAAATTGGAAACTGCAGCGGGAGCCGAGGATCTGCGTGTAAGTTTTAGGTTGTTACTTAGGACAAATAGGTTTTTCAACATTATCTTAAAATTAAAACCCTTTTCCGTATATCTTTTTTTTTTATGGTTAAATTTGTATTATTTATTACTCTGCACCTTAAGTTGATATTGAGATATCAGATTTTGGTATGTTAATTACAAGTTACATTAATTATTAACTCTCACACATTGACCCTACTCACAGCATAGATTACTAATTCTTTCTTTGCTCTAATTCCTACTTCGAATTTCGACGTTTGACATCGCATTGTGCATTCGTGGAAACGGCAGTTCAGCACCCGTCATTCGATTTCAGTTCTACAGCTACCGATTTGGAAGCTTAAAAATAAAAATTGGGACTGCCTAAATACGCGCATAACGTGTGATTTCGAAATCGGATGATTAATCGGAGTATTCTATTAATTCGGTTCCGTATAATCCGATTCTTTAAATATTCCGAATATTTACATCACTATCGTATTCTATGTGGAAATGATCGAGTTTTTCAAACACATTCGTAACTTAACCTCAATTTCTTTTTTGTTAACTTCTTTCTGTGATATTATGGTCAGGCCGTGACAAATGTATACATATAAGAGATCCCCCAGACAAATGCCAAGTGTCCCCGCGATTTACGTGGCAACTGAGGAAGCGCGTCAAATTTGAAGCGATCGAAAGACGAGTCTACAGTGCGTCATTATATATAAATATTCAGATTTGCGAATCTAAATAAGTACTAAAATTATTGTACATTGTACCGGTCCTATTAGTTGTTCTGTATTAGATATTTTTCTTTTTGGCAATGCAGTTCTTTAAGCCTTTCTTGCATAAAAGCACAAAAGACCCAGCCGCAGCAAAATTAGCGCGGTATAATGCTCGTTCTAGATTCGGAAATTTCGTGCAGGTCTAATCAAGTGCATAAGCAGCCATGTATATGAACAAATTCATCGTCGCCGGATTATTCGTTGCTTCTGCGGTACTAAAAGGTTCATCAGACCAACGTGAATTAACCACGTGGCGGATTTCCCGTTTTCTGAGATAAAATTCGTGGCGATTCGCGGGGAATTCACACTGGGGCGTTGCTGTCCTGCTGTTCCTTACGTTCCTTCTTTCTTTTACAAAAGACACAACTATATGCAAAATTACGAGTCATGGATGAAAAAGCACTGGACGGCGAAACAAATTCGACGACTATAAAACGTTCATTCTAGAGACGCGTGTTAAGTTCTATGTGAAGATTATTTGGTATATTGTTTCTAATATTCTCACTGCAAAATACCAAGGCAAAGGATTTACTTGGATTAATTTTTAACATGTGTTTGGTAGCAACCTAAAATAAATTGCTTAAGTCTGAATTTGAAAATTGGCATCTATATATGGTGATTGCAATATTTTAAATTTTTATAAAACTGCGAAGTATATATTGCGTAGAGTAATGAACCAAGTATACTTTCTTGGGGTACACCTACGTCCACTTCAAGGGAATCAAATACCAAACCACCCAAGATAACTTGCTGGAACATAATGGAAAATACAGAGAAGGATCACATGATTTACCATATTGAATGTTTTTGTAAAGTCCAAAAAGACCAAAACGGTTATTAAGCTATTATTTAGATTTCTTAATATGTCGTCTGTAACATCTGCCAATGCACTAGCACAGCTGTGACCTTTTCTAAATCCAGATTGTTTAGTTGGTATAATTTTAATGATTTTTTCAAGTGCTTCAGACAGGATTGGCGATATAGAAATGGAACGCAACTGACTAAACTCAGTTGGATTACTAGCCTTTGGAAGTGGCACAACATTTGCTTGCTCTCATTTAAGTAGGAAATGCGTATGTGTAAGCGATTTTAAAATTGTTGGACATGCTAATAATATTAAATTTACGTTAAGGGGGAACTGCACGTAGTATTATGGATCATTTGCAAGCCTTCCGCTGCTGCAATATTATGTTAAAACTATAAGAGATATGTATTAGCTTCAATGTGCTTTTAATAGGGAAATATGTATAGTTGGGCACTAAATGCGAATTTTTATGAAAAAAATCAAATCTAGAATTATAAAATAGAAATAGATTTGTCCATTTTCGACCATTTTTTGACCACTTTTTGACGCAAATGCCGCCGCATATAATTTTTTTCCCACAAAATGACTCTTTACCGCCTTACATTGATCCTTTGTCTACGTAACTGCAAAATTTGAAATGGTAAATCGTACTTATGTCTTTGTATTTCTGCAGCGCGTGAACCCATTTTTAAACGAAATGTAATTTAAATTGCCTATACATAACACATTTTTTTGAGGTCGGAGTTACAGGAGGTTTTCTCTAATACGTAGGTACCTTTTCATCTTACTTTAAACTTGACTAGACCTTGTCGCTGTTAATTAAATCTGCATCAGAATTAATAAGACTTTTGGAGATATCAGTAAATATTTGTTTATTTCATTAACATTTTTCGGGAATAGTTAATTTGGGTTTGTTATGGATATTATTTTTTTTAGTTGCTGCCATTTTTTAAATAGGACTTTTTTTCAGACCAAATGTAGTAAGATTACGTAACTGCTTGTAATAATTCCAGTCCGTCTGACCTCTGGTTTTTTTTAAATTTATTAAAGGCACCGTTTCGGAGCCTTTGCATTAAACGTATAATATCAGTAATCAACGGCTGATACGATTTTTTACCATAAATTATTTTTAGGGATGGGTGCGTATCAAAATACCTAAAATATTGTTGCGAATTTAGCCCTAGTTACAGATTTGTTAAGTTTTAAGTACATTTATTTATTATTTGTTATTTTAATGAAGTAGACTTACTTTAATTTTTATCCATGTAACGTTAATTCTTTTCACCCTGTAGTATTTAGATTATTATTATTTAGATTATTCTAGAATTTTCTAGATCATTCCATTATTTTCTAAAGGCTATATAAGCGCTCCGCGAGGCCACATTTAGTTGTAGTCTTAATGTTAAAAACAAGAGCACACTTTTTAAACTGTATATTAGACCAAGTCTAACCTACGCTTCACCCACGTGGAGTACTCATCATAAAAACCAGTCAAAAAGACTTCAATCCAAAATAAAATAATCATGATCATTCTAAACGCGGACAGATTAATTAGAAACTCAATTCTGAACAGAGATACAAACCTTGAAAGCTTGGGCGACTTCATTACCAAACTTAATTCAAATTATTTCATAAGGGTCGAACTTGCTAACAATAACCTCATTACCAAAACTCACGACTTCTCCCAACCACGTAACAAATACAAGCTGCCTAAAGACTGTCTATTACCTAGAATTTAAACTACCCCCCCCCCCAACTGGGATTTCCTCTCCTATGACTTTTTCCCCTATCCTTACAATTTGATTGTTTTCTCAAGGAATGAAGAGATGTAATAGCCATCCGGCTGACATAAGTATCGAAGAGGACCCCGATTCCCGAGCACATTTAGTTCAGTTGTAATTGAGATTTCGAAGTGTTAACAAGCTGAAACTGACAAGTTTAAAGTTACCTTAGTTACGATTGTTAGGTATAACCTATGATTGCTGTAACCTGTGTTTTGAATAAAAGGGGTGCATTCAGAAACTACGTGTTTGTGTACCGACCAATCCGGAACAATATTTTCAGTTAAAAACTCCAGGTTACTATCTATATCGGTTAAGCCATACATAAGAGTACATGGTATCAGTTTTACGTCGCGTATGAAAATATTTGTCAATACTTTGCTGGCGACGATAACGAAATGTAATTATTAGATCCTGAGGGGGTTGTAAATTTAAATTACAATATACTAACATATGTTCTGATATTTAAATATCTCATATACCTGTTTATTTGGCTAGATCTGAGTTATAAAAGATAAGGTCAATCAAGGTAGCACCATTATTTATAATTCGGGTGGGATTTATTATGATTTGTTTGAGATTAAAGGGTGGCATAAAATCATTAATTACATTTGGAATCCTATTATAAATAATAGATTATGTTAAAATCACCAAGTATGATAATTGTGTCAAAGGTTATATATAAAAGTCTATAAATAAACTTTTTAAATATGCAATAAACATATTGGGTCCACAGAGGATGGGCGGTATAGGTTGTCAATGAGAAAATTCTTACTACTATTTTGTTTTTGTTGGGGGTTGAGCGCTTGATACAAAACGCTTTCTACTTTTCTAAATTGTAAAGATCAGACAAATTTAACGTTATTATTAGCTTAACTGCACCGCAAATGCATGGGTGAGTACCTAAATCACTTTTTTATGATGTATAGGTTGTGCTGGAGCAAACAAAACTATTTTGAAGGAAAATTTCCAAAAAATCCTCATTTTTTGCTTATTTAAAATTATACCGGGACAATCTTCATAGAGCCTACCAGACTCTTAAAATTACCCGGACTTAGAAGGTCATAAAGCAGACCAGACTCGTAAAATTACCTTTGAAATTTATAGAAGCATATTTTTAAATAAATTCGAAAATAACTTCAAACTGGCCAGCTGCTAATATTCACAAATGACTCACAACTAGGGTACAATTTCTGGCTGCACATTTTTTATTCTTAAACATCCGCAAGAGACCCGCTGTTTGCCGAGTCTTACGTTTGACAATCCTTGCATCCACTTTTTATATAAATACGCTTTTTTACATCATCTCAAAAAAAAGATTCAGGCTAACCTAAACGCAATCTGCTATTTAAAACACATTTTTTATGCCATCAACCTAAAAAATTTTTGATACAAAACTGGGCAAGCGACGGGACACTTGCGGATGATTAAGAAAAACATTTTGGGCTGAATACGTTCTTTCTTCGAGATGGAGTAAAAGTGGGAACGCGTTTTTGGTAACAAATCTAGGAACTTTTAACTTTGGTACTCTACTAGAAAATATGACAGTTGGTCGGACATCAAAAGAAAAAGTTGGCTCGCTGAGAGATATTTGTCATCATCTCGTTATCAAATTTTTTTCAGTAATTTCGCTTGAAAAGTGGTTCCTGAAGCTAAAATACTTTAATTAATGTGCTCAGTAAACAATATTTAGTATTTTCGAATAGTAATAGATATAAGCAAAAAAGTACCGGCGTCACCATGTCGGACGAAGCTTACCCAAAGACACTGTATGTAGGCAATCTGGACATTTCTGTACAAGAGGACCTGTTGTGTGCTTTGTTTTCGCAGATCGGTCCAGTAAAAGGATGTAAGATTATAAGAGAACCTGGAAATGACCCATATGCTTTTGTTGAATTCACAAACCACCAGTCTGCTTCAACAGCTTTAATTGCTATGAATAAACGTGTTTTTCTAGACAAGGAGATGAAAGTTAATTGGGCCACTAGCCCCGGAAATCAACCCAAAACAGATACCTCAAACCACCATCACATATTTGTTGGTGATTTATCTCCTGAAATTGAGACTGAAACACTCAGAGAGGCCTTTGCTCCTTTCGGAGAAATTTCAAATTGTAGAATCGTAAGAGATCCCCAGACACTAAAGTCAAAGGGTTATGCTTTTGTTTCGTTTGTTAAAAAAGCTGAAGCTGAGAATGCCATTCAGGCAATGAACGGACAGTGGCTTGGCTCACGGTCCATTCGCACAAACTGGTCAACTAGAAAGCCGCCACCTCCAAGATCCGAAAAACCTGCTCAAAGTAAGAAACAGATCACATTCGACGAAGTTTATAATCAAACGTCTCCCACTAATACCACAGTCTATTGTGGTGGTTTTGCTAGTGGCCTCACAGAAGATTTAGTTACAAAAACCTTTTCTCGTTTTGGCGCAATACAAGATATTAGAGTATTTAAAGACAAAGGCTATGCTTTTATTAAATTTGTAACAAAGGAAAGTGCTACTCATGCTATCGAAAATATCCACAACACAGAAATCAATGGTCATATAGTTAAGTGCTTCTGGGGAAAAGAAAATGGAGGTTTAGGACCTGATGTCAATGCAATGAATGCCACCGGAGCATCTGTTTCTCAAGCACCACCTTATTCCTACGGTTACGGAACTCAGTACTGGTATCCTCAGTCAGGTGGTTATGCAGGTGGTACCAGTTACATGCAAGCTGGTTACCCGTATCAACAGCAATATCAGTATCCCTCTGGACAGCAATATTGTATGGTGCCTCCACAAGGACAATGGTCAGGACAAGGCGGACAACAACCTAGCATGGGTGTCATGTACAAATACCCATCACAGTGAACCAATTGAACTTACCAATATAGTTACAATTGTGCTGCAGACTTTGAACTATTGTAGCCGTGTATTAATAAAATAGACATCATTATGCACTAATTTATCAAATTTGAAGTGTTAGTACCATCATATCTTAGAATTTTTATTAGTTGTTATCATTTTAGATCTCTGAAAGGCTATTAGAGGTATGTTTTTTAAAATTATTTAATTTGAAATAGGAATGTTATAGTTATCAAAGTTCAAGTTGTCTTCTAGAAAAAAATGAGTTTTCTTGCTTTCATTTTTTCATTGTACTTAACACTTTTTTGTTGTCATCATGAAAATATGCACTTGGTGCAAATAAAGAAATATTATTTCCAGTATTTTCTGAATTAAATAAACACTTGTTCTCCAAAGTGAACTAGTGATTTTATTCATCCTGGGTGTAAAAAGTACTTGATCTGTTATAGCTGTATAACACAAGTTCCTTCAATAAATATATTTTTTAACATAAATCTGAAACTACTATAAAAATAATTCCTCTATCTTTTATGCTGAAAGTGTATTGACTAATTTGTCTTTCAGAATTCAGTTTGTTTACAAATTGCTTTATATTCCTTCTATTATTTGTTAAATAGAAATTATCTTACAATAAAAGAAATTGTAGGTAATATGTGTATATGAATAACATCTACCTACTTTGTAAATATACTCTTCTCTTTCAAAACCATTGTTTTAAGGTGTGATGATACTAATTTGTGTAAGAGAAAATCCTAAAATACAAACGTCTTCTAAACTACAGTATATTTTTTACAAATAAAGATTGATTGCCATTACTGCTATATAAGCACCATATCCTTAACCCAATATTAATTTTTGGTATTTTCTCTTACGCTTTGTGTGATAAATTTTGTTTCTTTATAGGATGGCAGGACGTGTTTAAAACGGTTTATTTTCTGTACTGTCTTTTTGACAATATTTTCAGACTGTAGTTATATGCATTTTTTGACAAATTTTTGTTGGGGTTTTGGTAGACACCAATATGTCAAGCTAGATGTGTATATTTTTGAAGAAAGCATTGTTTTTCTTAGTTTTATAAGAATTCCTTAAAACATAAGAAAGTACACTTGTCCAGCAGTCAAAATATGTGGGTAACTATGATGCTACAGTAAATTTACCTGTATGAGTGTCTTAAGTAAATCCTCTTGTAGATTGGCATGTAAATTTAGCTTTTGTAGACGCAGTTATTATCCATAATCTTTGCTAAATGTACACAAGTTGGATTAAGTTAGTTAAGAAATTTAAAATTGGAAGTATGATTGAACCGATTGATTTGACAAATGCAGAATTTTATAACGAAATGTATATTATTGCTAGTTGTTAATAAAAACTAAGGTCTGGGAGATATTAGTTTTAATTTTCCTTTTTATGACTTTCATTTTACAAACAGGAAATTGGTTGGCACTTTTATCATTTTTTTAAAGCTGCTTTTTTAAATATTACTGATAATAAAGATGACATAGAGCAAGCTTGAACGGCCCTGATCAATTGAAACATCATGATTCTTAGGAGTAGACTGTCAAAATAGAATCAGTTTCCGACGTTTCGATTCCACAAGGCATCTCAGGGCTTTTAGAGACCTAGGCCGGCTATTTGATGTGTGATCCGGTGTATATACTCCTGGAACAGAAACTGGATGATCCATATTAGGCATAAGGAATGTGAATGATGTATTAAAAAGAAACTAATTGGACAATTTGCTGCATCTGAACATCAACATTCCACTGGATAACCAAAGTTCTTGCATCGGTCTCGGGATTCTATAAACAGAAAATTAGAGAACCTATTGAAATTTATAAGCTTCCTAACAATATTAATAGAGATATCGGCTACAGTCTGCATCATACATGGAAGTTGATTGTTACACCGAGCCATGGTTCAGTGAACACAGGTTGAGTATAAATAGCTGACCTAGGTTTCTCCGAGCTCGTTCCATGTTCTAATCTCGTGAAGTAAAGATCCCTGAAGATGCCTCGTGCAATTGTAGGCAAAACGACGGAAAGTCATTCCATTTTGACAAGGTCTACTCCCAAGAACCATGATTTCTTTCCTGACCTTGAAGATGGTTCTTAAGCTGATTTTTAAAGTAAAATCCAGTTTATCATTACCAACTCAATCATTACAACCAAAAAAAACCTTTCAGAAATTTTACAATTACAACTAGTAAAATTAGGGATAATTACATAAAATTAAAATATTTGCCAATTGATATTGAGAGACAAGGTAGAAAAAAATCAGGTGCTTTACCTGGAACTTCCTTCAATATCGAGCTCAATATAAATTTGGTCATCACATCAAAGATATTAAACTAGTTAGGTCTATTTAGTTCTGCACATAGTTATCTAGTAATAGGTATAAAAATGTTGTTATCTTATTCATTATCAGTGAACTTTTGGATAAATGGGTAAAACCAATCTGTAAAAAAACTTAATTTCTCTTGTCTAGAAAACTTAAGAGATAATACAATTTGTATGTGACTATATTACTAAATGACTATGTGTGGAATTAAATAGTAATACTTTACTATCTCTGATAATTTAATTCATAATTAGGAAAGTTCCAGATTTAGCTGTGGCAAATATTTCTAGATATATATGATTTAAATTTGGCACACAGTATACAGTAGGTAATGTCGGGTTGGCACTTTTCCCAAGCCGCGACTGTGCCTGAGCCCTTTTACTGTGATGTCATTGGCCATTTTGGTGCATGGTCATGGCATATGGAACACGGGAAAAATGGTAAAATTATAATGTTAATGCTTTATTAGGTTGGCATGAATGGACATTTTGCAAAATAATTTCTAAACTATACAAAATATCGAAAAAACTCTAATAAGAGATCAAAAACCTAAAGAATAGAGTAAGGAAATGAAATTTGTTGCAAAAAGGGCCAGTGACGTCCCAGTAAAAATTTTGGAAGGGGTGGGTGTGATCTAGGAAAAAGTAACAACCTCTAGATTTTCCTAAAATATCTTATAGCCATTTTGTAGACATTGCTCACAGAACACTGTGTGTCAAATTTGAATAATTTATCCCTAGAAATGTGATGGTTGAATGAGGTTAATAAAAAAACATCTCATGTATCTCAAAAACGAAGGCCTTGCGGACACATGTTTATATAAAATTGTAGTGCAAAAATGATTACAAAAAAATTTGTGTAAGGTTTTAAATTTTTTTTCATTTTACATTCTTTCAAAGTACGTCATAATTATGTTATGAAAAAAAAATTGCAAATTACAGTTTCATTTTTCCGTAACCATATGGTCATGCAAGAGCCTGTAAATATTTAAATTTTAATTAAAAAAACACAAATTATTTTTTCAATCTAGTCCTAGTATAAATAAAAATTATATAATATATAATAATAAAAGGTGAAAACGACGGACTGAGTATATAAGACCTTGAGGAATATCATACTGGGTGGACTAATATGCGGAAAAAACAAGTATACGTTGGCGATGTCGTGAGAGAGGGAAATGCTAAAAAACTTTGAAAGACCTATACGTCATAGCAATCAGACCACCATACCGGCAGAAGTGTAGTCAGTCAGGCAAGGGGGGCGAATGCCCCTCCGCCTTCTGGGGCCCACTGTGACAAAAAACTTTATTCAAAAATACCCAAGGGATGCAAACAAGATCTGAAGACGTTTTTTTTTGGTTGTCGTATTTTTTCTACGTGTTATAAAGTGATGACTTTTTTTGGTCGTCGCTTTTTTTACATGTTTCTTACTTTGGCGCCCTTATTTACGACTGCCCCCCGCCCCTAAAAGCTGGCTACGCCTCTGCATACCGGACCATTTATTTAAGGTGAGGATATTAATTATTTTTTCTTATCGTATAGTTTTTCAAAGGTCCTCTTGCAGGGAACTGGCCAATTATTATAAAAGTTTTCGTGCATCTAATGAACCTTTTTTATTTCTCCCCTGCAACGGCATAAGAAGTGCTTCTGATTCGGATGGAATGTCCTATGATAAAGTACACAGCTCCCTTTCTCATCGCACACATCTTTAACGTGTGCCTCGAACGAGGATATTTTCCTGATGCTGTGTGTCGCTTATTCGTCCCCTTCCTAAGAACAGGAAGATGTCGCTTATCCATCCCCTTCCTAAGAACAGTGGAACCTATGGCGGCCTGCAAGTCTTTTACCCGTTTTTTTCTAAAAATTTGGAAAGGGTGGTATACAAGGGGGTGATTCCAGAATCTCAGTCAGAATTTCGCACGGGTACGGCACTAATGTTACACTCTGTGATTGCATGCCGTAGTACAAGACTGGGATGACGGGAAGATTTTCTGTCTGGTTTTGCTCGATTTCGACATTATAAACCATTAATTGCTTTGCGCTAAGCTACAAGGGGTTTGGGGATATAGCTGGGAATGTTATTACCTCCTATTTAATTGATTGGGGGGCAGAAAGTAGTATTGAGAGGTCGCTGCAGCCTTTGATCCCCCCTTGTTCATAATATACTCATCAGACATTCTAATAAAATATTAAAAATTGAAATTATCAATTACATTCTGATTATACGCAAATGCGTCTAAGTTTTAATCCCCTGGAACGTTATGTCGCTGAGTATGTTATGAACGAGGAGATTCTCAGGATTAAGGACCTCTCGACTAAACATAACTTGTACTTAAACGCTTCTAAAACGGCAGGTATTTATTTAGGCACTAAAGGTGCAAACTTTGGAAATGCTATTCGGCTGTACATTTCTACAGGTCAGCGCCAAAGTTTAGAGAATATTTAATTCTGTAAACTTTGTCAGCTCTTCAATACAAAAAGCATTTATAACTGAAAGCATCTTTACAGTAACTGGCGTTTCTTGTCCCGGGGTTTAACGGCGATGTTGGTCGAATCCTTGGTACTACTATCGCATTTTAACTATTGGGGTTTTGTATATGCGTTTCTTTTTCACGAAGAAAGAACAGAAAATATTGCAAAAAGTACAAAAGTCACTCACTAAGGAAATTCGATCACATCTCTGCCAGTTTCCGAGGATTGGGAACACTTAGTAAGAGATATTGCCTTTGTCGAGTGCAAGACTATGGCTGCAGGTGTGCTTTCGTATCTGCGTAAAAAACTGGTACCTGCCTTCGTACCGGCGTAAAAACTGGTACCTCATGCCCTAAATCGGCGGCACAGAAATTTACTAGATATTCGGAACCATAGGACTACATTGTTTCGCGAGGGTTTTACTTTTTTACCTGAACCTAACCTATAATGAAATTCCTGACGATTTAAAACTCTTGGGAGCCGACATCTTTAAAATAAAATATAAGTAAAAATGTATATTTTTCACGGAATTGTGTTTTTTTTGTTGTTGTAATGTTGGAATGATGTTTTTGGCTTATATTTAGGATCTATGTTTATGGACTTATTAGCAATTTTTTTATATTCAATATTAACATTTTTTTATATCTACATAGCTCTTAGTTTTTAGTTTTAGTATTAGAAAAACACTCTGCGGTGTTTTGGATTAGGTTTAAAAATAGATATTAAACAAAATATAAAAATATTTATTGTTCGTAGTATTATTTTTGTTATTAACAGCAAACAAAATATATATTTTAAGATCTAAGAATAAAATGATATTTCAGAACAGATGAAGATTTTTTTGCTTATGTTAAACGACAGTGTCTAACTAATTAAACTATGTATACTTTTTAATGTATATTCTTAAAAAACACTCAATCTACACCAATGGCCTCAGTGGGCCCCCGTGGACCTCTACGAGGTTAGTTCCCAATTTGATTCAAGAATGTTATAGAAATCTTTACGTGTTCTTAAAATGTGTTTTTTCAAATTTTTTAACTTAACAGAATCTAGTCAATGACCACGGTAAGACTTTTTTTAAATACACAAAGTTTGAACTCAATATGGAATACATCTTAAACATGTAGGCATCTTTAATACGTAGGTGCCGCTAAAAAAATCTACGCCACACTTTATTGTTTAAAGTTCAAAGACATTGTTTTTTTCTCATTTTAATTACCATATTGTATGTTTCCAAGATGTTTTGTAAAATGTATTCTTGGTGAAAGTTAGTGCATCTAAAAATACTGTATTGGGAGTAGTTTTAATAAAATTCAAAAGGTATACAGGGTAAGCAAAAAATGTGAACGTACTGATTAAGAGTAAACTAAAGGAAGTTGAATAAGGAAAAGAAATAAAGGAGAGTTATTTAGAATCAAAACCTGTGTTCGGATCTAAACTCATAGCCTCCAATTTAAAAAAAAGTCAGAAAATTTTGAATATCCCCCGTATTATTTCACTTTTGCCCAATAAACGAAAACATGCATTAAAACTAAGAAAGATCAACGAACCTGTGCTCAAAATTTCAGAAATAGATTGAATTAAGGTAACTTATTTAGACTTAACATTCAACAGATCAAGTAACCTGCAGGCCCGACGAGAGACGGGTGAAGGCGGTACGAATTATAGGGGCCCGGGCCCCGGATCGGAACACTTTTGTTTTTGTTTTACAAAAAAAAATATTTAATTTATAATTTTTTAAATTAGGTTTTAAAGAAATTTAAAACAATATTAAAGTCTTTCTGCGATTGACAATACCTCGATTCACGTATTCTGCGTATTTCGCCAGTGCTCATCGTGTAAAGTGCTGAGAGCGTCCTGTGCGTGCTTGACCTTTTTATGCTTTGTTTGGCAATCGCTACGTTTAATTGATTTTTACTACAATTATTTTGGGTTTAAATAAAAATATTTTATACCTTACCATGCCCTAAAATTTGCCTGAAATGATCATTTATATAAAGGTAGGTACATAAAAGCAATTATTAGAGAGTTTTTAAGACGTTTATTTCACCGGTTCATTATTGTGCACAAGCGCTTTGCTAATATGGCAAAACTTGGCCTTTATTAAACATAACGGATTCCTTTATTTACGGACCAATAAGGGTGGTTAATTTTTTTCTTTATGGTTATTAATTTGGTCGCGACGTTGTAAAACTTTAAGTGTTCCCAAAAACGTAAGGAACAACAGCAAAAATTAGAGCATATGAAAAAAGGGGAAAAGACCCTTAAAAATCTTGGATTTGTTCCTTTGAAGAAAACATCTAACGATACCGATACCGAAATTGGGGATTCCTCCTCCTCCTTCACTACTGATTTAGTATTGTTCAAGCCCGATGCTGTGTCTGCATTTTTAAGTACCACTCCTAGTACTTCGAAATTTTCAAATTTACTTAATATCGAGCAAAATATAACAAATTACGATTTAAATATAGACAGCGCATCAACTTTTGATATAGGAAATTTAAAAGTGCACCCTACTCCTACCGATATAGAAGAAGCTATACGAAAAGGACCAGCGCCCATTTCATCCGAACTTCCTCTGGATAACAATGAAATGAAATTTCCCAAATACTTAATGAACAGACATATGAAAAATGGACAAGTTGTATCAAGAGACTGGCTAACTTGGAGCTCCAAGAAACAGTCATTATTTTGTTTTCCATGCCGCTTATTTTCCGGCAAATATGCATTTAATTTCCCGATTTTTTTTCTGAAAATGGTTGGTGCCCTTCTGATGGCTATAAAAAGTTGTGCAATAGAATACCTGAATATGAAAATAGTTCCTTTCATCGCTCGTCATACTTGGAATGGAGAAGTCTAGAACAAAGTATTTTGAGTAAAAATTGACAGTTTGCTCTTCATATCTTTAGAAAAGGAGAAAGAAAAGTGGAAATTACCTTTAAAAAGATTTCTTCACGTTGTTTTATTTTTATCGGAAAGAGAACTAGCTTTTAGAGGATCAGGATCGTCTCATTTAATTGGAAATCCAAACAATGGTAACTTTCCTGGCATATTGGAATTACTCGCACATTATGATGCTTTATAGGCAGAGCATTTAGAAGCTGTTAAAGGTTCTCAAGAAGTTAAAACACGCATGCAAGTTCATTACCTTTCGCCAGCCATTCAAAATTAATTTAATTCACAGAATACGTTATGGAAGAAATTTTAAATGAGAGAAATCTCGCAAAGTATTTTTCCATAATCGTCGACGCTACTCCAGATTCTTCACATGATGAACAAACCACATTTATTTTACGTTGTGATTTTTAGAACTTGCCAATTGCAATAAAAAAACAGGGGAGGCAATAACTGACATGATTTTGGACACTTAAAAAAAGAAATATTAATATCAGATGGACAATAAGGCAATGACAATGGTAGTAACATGAGCGGACAATATAAGGGCGTGCAGGCAAGGATTCTGGCTCTCAGTCCCTTCAGCCCTCAAGCCAGTCTGCGAGAAGTTACCTGGAATAAAAGATGCCATTGAAGAGTTATTGGAGCTTAATTTAACACCAGAAGTAAGAGTTGAGTTAACTGGCATTCTGTCTTATTTAGACACTTTTGAATGGCTTCAATTTGGCTAAAAGTACTCACAGCAATCAATTTTAGGAGTATTTTTCTTCAAACAGTTTCCGTGACTCTAGATATTGAGGTTAAAAATTTGCATTCACTGCTTGAAGATTTAAATATTATTAGGAATAGATGGGAAAATATGGGAAAATATTTTAAGTGAATGTAAGTTGGTAGCCCTTAATTTAAATGTGTCAACCGACCTATATATATCCAGGAAAAGGAAACGTTTTTATGACGAAACCTCATTAAAGGACGCATTTGAAGAGCTTAGCGCGGAGGAACATTTCAAAGTAAATGTATTTTATAGATTACTAGATTCTGTTATTCTTAATATATCTACAAGATTTGAAGCAGCTAAACAAATTGCAAAGAAGTTTAGTGTGTTATGGCAGTTTTTAAGTATAAAAGATAAAGAAATTGAGGAGCAGACCAAATGTCTTCAAAATGAATACAACGGTGATGTACATTGCGACATTCAGGAAGAAATAAAACATTTAAAACACACATTTTCTGCAAATTTCATGGATACTGATATAGCTCTATTAAACCTTCTAAACAAAATCCACAAATTAAAATTAGATTATCTGTTCCCAAATACAATTATAGCCTTAAGACTTTTCTGTACACTACCTGTTACCGTGGCCCAAGCAGAACGATCCTTTAGCCAACTTTCCAGAATTAAAAACGTATGTTTTGAAGTCTACCATATTACAAGAACGTTTAAGTGCTCTTGGAATTTTAGCAATTGAGTCTAAAATGGCTAGGACCTGTTACTTTTCAAAAATTATTGAAAATTTTGCATCTGCAAAATGCCGTAAAGCTCCGTTATACTAATTATTATCTTATTTTGAATATTTTATTATTTTTGTTTCTGTAAATAGTAGCTTGTCTTGTAGTTGTCAATATAAACGTTTATACCTTGTGTAGTTTATTTTAATATAACTGAGAATTACTTTAATATGTATTGTTTTCTAATTTAATTTATTACAACCCGGTTTTAAACAGTTAGGTATATGAATATTTACCCTGTCCTAAAAGCTAATTATTTTAATAGTATTACATATAATACATAACTAAACCTTATATACTTTATATTTATAATAAGTCAAATTATTGTAGTTTTAAAAATTTTAATTGTATTGTCTTTACTGTAATACTCAGTCGTTCTTCATTTTTATACACTGGGGCAATGCTTAAATCGTTTGACCTCGAAATGTAAAAAAAAACCAGAGAAATATTCTTTAGGGGGGGCCCGTGAAATTTTTTTGTACCGGGGCCCGACGCAGCTCTCTGCGGCCCTGGTAACCTGTGCCGAAATTTTCATTAAATAGATTGAATGAATGTAACTTATTTAGACTTAAAAATTTTAATAATAACATATACATTTGTCTGCAAGGGCATTTAATTAATTTTCATGATTTTGAATGTAATTTTAATAGAAAGTTAAATGTCTAATCAATTTAGCATGCCTACAGAAAAACTTGAATTTTAGTCCAAAAAGTATTATAATGTTTTTATTTCAATGATCAAAATAACTCTAATAATGTTCTGTATGAACTTGTTATCACGCTGCGATGGTAGTAGGTTGAGAAAAAATAGAAGGCTATAATTTCATATCTGAACACGCGTTTTGTTTGACTCTAAACAGGCTACTTTTCCCTTGATCAGTTTTCACATTTTTCTGCCTACCCTGTATAGCTTTCGACTTTTTTTAAAAGTAACTACTGCTAATAAAATATTTATATTATTAAGTTTTATCAAGAATAAAATTTTCTTAGAAATCAAAAATAAAAAATTTCCCATATGTTGCACACTTCGTGGACCTTACTGTATATAACCCTGCAAAAAATGAAGTGTTACGCCAGTGACCTTTACAATGATGATTGTATTGATGCCCAGGTATTTACGTCAATTATTTTTATTTTCAAATTGACTGAAATAGTTTGCGCGTTCTCATGAAATTTTCTGTTTAATTTTAAAACCCTTAAAATAACGAAGATTTACAAGACAATGACCTAAACTTAGACTATTTTTGATGCAAATTTGAGGCGAATCGGATTGACACTTAAATATGTTCGACTACCATATAAAATGGAAAAAATATTCTAATATACAAATGGATAAAAGAAAATTGGCGTGTTTCACCATTCTGTAATAAAACTTTTGAAATAAAAAAATATTTTCGTTTTTAGATGGCTACCTAAATAGTATCTTTTATATACAAAGAGATAAAATACATTTGATTGTTTAGGGGACTGTTTTATCTCCCTACAGCTACATTTTATAGCGAAAAAAGTTTTTATATACAAGAAAAGATATGTTTCTCCATATTTCTAACCATAATTAGGCATTTTTTATAAATATTAAATGGTCCAAAAAATATCAAGTATCTATGCCAATGACTTCTACAATTTTCTGATTTCAAAAACTTTACTGCCAACTATTTGGTTTGCGCGTTCTTAAGGAATCATTTTTTCTTTTATACCCCTTAAAATCATCAACGATCTACGTCTAAGACACCCAAAATCTAATCCTCTTAAGACACTAACCTAGACTATTTTTAGTGCAATTTGGAACCAATCAGTTTAACCTTTCTCAAGTTATCGTGCACCAGAATCTTGTTTACACACACACACACACACACATCCGTACAGACATTTTTAAAAAAATCTTTTCATGTTCTAGGTCTAGGGACTCTAAAACGTCAAAAGACCCAACTTAAATTTTTCCAAAATTTTCAGGATTACAATACTTCCTCTATATAAACCATATATTATATAAACAATATTATTACATACAATATATAGGCCGTTTTATACAGGGAAGGAAAAACAGATTTTCATTTTGATTTGCCCCACTTTCCCCTACATGTTTACCTTTCTCTAAATGATGGCTTTCAGATCAATGTTCAAACTAAATTGCAATCTTCTGTAAGCCGATTAAAGCCAGGTATATTGGACAAAATATTTTGGTAATCTGCAAATTAACAAGTCCAATTCATTAGAACGTTGTTACTATAAAAAACAGTCCATTTATTCTAATAACTTGTTAAATTCAGTGAAACATGCACCTTTTTTAGACAGTGACGTTTACCTGTGACCATCTAATTCATTTTCCCTCCTTTCCCCAAAATAAGCTCATGTCAGAGTAGGCTACTAAATTAAAAAGATAATTCAGCGACTAAAAAAAAACAAATGTATATTGGTGGCTCCAGAGTTGTCACAAGTACTGACAAAAAGTATTTGAAGTACCAAATAACTGGTAACTGTACTTAATTTTCAAGTAAAGTAATTCAAACACTTTGTTTAATATTTCAAATCTTTTACAGGTATTTGAAGTAAAAATTGTAATTAAAGTACTAAAAGGTATTTCAAGTACCAATATATTTATGAAAAAAACGACAAATACTTTTTAAATTGGTGTTTATTATTTATTTATTTTTTTAAATATGTTTTAAACCAATCAGAACCAACCAGCAAACTGTCAGGACACCGTATAAATCGAGTCCAAATGGTTTGTGATTCTTATTTATAAGAGGCTTATTTTAGTACGTATTGAACTATTATTGTACATATACATTTTTTTTTCTTATTACTTATATCAACTTTTTCCTCATGGGACTTTTCTACGGTTTGTTTTTAGTTTTCACAAGAAATTGTTCATATTTCTTGATGATACTGAGAGGCTCCAATAAGGATATCCCTCTGGAGGCTCACTTATTTTCCATTTATTGAATAGTCTATTTTGCCCATTTCTAGTCTATATGCCACTATCAAAGTATAATGCAAATATAACCAATAGCCGATCTTCGGTTTGTTTGTTGATAGAGTTAAAGAATCTAGTTGAGTAAAGTAAACTAAAAACAAATATCAACGTTGCCTTGCTAGGTTTAAGATTGCATATACAGGTTACGTAAAAGATATAAAATAACATTTGCACAGAATAAATCTTGTTTACTGAATTATTAAAATCATAAAGTTTGTTAGAGTACAAGTGGAAAAAAGTCACGATGGGGTAAATAAGAGGTTATATAAAAACAACATAAATATTTTAAAATCCTTTACTAATAAAAAAAGACTTTTGTAACTTGAAACCAGGTACATAGTTTAAAATATTTGACAAAAAATTGGGCTTACAACTGAATAAACACAACTACAGAAACTGTAAAAGTAATATTATGTAAACAGAAAACAAAATATTGAATGAAGGCAACTTAAAACATATTTCTGTTAAAAACGGGTTCAAAAGACATGAATACGATTTAGCATTTCAAATTTTGCAGTTATGTAGACAAATAATCAATGAAAGGCGGTATTGTAACATTTTGTGGAAAAGAATTAGATGCGTCGCCATTGCGTCAAAAAAATTATCGAAAATGGACAGCTCTTCTTCTAATTTTAACATTTTAAATTGGAGTTTTCCATAAAAATACGAAATTTGCGCCCAACTATATATATTTTCCCTATTAAAATAAAAGAAAAATGTAACATTAAATTAGAGCCAAACTAGAAGCCTGTTGTCAATCGGATTAGAAGGGTAGCTTTTCCTTTAATGGATGGAAATCTTAATCTCCTTTAAAACAGTGGTTAGAGGAATTGAGAAAGGAAAAATTATTGAAAAGGTAGAAGGTCCTTCTGATTGGGTTAATGCTCTTGTTTTAGTAGGCAAACCGAATTATAAGTTGAGAATCTCTCTAAACTTACTAATTAAAAGAGAATTCTGTAAAATTCCAACCTTTAAGGAAGTTTCTAGTAAATTAAATGGTGCCACTGTTTTCAGTACATTAGAAGCCACCAATGGTTTTTATCAAATAGCACTAGATAAGGAGAGCTCAAAAATCTGCACTTTTGGGACTCCTAATGGTAGGTTTAGCTTTTTACGTCTACCTTATGGCATTAAATGTGCTCCAGAAATATTCCAAGAACGTTACAGAAAATTTTTAATAACATTGAGGCTTCATATATATATATATATATATATATATATATATATATATATATATATATATATATATATATATATATATATATATTGATGATCTAATTATTTGGGGAAAAAATAAAGAACAACATGACAGAAGGCTCGATTTAATTTAGATAAGTGTAGGTTTGGAGAGGAACAAATTAAATACATGGGCAATTTAATAAATATTAAGGGAATTAGTCCTGATATTGAGAAAATTAAAGCAATTTCTGAAATTCCACACCCAAAAAACAAACATGACATTCAAAGACTTTTAGGTATGCTCACATGTAAGTAGGTTTATAAAAAACTTCTCGGATAAAACTGAGCCGTTGAGAAGCTTATGGTAATGATGCCGAGTTTATTTGGGATGATAATAAGGAGCAAGCATCTGAGAATTTAAAAGAAGTTTTTACCACTAGATCTGTGTTGCAATTTTTTGATTTTAGTAAAATTTCAGTAATTTCTGTTGATTCTTCAAACTCAGGGGTAGGAGCTTGTCTTTTACAGAATAGTCTTCCATGTGCTTATGCTTCAAAAGCATTAACTGAAACGCAACAGAGGTATGCACAGATAGAAAAGGAGTTATATGCTATCTATTTTGGTTTAAATACATTTTATCTATATGTTTTTGGCAAAAAGGTAATTATTGTAGAGACAGATCATTAACCTTTGATTTCCATTTTCAAAAAACGGTTAAATAGCTCTCCTGCAAGACTTCATGCAGTGAATGCTATTACAGCTTCAAAATTTTGATTTTGAAGTGCAATATAAACCAGGTAAAGATTTATTTTTTGCTGACGCTTTGTCACGTGCATATCTTTCTGAAAATGAATTTAAGGAACTTGATGATGGTATAGAATGGCAAGTATGTCTTATTACGTTAGAATTAAATGAATTTTCAAAGATTTGAAAGAGGTTATTTTAAATTGTTGGCCCAATTCAAACAAAAAATTTAAAATACAAGTTAAAATATTTTGTCCTTATAAAACTACTTTAACTGTTGTAGAAGGACTTTTTTTAAAAATCATTCTTCAGTAGTTCCTAAATCTATGCGGAATGAAATGTTAGATTGTATTCATTATAGTCATTTAGAATTTAACAAGTGTGTAAAATTGGCTCAAGATTCTTTATTTTGGCCAGGAATGGTTGATCAAATCCAACGGAGAATTTCAAATTGTCATCTTTGACATATGCTAATTCGCAAAATAGAGAACCCTTACATCCACATGAAATCCCTGAATTACCGTGGAATAAATTGGATTGTGATATATATGAAGTTATTGTTATAGATTATTTCTTTAAGTATATTGAAATAGCTGATCTTAATAATAATTTAACAATTCATTATGTCATAAATAACTTATAATCTATCTTTGCTAGACATGGAATTTCAGTTAAATAGTAACAGATGGAGGTCCATAATTTAGATCAAGTGTTTAGTCAATTTAGTAGGGAATGGGAATTTGAACACATTATATCATCTCCAACATATACGCAATCTAACGGTACGGTTGAAAGGTATATACAAACTGTTAAGAAAATGTTTAAAAAAATTTGCGATGATAAAAAGGATGTATTCATGGCTCCAGCAGAGATATTAATATCTAGAAAGATTAGAACAAATTTAATGGTAACAAAAAATCAGTCAAAACCTAAAATACCTTATAAGTATAACAAGACAGTTGATATAGACAAACAAAAATCACAACAAAAATATTATAACAAATCTTCAGCCAGAAACTTACCCGAACTGAATGTTAATCAGAAAGTTTACGTCCAAAGATAACCGAAAGGTAATTGGTTTGCCGGTTATATTGTCGCAAAATTTAGAGATAGGACATACACAATGGAAATGAATAATGGTTCCTTGGTTTCAAGAAATCGTAGATTTATTAAGCGTTTTGGAAATAATCTATTTTTAGAAAACCTTGAAGAAAGTCACAAGTAGTATTTATTCTCTTAAGAAAGGGGGATGTAGAATGAGTTTAGTTATAGTTACGGCTGTCTATACTGCAGACACATCTGTCTTAGATATAACTGTCTGTTGTCTCGACATGAACTTGCAAAAAAAAATTAAGATGTAGTTTGCTTTGCTCTTACTGAAACTTAAAATAAAACGATGTCCAAATAAATAGAATGTGTTTAAAGTGCTCTTAATAAAAAGTATTGAGAATTTTACGCAGATTTAAAAAAAAATCATATAATATAGAATGTTACATAAAAAATTTCTTTTATAACAGGAAAACGGTAAACTTGGCAGCAATGCGCCGGCATAATTTGATATCTAAGTGTATATACTTTCATTAAATTCAGGTAAGCGGTACCTGGGATATTTCGCCGGTTCCTGACTTTTGTTACAAGCTGTATGTTAGTTAGTATGTATGTTGGGTCAATTCTTGCAACTAACTTTTGAAGCAGAACACGTCAACGGAATTGGCTGAGATTTAGTATACGTACATAAAACCGATGGTTCAATCGTGAATGTCTTATACAGGGTGCGTAAAAAATGATAAACAGTACAAAACATTCCACATTACCGGAACTGAGATTTGTTGATATACGTATATAAACTTCAAACGCTGATTTTTCCCGAATTAACGAGGATATCAAAACTTAGTGAAAATGGTCATTTAATTGATTAAAATGTAATGCATTGGAGCTTAAAAAAAATTAACGCCGTGATTAGTACAATGTCAAAAAAAAAAAAACAAAAAATTGTAAGCACTTAAAAATTTAAATTTCAAATTTATTTCTAAGACCTTGTTAGTTGCACCAAAATGATTAGGAACCAATGGTTGCTTGGTTCCTGAAATATAAGGGATTTTTTAGAAGAATAATTATTTTTTCCAATTAAATAAGTATTAGTTCTGGAACATTTTTTAATAATAAAAAATGTTAGGTACTTTTGGTTTGTATTAATATGTACATGAGTTGAAAGATGAGAGATCAAAAGTAAAAAAAAAAAGTTATTATTTAAAAGAAAAGTATGCCCCAAAAAGAGACTAAAACGCCCACTATATCTCAGAAATCAATATACCAATTAATTTGGTAGAAATAACAAACATATCTTAGAAATAATATACTTAGACTTGAAATTTAGGCTTATGGTATCAACTGAGGCCGGCGTCGATCTTGTTTTAGCTCCTAATAATTACAATTTATTTAATTAAAAATCTTTTTGCCAAATTTTGAAATCCCTGTTAGTGAAAAATCGACATTTCGAATTTAAGCGACACCCTGTATATCTCAGTAACCAATATGGTAATCAATCAAATTACAAAAATATCTTAGAGATAGAGGCGCTTTTGGTTTTGCGAATTTTAAAGTTCATGGAACCGTAACATTTTTGTACAAATCCAACATGGCAGAATGAACAAAATTGGTGCCTAAAAAAATATCCATAAAATCAATATAAAAACTATTTACGCAGTTGATCAAAATAGTGGCCTAATAAAATGATTTACTCACTGGATGTATTTAAAATTTTGCAAAAAAATGATGAAATGGTAAGAGTAATAAAATATAATTCTGATAGGGATATTGGTAATATTTTGTCCAATATGGATCCCCAAGGAAAAGATATATCTGAAGAATTAGAAAAGAAGCTTTAAATTTAAATGTTTTTTTTTCTGAATAATCAAATTTTGCCATTATGTACCTAGACAAATAAATGTCGAAAAATTGTCAAAATTTAGCAACTTGGGTTTTTTTAATAGAACATTGTTTATAATATTTATATCATTGTTTTATTAAATGGGTCTCTTTTTGCAGATTATAAATATATCACTGATACACTTAATTACTTATAACGAAGAAAATTAACAAAAACTTTGTGACGAGAGAGTAAATGAAAACGACATTCTAACTCACAACGTGTGGAGTTATTAGGAATACATACATTGCTTCTTATGGCAGAGTTTTTGTCAAATTTTTTAGTTCTATTTAAAGGTAAGGGCATCAGCTCAAATATTTTATGAGTTAAAATGGGTGCTCCACTTAACATTTAACCTCTTTTTTTCTAACTGTTCAAATAACTTCAATGGACAAAATATAACCAATAACCCTGTACTCACTACATACATGCAAAAAATGCCAATATTACATAAGTTTCTTTTAAAAATTGAGTGAAGATTCTAAGATGATGAGTGATTTTTTAATTTTTGGCCTTAGAACAAAAATTGAATTTTGGTTTTGAAAAAATATATTTTCAACAGCCTATAGGTAGCTTCATAACAGATGATAATTAACACTCTGCAATGTCAACCTAAAATATGCATAATATTTTCATCTAGACTCTATAGCCTAGATAAAAATATTTGTGTCTAGAAACTATTATTTTTTACAGTAGTGTTTTAACATCAATACCCAAAGATTGCCGCTTTGATCAGCCCTAGCTCAAAACACTATTACATATAAAAAATTTAAGCCTTTTAATCAGTATATTTAAAAGAGAAAAATAAAAATAGCTAACTTTATTTACACTTGAAAAAGTACTATGAGGAATATTATTTGTTTAAATTTAAATTCAACCATTCAGTTTTTGTCAAGATTTTTGCACAAGTGAATCATAAGTTAAACAATTAAGTACATTCCATTCCATTAATTCCAAATGAAGGTCTAAAATATGGTAAATAACAAATAGATAATAAATATAGTCCTGGTATCACAAAATTCGTTTTATAAACATAAATCACGTTTTATTGGAATAAAAATCCTACAAAGATGGAATAAAAACAGAAAATCGTCTTCTGATATTTCTCGAAATACTGATAAAAAATAAAAATTGGTAAATCTCTATAAGGATTGCAACTAAGTACTAGTGTAATCCTGATAATCTTACTTTTATTTGATTATAGTCAATAAAATGTATTAAAAATTCAATTTATAAACATAAATCACATTTTATTGGAATAAAAATCCTACAAAGCTTGGAATAAAACGTTTATAACAAAAATAAACTCTAAATGAGATGTTCTCTTATCCCTTTTGATTGAACAATCCAATAACACTGGGTGGTCAGTCATAAACTATAACATTTTTTACATATATTGACAATCACATATTAGTTAACAAAAAAATAAAAGAATAATATTCTCTCGATATTTCTTGAAATACTGATGAAAAATAAAAATTGGTAAATGTCTATAAGGACTGCAACTAAATATTAGGTGTAGTCTAATCCTGATAAACTTTTATTTGATCATAGTCTATAGGGGTGAGACTGCGAGGCTTTCTAGAATATTTTAGGCCAATTTCATCTGCTACCTTCTCTATGACCTCTAATGCATAATCAAGCTGCTCTTTAGTATGGCCTGCTGATAAGCATATCCTTATTCTACCCTCATACAAGGGAGTGGCAGGGTACCCGACTCCAACAGTAGCAATTTTTTCCTTTATCAGTGATCTGACCATGCCTGCAATTTTTGAGTATAGGTATACCAAGATTGGAACAACAGGAGAATCTTCATTGCCATGAATTATCACTCCAATTTGATGAAGTCTCATTCGAAAATATCTTGTGTTTCTGGCTAGAGCTTCTATTCTTCTTTGTCCCTCATTTGTTCCATCTTTTTCCATCAGAATCTTTAATACTGCTACAATTTGTGCTGCCAGTGGTGGAGACATAGCCCAAGCATGACAAGAAGCTATACTATTTTCTCTAAGAAATGTTATAACTTCCTTGGATCCAGCTAGATACCCTCCAGCACTTCCGAAACTTTTTGTATAAGTTCCCATTAGAATATCAATATCTTTAGGATCACAGTTAAAATAATCTATTACTCCTCTACCGTGCTTACCCATTGCACCAATGCTATGAGCTTCATCCAGGTAAAGATATGCTTTGTACTTTTTCTTAAGTGCTATAACTTCAGGTAGTTTGACAATAGTTCCTTCCATGCTGTAAACCCCTTCAACTACTATAACAATCTTTTTCCAGGGCTTGAAAGTGCCACCAGTTTGATGAGTCTGTCCAAAGTATATGGCCTCCCTTAAGATATCTTCAAGGTGAGTCATATCATTATGTTTGAACACTCTAACAGTAGCTCCAGGAATTTTAATACCCCAAATTAAACTCGCATGATTTTTTTCATCACTGATAACAAGGCAGCCAGGCTCTATAAGACTCGGAATGTTTAAAGCATTGGTCGCAAAGCCCATACCAAAGGTAATAGCATCTTCAACTCCTAAATATTCAGCCATAAGTTGTTCAAGCTCATCATGAAGAGGCACAGTGCCATACTTAGTTCGAGTGCCTCCAGTACTTATACCATATTTGTATAATGACGTGATAGCTGCTTCTGCACAAGGTCCCGAAGACTCCGCAAATCCCAGGTAGTTGTAGGAGGCTAAATTAAGACACTTAGTTTGTAAACCAGTGAACTCAAAAGTCCAACCACAGTCTCTAGTAATACGGTCTTTAAGAACCACTTCACTTCCAGGGACACTGCAAATGGGGTAGTTCCAACAATCACGTATTCTTCTGTAAAGGTATCTCGAGTAAAACAATGAAAATCTGTCAAAGAGGGGTGGATATCCTGTCCTTCCTTTTTCTTTGATGGCCTGAGAAGGATAAAAAAATCTTGTACAATACTGACTCACAAAACTTAGCAACATAATGAAAAGAAACCCAATTTGTGTCAACACTGCAGTTATAAATGGGGGTGGTTCGAAGGATTCCCTCATTACTTTTGTTTGTGAATGTTTGGTACCTTTAATTGCATTTTGACCAGTGTATGCCGATTTAATTTTGTGGTTTTCTGGATCATCATTTTCAATGCCGCACCAATTTAAACCCTTGTCATGTAATTTTATGGACCCATTAACCTTGGCATTTTGATAACATTCTCGACTTCCGGCAAATCCGACTTGAATCGTCATTTCTTTTTAATTTCTAATTTCACTGTTACACAAAATTAACTATTTTCACCACTACTGTTACAGCTTCAAGTCGCAACTTTTTAACAGCAGAACTAACCTCTATTTCGCGAGAAACGCGAAGAACTAAAACCCTCAAGCCATAAATATAAAAATGCCACTGCCACTGCCACTACCGCCAGAAAAAGCCTGATTCAAGATTCAAGTAAAGGAAGCTCCACCTTTCTCATCCGTTCCAAACTTGCGCAGAAGCATTATTTTAGATGTATTACGTAGATCTGTTCATCAAGTTGATTGGAAAGGCTTAGATTTCCTTTACAACAGACATTCGTACAGCTTTCTATCTCTCTCCTTATCAAAATATTTTAAGCTGTTTATCAAATATTTTCTCATTTCAAACTTTCTGAGATAATGTTCCCAATAAAGTAAATGAAACTGGTTGTGAACAAATTGTAGGTGCACTGCGGTATCATGCGGTTGGTTACGTCGTTTCGTACACCTTTTTTTGTTCGATGGGTTTTGCAGTAATTATTATCATCAAAAAGAATTAACAATATATTGCACAACGAAAATTCCACGTCTCGAACCGGTATTCCTGATGGATAAAAACTTCTTCTGTAAATGGGAATTAGTTTTTGATAAAAATAAAGCGATTATTATAGTCTTTTCAAACGTTTTACTATAGATATAAAATTCCGAGTCTATATTAAAACATGGATTTTTTAATAAAACCTACACTGCTAGGTGGACCTATCCCGTTAGCATTAGGTTAGCCCAGGTTTATCGATAAAACCCATCATTAAAGCTATAACACATGGAATACAATGGAACTCCCGTAAACGTTTAATGTAAAAACTAACCAACAAAAACGACACTAAAAAAGGAAGTATACATTTGTGGTACAAAGATAGGTGATAATTTAGTCGTTGGAACTAAATATATCTTGCAATCGATATAACTGGGGTCCGACTAGACCATTGTCTCAAAACCGCCTTTGTCATAACTATCGAAAATTAAGTTGCTGACGTCCATCTACAGGAAAAAAAACATGGGATCGCCCATCCCTACTCTGCACTGATGCATGCAGTGTTGCCAATAAATGCAGTGCATATACGCTAACAAAATTTACCAGAATCCCACTATATATTGCGGTGAAAATTGCAACGCTGTCAGATATCTTCGCGATGCTTACCAGTGGCGTAGCTATTTTCGAGATAATGTATTAATTGCAATATTTTTTGAGCCCAAATATTAGTATGGTGGATACGACAGTTTTTTTATTCTAAGATGAACAAGAACGACTTCACATTGCAAAAGTGAGAGTTTTAATAATAACTTGAAAACAACTAATTTAGATATTATGTCGTGGAAAAGTCTGCCCTAAATGGGAAACTTTTTTATTATCAATTTCTCAAAAACTTTCTTCTTGATAAAACTTATGTGTTTGTCGAAAAAATAGTTTTCACAATATTCAACTTTAAGTCAGATATACAAGGCATTCAAAAAATACGAAAAAGTGTATTTCAAAAATTAAAATTTTTGTGACTGCCGCGGTCGTAAAAAATCGTAAATAAAGGTTTAGTATTAGTTATGTCATATTAGTAATAGCTAAGGAAAGATTTAAATAGAAAAATGTTTTTTTGCTGTTGTGGTGCTGCACTTTATAAATTTTCACCCGAACACGTGGTTTATAAAAATAAAACAAAGTTTAAAAGTTTGGTATAATTTATTTATAAACGGTTTGATATAATAATAAACAACTATTATTATCGACAAAACAAAAGTAACAGCATATTAATTTAATATTTCATTATTTATATAATAATTAAACTCGTCTATTACATATTTAATGATTCAATGACAATTTTCAAAATCGGAAATTTAGAGGAAATTTTATATATATATATATATATATATATATATATATATATATATATATATAATATATATATATATAAAACTTTAGGTTAACAAGAAGCTGATTTAATATAATTGTATCAATAATTATCTGTGACAAAAGACCAGGCACGTTGTCTAGGGGGGGGTCCGGACCCCCCCCCCGCGCGAGGCCCTAAAAATATTTAGGAGTTTTTACATAATTTAACCTACGAAAGTAGAATTCCAATAACTGCTGATTAGCAGTTGCGTATTGGCTCTGCTTACTACGGCTATTTTTTAACTCAAAGCTCAGGAAAATTAGGGAGCAGGCTATTTTTTGAAATTGTAACGTTTTGACGGGTTTTTAACAAGCCCAAGTTTACACTGTTAGACATCCTGCGATTGCAAAAAAGTTTCGCAAATATGTAAATGTAAAAAATTAAGAAAGGCTACCTTAAACAAAGTCGCACCTAATGATTTTTTCGTAAGTACGACAGTTTCTAACATAAATCGATAGGAAAATAAATTTAATTTTTCTTCCACAAAAATCTCCTGTCATAAGCAAAATTGCGAATGCGTGCGCAGACCTAATTTATGATAATTCCAACAAAAATTATTATTATTAAACTTAGAAAATATGGTAGCTGCTGAACATTTCTCTTCGTGATCCATTTTCACACAATTTTGAAGTTCTTATCTTTACGTATACAAAACACGATTTAAGGAATAAGAAAATTAGTGAATTTACCTTTGGGGATTGAAAAAAAATACCTCCAAAAAATATTCGATTTTGACAGTGAGGAATATTTAGAATTCTCAAAAAAAAGACAAACTTTTAAGCAAACGCTCATTAAAAGTAGTTTTAGAATTTCGAGAAAGTACTAAAAAGAAAGATGAATACACTTATGATTAAAGAAATCCAGATTTTTAATGTAGCAGTAGGTTCCAGACCCTCTATAGAAGATAACACCACATTAACCTCGATATTAACAAAGTGACTAAGCACTTATTTATTAAAACACTATTAAATATATAAAACCTAAAAATATTAAGCCAAAGTCGCCAACGTCCTATTTGCTCAAGATATACCTATAATTTTTTACATTTTCATAATTGCTCTACCTGCAATGTTTTAATAGATATTGGCAAATAACTAGTTTTTTGCGACTTTTTTCATATTTTGTTGCACTTGCAGGGGGACTAGCAACAAGTGAAGAAAAAGCATTCTTCTTAATAATTTTTTTGCCATTGAATTGGTTTTGACAGAGTTGAATCCCTCTAGAACTGAAATCCTGGCTACGTGCCTGCAAAAGACATATTTATGTAATGGTTCATGTGGCAATATTTATTATTAGCAATAAGCTTAGTCATTAAAGAACAAGCATTTCCATAACAAAATACAACCAATAACAGGTTGAGTTCTTATTACTACTGTTACTAAAGATGAAGATAAAACTAAATTTTGTTACATGGACCCACTTTGTGTTTTGATGTCTATACCAAGAGTATAATGCTTATTTAATACCTTTCTTTATCAGCTTATCACCGACTTCATAGGAAATATGTAATAAAATATAATTTATCACTTTTTAATGCAACCTATTTTGTGAAATCGGGTTTGTTTTTCAAAACATTTTGATTTCACCCTTTTTCCAACACATTTTAGTTCTATTTACGCGAAGTTAGGTAAATTTGGGTACACTACTTTTAAAAGTTTAAGTTAATATACAGAAAATAAGCAATAAACATGGCCCAGTATTAATATGAATACAAAATTGAACTTCGTGTCCCTAAAAACCACAAAAACCATATTATGAAAAACAATATCTTTACAGTATTTATCCCTCAATTTACCCCCTTTTTTCCCCACCATCCACCTTCCCCGCTATACATTTCACTTATTGACAATATAAATATTTTGTGCCAAGATGTTTAATATTTTTAACATTCATTATAATATATTATATTATTATTTATATTACCGAAATCACCTGATAAAAATAGATTCTTCCTAGTTGGGATAATGTACCTCAGGATGGTATTTATTTATTTTTTTGATTACTTATTTTTAACAACCAAATTTTTAGGCAATAAATGAAAGCATTTCAAATTCATTAAAGAAAATCTATAGTAAATGAAAAATTGAAAAGTAACGCTATTGCGCTATTTTCATTTTTTGTATATGCTTGCTATATGAGAACTCCGACACTACTCTAAATATTCCTTGAAAATTTCATCCAAAATGCAAACCATCCTGGAGTAATTAATGACAACATAACACAGTGGGTCTTACAGCTTACTCAATTAAAATTTAGTACCTATGCTTTACCAAATAGTATATTTATAATGTTTATTAACCCCTCAAAAAAGGTGGTTTGATAAATTTTAGAGGAATATTTGAGACTTTTCACAAATATTTCACATATATATGAATTAGCAAAACGCTGTACTCCGTTTATCATCAGTGTCTTCGACTTTATAGATAAGTTGAAGTTATAAAAACTTAATTTAAGCCCAACGGAAATGTGCAATACAAAAACAATACTTCATGTGCAAATATAAGAACGCTATTAGACGGTGATTTTACCCTTCAACTACAGCACTGGTATGATATAACCTTACTTACCTTCGAAAACAAACTTTTGGGTTTAAATCGTTTCTTTTTCTGCAAATAAAGCAAGTGGGCACCATTTTCTTAAAGTTTTTTAAACAGATTCTTGAAAATAGCCACACAAAACACTTGGATTTCTGAAAAACACTTATTTCACCAACTAGAATAATTACAACGCCGCGCATCAAATAGGTCGAAATCATGAATGACTACGACCATCTTCGGCGTCTTCCGAATGATCCCGAAAGAAATCTGTAGTATAATCGAAAAAGGTAGAATTCCGACGTTGCCGATTATTCTGGGCTTTATGTCTTCAAATAAGGAATAATAATTACAGAAGATTTAAATTACATTTAAAACAGATTCGGTTTGAGTTATTTATAATAAGCTATTTAATTATCAGTTTTAAAATATTCTATACGGAAATTTATACTGGGAATTTCTGGAATTCCTTGTTTATTTAGGTAATAGTATAAAGGATGATCTGTTATAATTTGGCCACAGTAACGGTTTGGTAAACCAGGGTTAATGTTGGATTCCTCCAAAATGTAAACAACTGGATCTATGTTATTTCCATGTCGTTGGTTTTGCCCCATCCTGGACAAAACTAATCTTCCGATCGCTTTTGTGATTACTTTCTTTTTAGTCATCAGTTATTTTCGAACATTGTTGCTCCTCCCTGGAAATATATATATATATATATATATATATATATATATATATATATATATATATATATATATATATATGATTACACCTCTTACGGATCAACAGGTTTTTCTATTATCGAATATTTTAGAGCGAGTAGGTGCGACAAAAATTAAAACAGTGTCTAGGAACATTAAAATTTTCACCCCCATCATGATTCAGTAAATTTTCAAAGGGGTCAGCAAAATTCAACTGGATAGTAAACTCCCGTTTCTTTATGTTCTTTTAGTATTATCCGCACTGCCATGGTATTATAATTAAATATATTTTATTTGACAACAGTAAAAAATGGTTAATCTATTGAAAGCCCAATTATAAAAAAACAGCCGCCCAACGTGGGGCTCGAACCCACGACCCTGAGATTAAGAGTCTCATGCTCTACCGACTGAGCTAGCCGGGCTTGTTCAAATGTTGCTCTAAGTGGTATAGCGGTACAGCGTACAGGTCTTAACAAGATACTAAATTGTGGGAAGGTTTTATCAAACACAAACAAAAGTGGGCTTTTTAATAATGATGAAAAAAAGGATGAGACAACATGGGGCTTGAACCCACGACTTTGATATTTTTGATCAATCACTATAGAAATACTGCGAATGGGAACAGTGGTGGACATAAGGGTTCTCATTCTTCTTCCACGCACAACACAGAAATTAAGAGTTTTGAAATTAATATGTAAATATTAATAAAAATTAGCTAAACATTTCTAATAAAAGAATGAAAAATATCTATAATTAGTATAATTTATATTTTGATCATCTTAAAAAAGTTGAACGCCCAACGTGGGGCTCGAACCCACGACCCTGAGATTAAGAGTCTCATGCTCTACCGACTGAGCTAGCCGGGCTTGGTATTGCCTTTCCTGATACATTATTTTAAGGTAGAGGATTCTGTACTAGTGAAAATAATATGTGGGCAAAAAATATTAATTGCAAATATTAAAGAATGGAACAAAGCAGCAACTATATAGAGTGCAACGTGCAACACACACACAAAGTCTTTTGTTTTTAGGCGTTTTACTGTCCCTTCAGACGTCGCAGCCCAATTAAGATCCGTGCGGAGACTATATAGTGGATACCTTCCTATTAATTTCATATAAACGAAATAAAAAACAAATCCATTACTATATCTGTTAAATATTTAATGCGTCTATTTCAAATATATTTTTGTTAAATGCATCAAGTTGATAACTATACTGGTTACTGAGATATACAGAGTACCTATTGCATTTAAATTCCATAGCTCGAATTGTCACAAATTAACGAGGACAACAAAGTTTGGCAAAGAACAAATTTTTAATTGAGTATATTTCAAGTATTAGGAGCAATGAGTATAGGCCTTGTGACGCTAAAAAAACAAAAAAATTGTAGAAACTTTCGTTTAAATTATAAATCTGCGTCTATTGCTATATACCTACAACGTGTAACAAAAGTAAGAAAACGGCGAAATATTTCGAGTACCGCTTACCCGAATTTAGTGAAAATATGTACACTTAGGTATGAAATTATGCCGGATCCAATAGCACCATTGCTTCCAAGTTTACCGCTTTTCTGTTATAAAAGGAAAATTACATTTTTAATAACACCCTGTATTGTATTATTTATTTATCAATACTTTTTATTAACAGCACTTTTTATAATAGTCAAAAGTTTTTGCGAAAATAAAGATGTAAAATCCATAATTTAATGTATTACCTTTTATTAAAATACCTGCATATGTTTGAAAATGTCAGTTTTGTTGATTTACAAAAATTGATGGTTTAACTGAAACCTAAAGAATTGAAATTTTAATTATACATAAAGTAAACATTGTAATTTAAAATTGAACAGGGTTTTTATAAAGGTGACAGTGATACTGTCATATTTTCGTTGCTATGAAACAACGCCTATAAGAAACAAAAGGTATTACTTTGCAAACATTTTGTTAGTTCGATGAAAACTGCATTTTCTGTTGACTAGTTTCAAGACAAATAAAACAATGTATACACTTTTGAAATGTAGAATGATCAGGCAGTCTCCTGATGGTGATAAAATATACAGTGTGTTTCGTTTAAAGTAATCGAGTAAACTTCATTAAAATAAATAAGATAAAAGGGGCGGACATTGACATAACTTTAGAATTGTGTAAAAAATTATCTAATAAAGAAAGAAGTTAATAGTTTTAGTATTTTAGTTAGCAGCTGTTATGTACTAATTAATTCGGGTATCTTTTTGAGGAAAATGTTTTCGTCGACATAGATATATATATTTTTTAAAAATTGGTCAAGTGTCAATGTTACTTCATAGAATGTGTAACATTGACACATCCTTCACGAATCGTTTTATGTCACTGTTTAACGTCATAATGCTAAAATTGACAGTTAGAAACCTACGCAATGAAAAAAACCAAATTATTACGAAGTTTTTGTTTTATTAAAAATTAAAACCAATATGAAAAAAAAAATACACTTGAACATCATTTAACTGTGAGAAGTACAGTAAACAAACGTTGCAAAATACGTATGTGCAATTCACATAAACTTAAAAACCTACGAAAAAACTTAAAAAAAGAAAATTTAACTGTGAAAAATATAATAAACAAACCTTACAAAACACGTATGTGCAATTAATGTAATCTTAAAAACATACTTTCTTTAAATCAAAACTCAACATACTGTTATTCCTGCCTGGAAACATCTTGAAGTGATGTGTTCCCCGTTGTATATGAGGATCTTCTAATCTTGTTTAATATCAGTTAGCGCAATGTTCTCTTTATCACTGACATCTGGATAGACGAAGTACAAACCTTTATTTCTTAAGAAATTAATTTCGGGGATATTGTTAGTAAGACCTTCCCAACATAGTGACAATAACCGTTCCTCGCAAGAAGAAACGATCCATCTTTTAAGTTGTGCTCCACGTTGGTTACTTGAAGTTCATAAACAGAGTCGTCCAAATCAATTTCACTTTCAGTAGTTATTTGAAGCGCACCAAGATCATCCATATCGTCTCGTCGTCACAAACTGCTTCAACCTCATTCTCAGATGAACTTGATTCAGCTCTATTCTTCTTTCTTTTAGTTGTCTTTTTTACGGATTTCTTGTTCTCACTTAGCCGCAGTCGCTCTCTTACTTCATCGCTTGTTAAACACTCTGCAAATTTTTTAGTCACCCTACAACGTAACGACGTAATTTTTTCATTTTGTTGTTAGGCGTCAAAACTGATGTAATAGCTAGTTCTAAATCCTTTTTATGCTCTTCCAGATCCAAATATGAGGTAGATGATAGGTACCTGATGTAGAGGTAGAGAGAGCCTCAATATCATTTTGTGAATTTGATATTAGTGAGCCCCTGCGGGTATTATCTTCTTGTAATGACTCATTGCAAATATTGGTCATTTCTACTTTTCTTAACATTTTTTCTTTTGATAGTGAGTAAATACCACTGCCCTCAAATCCGCCTACCGCATTAGCTCTCGACGCGGCCCCAGATTGGGACAGTCTCTTCATCAATGACGGGAATATTAATTTGTCCACGTTTTTATATCCAGTCTCTTGATAAAACTGCCTAAGTCTCCAGGAGTTTTTAACTGATTTATACACACCCACATCTAGGGGCTGCAACAAATGAGACGTATGTGCCGACAAACAAAAAATTTCGATGTTGTTAGCAGCTGCTGTCTTAATAAGGTCTAAGAAAATATGGGAATTATGACCGCCTAATATTAGAAGTCTATTTCTCTCTAAATTACTAGTTTCCTTTACAAAGCATTTTTTAAACCAGTCTAAAAATTGAGCCTCCTCCATCCACCCAGAAGACGAACAGTTATAAAGTGCCTTATCGGGGCTGTTGTTAAACCATGTCGAGTAAAGGTGCAAGCCTTTATAATTTATAAACATTAGCAAAAAGTCGCCTATGGCATCGCAACACATCAAAACAGTGTAACAAGCTTTTGTGACGCTTCCAACTAGTTTATTTGGGTTGCCACTCCCCCTCTTGCAGAGCACTTTCTGTATACCTGCGTCAGTTTGAAAGCCGATTTCGTCACAATTAAAGATGTGTTGCGGCTTATTTTTCAAATCCAGACGAGTTAAAACATTCTCTAATTTGTCGTACATATCCTCCATAACATCTTTTGTCCCTACAATAGCTATTCTTGGGTACATTCTAGGCGGCAATGCGACTGATCTTTTTCAAACATCATGAACCATTCAACACCAGGCATGCCATTCTTTCTGTCTATTCTGCGTAGGTAATCCTGAACACATCTTTGCATTTGAAGTCGGTCGAACCCATATCCCCACTCACCCCGCTTTACCAAGGAGAATCAACCAACATCTCCTCTTCCGTTACGGTTAACACTGTTGGCCGGCCCACTTTACCTCATTTAAATTCTTTACAGTGGTTCATTAAAGTAGTCCGATTTAAGCCGTATCTTTTAGCTACCGTATAGTATTTTCCTCCATTTTTTACTCTAATACGGCGTTCTGCATAATGTCATCACTATAATGTTTATAGTGTCTGACATCAGGCTGCTTCGATTTCTTTGATCGAGACATTTGAAATTAGAATATTGTAAGTTAGTTAATTTTGCCTGCCAAGCAACAGTTTCAATATTGTCTTGTGGAGTAACATTGACACTGTCAATGTTGTATGGTAACATTGACATGTCAAACATAACCTCATTTCTAGGCGAAACAAAAATCACAATTTTTTATTTATTCTCATTGACTTTGTGTAATATCACTTATCTAAAATAATTATTATAATATTCTTATCTTTTTTGTTGAACCTAATCTCAAAAAAATGCTTATTTTCAAAGTTTTTTTGTGTTGACCGGCACTCTTGAGTCGCACAGCTCTTTCACAGTCGACCATTTACACAAACCTAAACAGTAAACTGGTAACTGGTATTGGGAGTGGCAAATTTTGACGATAGATGGCGGAAGTACAGCGTTATTCATTTCTTATTACGGTTTTATTTGACGGGGCCAATTTGAAAAGTTGTAACTATTGTTGCAAGTTATGTCAAAGTTAAACCAATGTCGATGTTGGACCATTTTACCTTACTTATTTTAGAACCATACCGCAATAAATTTGAGATTTTCCTATGCTGTCAAAAAAAAAACTCCAAAAAATTGGAGTAATTATGTATAAAGAATTCGTACTAGAATTTTAACAGTTTATCTCTGTATCGCACTTAATGCTTGCACAGTATTTGATTTTTTTAAATATTTTATTAGTGTGCCATTTTGTTCCGCCAAATTAGATTTTTACCAAAATGTTACCAGGTCATCCCCATATGACCTTTAGATCTTGACCAAAATCTATAGTCAATGGGGTAAGTAGTTTTTAGCTATGCCGCGTATAGACCAACAGACAGACCGACTCACGGACCGACAAATCTACGGAATATAGAAAACATGATTTTCGACATCTAGGGTTCCTAAAATGTTTTTTTCATGATTATAATCCTTTCCTTTTACGAAGGAAATAATATTAAACGTGTCAAATTTCTTCTTGGTATATATCTAAATCGAAATATCGAAATTAAAGGAATACTTACTCACTTTACAAAAGCAATACCTATGTAGAAACATTTTTATGATTCGACCCTACTATGGCTCTCACATCTTAAATGTTATTCTGTGTTGGGACACTCCGGAGAAACATGATTTCTCCTTCCTATTGGTTGTTCTTTTTTTCTATTGGCCTGTGTCTTCTTTTTAGGTTATTTTGGCTAGTTTAAATATATTTTTATGTTGTGTTGTAATTTTTTATATATTTTCATTGTAAAATGGGTTACACCTGTTAATAAATAAATATATAAATACATACATAAACAAAGCATTTGCTACAAAAAGAAAATCTATGGGAGGGATTACAGGGTTCAGATGCTCAAAGTGTTATAAAGTAAAGACAGCTTTGCCTCTTTAGGTTTACTTACATTGCCTTCTATTTTTAACCAAAGACAAATAATACTTTGAATAGATAATTGGTCAAATGCAAAATAAATGAACCCCTAAATAGATGCCAACTTTGTATTGTATTACGTATAGTTGGGATACGTCGAGACATTTCCGCGTAGCACAACTCCCGGGGCCAACACTGTTGGCCTCGCACAACGCATAGAGTTAAATTCGTTTATAGATAAGCATAATTTTTAAATTTATTGGTAAATAAATAGAAGCTTCTGGCAACATCAATAGTTGCGTCTGTTCAAATTAAATTGCGACACGAACAGTTAATGTGGTTAATTTATGACTGATGGACTGGACTGTCTTGTATTAGAACATCATGGGTCTAGAAAAGAACGAAACTACTCTGCCATACATTTTTTAAATGTGTTGCCCGAATAAATTAAACTTTGATTCCCTTAAAAACAAAAAACTTTTCCTTCTGCTGCACCTTCAATGAACTTATCTAAACCCAGAAAAGCGCCTTCTTGTTGAGGGGTTTGCGGTGTGTTTAGACTAATTATTGTTTATATATAGTATTTTAATGTTAGTGTTTCGTACAAAACTTTATATAATTTTACCAACTAGTTATTCTTTTATCATTACTTATTATTTTACTACTTACATGCCTGTAGTTCGTGAATAAACAATTGGAAGTTGAATTGAAAATAGCCTGGCAAGGAGACAAGATTATCAAAAATTCACCAAATCATTTGCAAATAGCAAAGTGCAAAGCACACAAAGCCTATATATCTGGAGTATTGATTTTTTGTGTGTGTTTTTGGTACAACTTGATACACCTACGAAACGATTCTCGGATTATTCGGGTCTTATGATGCTCTATGTTGGCAATCTCCCTACACCCATCGAAATTTATTTTCTGGCCGGTTTTCCTACTCTTGCTCATATTAGCCTGTTAGTTTGCCCCACGTACAACTTTTTTCGGAATGCTGTATATTATTCCGTGGATTTTCAATTTGATGTTGTCTTTTGGGTTTCCAAGTTGTTTACCTATGGTTGTTTGTGGCTTGTGTAATGTTTTTATGTTGGGTTTTCGAAAAATTCTTCCAATTCTGTTTGTTATGCCCTTAATATATAGTAAAACTACTTGTTACCTTCCAGGTTCATAATTTTTGATGTTACTTATTTTATGTTAATAACAAATATTGATAAGTCTTATTATGTCAGACCTTTTTTTATAAAACCCACGCTCATATTTTTTAAAAATTTCATTGTAATGTTTTAGTTTTAGACAAAAAAATCAAATAGAAAAAATTCATAAATATGTATTTAAATTCTTTAAAAATTATGCATTATCTGCATTTTTAAAACTGTAATGGCGAACACACTTTTCTACTCAGTACTGTTAAATTGAAATGCAAAGGAAGGAAATGCATCAAAATATAATCAAAAACCTGTACATGCAGCTTTTACGCATGTCGAACAATTAACCTGCATTATATTTGTAATCCATTTAAATAAATTTACAACAATATTGCCTGCATCTAGATACTAAATTAACATTTTTTATGTGCAATGTTTGATTACTTAATTGTACAAATTTATGACAGTGATCTTTATGTACCTTACAAGAGGCGCCTTCCAGTGATGGATATTTTGAGCACACTAAAAGCGGAGCTTCAGACTCTCGTTAAGCTTTTAATGGAATGCATTAGTGTAAACTGAACAAAACATATTTGCAAGTCTATATATTTGCAACTTATAATGTATTAACTTGAGTTCTTATTTTACTTAAAGGAGAATTGCACGCAAAAAGTGAAAAACCAGCGACAAGGTCTAGTCTATGTATGTATGTATGTATTTATTTTTTTTTCTGGGGGAGCGTAGTGTGCAAGTGCCTCCCCTGAATCTCCGAGAGTCCATTCCGGGACCGCTTTCGCATTACTTCGGGATGGGCTCTTACATAGCCTTCCTTATGTCCCCCGTCCTCTTACGAGATTAGGGGTTCAGGAGCTGTTGTTCTCTTTGGTTGTCTGTCTCTCTTTGTTCCATAGTTCTCTTATGCTTCATTGACTCGATTATATATTGTGTCACTATCGACCATTGTTTCTCGGTTTCCAGCATGCAACCGATAATATTTTCAGGTGTAATTTGTACACCTATAGCTCTGCTAATGTAGGCTCTTCGTGCTTCCCCCGCCAGGCATTCGAAAATGGTGTGCTGTGCATTATCCGGGGCATGTCCGCAATAGAGGCATGTATCTTCTTCTCTTTTTTTAAACCGTTTAAATTATTCGTTGAAACGTCCATGTCCAGAGAATGCCTGTGTCAAAAAGTAGTCCGTCTGTCCGTAGTTTCGATTACACCATTTCGCAATATCGGGGATCAATGTGTGGGTCCAACGACCTGACAACTCGGGGTCCCACCTGTCCTGCCATCTTCTAAAGAGTCTCTCTCGTGCCCTTTTTTTGACGTCTTGTCTTCTTTGTGCGTCCATAATGTCCTTACCCTCCAGGTAAATTTCCTGTCTCTCTCGAACGAGTAGATCGATCGGTGGTACGCTAGCTAGCACTAGTGTTGCTGCTTCCGATACTGTGCGATATGCCGATATAACCCTTAAAGCGCTTCGCCTTTGCAGACTTAGAAGTTTCTTTCTTATCTCCACCGTATTTGCGGCTGCAGCCCATATCTCAGATCCATATAAGATTTTAGAGTGGATTACGCTACACAAAAGTCTCCTTTTCCATTCCCTGGGTCCTCCCACATTTGGCATTAGACGTGACAGCGCTGATGCAGTCTTTGCTGCTTTCTCTGTTACCATTCTTATGTGCTCGGAGTACCTCAACCCTTTGTCCAGTTGCACTCCCAGGTATTTTACGGATTCCTTCCACGGTATTCTCTCTCTCTCCAGAGACAAGATCGGTGATACGAAACTTCTTCTATCCGTTATGAGTACGGCCTCCGTCTTACCTACCGCCAGTTGTAGTCCGCTTGCACGGAGCCAGTCGCTCGTTCGGCGCATTGCATCATTTACGGTCACTTGAAGTACCTCTGTTGTGTCTGCCGTAACTACAAGTGCCACGTCATCCGCGAATCCTACTATGTTGCTTCCTGGTGGCAAGTTTAGGTTTAACAGGTCATCGTACATTAGATTCCACAGAAAGGGGCCGATGGATGGATCCTTGTGGAACTCCCGCTGTCGCTCTATATTTTTCCTGACCGATTTCTGTATCGTACGATAGTGTTCTACTGTTTAGGTAGCTGTCTATTACCCTTAGAAGGTACGTTGGTGTATTCCGCCTTTTTAGAGACTCCATAATTTTCTCCCACCTTGCCGAATTAAAAGCATTTTGAACGTCTAAAATGATCAAAGCACAGAAACCTTTCCTTCGCAGAGGAACACTTTTGACAGAATCTGCTAGGGTGACCACCGTCTTGAGGGCACCGATAGTTGACCGCCCCCTACGAAAGCCAAATTGTCTCTGTGATAGTCCTCCTATTGATTCGATGTGACTTTCTATTCTGTTTAGTATAAGTCGTTCCAACAGTTTTCCCATGGTATCCATGAGGCAGATAGGCCGATAAGGACTGATCAAGTGGTTTGTCTCCTTTTCGTAGTAAGACCAGCTTCTGCTCTTTCCATTTTTCTGGGAAGATCCCCTCTCTTATGCAGACATTATAAGTCTCTAGAAAGAGATCTGGCCAGCTATCCACCACTAAAGACAGAACTTCATTTGGAATCTGATCAGGTCCTGGCGCTTTGTTTGGTTGGTTTGCCCATATTAGCCTGTTAGTTTTGCCCCACGTGCAACTTTTTTTGCTGTATATTATTCCGTGGATTTTCAATTTGATGTTGTCTTTTGGGTTTCCAAGTTGTTTACCTATGGTTGTTTGTGGCTTGTGTAATGTTTGTATGTTGTGTTTTCGAAAAATTCTTCCAATTCTGTTTGTTATGCCCTTAATATATAGTAAAACTACTTGTTACCTTCCAGGTTCATAATTTTTGATGTTACTTATTTTATGTTAATAACAAATATTGATAAGTCTTATTATGTCAGACCTTTTTTTATAAAACCCACGCTCATATGTTTTAAAATTTTCATTATAATGTTTTAGTTTTAGACAAAAAAATCAAATAGAAAAAATTCATAAATATGTATTTAAATTCTTTAAAAATGATGCATTATCTGCATTTTTAAAACTGTAATGGCGAACACACTTTTCTACTCAGTACTGTTAAATTGAAATGCAAAGGAAGGAAATGCATCAAAATATAATCAAAAACCTGTACATGCAGCTTTTACGCATGTCGAACAATTAACCTAACTGCATTATATTTGTAATCCATTTAAATAAATTTACAACAATATTGCCTGCATCTAGATACTAAATTAACATTTTTTATGTGCAATGTTTGATTACTTAATTGTACAAATTTATGACAGTGATCTTTATGTACCTTACAAGAGGCGCCTTCCAGTGATGGATATTTTGAGCACACTAAAAGCGGAGCTTCAGACTCTCGTTAAGCTTTTAATGGAATGCATTAGTGTAAACTGAACAAAATATATTTGCAAGTCTATATATCTGCAACTTATAATGTATTAACTTGAGTTCTTATTTTACTTAAAGGAGAACTGCACGCAAAAAGTGAAAAACCAGCGACAAGGTCTAGTCGAGTTGAAAGTAAGATGAAAAAGTACCTACACATAAAAAAAAACTTCCTGCACGTCCGACCTCAAAAAAATGTGTTATGTATAGGTAATTTAAATTACATTGCGGTTAAAAATGGGTTCAAAAGGGTTCACGCGCTGCAGAAATACAAAGACATGAGTACGATTTACTATTTCAAATTTTGCAGTTACGTAGACAAAGGATCAATGTAAGGCGGTAAAGAGCCATTTTCGAAAATAGACAAATCTACTTTTATTTTATAACTCTAGATTTGATTTTTTCATAAAAATTCGCATTTAGCGCCCAACTATACATATTTCTCTATTAAAATCACATTGAAGCTAATACATATCTCTTATAATTTTAACATAATATTGCAGCGGCGGAAGACTTGCAAATTATTCATAATACTGCGTGCAGTTCCCCCTTAATCATTTATCAGATTTTTTCTGAGTAACTCTAGAGGGCTAAAATGCAACACTGGAAATGGCGCAGAAACGCCATGTTCCTCTAGACTCTAGACAGTAATGACAAACATATTTATATTTTAAATATTTATTTAAACATTCTTATTTCGAATAAACAAAATATTAATAAATAACGTGCATTTGGGATGAGATTCCCTTTTGCACGACGGCGCCAATGATTTCATTGACCAATTTTGAGGCTTAAACCAAGGTAAAAATTTTTTTTTCCAAATATATGAACTTTAAAATCGAAATTTTCGTCAATTTGTCTGATTTCTTATATTAATTAGTTTGAGGTATGTAATAACGACAAGTGAAACTAACTTTTTTCTCATCCTTCGGCTATGGATAAAAAAAATATATACTTATCGATTTTTTAATAATATTGAAAAAGGGTAACAGCTAGAAGAAATTTTTTCCTGTAAAAATTGTATAGCATAAAATTGTATATAGGAATGATCTAGATACTTTTTGCAACTGTTAAAGTAATATAGTTAGGAGTTAAAGGATGAAATGACTCTAAATTTTAGAAAATCATAGCAAGCTGAAAAATTAATAACTTTTTCAATCCATTAAATAACTTTATAGAGAATTTTTTATTGTAAATTTAAAATTTATAACAATTTTTATTTTTTTATTTTCAATTTAAACGACTTAATACCGATAATTTTTTTCTTTTCTATAACATTTAGTGAATTATTGTAAATATTGGAAACTAGTTTTATTTTTTTGTTATAGGAAAAACTCGTTAACATTATATTACGTCGTTTAGATTGAAAAATAAAAGGTATTATATATTTAAAGTTAACAATTAAAAAAATTAATTTTTGTGAAAAAAGAGTTTATATTTTTTAGTAGATTAAATAAAAATTTAAACATATTTGATTGTTCAACTTGCTATGATATTTGAAAGTTTGTCGTATCATCCCTTAATACTTCCTAAAAATGTCATCTAACTTGGTGAAAGCATGCCGGAATAATGGGTGGAGAAGGCTTTCTTTTATATTTTGACACCTAGTTAGAGTTTTACTATATACCTAAGCAGAGTTGTCACAAGTACTGACAAAAAGCATTTGAACTACAAGTAACTGGTAAATAAATTTGATTTTTGCCAAGTAAAGTAATTCAAATACCTTGTAGTATTTCAAATACTTTTACAGGTATTTGCAGTAAAAACTGTAAGTGAAGTACTAAAAAGTATTTAAAGTACCAACATTTAGGAAAATATGACAAATACATTTTAAATTACTGAATAAATATATATAAAGTTTGGCACACGAATCTGAGTATATGAGAAGAATATGAGTAACTATGGAAACGGTGCAATGATCATTCTCGGTTGACTACAACTCTATTATTGTTTCGTGTCTTTGATTTTTTCAGATGACTCTGTGGTCCTGTGGTGTAAAATTAAATTAGGTGTGTGTATGTACGTATGTATGTTTTTTTTTCTGGGGGAGCGTAGTGGTAGCACGCTACCAGCAAATGGCTCCTCTGAATCTCCGAGAGTCCATCCCGGGACCGCTTTCGCATTACTTCGGGATGGGCTCTTACATACGTCCCCCGTCCTCTTACGCGATTAGGGGTTCAGGAGCTGTTGTTCTCTTTGGTTGACTGTCTCTCTTTGTTCCATAGTTCTCTTATGTTTCATTGTCTCGATTATATATTGTGTCACTATCGACCATTGTTCCTCGCTTTCCAGCATGCAATCGATAATATTTTCAGGTGTAATTTGTACACCTATAGCTCTGCTAATGTAGGCTCTTCGTGCTTCCCCCGCCAGGCACTCGAAAATGGTGTGCTGTGCATTATCCGGGGCAAGTGCGCAATAGAGGCATGTATTTTTCTCTCTTTTTTTAAACCGTTTAAGATATTCGTTGAAACATCCATGTCCAGAGAATGCCTGTGTCAAAAAGTAGTCCGTCTGTCCGTAGTTTCGATTACACCATTTCGCAATATCGGGGATCAATGTGTGGGTCCAACGACCTGACAACTCGGGGTCCCACCTGTCTTGCCATCTTCTAAAGAGTCTCTCTCGTGCCCTTTTCTTGACGTCCTGTCTTCTTTGTGCGTCCATAATGTCCTTACCCTCCAGGTAAATTTCCTGTCTCTCTCGAACGAGTAGATCGATCGGTGGTACGCTAGCTAGCACTAGTGTTGCTGCTTCCGATACTGTGCGATATGCCGATATAACCCTTAAAGCACTTCGCCTTTGCAGACTTAGAAGTTTCTTTCTTATCTCCACCGTATTTGCGGCTGCAGCCCATATCTCAGATCCATATAAGATTTTAGAGTGGATTACGCTACACAAAAGTCTCCTTTTCCATTCCCTGGGTCCTCCCACATTTGGCATTAGACGTGACAGCGCTGATGCAGTCTTTGCTGCTTTCTCTGTTACCATTCTTATGTGCTCGGAGTACCTCAACCCTTTGTCCAGTTGCACTCCCAGGTATTTTACGGATTCCTTCCACGGTATTCTCTCTCTCTCTCTCTCCAGAGACAAGATCGGTGATACGAAACTTCTTCTATCCGTTATGAGTACGGCGTCCGTCTTACCTACCGCCAGTTGTAGTCCGCTTGCACGGAGCCAGTCGCTCGTTCGGCGCATTGCGTCATTTACGGTCACTTGAAGTACCTCTGCTGTGTCTGCCGTAACTACAAGTGCCACGTCATCCGCGAATCCTACTATGTTGCTTCCTGGTGGCAAGTTTAGGTTTAACAGGTCATCGTACATTAGATTCCACAGAAAGGGACCCAGGATGGATCCTTGTGGAACTCCCGCTGTCACTCTATATTTTTCCTGACCGATTTCTTTATCGTACGTTAGTGTTCTACTGTTTAGGTAGCTGTCTATTACCCTTAGAAGGTACGTTGGTGTATTCCGCCTTTTTAGAGACTCCATAATTGTCGAATTAAAAGCATTTTGAACGTCTAAAGTGATTAAAGCAAAGAAACCTTTCCTTCGCAGAGGAACACTTTTGACAGAATCTGCTAGGGTGACCACCGTCTTGAGGGCATCGATAGTTGACCGCCCCCTACGAAAGCCAAATTGTCTCTGTGATAGTCCTCCTATTGATTCGATGTGACTTTCTATTCTGTTTAGTATAAGTCGTTCCAACAGTTTTCCCATGGAATCCATGAGGCAGATAGGCAGATCGGAAGAAGGCTGATCAAGTGGTTTGTCTCCTTTTCGTAGTAAGACCAGCTTCTGCTCTTTCCATTTTTCTGGGAAGATCCCCTCTCTTATGCAGACATTACAAGTCTCTAGAAAGAGATCTGGCCAGCTGTCCACCACTAAAGATAGAACTTCATTTGGAATCTGATCAGGTCCTGGCGCTTTGTTTGGTTTCAATCGCTTTCTTGTTTCCTGCAGCTCTTGAACAGTGAAGTTTTCTACAACTGTCTCATCTGCGGCTTCGCATGTCATCGGGATCTTTCTTTATGCGTTGGGAAGAGTTTTCTAACGATTTCTCTCACCCTATCCAGTTGACTGACTTGAGTTGAGTGACTACCTTGTAGGGCAAACCCTACGGATCTTCCTCTACTGAACGGCATAGATTAGACCAACATTTCTGTTTGCTTTGCTTTATTTTTTCTCGCAGCTCCTTTTTCACTTTTCTGAATTCCTCCTCCAGGTTTACCTCCTCTAGTCTCCCTCTTGCTCTTTGATGTTTCCTGCGAGCAGCTAGGCACTTTTCTCGTTTTTCTGCTATCTCTGAGGTCCACCAGTAGGCTGGCGCTCTCATAGGAGAAAATCCTTTTCGTTTTGGCATTGATTTGTTGCATGCCACGCTAATTGCTTCCGTGGTAAAACGTACTAGCTTCCCTAGATCGCGTTCACGTATCACTTCCAGGAATCGCCCTTGATCATCTGTTTCCTTTAGAGACCTCTGAAATTTGGCTCTATCTAGCTTTTTAACAACCCATCCTGCCTTCTTTTTAATACTATTTGGTTTATTATCTTCTACAATGGTGAACTCTATATATAAATGATCACTCAACGTCTCCTTTTCCGAAACCCTCCAGTTAGATATTTTTCTTGCTATGCCTGACGTTGATAAAGTAATATCTACCACTGATCCTCTGTTTCCTCTTTGAAACGTATTTGTCGTGCTTTCGTTCCCGATAACTAAATCTAGCCTAGCCACCATTTCTGAAAGGGCTTCTCCTCGACGATCTAAGATTTTTGATCCCCATTCCGGCGATTTACAGTTAAAATCTCCCGTAATTAAGATCTCGCACTCTGCTTGGCGAATATTTTCTTCTAGTTCGTCTAGATCGCGTATAAAAATCTCGTATGTAACATTCGGTGAGAAATAACAGCTATAAACTCTAATGTCGTCTATATTTATCCAGACGAAGTTTGCTGCTTCTTCGTAAACCTCCCTAATATTTAGTTCCTTATTTATTACTACAATAGCCGCTTTTGCAGCCGCACTTTGGAACCAAGAACCGCCTTCTGGTTTTTTTGTATTGTTCACTTATCAGCAGTATATCACTTTTTGTTTCAGCGGCTTCATGTAGGAGCAAATCTTGCGCTTCCCGTCCTCTTCCTAAGTTCACTTGAATACATTTAATCATATACGATTTAATTTTTCTACCTCCCTCCGAAAGGTATCACATTTTGCACTACCCAGGATGTGGTCGGCGCCTGTATGTATGTATGTATATGCCACTGATCTGTCCAATCGTTTTTGTCCTAGGAGATACCGTAAGTATGAAGACTTAAATCTAAAGCCTGAACGTGAATTAATGGCTTATATTTGGGACACACTCTATACTATATTAACATATGTATATATATTTAGAATCGTCTCAGTAAGCTCTTTAAGTTTACCTCTAACAATAAATTATAAAAATATTTATTTTTTTATATTGGATATAATGACGTAATTCTTATAAACAAACCTAGCTAAGAACTTCCCGTTGACTATGTCAGCTTGTAATTTATTGTGCAAAAATATAAGTAATTTATCTCGTTCTCGACTCACAAACCACAAGTTACATTCTACGACAGGCCGTCTCTCTTTTCGATGCTGGCCGCCCTACGAAATATGCCGGTTCTGGGTGAAACGATAAATCTACTCGGCAAAGACGGATCATAGTTTTTCTCCAATGTGAGCAGCAGTGGCAAATGCAAACGGATCATCTTTATTTCTCGAACTCAGATTTAAATGCGCAAACAAAGTACTTGATTTAAAAACAAGTATTTGTAATACTATTTCGATTTGAAATACTTGTTTTGGAAAATCAAGTACCAAATACTCTTTAGGGGAGTACAGTATTTCAAATACCAAAAAGTTATTTGAATTACTTTTTCCAAGTATTTTACTTGAAGTACTGGCAGCTCCGGTTTTAAGAACATCAAACATTTCTAAAAATTATTGAAAAATTGAAAAAAAAAACGTCTTAACTTATTTTTTTAAAGAGACACCCCGTATATGATTATTTAATTAAATGGGCTTTTTCATGCCGATTATAAATATACCTTTATCATTAAAGACAACTGAGAAAATAAATTAAAACCTTGCCATAAGGCGCAGTCCGTGAGAGAGAGAGAGAGAGAGAGAGAGAGAGAGAGAGAGATAAAGCTGGACTTCTGTGGATTAAATAGCACTTTTCAAATATTAACTGGGGTTGGTTGGAGGAAAGTACGGGTGTTGACCGTGTAGTCCAGAGATTTTACGAACCTTTGTTTTAAAGAATAGACAAACATGTTCCAAAGAAATATAAAAAAAGTAAAAAATATCCCCGATGGTACACAAGTGAGACAAAAAAACTCTTAAATAAGAAAAACAAAGCATACCTTAAATATGAACGTTTAAAGAAACAACAGGATTATCTACATTATTCCAAGCTAAGAAAGGAATCAAAATACTCAATCGGGTTTGGTTATTTGATGTTTGTTTCAGACTTCGAACAAATGATTCCCAGCAATAGAAAGCAGTTTTGGTCTTATGTGAATTCCCTGCAAAATAATAATCTCTACATTCCAAGGAATATGGGGGTATGGTGATATTATAGCAACTACGCCACAGGAGATCGCCGACTCGTTTGCTATATACATTTTGAAAGTTGTTATACCGTATATCTAGTAGTCGAGAATAATGAGTTAACGGAAACAGAGCGCATTAGTCTGTCTTGAAATTGTTTCACATATGACCAAGTGTTTCGAAAGCTGGAAACTTGGACGTAGGAAAAAGTATGGGATCTGATGGGATGCCTTCTATATTTCTCAAACACTGCAGCCATTCACTTGCCGTCATTTAACCAAGGAAACTTTCCAAGCATGTGGAAACACTCATAGCTTACGCCAATATCTAAATCGTGTGTTGTGTATACTTTCCACCTGGGTCTAATGCTGAAGCTTACTAACACTTTTGTGACAAGGCTGAAGATTTAAGAAATAAAAATGCCACTGCCAAATTCGTCTTGATGGGTGATTTCAACCTTTCTGGTGTAACCTGGTCATATGAGGATAATATGAGTATTCCACAGCCTAAACTAAAAACGATCGGCTGTTGGATCTAATTTTGTACGACGAATTTGACAGTGTATCAGTTGTTGAATGTGATGATCCACTACTCCAGCCAGATGTTCATCATCGCCCCGCGCTAGAAATAAATATTAACTTACACTTTTCAAAACCAAGTAGGAGTTCGACTCCTGTCAATGTCTACCAGTTCTCAAAATCGGATTTCATTTAAATTTCATTTTAAATTTATTTTATCGCCAAACTGACTGGTCTTTTTTATCAAATGATGAAGACCTTGATTCCCTAACTGATGCATTCTACACTAAAATTTGTATAGGCATTGAAAAGTTCGTGCCCAGAAAACTCATTCAAGGTGAGATATATCCTAGATGGTTTAGTGCTTCTCTTAAGAATCAACTGCATAACAGATTTAAACATACTGGCTTGGACAATAATTATGCCGCCTTTTCTAGAATGCGGAAGGAAGTCAAGTTTCACACTGAATTTTGCTATGTGACTTTTGTCTCTAACACGGTACATCTGATAGCTGAAATGTCAAGTATATCTGGACTTACATTAAAAACCTCAAGAGGGATACCAGAATGCCCTCATCCATGAAACTGAAAAGCATTTTTCTTTACCAGCCTAACGACATTGCTAAAGCATTTGTGTCGCATTTCCAGTCCTGTTACAGTGATCACAGCATGATCACAACAAGACATGGACATTAGTAATGTGAATACGGTGCCTTTCGCGGCCTTGCTTACCCATCACCAGTTCACAGAAGCTGACATCCGACTGAGGCTAAAAAATTTGAATTCATCAAAGGGAGCTGGATCGGATGGGGTACCGCCTGTATTGCTGAAGATGTGTGACTCTCTTGCAGCGTTGGTGACTGCATTATTCCAGAGGTCTTTTGATGCAGGCTACTTTCCTGTTGTATGAAAATTCTCAAACCTCATTCCAATTCACAAATCAGGTGATAGAGCTGACATAAAAAACTATCGTGGTATCAGCATACTATCAGCTTTTCCAAAACTCTTTGAAGCGGTTATCACGGAAGAAATTTTTAATACTTATAACAGCTCCAGATCTGGGAATCTATCAGAACTTCCTTGTCTCCTCACTCGAGGCAGGTAGACAAGTGGATGTGATCTACACAGACTATCAAAGGCTTTCGATTGTGTCTGTCATCATTTATTGCTCAGGAAACTGGAGGACATTGGTATATCTGACAACTATATCAAGTGGATCAAATCTTACCTTTATGGTATACATCTGGCGTCCCCCAAGGATCTCATATTGGTCCTATGCTCTTCCTGCTGTTTGTCAAGGACGTGGTTTCGTATTTCCGCAACTCGTTCTGTGTACTGTAAGCTGATGACATAAAGTTAAATAATATTGTCGAAGCAGACTCAGTTTGCCTGCAGGATGATCTAAACAATTTTGCAGTATGGTGCGATCATAACCATTTGAGGCTGAATACTTACAAGTGGAAGGTAGCAAGATTCTCCCGTGGTAACATCCTAATTGAAAAGGAATATATCATCAAGACTCACCAACTTGAAGTAGTATCAAGTATTAATGATCTGGGCGTTATCTTTGATGAGAACCTTTCCTTCAATCTCCATATTGATCAAATGGTTCTGAAGGCCTTACGACTTCTGGGTTTTATCAAACGTAATACAAGATATATTACTGACACCAGAGTTATCTTGTGCCTTTATAGTAGTTTGGTAAGGAGTCTGCTGGAATACTGTAGCACCATTTGGGCTCCCTTCTATTGCTGCCATATCAATAGAATTAAAAGTGTGCAAAATAGATTTGTTAAGTACAACCTTTCCCTTGCCAAGATGTATCGGATCATACAAGACTTTTACTTTGTGATAAAATGTGGTTAAATCCCTGGAGTGTAGAAGAAAAGAAGCCATGTTGATATTCCTTTTTAAATTACTATATGTATTAGTAGATTGTGACGAACTCGTTGGATATATTTTAATACTTGTACCGGCTAGCCGCACTGGACATTAGCGACTCTTTTTTGAGACCACACACCGGACGAATTATGGGTTCACTACATTCATGGATAGGATATTAAGAAACTACAACCGTCACTTTAGTGATATTTACCTTTTTCAGACTAGTTTGAATGCTCTCAAGAGATATCTATCTGGAAAAAGAGTGTAATAACTGGGTGGCATCATTGAATGTTATTGGTCATTGATTAATTAGTGTTGAGTGATTTACCTACTATTTTTATTCTACGTCTGTCTCATACATTCAACTTAGATTTTTTTAAAAATATTATCATTATCATTGTTTATTGTTCAAAATACAAGAGTTCTAACCACACTACACCACAACTTGTTACATTCTGGACGCCCGTTTCGCTAACCAACTTAGCGTCATCAGCAGATGATATTTTAACCGCTATGTTTGCCATAGCGGTTATTTTGACATTGTATATGTACCATTTGGAATTTTTTTTCTGTAAAGTACTTAATAATGAATAAATAATTTAAAAAATGTCATCACTAACTACCGGGGGTGTCTTTGCTGCCAGTTTTATCTAAGGTGTTTGTATCCATATTGAATGAACTTTTCGAATAGTTCAAATATTGTATAACAGTGAATCAGCATGGACTTTTTAAAGGGAGATCAACTGCAACCAACCGTGGAGTATTTCAGACTTATGTAGTGGAAGGCGTGGCGAGTGGTAGTCAGGTAGATGTAGTGTATACAGATATCACCAAGGCATTCGATAGGGTTAATCATCACCTTCTTATCAGAAAATTGTCTGTAATGGGATTGAATGGACCATATATTCGCTGGATCAAGTCATACCTTACAAACCGAAGTCAATCGGTCAAGATTGGAGGTGTTGTGTCACTTAGGGTGACCATGACGGCAAGCGTACTACAGGGGTCACACTTACACATGATCACAATAGCGTTAAATCTGTGTTTCGTAAATGTAGATGCCTTTTATACGCAGTCGACCTCAAACTTTTTTTGTGCTGTCAATTCTATTGAGAATTGCCTGAGCATTCAGGAAGACCTAGTAACGTTTAAAAAATGGTGTGCTTTAAATAACCTGGACATCATCATCTCTAAGTGCAAAGTTATGCCATTTTCAAAAAATAAAACTCCTCTAATGTACCCATATTTATTTGGTGATACTGTTTTAAATTGTGTAGATAGTTTTAATGATTTAGGTGTTGTCTTTAGTAAAAAAGTTTTTAGCAAACATGTTGATAATATAGTTTTGAAAGCCTCAAGGATGGTAGGTTTTCTACGCCGGACCTGTTCTCATATATGTGATGTTAAGGCAATTAAATGTTTATATTTCTGCCTAGTACGCAGTATTTTGGAATTTAACTCTGTTGTATGGTGTCCCTTTTAAAATTGTAATATTCAAGGTCTCGAAGCTGTCTAAAATAAGTTTGTCAAATTTTTGTTGCACAAACTAAGATTTCCTTACAAGGATTTGTCCTACCAGACTCGTTTTCAACTAGCCGGTATCAAGATTTTGGAATCTCGAAGACAAAAACGCTTTAGCATTTTTTTTATATAGACTAGTAACTGGAAGAATGGAATGCAGTCAATTGTGGGCAGCAGTTAATTTTCGCATATCTCAAAGAACTACAAGATGAAGACATCTTTTTCAAACTACATTTCATCGCACAAAATATGGTGCGCAGCGCTTCTCAGACAGGCTTGTGAGAAACTAAAATAATAACTATCAAAATATTGACTTTTTTGCATGCAGTTTAAATATGGTTAAGCATCTAATTAATATGTTTAGTTACTAAGTTTTTATTTTGTAACAGCTAGAATTAGATGAAATTTTTTTATTGTACAATTTGGAGTTTTTTTTAACTCTGTAAGTACTTTTGACAATAAATACATTTGGGGGGCAGGGGACCTTTGGGGGGGCCTTCCCTTCCTTTTATTCTCTCCTTATTGCAGCCTATTATAATGTTAACTTGGCGCCAAAAAGCTGTCTTAAAATGTGTTTTCCCAAGTCTTCATCGCGCGCAAGCTTTAATGGAACCTTCGCTGACCTTCCCCTCGACAATCGATTTTCCAACTGTCTGGAAGGTCACGCGGGTTTCAGGTGATTTCCACAAGCCGGGTGATTTCATTGTCTATGCCACCCGCGGAAAAGTTAACTATTTTTCTATGCGTCTTGTAAACGTCATAAATCTAAAAATACTATCAGGTTAATTTGCCAGTGGCCGATAATATTTGAGTACGGTGTGTTGACTTTCGCTAGTTCAAACAGTTAAAACAAAAAACAAATTAAAACCCATTTTCGAAAACATGAAAAGCATAAGATTGCTGGGCAGCGGTCTGGAAATGCCGATAGTGGGCTTGGGAACATGGAGGGCGCAACCTCAAGAAATGGAAAAGGCTGTTAATGTGGCTTTGGAATGTGGATACAGACATATTGGTATGTAAATGTCAATTCATCTTTTTGTAATTTCAAGGATCTGTTTTAAAAATATTTTTACAAACGTCCTATTTTTATACATTTTCATTTCATCTCTTGCGAGATTACCAAAAACTAATTTGTATTTACTTAAATATATATTTAGAATCGCCTTATGAAGTCTCTAATTTAATACTTAATACAAATGATGATGGGGTTTGAAAATATATTTTTTCAAATTTGTTAGAGACGTACATATAATATGTATGTATTAAAAAAAAATGTAATGTGTAAAATTTCGGCTAGGTTTACCATAGCCGATTTTGATGATTCTAGTAAAAATTTTTTTTGACAACGTTTCGTTTTCAAGTTATTTATCATCAAAGCATATAATTTGTTTCCTTCTTTTTATAAAACATAGGTACATAATACATTTATTTCTCATTAAAAACTAATAACAAATACATTTATAAAAGTTTCCATGTATTTATCAAGTATGCCATGATTTCCTCTTTTCCTAATGTCGAATGTTAACTTGTTATACCGATTTTTTTTGTATAAAATAACGAAATAAATGAAAAAATTCTGTAATTTGATTGTAAAGTCTCTTCTACTGGTTTTGTACAGAATTTGACAAAATATTTTGAAAATAAGGGAGAAATAGTAGAAATATATTAATGACTCTGATAATTAATAACGTCGACGTCAAAATCTGATTTCATATTTCTTATCAGCATCTACTAGCGTTCCAAAAATCGTCAAAATCGGCCACGGTAAGCTTAACCAAACTTTTTTTCGTTAACAATTATGACCAATTGATCTGATCATCCCTATATGACCCTTAATTTTTGACTAAAATTTGAAGTCAATCGGGTAAGTAGTTTTTTAGCTATGCCACGAACAGACAGACCGACAGAATCGAGAAAACGTGTCATCTAAGGACCCTGAAATGTAAAGATCTGAAAAAATCGCGAAGGGTTATTTTTTCACTTTTCACATTTACCCTTTTACGAGGGAAGTAAAATGCTCAACATTTCCTTTCCATAAATATCTAAGTAAGTAGGACTTATAATATTCGTTCTCTATTTGTTTAACATTTAAAAAGTATAAAACCAAATTTATCATACTGTCAACCATGTTTACTTGCTTTTATCTATAATTACTGTCTGTTTTTTATAAAGTGTGTTTTCATGAAGCAGATAAACACCAAGTAATCATATTTTAATATTGAATAGTAATAATATTCGGGGCTCGAGTAAAATAAGAAAAAATAATAAATTAAAACATTTTAAAACCGCTTTTATAAAAGTGAATTAAAAGGAGACAAAATTAAGCACATATATATATATATATATATATATATATATATATATATATATATATATATATATACTTAGTTTCGTAAATATATTTTTTTCATGTGTGGACTGACCTTGTCCTCAAAATGTTTCTTATCAACCCATACTAGGTGTCCTTCGTTAATCCTTTTTAGTGCCTCAAGTAGTCTCGTTATTGCCTGCTTAATTTGTGAAATATTCATTTATTTTGTTTCAAAGTCAGCCTCAAAGTTTCATTGATGAACCAAAACTAGGCGTCCACATTAGTGCTTCATATTGTTTTGAGTAGTTTCGTTAGTGCCTGCTGAATTTTGGAAATCTTCGCTTATTTTGATATCAAGGTCAACCCCCAAAATTGTTCTGACCGGCTCAAACTACTGCTTTTTATATGAATCATAACCATGAATAAAAATTTCCAAAATAAATGATCAACTGAATTTTTAAGTTAACTATTTCGAAAATTAAAAAAGATTTCGACATGCGCATTTCACCATTTGGTTTCAATCTTAAACTGAATTCATGTAATACAGAATACAGGGTGGCCAATCGATAAACGAACACGCTTTTTTGTTTTGGGCCAGTCAGAAGGACTTTGGGAACTGACCTTAAAACAGTATACCCAAGTAGCACATATAATCATATACGGGCTAAAATGCTGGCCCTGGTTAATTAGCTGAAATGGCTAGCCAAAATAACAGTTTTATTACAGTATAAAGACGGAAATATGGCTAAAGTGGGGAATAATAATTTAGCCATAATGGGGTAAAAATACGACCCTCTCTTTTGATTTTATGGTTTTGACTTTAAAATCGAGCTTTTTTAGCTGAATTCTGACTTGTTTTTTAGCCGAAATTTGAGTAACATTTTTTCCGAAATTTACCTAAATACTTTCTCATTTTTTGCTCTTTATTCATTTATATAATAAATCATCAATTGTTTCAAATTATGTAGAAATAGTATTGACACAGCCAATCAGTGTAAGAATTTATGAGCCAAGAGGAAATGCAAAGATAACAAATCATGGTTTGACGGTTGGTAGGGACAAAAACCACTTGCGAAGGAACTTTTACTGTTAAAAAAATCTAAGTTAGGCATTTAAAACACGCGCCCCTTCTTGAAACTAAAGATTTCGATTTCTATATTATATATAATTTTTTTTTTTTAATTTTATTTTGTATTTTACTAAGAAAATTGGTTAAAGGTTTCATGACGTATAGGTAGAAAGAATATGTTTGTTTAAAGTGGTCAAGTAATGGCTGCTAGGAAATTAGTTTAATTTTAATTTTAATCATGGCGGATCATAAAAAGCTTTGGGCTATTTTTTAAGCCAATATTTCTTGAAATTGGCCACTTTGTAATAATTTTCAAATGTAGCCAAAATGTAACAACATTTACTAAAAATTTGCCAATAAAAAGGCCTACTTGGTTGGCCTTTAGTACTCACTAAAAAATGGCTAATTTAAGACCCAGGAGCCAGCGTAACAAAATTAAACGATTACCACAAGACGGCGTTTTTCTATGATATGTGGTGGAATATTTAATCTTTTTATTAGACATTTTGTATGGTAAATAATATATATTTCGTTTTCCTAATATATCTTCAGTTTGGTTAAGTATAGTTTTATAGGTTATAAACGAAAATTTGAAAATGTGGCATATTTTGGCAATACTATAGGAAAATAAACTACCCAATTTTAGTTTAATTTTGAAACAAAAATATGATAATAAAAGCCATATTTTTTCCTCTCAATTTTTGTTGTCTTAAAATGCCATAATCTGGCATTCTTATATAGTTATTATTACTATAATTAAACTTAAATACTTGCTAAAATATGTTTGGTTGGAGTTTGGGAAAAATGCCTACTTATTGATTATATTCTGGCCTCGATTTCTATTGATTAAAAATCCCATATTCTGGCATTTTAAACAGCTATGCTTACTATAATTTAACTTCAATACTTACTAGAATATATCTGGTTATGTTGTGGCAACAAAATTGACATATATTTCTACTTTTTGACCATCCAATATGACAAAAAAAAGTTGAGGGTTAATTATCCCATAAAAGATATTTTTTGGCCAAGTAATTATGCTATAGCTTATCTACATTAAAAACTGCTACTTTTGGAGCCAAAAAAATCTAATTCCTCGTCCTCCTTTTCCTCCTTTCATGGCTAGAAAACAAACCATATATATATATATATATATATATATATATATATATATATATATATATATATATATATGATATATAAATAAGCGAATATTTATGAATATATAAAATAAATATAAGTAATATATATATATATATATATATATATATATATATATATATATATATATATAAAATTTGGGGGCCGACTTTGAAACAAAATAAACGAATACTTACAAAATTAAGCAAGCCATAACGAAACTCTCTGGAGCACTAAAAGGTTCTAACAAAACACTAACAAACGTTACCTAGTTTGGGTCGACCACAAAAAATTTGGGGGCTGACATCGAAATCAAAGAAACAATATTTTCGAAACGAAGAAAGCCCTAACGAAACCAAATAAAGCACTAACCAAGTACTAAAGAAGACACCAAATTTGAGGGAATCGGCAATACTTTGGGAACTAAGTTTGAAACAAATTAAACGAATATTTTCAATTATTCCAATAGCGAAACTACTTGAAGCACTAACAAACAACACCTAGTTTGGGCCCATCAGAAACACTTTGGGAGCTGACCTTAAAACAAAGGTAAGCGAATATTTACAAAAATAAGAAAACAGTAACGAAACAAATCGAAGTACCAAAAAGCATTAACGAAGCACTAACGAATGACGCCTAGTCTGAGTCGATCAGAAAAACTTTAGGGGCTGAGTTTGAAATTAAACTAAGAAAGCGCTAACGAAACCAAATAAAGCACTAACGACGTCAATTATAATTATGGTCGTTAACACTAAGATGAAATAGCTAGCGTATTATTAATTTCATTGGCTCCCCATGGTTTTTTCTTGTAGTAAGTTTCCTCTTAAGATGTTTTGGACAAGCCCTACACAAACAAAAGATACAGTAACATGCTACTGCTGAACTAATTGTGACCAGCATTGCTCAAATTAACCTACACTTTGTAGCAAGATTACGGACTAGACATTATGTGCTAAGCAAACCCCTTCATAATACGAAACTTAGAGTAACATATGCATAAAAGTCGCGATCAAGAAGATGAGGTAATTCATATTTAATTTGCGATTACAAATCAGATAATTCACTTTGTCTCATGTATGCACCATTACCAGTTTAAACGGCATTCACATGGCGGCCTAGGAACATACTACCGGGACAGTGAGTCAGCATAGTTTTCTCAAAGTATGAGCTCTCTATAAATTAAGACTAATCTGGCTTACTGTCATCTTACTAGGACTGTGTTAGAAATCTGACTTACTATTATCTTACTGTTCTGTGTTTGTCATGATGTTATCAGATCCGTAGCCTCCCGATACGCTTTTCCAGTTAGCGAACGCCCGTAGCGTAACCAGACCAAGAGTAAGGGGGGCACGACCAATCGCAATGGGGGAACGACCAAGAGAAAGGAGGGACATGACCAAATTAATTGTAACTTTGAAAAACTTTTATTTTACCCATAACAAATACATTTTAACATGTATAATAAATATATGATTATGACATAAACACATTACAAACATAATTATACACAAGCGGAAAAAATCGGTAAATTCGCCTTTACCCACAACTTCCCTTGTACAGGGTGTTCCAGCGAGGACTGAACAGGGACCTATTTTCGACCTTCCTTGTATTTTGGAAAAATTCAAAATAGCCAATCGATGTATTTTTTCTTGTAGAATCCAAAAATATCATCGAAAAAATATTTGAACCAGAAACAAAAGAGTTACGCTATGCATCAGGTGTTTTTTAAATGGAATGTATCGTTTTTTATACGATTTTTGGAAAGAGTGATTTTTTTATGTCCGTTCTGATTAAAAGATTTGATTTTGCGATAGCTGTTTATATTACATTTTAATGTTTTACAAACTAAAATTTTAGCTTCACCTGTTTAAAATATACGATAGGTTGGTATAGGTGATCAAGGTAAAATGACGTTTGAATGCTTTGTCAATAAAAATTGACATTATTTTAATTATTGTCGAAGTCTTCACCTAAAAAATATATATTTGATATATATATATATATATATATATATATATATATATTTTATATATATATAAATTTTCATAGAAATATATCCATAATATATATAAGGATAAAAAACCTATATAGGAAAATAAAACTTTATATGATAGAAAATATAATATACAAAGAAGAAGAAATATATATATTATAAATTATTTTCAAGTTAATATAAATCTATATATATAAGTATACGATATATATATATATATAGGGACTGTTCACAGGACTCTGAAAATTCATAAATTTAGGCCTTCTCGTATCCTTCCACTTCAGCACCTAACACCGGCACAAAAAGAACTTCGCTTCCAATTTGTTTCTCAAATGGTAATTCGGCAAGAAAACGAAGACCCTGATTTATTCAAAAATATTGTGTGGACCGACGAAGCTTTCACAACATCGGGAGTATTAACAGACATAATAGTCACCACTGGGCCGTTGAAAATCCAAAAAAGTTCCAGACTATTAAATTTCAAGGGAGGAATTCTATTCATGTTTGGTGTGGGATAAAAAACAATAAAATTTTGGGACCAATATTTTTTAACGGGACTTTAAATGGGCACAGATATTATGAGTTTTTAGAAAACCAAATTGAAAATTTTTTGGAAGACTTACCATTGGCAGAATATCAGAATTTAATTTGGCAACATGATGGGGCGCCTCCTCATGCCGTGCATGATGGGATTTTTAATCAATAGAAATCGAGGCCAGCATATAATCAATAAGTAGGCATTTTTCCCAAATGCCAACCAAACATATTTTAGCAAGTATTTAAGTTTAATTATATTAATAATAGCTATATAAGAATGCCAGATTATGGCATTTTAAGACAACAAAAATTGAAAGGAAAAAGTATGGCTTTTATTATCATATTTTTGTTTCAAAATTAAACTAAAATTGGGTAGTTTATTTTGCTATAGTATTGCCAAAATATGCCACATTTTCAAATTTTCGTTTATAACCTATAAAACTATATTTAACCAAACTGAAGATATATTAGAAAAACGAAAAGTATAAATTATTTACCATACAAAATGCCTAATAAAAAGATTAAATATTCCACCACATATCATAGAAAAATGCCGTCTTGGGGTAATCGTTTAATTTTGTTACGCTGGCTCCTGGGTCTTAAATTAGCCATTTTTTAGTGAGTACTAAAGGCCAACCAAGTAGGCCTTTTTACATATACATTTTAACATGTATAATAAATATATGATTATGACATAAACACATTACAAACATAATTATACACAAGCGGAAAAAATCGGTAAATTCGCCTTTACCCACAACTTCCCTTGTACATAATTCTGCTACTTATAATACACTGTTTATATACGCATTTATATGGTACACAAATCCTATAAATGAAATTTATTTCAACTTTCATTTTATTATATTTATTTATTAATTTATTATAACATTATTTATGTAGTCCACAAAAAATAAATTATGTTATTTATTATTTTCTTCCATAAAAACAAGGTTTAATTTCAGGAATTGGAATTATACCGAATATTTGAAAAATTTATTAGGTTAGGATTCTCAGTAAATATTTATCAATCTATCCTTGTTCAATATATATATATATATATATATATATATATATATATATATATATCATATATATATATATATATTTTATATATATATATATAATATATATATATATATATATATATATATATATATATATATATATATATATATATATATATATATATATATATATATATATATATATATATATATATATATATATATATATATATATATATATAATATATATATATATATATATATATATATATATATATATATATATATATATATATATATATATATATATATATATATATATATATATATATATATATATATATATATATATATATATATATATATTGATTTTTGGTTTGTTTTCTAGCTATGAAAAAATTAGATTTTTTGGTTCCAAAAGTAGCAGTTTTTAATGTAGATAAGCTATAGCATAATTACTTGGCCAAAAAATATCTTTTATGGGATAATTAACCCTCAACTTTTTTTTGTCATATTGGGTGGCCAAAAAGTAGAAATATATGTCAATTTTGTTGCCACAACATAACCAGATATATTCTAGTAAGTATTGAAGTTAATTTATAGTAAGCATAGCTGTTTAAAATGCCAAAATATGGGATTTTTAATCAATAGAAATCGAGGCCAGAATATAATCAATAAGTAGGCATTTTTCCCAAATTCCAACCAAACATATTTTAGCAAGTATTTAAGTTTAATTATAGTAATAATAGCTATATAAGAATGCCAGATTATGGCATTTTAAGACAACAAAAATTGAAAGGAAAAAGTATGGCTTTTATTATCATATTTTTGTTTCAAAATTAAACTAAAATTGGGTAGTTTATTTTGCTATAGTATTGCCAAAATATGCCACATTTTCAAATTTTCGTTTATAACCTATAAAACTATATTTAACCAAACTGAAGATATATTAGAAAAACGAAATATAAATTATTTACCATACAAAATGTCTAATAAAAAGATTAAATATTCCACCACATATCATAGAAAAATGCCGTCTTGGGGTAATCGTTTAATTTTGTTACGCTGGCTCCTGGGTCTTAAATTAGCCATTTTTTAGTGAGTACTAAAGGCCAACCAAGTAGGCCTTTTTATTGGCAAATTTTTAGTAAATGTTGTTACATTTTGGCTACATTTGAAAATTATTACAAAGTGGCCAATTTCAAGAAATATTGGCTTAAAAATAGCCCAAAGCTTTTTATGATCCGCCATGATTAAAATTAAAATTAAACTAATTTACTAGCAGCCATTACTTGACCACTTTAAATAAACATATTCTTTCTACCTATAAATACATATTTTCATACATGTTTTTTTTACGTCATGAACCCTTTAACCAATTTTCTTAGTAAAATACAAAATAAAATTAAAAAAAAAATATTTATAGAAATCGGAATTTTTAGTTTCAAGAAGGGGCGCGTGTTTTACATGCCTATCTTAGATTTTTTTAACAGTAAAAGTTCCTTCGCAAGTGGTTTTTGTCCCTACCAACCATCAAACCATGATTTGTTGCTTTGCATTTCCTCTTGGTCCATAAATTCTTACACTGATTGGCTGTGTCAATACAATACTATTTCTACATAATTTGAAACAATTGATGCTTTATTATATAAATGAATAAAGAGCAAAAAATGAGAAAGTATATATATATATATATATATATATATATATATATATATATATATATATATATATATATATATATATATATATATATATATATATATATATATATATATATATATATATATATATATATATATATATATATATATATATATATATATATATATATATATATATATATATATATATATATATATATATATATATATATATATATATATATATATATATATATATATATATATATATATATATATATATATATATATATATATATATATATATATATATATATATATATATATATATATATATATATATATATATATATATATATATATATATATATATATATATATATATATATATATATATATATATATATATATATATATAATTATATATATATATATATATATATATTATATATGATATATATATATATATATATATATATATATATATATATATATATATATATATATATATATATATATATATATATATATATATATATATATATATATATATATATATATATATATATATATATATATATATATATATATATATATATATATATATATATATATATATATATATATATATATATATATATATATATATATATATATATATATATATATATATATATATATATATATATATATATATATATATATATATATATATATATATATATATATATATATATATATATGTATATATATATAATATATATATATATATATATATATATATATATATATATATATATATATATATATATATATATATATATATATATATATATATATATATATATATATATATATATATATATATATATATATATATATATATATATATATATATATATATATATATATATATACAATATACAATAATTTTACTAGTTAATTTTAATATCACAATTTAGTTCTTTTGATATCCCCCCTCTTTCATGGTTACTCAACGGGCGAGCGCTACTTGGCAGTATATTCGACACTCTAATGCGCTATTGCCGTCGCAGATGATGCTCCAAGACCACTGATTATATATGGCGAATATTAATACTTTCGCATCTGCTAAGTGTAATCTGGGACTCTGTACTGGTGTCATGTGAAATCCATTTAAGGCAAGACCCCCTTGGAACAACTGGAAATTATTATAGATTTTGTTTTACTTAAAAATGCCAGATAAGTTTACAGGGTAAATCAAATATTTAATTTGAAAAATTGTTATCTTCACAATCACACCAATATTTTTTTGCATGCAAAACATCAAAGGACTATGAGAAATTATTTAGCCCTCCTTTTAAAATAACCAACCATCGTGTTACACATATTTTTTCACAAAATCTACTTCATTTCATATTAATTTGGTTAGTCTAAAAACCAACGTCAATGTTGAACTTGTTAGGCACTTTGCGTACACTAAAAAACAGGGCGTTGAAATGTAACTAATTTTTAGATACTGCATTTAACTACAATACTGAGGAATCAATTGGAAAAGTACTAAAAGACTGGATAGGCTCCGGAAAAGTTAAAAGAGAAGAACTGTTTATTACAACAAAGGTAAGTTTTCAAATATAGGGGTACTTTTATTGCCAGCTTCGTTGATTTGACTGTTTAATTACGAATAATAAACACTTGAATCAGTTTCGTATTTAGGATGGGGTTGGGGGATTGTTCCAGTAGACTGGACCCTCTCCAGGATCTTTTATTATATTAATAAGCTTGTGATATGAGTGTTTTTTTTAGTTAACAAATAGTGTGGTTAATGTATATGCGAATGACTTACATATGGACGTGAGGAGCTTTTTTTTGTCGACAACAAAAATTATGAGTTCGGACTCCTCTCGGAATGAAATCCTAGATGCGCCGCTGACTTGAATGTCTAGTTGTATAATATAAATTAGATAAAACAAACTGCGTGAATGAGTGTAAAATATATAAGGATGAAGGGTATCTAGTTATCGAGTCCTTAAAAAAAGATGAAAACACTGAACTTAACTGCAGCCTTATATTGATTATAAACTTTGAAATCGGTACCGAAGTCTACTCTATCTATAAAGATTTTATTAAGGCCACTGGTAAAGTTATACAGAAGGTTATTCTAAACAAGGTCCAAGTCCTAACAGAATAAAATTTACTTACTTTAGGAAAGCCTTTCACTGTATCTACATTTTTATTGATAATATGTGCCAAAGATTCATATCAGGAGACGTCTGGAAATGCATGGTGTGATAAAAAATGTAAGCTTATGAAATTTTCTATATAGATCCGCAAATAAACAACCTCGAGTTTATGTTAACCACTATATTCGTTAGAGAGAGTATCCTTGAACTAATCATGGATCCAAAACAGTCCTTTTTGGACATATGTATTTTCCTGGCTATTACTGATTATGATTAATTAGTTAGTCTGTGTCAAAGTTCTAGTTATTATGTTTGATTTTAAATTCTTCTTTTTGTGGTGGCTTATGGAGTCTTTATATATACAGGGGGTTGTCAAAGTTGAGGGTTAATCAAAGACATTTTATTTTGATTCTTTTTTATTTCGGGAGTAATTTTGGATATTTTCTGGAGTTTCAAATTTATTGTTTAACTAAAGAATTTCATTTTGTTTTTTGTTTTTGGGAAACTATTTAAATTTCGTCATTTTCTAGATTACAATTTAAGTTTAATCTTTTTTTTTGTTATTAATTGTAAGCATTAATTTTTATACTGTAATTCACATATTTTATGTTTGTTAATAGATGTTTAAAAAAAAACCAAATCTGCATGTTATTTAAATAAATTAACCCCAAACCATCTGTTGGTTAAAAAATGCACATGGAAAAATCTCCTTAGAAAGAATTTCCAATTATGTTGTTAACAGCAATCAAAGCTGTTATTACATAGCTTTGATTTCCATTATTTCAAAAGCTCATTTTTGCCTCTTAAATGCCCAGAACTTAGTTTTTATTGATGCCGCACCCAGAACGCCTATAATTAAGTTAACAACCTTAAGACGTGCCTTTTCACGGCGTTCACTGCCCATTGATAAATAAATTACACAAAAAACAATTAAATAAAAATGAAAGCTTGGTTAAAAATCCTAACTTTGTCTATTGCAGCTGCCTAACTTTGGAAACAGACCTGGCGATGTAGAAAAATTTCTAAATCTGTCTCTTCAGAAACTGCAACTCAACTATATTGACCTCTACCTGATGCACATGCCATTCAGTTTTCACCTCAACGAAACGTCAATGTCTCCTCTGGTAAATGAAGACGGGACATTTAGTTTAGACGTAGTTGACTACGTAGACACTTGGAAGGTGAGTGCAAATGTTTACAAGAATACATTATTTAAACAATTTTTGATATTGTGACCGTTCTTCTCGTCTTTGGAGTGAGATAAACATTAGACTTTCTCCTCCCTTCAAGCTTTTGGAACATAGAGCGCTGTGCAAGCAGAGCTGTCAGTACCAATTTTATTCCATACGGTGGATAAAAATGTGGGAAAATGTTTTTTGAGGGGTGTTCCAGAATATTTACTTTCTCTCCTCTATTTGTATAAAATCTGTCGCCACTGTCTAAAATATGTCACCATTACTCCAAACATAGCCTCATCTAAAGGGTTCATTATGTGGGTGGCATTTGTGCAAAAAGCAGCAACAGATGTCTTTCCAGTATGCTATGCCGATGACACAAACATTATAATAATAAGGCCAGATATAATATCTTTAAAAAATGCTGCTGAAAATATTTATAACTATGTACCAACCTTGTCTCAAAAAAACAACTTAATTCTAAATAAAAATAAGACACAATTTATACTTTTTTCCTCTAGTAGACGGCAAGTTGATAAAGGTTTTGCATTGTTTCATGGTGCACCAAATCAAATGAGCCCCTCGGACACTGTTAGATTGTTAGGGCTAAACTTTAACAGCACACTTCAGTGGCATGCCCATATTGACGACCTTTGTGGCAGGTTGCGCAGTTCCTGCTATGCCTTAAGATTTCTAAAAATTCATTGCAGTCAAAGTATTTTACTGACCTTAATGACCTTATACTATGCCAATTTTCAATAATATTTGCGTTATGGCATCTTAAATTGGGGCACTAGTACACATATTAAAGGTGTATTTCTGTTACAAAAGTATGCAATACGAATAATCTATGGTCTCTCAAACAGAGAGTCATATAAGCCCGCTTTCCTCAATCTCAAAATCTTGACTATTTTTAACTTATATATCTTGGAAACATGTACAAATGCTTATAAAAACAGATCCATTCTTCAGTTAAATCGATCTGCTCATCATTATAACACACGCATGAGAGAACTTCTCTTGCCTCTTGCAGGTCGTCATTTTATCAAAAAAAAAATGTTATATTTAATGCATGCAAGTTTTTTAATGTATTGGATAACGATGTTAAGGGGTCTGTGACTGAACATTTTTACTTGAAATTAACACCAAGACTTTTTTACATGAACTTAATTTTATATTTTTTTACTAGTAATTTATGTTATTTTCAGACGTTGTCTTCAATTATTGTATGACTTTTGTAGTACTTTTCAGTTGAGGAAATAAACGATTGATTGATTGATTGATTGACGGAATAGATACATGTAAATACTATTCTCAACATCTGCTTCGACACACTGTTTTCAGGCTGTTGTCGTTACATAAGACAATAATATTTTTAAAAAACCATACTTCAAGATAACCTGTTTCCAAATGCTGTTCCATGTGGTGCTCCCAAGCACACATTTCCACTTTTATAGACTCCCATAGGTAGGAATACACTCATAGCTGCGCCTCCAAAAACCCTGATACTGACTCTACGGCAATTTCTTTTTTGCTCTGGGGTCATCAGCGATATTTGTTTCGTCCTAGTTTTAAATGCACAGGGCATTAGTGTCGCCTAACACATATTTTCAAAAAAATCTGTTACATTATCCTTTTATTGCTTTTCGAGTGGATATTCCCAAAGTGTAACTCGCTCCCTCTTTGTTCTTCATCCGAAAGAACACTGGGATAGGCAACTAGACGTTCACGTCTACCAACATGCACGTAGCCAGAAATTCTGTTCGTGGGAGAGGTCCAAACCAGAAATTTGTTTCGGGGGGATCCAAACGGTCAAACGTAAAACCTCAGGAAAATTAGTAAAAAGCAGGTCTATATCAACATATTTTCAAAGTTTCGGGGGACCCCCTGGCTACGTGCCTGTTTACCAAGGCACTTGTTTATACTAGTCGGACGCGATATTTTATACAATATGGCCGTCCGTTTCTTCGACATTAAAGTGGCCCCGATGAGGGAGATAAATAATAACTATATATTATAATAATTATATTTGATCAAAAAATCTTGTATGTTGGCGGTACTTAAATGACAGAGTGCTTAAATTACTTTGAGTACACTTATTAGTTACTTGATACATTAGTGCATGGATCGGCCTTAAATTGTCGGTAGCATTTCATGTCCTCTGACATTCTGATTTTCAGGTAATGGAGCAACAAGTTGAAAAGGGCTTGGTCAAAGCCATTGGAGTATCAAATTTCAACTCGGAACAACTGCAACGACTTTGCGACAACTCGGAAAGAAAACCTGATGTGCTACAAGTAGAACTACATGCTTACTTACAACAGAAACCACTAAGGCAGTTGTGCAAAAAGCTTGGTGTTGCGGTAACCGCCTATTCTCCATTGGGAAGTCCAGGAGCCAATAATCACTTTAGCTCAAAATACAATTATTCGTAAGTTTAGTCAAATAATTTTTTTTTCCTTAATGTAAAATTGCCTATCTAGATCAGAATCTTGTGGGGATTAGATTTTGGGTATCATTGGCGTAGATCTTTTATATTTTTAAGTATATGAAAATGTAAGAAATTCATATTTTGAGAATTACAAACCGATAACAGTCAAATTGAAACCAGAAATAGTCCGGGTAAATGTCCTGATATTAAAACATTTTGGAAGCCATTGGCGTAGATACCTGATTTTTTTACGATTATATATATTTAAAAAATACGTCAATTTTTTTTTATTTTTTTGTATACAAAATATTTTTTGTCCAGTATCCAGGAAGTCCTAGGAAAACGAAACAGCCACCTGCAAATAAAAAAAAACAGTGAAATACGTCAACATTCTATTATCTCTATGTATATAATAAAAAATGTTTTTTTTTAGTATACAAGGTAGAAAAAAAGTCTGTAAGGATGTATGTAATAAAACAAACGATATCTTGAGAATGGTCAAACGGATTCGTTTCAAATTTACAACATAAATAGCCTAGGCCCGCGTTTTGCAGGAATTATGTTTGGGTATCATGGGCGAAGATATTTGAGATTTTGACGTGGTATGAAAATGTAAAAAAATTCATATTTTGAGATTTACAAACGGATAAGAGTCAAATTGAAAACAGAAGTAGTTCGGGTAAATGTTCTGCCATTAAATATTTTGGAAGTCAGCGTAGATACTTGATTTTTTCGATTAAATATATTTAAAAAAAATATATTTATTTTCCTTTTTTTATACAAATAATGTTTGTCGAGTATACAGGGTAAGCCAAGGGGAATTAAACATCACCCTGAAAACGAAAAAATATATATATTTCAAGGGCGTTTATTTTTAACAAACGGTGAAACTCGTCAAATTTCTTCAATTTTTTTTCTATATAAATATTTTTTTCTAAGATACAGGTTAATCCTAGCGATATGAATCAGCCCCCAAAAAACAATGTTTAATTGCTTTGTATATAAGACGCTTTTTTCACTTTGCAGAGTAGCTCTAGGGTATATAAGAGCCGCTTTAAAATTAGGAATATTTTTAAGGCTCAGCTCTTTAAAAAAAGGTAAACGGTAAATTTATATTATTTATAGTTAGTGAAAAACTTGTACTGCACCAATTTACACGATTTTTTTTTAAATGATTATCTGGTTACGGAGACCTTTCAACACTATGTTTGTATTGTTTTATTGCGTATTTTTTCTACAGGACCAATATATTTTTCTTCAATAACATTTCTGGACGATGTGATTAATGCGCCACATATTTTTATAATTCCACTGGAAACTTATCACGCCATCTGACGGAAAAGGCAGTCTGCCTAAATTTTAATAAATAATAAACTAATAATATTTAAAAAAACTTTGCATATAAACCTTACCTTGAGAAAACCATTGACGTACACAGGGGCATATTTAGAATTTTGCTTCGGGGGAGCTTATAATGCTGACTTAAAAAAGTCCTCAACTTTTAAATTACGGAGGGGGGGGGGGGTCTAGACCCCCGAAACAATAAAAAATCTAAAAGGATTCATCATATGGCCCTATTAATTATATATTTTCTTAATATATCAGCCAGCCCACGGGGGGTTCCGGATATCCTGGACACCTGCCACCTTGCTCACGAAAAGCGCGCGAAGAATTGCCGCCTATGTGAAGGAATAGCCCATACTGCGTACGTGATGTAAAAGGTTCCATATTTTTTTAAAAGTCTCAGTAAAAATCCCCTTTTAAAAAAATATTGAATTTTTATTGCCATTTTATTAAATACAATTGTTACTACCACTACCCTGAAAGAGACCTGATTGTCAATTTATTGTTAACATATTTCACAGATTAATCTGGAAATAACTAATAATAAAATAAAAATAATCATGAATAAGATGGACAGGCTGCGCTGTGCAGCATTTGTTAGCTTTACTACTCGAAGGCTCTCGAATAAATCTGACAGATTCCATTCATATTAGTCATAGTAAAATTATTTTGTTTTGAGAGGATTATCAGGAGTTTCGCCGCTAGATTATTATTTTTCTATTTTGTTAGTTTTGGAATATTATTTTTATCCTACTGGGTTAGTTATTACAGGACTATAATTAGGACCAAACTTATTTTTTATTTTTTAAGTGTAATTTAGGTTATTTGTCGAGTAAAAAGAACTGTCTCTTAATTATCACTCGGCCGATATTTTAAAGGTTTAATAGAATATAATAAACTAAGTTTATCTTATCAGAAATATTTAAAAAAATGTAAAAGTAACATTAAAAGAATATGAATAAAGAATACATTTAAAGAATAATTTTATATAAAAATATAATTTTTGTTATATTTTATAGATCAAAATATTGTTATGCTAAATAAATCATATTACTACTACTATTTTGAAACTATAGCTGCCGTCGAAATTCGACGGAGTCTCACTCATGTACCGTGTGTTTTTTTGTATTTATATAATTTTGATGAGCTGTAACTTTTTTGTTTCTACAGATATCAAAATGAAACATCATTTTGCATAGTTATCTAGCAAGTGTTTTCTGTATAAAACAAAACGTTTTTTCAAGATATTAACCTAACTTATATTTTCTTAAATGGAAAGCCTTATATATTTTCTGATATTTTAATTCTACATGAAATTTCAAGTATATTTTATAAAGGATACCCTATACCTATATTCAACAGTTTGTGAGAAAATGGCGTCAAAACAGAGACACATTTTGATCATCTGTAACTTTTCTGTTTTTAAGGATATCGAAATGAAACAAAAATCATTTTGCATAGATATATATTGCATGAAACAAAAGACTAACGATTAACAACGTAACACATTATTTAATAATACTTTTACAAACATTAAATTATTCAAAAAATGGCTCTACGTGTCTACCATTTCTCTCGAGACATTTTTCGTACACTCTAATAGTATGATTTGTTGCATTTGCTAACGTTTCCGGATTTTCTTTTAACTCATTTACTGTGTTTATAATAAATTCTTCGTCACATCTCTTTAGCACTATCACATTGCGTTTTATATACTATATTCTTAATGTGCCTCAAAAAGAAAAAGTCAATTACAATCAAATACGGACTGTTTGGGGGCCAAGCAATTGTTCCTACCTTTTCAATCCAACCATTTGGATATTCCAACTTAAGATAGTTTTTAACTTGAATTACGCTATGAGGCGGAACACCATCTTGCTGCCACATTATCCTAGCTGAAATGTTCACCGGTAAAATAAAAATTCCCCAGTCAATTTTTGATCAATAAATATGGACCTAATATATTTCCGTCTATCACACCACACCAAACGTTAATTGACTGATATCCTTGATTTTTTATTTCTTGGATTATATGAGGATTATTTGTAGATCAGTCATGTTTGGTTGTAAAAGAACTTTCATCAGACCAAGAAATTTATTTTAAAAAATCAAGATCATTTATCTAGGAAGTTCTGACAAAATAGAACTCTTATCTGGCACTGCTGGTCGGTAAGTTTCTGGGTGTTCCAAAATTTAAAGGGTTTATATTTGTACTTTTAACCTTTTGAACTGAAGTGCGGGAGACTGGTATTTCCCGACAACATTTATTATAAGTGATGATTTCCGTATGTTGGTTTCCGTTTCTTCGTCTGAAACTCTACGAGCTCTAGGGCTTTTCACATCAAACACGCTTTCTCTTTCTTGCAATTGTTAGTATTCTCTTCGCGCTGTGATTGGGTTTGTTTGGTTAAGTAAGTATATGGCAAGCATATCACTCCTTTTTCGATAACTAAATAGTATCATTTTTAGAATACTAAATAGTTACAACCAACTAAAAATGTCAAAATATTTTGTAAGGGATATGTCAAAATGTAAACATCAAATTTGGTATACAGTATATTGTGACTAATATCTAAAGTGACTAAATAAGATTTTGTAAAAATCTACAAAGTGTTATGTTTTTTTCGCATTTCCCCTTGTGATCCCCTTAATCCTCACGAACCTTTTATTTCGACGTCACTGGTTATTTTTACATCAAAGTCAATTTTCTCATCTCTGGCGTAGCCAGAGAGGTAGACGGTCCTCTGTTCCCCCCAAATTCTTTTTAAATATGTATTAAAGATGTACCATATAGTACAAACACGACGTAAAAAATATAAATAGGCGTAAATAATTGATATATGGCGGGTTGCACAAAGCAGTTAACTGAACATTAACTAATTAGACGGCTCAGAATGTGACAGACCACGTAAGAGTGTCAATGTCAAAAATGATTCTAAACGTCAATTAAATTTATTACGTTATTAAAAGTTTGGTGCAACCGGATAAATAAGCTTATAAGGGGTACTTATATATATTTTAAAAATCTTGTTAACATGTCTAAAGATATGAACTATATATGTTTGCCCAAAACACATTCTTTAATATATACCATTTGTTTATAGGTTGGAAAACTTTCCCGATATACTAGGCCATCCAGACGTTACAGAGATAGCACAAAAGTATAATAAGACACCAGGGCAGATCCTGTTGAAACACCTGACGCAAGAGGATGTCATTGTCATTCCAAAAAGTGGGAATCCAGAGCGTATAAAATCAAATATTAACTTATTTGATTTTGAGCTCTCTCAAGAAGATCTTGACAAACTCGATCAGCTCGACCAAGGGGAGGACGGTAGAATATTCAACTTCCTTTTCTTTACAGGGATCGAAAATCACCCTCACTACCCTTTCAAAAGTAAGGAAAAGGAATAATATATTGCACTGTGATTTTTGTTGATAAATTATTAAAAAGTTGTTTTTTTAATGTTTTTCTAATTCCTGCCAAAATTGAGATCGTGTAATAGCATTTCTCTTACCAAAGAAAACCTGTTACTCTCGTATGTATGATGTATACATTTTTGCCGCTATAGTGTCCTGTAATTCTAAATCTGAATTCCTGACAAAATAATATAGAAATTGTAGCAGTTAGTTCCACTTTCGTTAGATGTCGTCGATTTAGGAATTTTGTGTATTTATTATTGGAAAAGCCCTTGTTTAGAATTGTTTTTGCGTACACATTGCTACTCTTGGCACGGATTTTGTTGATTTACTCAGCCGTTTTTCAAGATAGAGATACAAATCTTATTTTATAGTCAGAATCTTTTCGAATATGTAATAAAATACAAAGTTTCATTAGGTGACACACTTTAATATTGTTTCTAAAAAAAGGGTTAAAAAGTCAATTATGTCCAAATATGCTTAATAGTATTTTAAGATGATCTAGCAAATTTCAAAAATTGTATCTATAAAATTGTTTTTTGGCTTTTTCGCAACTGAATAAAAATCTTTAACTTTAAATTAATTGAAGCAAATATTTAATATAATTACATATCTCAACATGTAGACTAGTCTGTCTACGGAATGATTCGATACATAATATAAACAATATTATCTAAGCAAGCATAAAAAATTATATCATTTACCTTAAGTTTTCAGACACATAGTAGTTGTACAAATACTTTCATCCTATCGGGACTCATCAGTGAGCCGATCGTAAGAGAATAACATTAAATAATAGAAAAGAATTGATTTCAAAATTTTAAAATGTGTCAGTTTGTTTGACATGTAAAACCTAGATATGAAAAAAATTATAGTTTGCAGCCATCTATAATGTTATTTTTAAATGTGTTCAGATTATTTGTTGCGTTTAGATTGACAAACAAAAATCTTTTTTGGCTTTTTCGCAACTGAATAAAAATATTTAACTTTAAATTAATTGAAGCAAATATTTAATATAATTACATATCTCAACATGTAGACTAGTCTGTCTACGGAATGTTTCGATACATAATATAAACAATATTATTTAAGCAAGCATAAGAAATTATATCGTTTACCTTAAGTTTTTATAGACACATAGTTGTACAAATACTTTCATCCTATCAATTAATTTAAGGTTAAATATTTTTATTGTTGCGAAAAAGCCAAAAAAGATTTTTGTTTGTCAATCTAAACGCAACAAATAATCTGAATACATTTAAAAATAACATTATAGATGGCTGCAAACTATTATTTTTTTCATATCTAGGTTACATGTCAAACAAACTGACGAATTTTAAAATTTTGAAATCAATTCTTTTCTATTATTTAATGTTTTTCTCTTACGATCGGCGCACTGATGAGAACTTTTCGATGTTGGCCAACTTACCAAACATGTCCGTTCATGATTGCACATCATTGAACGAGTGATATTCCTACGCGGCAAAGAGCCTCAAATGCAAACGGCTTTAGAGGATTTGAAATACTTTATCGTTACTAGCAGTACTTCAATTACTTTTGTATTTCAAGTAAAATGCATGTTTACTTGAAATATTCTTTAGGGAGTTAGTGAGTTTCAAGTACAATTACCCTAAAATAAAATGTATTTCAAATACCAAAAATTAATTGAATTACTTTTTTCGAAGTATTTTATTTGAGGTCCTGTTAGTACTGACAGGTCCGATACAAAGCATACGTTTATTTGATATACCTCATTTAAACTACAAACGATTCAGTTTAAAACCAGGGACGTAGAAAAACAAATTAATTTTGGGGGGGGGGGCAGTTTGGGGCACAAATAATTGTAGAGGGGCCTATATACAGGGTCTGTCATTAGTGTAAAAAAATGTCAAGTTATATTTACAAGTTATGTATTTGCGTTGCATTGACCCATCGAAAAATGGTTTTTTTTTCGATCAATACTCACTCCTCGTTTTTTTTTAATCATAGTCCACTGGTAGGTAAACAAAATATTTTAATAATTTTCAAAGGAGAATCCAGGTCAGTATGAAACAGTTTTAATGCAGTTTATTACGGATATTATTTACATAGGTAGATCAGTGAGGTACCAGCCAGAACGCAAAAGCTTAATCGTTAATGCCATACCATAAAAGACGGTTTCGACATAAAAAAAAAACTACCACTTCAATATCAAACAAATGTCAATAAAAATGTGCACTATTGCCTTAGATAGCCGTAAGTCAACAACTATTTTAATGTCACTACGTACACCACACCAAATATTAGTAAACGAATAATTAATTAATAATTGATAACCCGCCCGTTTTGTGCCGCGTAAAAAAGAACAAGTGAGTTTTTTGGTTTGCAACTATTCCCAATACTTTATTTCTTGATAACATTATATACTCAACAAATAATACAAGTCAGAATTTTTGGCTTTATACAAGAATTCCGTCGTAGGCCGTAGAAATATTTTGCATTTTATTATAGATAACTTAAGTTTCTAAAATATAATCATTTGGATTTTAATTTTTTTAAATAGTGGACACTTATTTCAAATTGTACTCCTTTTTTACAGGATGGTGAGAATATTACCAAAAATCGGCAGGTTGTATTGTTATTCCTTTAGAAAGTTAAACTGATAATTTTAGTTTTGTCAATTCCCAATAAATAGCACATATAATCATATATGGGCTAAAATGCTAATTAGCTAAAATGGGTAGCCAAAATAACAGTTCTATTACAGTATAAAGGCGGAAATATGGCTAAAGTGGGGAATAATAATTTCGCCATAATGGTGTAAAAATGGCAAATTGGCAACTATTATACGACCCTTTCTTTTGATTTTATTGTTGAGTTTATTAGCTACGTTTTAAGCTAGCTTTAAAATCGAGCTTTTTTAGTTGAATTTTGACTTGTTTTTTAGCCGAAATTTGATTAACATTTTTTCACGAAATTTAGCTAAATAATTTTTCATTTTTTGCCTTTTCTTCATTTAATCAACAAAAAATCATGGTTTTGTAGAAATACACTATGACTTAATTGTGTGAAATATTTTAAAAAGTTTAACGCTTGGTAGGGATAAAAAGCACTTGCGCAGGAACTTTCACTGTTAAAAGAATCTAAAATAGACATGTAAAACATGCGCCCCTCCTTGAAACTAAAAAGTTCGTTTTTTACAAATATTTTTTTAGTATGGAAATGTATTTTACTAAGAAAATTCATTAAGAGTCCATGACGTAAAAAAACAGGAATGCAAAAACGTTTTTATAGTTAGAAAAATATGTTTCTTTTAGTGGTCAAGTAGTGGCTGCTAGGAAATTTCAATTTCAATCATGGCGGATCATAAAAAGTTTTGGGATTTTTTGAAGCAAATATTCCTTGAAATTTGCTACTTTGTAAGCAAATATTTTTGAATGTAGCCAAATTGTAGCACCATTTACTAAAATTTTACCAATAAAAATGCCTACTTTATTTTACCTTTAGACTCGGTAAAAAAATGGCTAATTTAAGACCCAGGAGCCAGTGTAGTGGAATATTTAAACATTTTATTAGACATTTTGTACGGTAAATAATTAATATTTCGTTTTTCTAAATACATTTTCAGTTTGGTTTAAGTATAGTTTTATGGGTTACAAACGTACATTTGAAAAAGTGTCATTTTTTTGGCATTATTGTAGCAAAAATCAGCGAAATAAAACTACCCAATTTTAGTTTAAATTTTGAAACAAAAATATGACAATAAAAGCCATATTTTTTCCTCTCAATTTTTGTTGACTTAAAATGTCATAATCTGGCATTCTTATTTTCTATTATTACTATAATTAAACTTAAATACTTGCTAAAATATGTTTGACTAGCATTTGGGAAAAAATGCCTACTTATTGAACATATTCTGACCTCGATTTCTGTTGATTATAAATGTCATATTTTGATATTTTAAGTAGCTATTCTTACTATAATTTAACTTCAATACTTACTAGAATATATTTGCTTACGTTGTGGCAATAAAATTGACAGATATTTCTACTTTTTGGTCATCCAATATTACAAAAAAAATATATTTTTTGGGCAAGTGATTATGTTATAGCCCAACTACATTAAAAATTGCCACATTTAGAGCCAAAAAATCTAATTTGAAACGAGCTTTCATGGCTAGAAAATAAACCAGGAATCATTACCAAATTTTGACAAATCTCTGGTTTTTATGGGTCTTTTATGGCTAACTGTTAGGCAAAAGAGCACATCAGATAATTTGTGCTACTTGGGTTGTATTTTATTGTGAAGGATAGGATTACATTCCATTTTAATAGAGATTATTGATATGATACCCAGTGCATCAATACATTATTCACGTTTAATAGGATTATGTATATGTGATGTGATGACTGCAACTTGCAATTGGTTGCTGAATAATCCGGCCTTTCAATAAATTCAGACTAAATTCAATCAAGTTAGCCAATAGTTAATGGAAATCCAATATACACTAAATAAATTTAATATAATCTTAGTTTTGTCAACATGCAGTTTCTTCCAGGAGCCTTGACAGTTTTGTTTCACTGTATAACGAACCACTACTGAGGTAAAGTTGTATATATATATATATATATATATATATATATATATATATATATATATATATATATATATATATATATATATATATATATATATATATATATATATATATATATATATATATATATATATATATATATATATATATATATATATATATATATATATATATATATATATATATATATATATATATATATATATATATATATATATATATATTCAATAAATTATACCTCCTATAAAAATAGACCAAACTTATATAGCAGAAAAACATAACTATTTAATAAGGTTTTCGTCTGAGAAAAACATTGTCGCTCCATTCATATCAAGTTCACTTTGTCAACGATTTATAACATATTTTGGTCCATTATTATTCAATAAGCTTCCAAGTGAACACAAAGAATTAAAAACTAATGAAAAAGTTTATAAATTTGCATAAATTGTTATAAACTGTAATTATTTTCGTAATGCATTACCCCAGGCCTCAACTTTGAGCCTAATTATTTATAGAATGTGTGTTTTCTCTTTGTTCTTTTTTTCATAATTTGCAAACCAAGATATCGAATCTTCTGTTGTGTACATCGTTCTTGGGTTCAGAAAGGGTATTAGCAAACAAGACGTAAATGGAGTCTTATTTAGGAATTGACGTCGGTAGATTGATAAATATGCTGGACATTTATAAACCTTTGTATATATGTAAATTTGTTTGATATTGGAATAGTATTATATATAAGTTAAACTTGCTATATTATGTAATTAATTAATCTATAGACTTCATTAACATCATCATTGTAACTATTATTGAATAAATATTATTACTATCACCTAGTTACAGCTTCAACTATAAGAGATACAAAAAACATTACAATAAAAAAGTTGTAGGATTTTTGCCTCTGTTATCATCCAACAATACCAAAAACTCTAGGAATTGTTAAAGAGTAGAAAAAAATATATAATCTCTATTTTTTAAATGGATGACACTTCTATTATTTCATTAAATGGGCATCTTCTTGTGGATTTTAAAAGTACCAGGTTTGATAACTCTATTTTTAGAGACAACTGAAAAAAAAAAACCGTTCCATAAAAGGCAATGTACTCACTATACTATAGTATAGTTGTAATCGGTATGAAAAAGGCTCTTTTAACTAAAAAATAATATACATGGCGTCCCATTTAAAAAATAGAGGTTGTTAATTTTTTTCTTCAAGCATTTTTAGACATTTTTTATATTAGTACAGGAAATATCCTATAACTTTATTTAAAGTTTTTTTGTCTCTTCTACAGTTAACTGTTACTTAGTTATATAACTATAGTTAACTGTAACAGGTATCAAAATATAAATGATAAATAATAATTTTTTCATAATGAAAATGTATACTGAATAAAAGATCCAGAAGAACTCACGCTTTTTTAAAACAAATAATTCGACTTGCAGTAAAAAATATCTCTGAAATCTGGCATCTGTGTGGAGGTTGTTTTTAATTTACAACTGTAAAAACAGAAAAATTTTCTAGCAAAGGGTTTTTCACAATACAATAAGAATATCTGGAGCTCATTATACTCATTCTTACGCGAAAAACCTGTTATGTTTACCTCTCTAACATTGCTGATATTTTTTTGGTGTTAAAAAAGTTTATATTGGTTATCACCTAAGGAATATTGACAAAATAAATTTGGATAAAATGTCACCAAGTTTAAACTATTTAGAAATCTGTGATGTCACAGGTGTTTTAAGTGGGTTGCCAAAATCTTTTAAAATAAAGGAAAAAATTTCCAAAACATCATGGATTAGCTAACCTAGTAGAAATTAAAACTTAAGACGTTTTATTTAGACCCGTATCATTCAAAACGTTGATATTCAACAAAAAAAAATTACCTCCTTTTCTTTTTCAGTTTACATAAACAACAAAAACGATAAATAAAAAAGTAATAGAAAAAATATTGTTTATTATAAAAAAATCTAATGTAACTTAAAAATGAAAACAATTGATGTCTTATACAATTAAGAAAAACTATATTTTTAGATGACAGAGTACAACTCAAGCCTCTGGATCCTATGTATTGTTTACTAATAAAAAAACTGAACCTAAAAAGTTAAATATAAAAACACAGTTTATGTTTTACAATAAGAAACATTAATTCTAGTAATGAGAGCAATTTTCATACATTTTTTAACTAATACGGTATAGCATACGCCTCTGCATCCTATGTTGGAGCTGACCTCTCCTGATCATTGCCTGGACGACTTTAAGAATAACGCGCTCACTGTAGCCCTGCTGGACAAAATCTTGAATAATATTTTGTTGAGAAACCTGCGTACCAATGGCGAATCGACGTTTTAATTGTTTTTCTACGCGATTCAACAGTTCTTGCTCTCCCTCTGTTGTGAATCCCTCTGCGCCTGTAAAAAATAAGGGTACATAATTAAGTACCTCCTAATCTATTTTTTTATTGTATCTTCAGTATTGCCGCAGCCTTTTTGGAAATTTACTGATATTTATTTGAAAATGTAGGTAGGTACTGAATCTATAAATAAATACTTAGTGTGAAAAATGTTATTGCATGTAATAACTTTTGCATTTATTTTATTTCACACACTTATATTTTTTATTTAAAATAAAGCAACTTCCAAAAACAAAATAAATAAATAAAAAAACAGTGCAAATCCTTTAATTAATGTTAATTAGAAGAACGCTAAATGACAGCATGCTATAGATATTTTATTGTTCTCTTGGACTGTCTGACAATTTTGTTTTTCACCATATTGTCGTAACTACTACGTAAATTAGGTATTTCGTAATTCTGTACTAAATTCGATATCATTTTAAAAATGTAGTATCCCAGTACTGAATTAAAAATATGTAAAGGAAGTATACACCGTTGAAAAATTGGTTAATTATTTAGTATTATATTAAATTGTAGCTCCTTTAGAGGTCACTTTGAACTAGATACAGTTTACATAGCAAGATCCTCTACAACTTAGAATATCTTTTTTTTCTGAAATAATGACAGTTTCTGAGATATTTAAAAACTAAGAGCAATGTCTCCCATAACAAAGACAGTTACTTACCCCTGCAGTTTTTTATGAGAATGTAACACATTTAGCTGCAACAATTTATCGGGTATGATTTTGAGATAAAGATAAAAGACTCCCAAAGATAAAATATTTGTATCAGTATCAACATTATTATAACCAAATATTTACAACAGAGAATCTGAAAGTATTGCTGAAATAATAGATTCTTTAGATCCGTTTAAAGCCTGTGGATATGACGAAATACCAGTAAAAATTATTAAAATTACCAAATGTGAACTTACTCCAATTTTATGTCATCTAATCAAAACTTCTTTCAAACAAATTTATCCCAACACATTAAAAACTGCCAAGTTTTTCCTATTTTTAAAAATGGCCTAAAAAGTGACCCAAATAACTACAGTCAGATCTATCCTGCCAGTTTTTTCAAAAATAATTGAGAGATTTATCTACGATAAAATGGAACAATTTTTAGAAAATCAGAATATCTTGTTTTTTGATCAGTATGGCTTTCGCAAATCCAAGGACACTGAGGTCACAGCAATTGATTTAGTAACACAAATTCAACTTGCTTTAGATAGACATGAAAAATGTTGCCTATTATCCTTGGATTTGTGTAAAGCTTTTGACACTGTAGACCATAAAATGTTGCTTAAAAACTGTATCATATCAGTATAAGAGATTATATATAATTGGTTCCAAAATTATTTGTTGGCTCGAAAGCAGTTTGTTCAGATTGGCCAAAATAAACGCAGTCATCAAAAAATGTTATGTGGTGTGCCTCAAGGATCTATATTGGCTCCAATTTGATTTTTAATATATATAGATCCTGTATCTCTGTTAAATTTAGAAGGCTCCATTAAATTATTTGCTGATGATACCACCCTTCTCTATACTTCAGATAATTTTGCAAAAATAACTGTTATTATTAATAAAGACCTAAATTTAATTACTAATTGGTTACAGGCACAAAAATTAACTTTAAACTTTCAGAAATCCTCTTTCAGGTATATATCGAATATTATTCAAAATACAGATATTCCGCCAATATTTTTTTTCTAATAATCAAATTAATTATTCAAAGTGTATTAAATTTTTAGGCTTATATATAGATCAAAATTTAGCTTGGAATCCACATATAGAATATTTAAGAGTACAAATTTCTCCAATAATAGGAATTTTGTTTAAAATTCGTAACTATATTTCTCTTAATTTGTTAAAATATATAAATATCTTGCTTTTATTTATTCAAAAACAGTATCTAATATCAGCGTGGGGCGCTGCATGTAAAAAAACAATAAAACCATTAGAAAAATTACAAAATAAGTCAATTAAATGTATTTACCGTTTACCATATCTGGAGCCCACCATTAACCTATATAAGCCTAAAAATCTTTTAAACATTTCTATGATGTATAAAACTAAATTATGTATTTTTATTCATTCATCAGCTAAAAATATGAAAAATATAAATTTAAATTTTATTAGAAATAATAACATTCATGACCATAATACAAGACAAACTGATTATTTCTCCACCATAAAATTTAAAAGTAGTTTTGGCAAACAATGTATATTACACAGTGGGGTTAATTATTACAATAATCTACCAACACGATCAAAAAATATTAACAAAATTGATACTTTTAAAAAACACTTAAAGAAATATTTTTTGAGGAATTATCTTCACGTTTGATACATTTTTTTAATTTTTACAGTTTTTAATTTATTTTTAATTTATAATAATGTTTATACGTTTATGTGTTTTATATTAGTTATTAATTAGTTCCCTTTATTATTTAGTTTTTAATTTTTTCATAATTTATAATAATGTGTATACATTTATATATTTTTCTGTTGTTAATTAGTTCCCTACTATAAACAATATTGTTTCTTGGGAATGATTGATTAAAAAAACAAAAAACCTGAAACTAATTACAGTAGACTAACTGTAATAAATTCTTATTTTTGGAGTCATATGAAGAGATTAGGGTACTGTAGTGGTGAAATTGTTGACAAAAATAATCTTCACAATCAACTTTTTGCCCCAGTGGGCAGTTTGTAAAAACTTGATTAGCCATTGCTGTAGTACATTAATGTGTTTTGTCTGGTTCAAAATTGCAAAAATTGTTAAATGGTCCTTATCAATAATTTTTCTTTATTCATATGTATTGGTTTCTTGATTTAAAAAATATTTGATGTAATTAGATAAAACAATAAGGTTTTTTTAAATAATTAAATGACAAACATTTAAATAAATTGAATATAAAGATCTAATCTACAATGTTGCAACCTTGTCAAAAAAAATCATAATTTTAAAGTGGCCATAACTCTAAAGCCCTTGGGTGGTGACCCCTGCATGTTATGTATGACTTTTTTACTCTAAATAACTTATATTTCTACCTACTAAAATATCTGCTGTCATATCCTTTTAATCCTATATTATGAAAGACATATAGAAGGGACACAAACTCAATGCCACAACAAGAGGGATATTTAAACTTACCAGCGAGTGTGCCGCTCATAGCAGCGTCCAAAGTAGATACCTGGAACAATCGGAGTGCCTCGTCCACGTGACTAGCCGTGGCGAACGGTTGTAACTGCATCTTGGCTAATGATTCTGAGATACGAATGATGGCCTCTAACTGACGAACAGTTAGTGGTATAGAGTTTTTGTGATCCACTTCTTTTTCATGTTGACTTGCTCCTGACCTATTTTTTATAATAATATTACATTTAGCAATAAACGAATCAGTCAAGAATGTATCTTTTATTCAGTATTGTGTAGATGCGAGTCAGAAACGTTTCAAAATACTAGCTCATAAAATTTAAAAAATGGAAAAGCTTCTAAAAGATTTTTCCAATATTCAATTAAGACAAAATAACATTGCAATTATAAAAAAATACCCTGATTTCTAGGGAGCTCATTATTATTATTATTAAACCAGAAAAAATATTGTCAACAGCTTGTGAACTACTGCTTACAAAGCCTTTATGAATAAAGTACAGGGTCTCAAAGTAATATGCCAGTACAAGATTCCAATATTTACAGGGTGTGTTCACATATATTTTGACACCCACTTACAAAGTTCAATATACAAGATAGAAGAAAATGTTGAATATAAAAATTATTTGGTTTTACCTGAACCAGCAGAATCTGTCAACAAAATAAACAAAAAACAATTGTAAATGGAAATTTTAAATGGGAGACCCTATATAATATTAATTCAATAAACATCTTTCTGATTATAAAAATACTATGTTTGATACCTTTAAAGAAAACTGAGAAATTTAACAAAACCAAGGGGCAATGTGTTACAAAGAGAGAGAACATACATATAAGTGATCATCAAATAGAAATAAACTGCTTCTTATAGCAGGGTTCTTGCCTATTTTATTAATCAACAAGATTGCCATTTATTGATATAATATTATACAGGGTGTTCCATTTAAAATAACAAAGTTGATGCTCAATTTTTTTACCTACCTGTTTTTTTGTTTAATTTGACAGATTCTGACATTTTTTTCTATATCTTAAATAATAAACTCTCTAAGGGGGTGTCAAACCATAATGAGAACACCTATAGATATGACATAGTGTATATATGCATATAATTATTTAGTAATAACCGTTGTTATGTAAAATGACATATGAATTTGGTGTTTTTAACATTTTATAATTATTGTGTTGTCAATTTTCTATCTTAGATGTATGGTTTTTTATGTTAATGGAAGCTCATTTACAAGAATTTACTCTTTATACAATAAAACTGATTTTTGACTTATTATAGAATGTATTTTTTTTTTAAAGATTTTAATGTATCTGTTATTATTATTTATTTTTCATAACTTCATTTAGTCTAAAAAAAATAAATGATGTCCTTTATTTAAACATTTTATTACACAGCCATTTTCTTTTGCCACACAGGATTCATACTAAAACTACCAATCTATCTCACACCTCATTTTTGTGCAAAATTTCAAGTCAAAAACTTTTCATTAAGCCGCCATTTTGTTTCGCCATAAAAAAATTTACTACTATAGATCTACATCACGCTTTATTTTTTTGCAACGTTCTTGACAACTGCTTGAGTGCTACTGATTAACAACGGGTCACCTCTTTGATCTGGCTTGATACGTCGGAGGCATTTGATTCAATAGATCTTTTCTTCTAGTGAAGCTGAGTTATTATAGAATTCCTCTCTGTGTATATGATTGGTTTCGAGGTTATCTTCTTGGTCACCAACAAAAAGTTATAGTTTATGCTGATGATATTCAGCTCTCACTTGATTTTTCATCTAATGAAAACGATTGGGAAAGAAATAAAATTAATGAAGATCTTCACAATGCTAAACAATGGAAAAGAGCTAATGGACTCATGTTGAACACTTCGAAGAGTCAGTATATGTTGATAGGCTCAAACTATCACCTTTAGAGAGTCGGTGATCTTGAACTTTTAGTAGACAGTCTATTAGTAATTTGGGATTGAAAATTGATTCAAAATTGAAATTTGAGAGTCATGTTTCAGATGTGTGTGGCAAAGTCTATCTAAGTTTGAAGAGGCAATGTAGTTTATAGTCCATGTTTAAACAATGAATGTCGCTCCAGACTGCAATTGATGCAGACTCCATGTGTAAGTTTTATAGTTCATGTTCTACGCTTTGCACATATTTGACCATATATTCACGTTCTGAATTTTTATAAATTGAATGAGATCAGATTTATTCACTTTGCCGTTTTTGTGCATCAAATATTGAATATTCAAACACCTAAATATCTTTTTGCAAAACTTGCACTTCATTCTGAATTACTTCAAAGAGAACTTGCGTGATATTCTAAATACTCCATCTCATAAAACCATGGCTTTTCAATCCAGTTTTTCATTTCCGGCTCCGTTTGCCACTAATGCGCTGGAAAATATACCTAATGTAACAAATGCCACTTTAAAAGCAAGATTAAAACAAGAAATCCTGTTTCCTGTAATAATTTTGATTTTGATTTATTTTAATTTTAATAAATTTGTTTTTTTCATATATATATATATATATATATATATATATATATATATATATATATAGATATGTATATATATATATATATATATATATATATATATATATATATATATATATATATATATATATATATATATATATATATATATATATATATATATATATATATATATATATATATATATATATATATATATATATATATATATATATATATATATATATATATATATATATATATATATATATATATATATATATATATATATATATATATATATATATATATATATATATACATATATATATATATATATATACTATATATATATATATATATATATATATATATATATACATATATATATATATATATATATATATATATATATATATATATATATATATATATATATATATATATATATATATATATATATATATATATATATATATATATATATATATATATATATATATATATATATATATATATATATATATATATATATATATATATATATATATATATATATATATATATATATATATATATATATATATATATATATATATATATATATATATATATATATATATATATATATATATATATATATATATATATATATATATATATATATATATATATATATATATATATATATATATATATATATATATATATATATATATATATATATATATATATATATATATATATATATATATATATATATATATATATATATATATATATATATATATATATATATATATATATATATATATATATATATATATATATATATATATATATATATATATATATATATATATATATATATATATATATATATATATATATATATATATATATATATATATATATATATATATATATATATATATATGTATATATATATATATATATATATATATATATATATATATATATATATATATATATATATATATATATATATTTGAAGCCAATCCCATAAGTAGTTTTTCTATATTCTTTTTGAAATATCGCCTACATAAATCAGTTAGGAACACCCTTTATATTTGTTTCATTTGATTTAGAATACCTTCCTTTACCTCATCATCACATATCTTCTTTTTAGTTTCTCAGCAGCATCTTTGTTTAACCTAGGGCCACATCTGGTTCTGCAATAGTTAATATATTTCTTTAGGAATTCCAATGACAGTTCCCCTTCTTTTGGTTCTTGAGTTATCTGACCTGCATTCATGTGTATACTCATAATGTGCTTTGCTAGAGTCTAAAAAACACAACATTTCAATCAAGCAAATATAAAAATATCAATCAGTAGTAAATATCAGTATATTAAAGCTAATTTGATATAACTTCAAATAACGCATTTAAAAACTACATTAAGATGATTAAATACTTTTTTTATAAGACCTTCCATTAAATGACATTTAACGCACTGTTTAAAGTGGTTAAAATTGAATTTTATTGCACTAGTTTGTAAAATAAAATTTTCACTCATTTATCCATCAAATTGAACTTTGCACACTGGTGTGTAGTGCATAAAATAGTTTTAAGCAATTTTTACAAAGAATCTGAAACTGGAGATTTTAACGAGCTTTTATGATAAAACATTCATATAACAAGTGCCTAAAATGTACTTTTGCATTAGTGTCACACAAACAGAAAATTTACAACTTTATGTACTTCTTATATAAATGTGGTTAAATTATTTTTTATATATTTATGACTAATCATTCAACCTCACCAAAACTCAAATCCAGTCTATCACCGGTGGGGCTTCTGGACATTTGTATTTGTTTCAATTTTATATCTAAATATACAGACTGAAAAAGAAATGATTATAAATATCTTAACAGGTAAATGTACAGGTAATTTACAGAAAAAAAAACTCGCCTGCGGCTTATTTCCTAACCTAGGGCTGGTGCTATAAAATAATGTCTTGTTTTCGTATACTATTCTCTATGACCTCTTATGAAACTGTCAAAAAAAAAGCATTGTTAACTTGGATAGAAAGTGCGCGTTGAAAACATTTTTCAACATATATTGTGTGAAAACATAATATATAGATAACGAGTCAAAAGAATAATGAAAAGCAAAGCCTACTTTTAATTTCTTTTATCTGCAATCAAAGCAATTACTTATTTTTTCAACACCACTGTTTCAACAACTTTTTATAAAAATAAAAGTCCTACTGAAAATTCTCTTCATTAATTATTCATCATCATTCACATCATCTGAAATTGACAATTTCAAATGATTTCTGCACTCGGCAAACGCATAATGCTGACACTCACTATTTACACACACAGAAAGTTCTCAAAAACTGCTTAAAGGGTATCGGAGTGCTTTTTTGCTACTCCGCTTCAACAAAAATCGAGTATCAGGATCATTTTCTTCAACAATTGCACTACCATGATAGATTACCATACTTCATATGACCCAGAAATACTGACACAAATATTATATCCTTTGGTAGTCTTTTGTTTGCTGATAAATTGTTGCAGCTAAATGTGCTTTTGCAATGTTTTATCCTAAATAAGCCTATTCACATGTATGTATACATATTGCTGCAGCAAATCTTGTCAGAAATTATATAAACACGTAGATACAAAAAACAGTTTTTTGTACACGGAAAGTTTTTAGCTAATTTGACACTATCAAAAAAAATCTGCATTGGCAGGTAGTTTGTATATTGCCAGATTGTACAATCTGAAATAAGGGCCATTTGATATTATTTTAATTTTATTTTTTAAATGAAAGCCTTAATTATTGAAATAATAATAAAAATAATAGTCGGGTAAAAATATTTAGAAAATTAATGTACAACAAAATAAGTTCAATGGTAACAATTTTTTCCCGTAAATGGAAATGGTTAGGTTTTGAAGTTTTTTCTGTGGGTTTGACCCTCTTTATATAAAACTTTTGCTTAAAATGACCCGTCCCTTCACGTGTTAAAATATATTTGCCTTTCATCTTGCATACTACAATATCTCAATAAAAGACTGGTACCTACCATATCTCTAAATTGGTCGTGTTCATCTTTTACAATGAATATCATGTCGAATCTTGAAAGAATGGTCGGAAGAAAATCTATATTTTCATCTCCCTAAAATGAAGGTAATATTGTATGAAAAGTTGGTGTCCAGTTCAACCAATAAAAACAAAAAAAAAAACATATTTTGATAATTGTTTCTCTTGTTCAATTCAGTAGTGCAAAATCTATGTATTTAGTTAAACAATTTACCCTTAATGCCCTACATATTTCAATACAGGCTTTTAGATATATAAAGAATGTTAAGACTCTGGTTTCATTCACTCAATATTCTTAATTCTATGGGGAGTGCAAGTTAATCAAAACTTTATAAAAACATTGAATCAAACAAGGGGGGGGCCCTTCCTCATTGTAGAATTTTCATCAAAATCAATTCCCACTAATTCAAATTAAAATATTTATTCATAATAATATAATATTGTAACTCAAAAATAAGAGTCACTAACACAGTACTAAAATTGCCTGAAAGTTGTGTACAATAGAATTTTTTTTAAAAAACACACTGACAATCTATAAAACAGAATCAGTAATATACTAAAATAATTGTGCAAAAATAAAATTTTAACACTTTGGTGTATGTGTATACAGAGTGACTGGTTTTATTCTAAACGGGGTCTACAAGCTTAGCTTTTAGAGATATCAAAAAATATTGTAAACAAAAGTTTTATGATTTTCTCTTAACTATCAGGATTTACTATAAAATATAACAAAACAACTGAGAAAATTGACAAGAATCCTGCCATAAGAGGCAGTGTATTCCTCTCTATTGACTTTGCTTATGTGTATGTCCTCTTTTTTTAACACACTGTCCTTTTGATAGGGTTCTTATCAATTTTCTTGGTTGTCTTTAAAGAAAAAGGTATTAAAACTGGTACTTTTATAATCAGCAAGAACATGTTCATTTATTGAAATAATATTATACAGTGTGTTCCATTTAAAATAACAAAGTCGATGATATTTTTCAAATTTCCTATTGTCAATGGTTTATTTTTTAGCAAATCCTGACAGTTCTGCCAAAACCATAAAATGTTTGTACACAAATATAAGTAAAAGGACCATTGATACATAAAAACTCACTGATCAGATATCGCTTCACTCTAAGTTTGAATTGTTTTGTCTGTAATAGTATATTCAGGTAACTTATTAAAAAACTTCAGCCCATAATGATTTTTCTCATCTCTGGCCCTGGCCACCCTGCTATAGCTCAATGCTAGATTTCATCTATTTCTACTGTAAATATAATGGTTTAAGGTTTCATACAAACTAAACTCCTCTCTCTCCCTTACATAAACGACACATGCAAAAATATACATACCTGACCATGTAAGTACACTATACTTATGTAGCCTCAACAAAAGAGGGCGTAATTAAGAGGAGAATGAATATATGCATATTAGACTGATAAAAGAAAACGTTCAGAAAAAAACACCTTTAATATTCCTGAGTATGTATATATTCTTACATAATGTAGCTATTAAAGGATTGCCATCAGCCTTCCAGGTTTGCTAGGCCTGAGTCCAGGTACACCGCAAGAAACTTGAGAGGCTCACACCTTTCAGCCAGGTGATGCAAAAGCAGAAACCAAGACCATACATCTAAATGAGTGTCCCCCTCTCTACTCTGTAGGTCAGCCAGATTCTCTGAGCAATCCACGGTGGCTGTATTATATACAAAAATTATGTTCTCAGTAGTGATATTAGATATATAGCTAGATATATCATTAAAATATATCAGGAATAACATGGGTCCAAGGACAGATCCTTGGGGTACAGCAGCCATTCCTGATGACAGTTTGTTGTAAGAAACATACTGCTTACGACCACCCAAGTGAGACCGCATCACATGATGACTGCTAAAATTATACCTATCCAGTTTCTATATATATAGCACATATAGTTTATTCAAAACAATTTTGAAAGTAATTAGTGGGTGGGCTAATAGTCGAGTTAGTTGATAAATTGTTTCTGAACCCAAACTGACATAAGCTAAATAAATGTCTATCCAACTAGAGAAATTGTCCCATAATTACTAGCTGCATCAATATCACCTTTTTTGAATACTGGTACCATACAAACAGCCAGAAAAGGTTCCTATTCTTATGCAGTGTTTTATGCTTGATGTTTATTTATTTTAGTTATTAGATGAATATTCATTTTCTCAAAGACCAAGAAAACTGACCAGCTGAAATAATGTATACTATCAAGAAATAGTGAAACTGTTAAAAACTAGTAAATATTGTATAGTATGTTTTTCAAGTCACTAAATTGGGAAAATTCCTGTCAGTATCAAAGCTGTCTTGGTAGACTGTATGTGAAAACTCATCTAATTGCCATAACTTCAGAAGCCATAGCAATCAGTGTAGATAGATGAATTCATGATAAATGTTGCTTACTGTGTGAACTCTGTCTCAAAATAAAGCAAATATTTACTGGTTCATCAATATGCTTAATAAAACCCTGTATATTATTGCAATGACAGTTTAATATCTAAATTTGTCTAATGAATTTTCTACATTTTATATAATAATTGGGCAAGGACTCAAAAGAAAAACAGCATAGCTGTAAATGCAAGGTTGGGTACTATCAGATTTTACTGAATATATAATTTTACACAATATATGTAAGTCAAATGTTTTTAACAATGTTGTAATCAAGTCAGGTGGGTTATTCAAATATAATTTACCTTAGTTTCATCCCATCTACCAAAAATACTGTTAGCAGCTGCTAAAACCGAACATCTGGAATTCAGTGTTGTTGTAATACCAGCCTTGGCAATTGAAATGGTTTGTTGCTCCATAGCTTCATGAATAGCAACTCTAATTGTAAGAAAAATTATTTAATAAACATTAAGGAAAAAAAAACTAGAATCCTCTTACCGATCATCTTCCCTCATCTTATCAAACTCATCAATACAGACCACACCCCCATCAGCCAATACCATAGCACCTCCTTCCATAACGAAGTTTCTGGATGATGGGTCCCTCATTACAGATGCGGTTAATCCTGCCGCTGAGCTTCCCTTTCCAGAAGTGTAGACTGCTATGGGAGCTACCCTCTCCACAAACTTTAACAACTGGGATTTAGCAGTACCTGGGTCCCCTAAGAGTAACACATTGATGTCTCCTCTCCTAGTTAGGCCGTCTGGTAGACGTTTACGGGAACCTGAAACACATACCCCGTATTGTTTAAAAAAAGTATAAGAGTTAAACCAGATTTAGTTGCCATGGAAATTAAAACTCTTAGTTCACCAGTTGTTTTGCTTATATCTGTCATATTTTGTGATAATTTTATAAAAATTATTTGTTCCATTGTTTCACGATATTTTATTTTAAACCTATAACTATCAAGTTAGACCTGGTCTAAGTTTAAACCCCTTCAGGGAATACAGCTCATAATGTCCAGCAAATACTAACATTTGTAATAATAATATTATAAAATACATCCAAATATGTTGGAATTTTGAAGCAAATGATCCTCATTTACAAAAGTTACTTACATAGTTTTTAGGTAATTTTGTTATGAAAAAAAAATCAATTTTATGTATGTAATAAGATAATTAATAAGAAAGAAAAAGATGTCTTTCTCTTATAGCCATTATCAAAAATAAAGCTTATAATGTTTTTTTTCAGTCAGCTAAAAAAGAATAACTTCTAGTTTAGTAAAAAAAAACGAAAACAGTTACCACTGGTTGGATTTAACTTTAAATGTATTACAAAATATATTTAAAAAATGACAAATGTATATAAAGTTTATACGAAGTCAATTGAAATTGCTCAAAAATCGGGGTACGATCAATTTACCACAAAACACATTTAAAGAAAATACCATTATTTTTATTGACAGCTCCTCATATTCGTCCTTCTCGGGTCAACGTGGACTTGATGTGTGCCTGTCAGCGAATTATTCAATCCGACGCATTCAATTGGTCAATGACAGGTTTTAATTGGTTCCAAATTTTTAGGATGCATTTATTTTCTGCGATATGGTAAAGTCTGGCACATAAGTCTGAACGCGTGAAAGGAATGCGGATAAAAAATTATTCTAGTTATGTGGTCCCTTCAAATTATTTTTTTAATGCATGAGGAATTGAAATAAAATACCAAAAATATTATTGATAGGTATCGGTAGACGTTAGCGTACTCAGGATACCTGTGATTGGCAGATTTCAAAACCCCGGCCCGATCAATTATTGTCAGAGAGAAATAGGCATGTTCGGCGCGGATGACGTGAGAAAGACGAAGATAAAAGATGCCTTGGACTGAATTGTGAACGGGCCAGGGTCTGAAATCGGAGAATTGCACTGCCGGGCGGAGTTGTGTGAGGCAGTGGTGTACGATATTTAATTAACATAAAGCCATAGATAAAATGGTAAAATTGTGGCACGATTTCAAGATAGTGGAAGAAAATGGCTGTTAAATAAAATATTAGCAATTGTCAAAAAAAACGCCTTATGGGGGGGTTTTATGGGTTATATGGGGATAACCTGGTGATAGTTTGGAAGTATTACTAAAAAACTTATTTCCAATATTTGCATAAAAAAATGTTACATAGAAATGAACTGGTAACATTTTGGTATGAATCCAAGATAGCAAAACAAAATAGCGGCCCAATAAAATAATCAAAAAATGGTTAGTTTTTATGTCTTATTGTATTTATTTCTTTTATTTTAAAATTTTGAAAATGTAATACAAAGTGTTTTAAAAAATCGGGTCACTGATTAATCAATATTTTGCTGAAACCGCTTGCCGCAAAAAACGGAATTTTGGTACACGGATCGACTGCAGGGTGTAGAGGTTCGGAAAAAAGGGATTTTTTAAAACTCAAGTTACAAGGGGATAAAACCACCCCTTAAATAATACAATATTTTATTTAAGAGACAGTTAGTTTTTAGAAAAACGCTTGAATATATGTTATTTATTTTTATTTTCTACACATTTAAAGATTTTAAAAAATGTATACAAGGTGTTTAAAAAATTGGGTCACTCGTGACATAAAATGCTGAATTTTGATATAGAGGTTCATTGTACGGTGTAAAGATTTGACAAGACGCGTTTTTTCAAAACTTACATTTCAAGGGGGTGAAACCATCCCTTGAATATAAAACTCTTTTTTATTTACAAAACGGTTAGTTTTTGAAAAAAACGGTTGAATAAAGGCATTTTATTCTAATTGTTTCTACATTCGTAGAGTTTTTTAAATGTATACAGGGTATTTTATTTTCATACTTTGCATATTATAAGACTTTTTCAAAAATTATACGGGGTGTTTCAAAAATATTGGACCACTGATTAATCACAATCCCACTCAAACCTCTTGACGTAAAAAGATGAATTTTGTCATAGAGGTTGAATGTATGATGTAAAGGTTTGGTAAAAGTGGATTTTACGACCCTCAAATTTCAAGGGGTGAAACCGCCCAGCCCCCGCAATATTACACTTCTTATTATTTACAAAGCGGTTAGTTTTTCAAAAAAAAACTTTGACAAGTGTATTTTATTTTATTATTTACATATTTTTTTTATGTATACAGGGTATTAGGTACTTAAATAAGACAATTTAAGTACCTTTTTCTACCCCTTTATTGTCGACACACGCGAACGAAGTCGCGGGTACCCGCTAGTAGTTATATATGTAAAATAGTCAATGTACCCTCAATATCCGTTAAACGTTCCTCAGTAAACTAGTACTATGTACATAATATTATTTATTTTAGTACTACGAATTGTTTTTTTAAACATTATTTATTTTCCTTTTGCAATATACAAAAATCGGTAAAGTGGCGTTACTCGGAACTTTCCTCGTAACTAAATTAGTAATAAATTTATAAACATTAAATAATTCTTAATATGTGTCACTTTTCTTGATAAAAATAAGTATGTATATCCATATATAACCCATATATTTACTTTTTTATAGTTTTTGCTACATTTTCCTATTGTTTTTGTAAAGCCAAAATACAACTGTTATTATGTATACGGGGTTATTCACGGTAAGTGTCCTATTAAAAATATTTGGAGAACCAATGAACAGACTATTTTGAACATTTGGCTCTGGCCATAGGTGAACATAAACTCTATTTTTAAAATATTTTAAATTATGCAGTATTGCCATTTCTAGCTCAAACTGATAGCAACATCCGTTTTCTAAATGGAAGGCCCTGTATATTATTGCAATTTTGTATTAGCCTGAAGATTCTAAATATTTTTTGTGATGTTTCCTATACATAAATTCAACTGTTTCTATAAAATGGCTGATGAAAATTGACATTTTTGATGTTTTAAAGCTCTGTAGCTCCTAAACGACTTAACTTGCGACAAAATAGATTTCAACTCCTGATACCAATTTTGAATTTGACGGAAGCTGTCAAAATTTGACATTTCCTGTCGAAGTTAAAATATGTATCAGATGATAGGTAACTAAAAACTAAGATAGGAAAGTGCAATCTATTTTGCTGCAAGCTAAAGCACATCTCAATTTTCAGGTGTCATTTTCCCAAAGTCAGTTGAATTTAGGTATAGGAAACACCATATAAAAGTGTTTATCATAAAGACATTACAAAAATGCAATAATATACAGGGCATTTCATTAAAAAATAGATATTGCTATCGGTTTGGGTCAAAAGCGGCAACACTGCATAATTTGAAATATTTTAAAAAGAGAGTTTCTGTTCAATTATGTGTAGAGCCAAGGTTTGAAAGTACTCTGTTTATTGATTCTTCAGATACTTCTAACTGGACACTCACCGTGAATAACCCTGTGTATATACAATATACCTTTATCGATCAGATCTAATATACATACGTACATACATACATACATTAATTCACTTACCATACCTATTAAAATGAAACCACGGCTGGGTTACCCCAGTATAACAATTTTTAAATATTGTTTATACTTGCTAATTTAAAATTATTTTAATATGTGTATTTTTCGATGTAATTAAAATTACATAAACACAAAACTTTTAAAAGTTCTGTGTTTTTGTAATATTTAAATATTTTCACATATATTTTATTTTGTACTTTCCAGCAATATTTAGACTTCACAATATTGTATTATCATCGGGTTGTGCATGTGTACCAAATCTTGGTTTATTCCGATAGAGGGAACTACATTACCATTATATTTTACACATCATGTATAGGTAAAAGACACTCACGATTGAACATCTAATATTGTATCGTGATCCAGTTTATGTATGTATACCAAATTTCAGTTAATTCCGATAAAAAAAAACTTGTACCACTTTGTATTCTTTACGCACCCTGTATCAGATATTTACAATTTGAAACCATCATATTGCATTGTCACTGAGTTTATATAGGTGTACCCTGTACAAGACAAGATATTCAACAACATAATATTGTATTGTCATCAAGTTTATGTATATATATCAAATCTCAGACAATTCCTTAAACGGAAACTTTTTTGAACTTATTAGCAATATTTTGTAAGCACCGCGTATAAGATATTCATGAATGGACAATATACTATTGCATTGTCATCTGGTTTATGTACGCATACTAAATCTCAGTCTCTTCCGATAAAGGCTTCAAAATAAGTTGCAAGAATTAACCCAAATATTTTACGAGGCGCCATTTTGTTATGCTATCTAGGATTGGTAGTAAGTATATTTGGCGGGACATACAGTATCTAAGTATCAATAAAAGTACCTACATATATTCATTAGGAATTACTTAATATTTCTAATAATACATTTAAATTCAAAATATATTTTTACTTTTTTCTGAGATTTTAAGATATTATTGAACATCATTTTATGTTTGTATCTCGCAAACCAACTAACCATAATCTTAGAATATGTTTTTATCTGTTTAAAAAGAAATATTAGTGGTAATAAATAATGAAGTCGGCACCACCACTGTGCGAAGTTGGCGGTATCGCCCATACAAAGAATTTCTATTCCAAATGGTTTTTTAAGAATTTCAATTGAGATCGAATATACTTTACCTCCAAACAGCAAACAAGTGACTGCTTTTTTTATGTCTACAGAGCCATAGATTGAAGGTGCAACACTACTGGACAATCTTTCATAGATATTGGGCATGGCAGCCATCCTCCGGAACAAATCTTCCTCTGTAGATGTTACAGTACCACAGCCAGGAGATCCAACTCCCTCAGTGTCTAACTGCATACCAACAACACGCATGTATGCAGGTCTCACACCTGTGATTGCTTTTTCTCTTCCTTCTCTCTACAAAAAAAGATAAAAACTTAAAAATTATAACACTCATTTCAATACTGATTTCTTTTATAAATGCAACTAATAATTTTTTTTCCTGATTGGGTATGTAGAGGAGGGTAATAATCATGTTCTTTAGTTATCTATGCATAAAAAAACACAATGGTTGCAATAATTGCACTATTTTAACCAACATGAAAGAAATACCTTCCTGATAAGTATCAAATTAAAGGCGAATGTAAATATATATACCTAATAAAAAGGGAAATAAGAACAGTTACTTAATTAAGTAATATATACAAACTGATTTGTGTTAATCTGAAAATAGAGAAAGTGAAACTAAAAAAAAAAAATAAATTTTCACCCAAAAAAAATTACAACAAAACCTTCGAATCCTAAAAGGGTATGCTATATTATTCTCTTCTTTTAAATGAACCAGTTAATTTTTTAGAATCAGTTCTAAGAAGTTGAGTTTTTTGCTTTTCTTTTAAATATTTAATTTTTCTATCCTAAACTTGAGAAACAGCAATGCATTAACCAAACTTACCTTAGATGGTTTTGAAACTTTTTTAATTGAGTAAACCCCTAAGATAAACACCCTGTTTCCTGGCACCACCTTGTCGCACAAGTATCTATCACAATAAAGCAGCATATGCCTTGGAATCTCCCCTTGAGGAATACCATCAGGCAATTCCTGTAGCTTCAGAATTTGAAAGTCGACAGATTTGCACTTGTCTGGCATAATGAAATATGGATCTTGTGGACATTTTGGGCGACCTGCTTGTTCCCTGTAAAAAATATTAAGTATGGAGCTCTTTTATGTGAATGTCATGAAAAATAAGCAAAACATATACACATATAATTAAGAAAAATTGAGGTCAGTCATAACTACTAGTGACAAAATGAAACACTTACGTAGTACATTTCCTAGGCATAATATAACCTTCAAGTCCAGCTTTAACTGGTAAGTTAGGTATTATGTTACTGCAAGAACGGCACTGGATAGAAATTTTTGTTGCCTTTGCTTTAATGCCTGAAGCACTAACAATGATCCCAGGTATTTTTACTAAACGAGAAACAACATCTGACTACAAAAAATTTTAAAATGACATAACAACTTATGTGAAAAATTAATATGTAATAACTCTTACTTTTAATGCCCTTAAATTTGAAGCGTGGGCATCTGAATAGAACGTAATCTGAACATCTTCAATTTTTTCCTCTCCATGAGGTCTAGGTGCTGTTAACTCATCTGCAACTTCAGTAGCAGCATCTTCGAAAATTGGCAAATGTTCTGTGGGCTGTTTGTAGAGTTTGTCGGCTAATGTTTCATCAAAACTGCCCACATCTTCAATATTTACATCCAGATAATATTGGCGAAGATTGTAGTTGCGTTTAAGGGTATCCCTGAAAAATCCGAGATATTAATGTTTAGTTTAACCAAAGGGAAATTTGAATTTGGAGTTGTACCTACAATATATAGTCGTTACCTGTATTTGTAATTGAAATTTTCAGTGTGAAACTCCCGGATAAAGTCTTTAAATTTCTTTTTTACTGCTAACAAATTGATGGTACTACCATCTCCTTCGTTTTCATTTTGTGACCAGTTATCACTGAAAAACACGTCCGGGCGATCAAACCCTTCCATTGTGTAAATTCTCTACAAAAACTTCTAAAAAAATACCAAAATTACCACCAAACCTCAACCAGCCATTGAATAGGATTTGGCGGGAAAGAAAAGTCATAATCTCAATACGTCAATTATGAAAATGTCAACATTCAAATCTTTCAATACATTCCGAAAAAAGCTCAAATCACAAATTACTCAAAAGACTAAAGAATGCACCTTAGACTACTCTAAGGACTAATGAGTGTGAAAAGAGAAATTAATTTACAAATACGAGACTATCCCACAATCCCATATTTCGTATATAATAATAATAATATCAGGTTAATAATAAATTAGTTTTGATATTTAAAACAAGAAAAACATTTAAAACATAGTTTAAGTGGATATATCCATATTAAATTAACAGATTCCATTTTTTTTAAGGTGACATCTATGATTTTACCTTTTAATGATTTTTTTTCCAACCCAAAGCCTGGAACACAATAGAAATTAGGGCATTCGTTTCCGTCCATTTACCTCAAACTTTAATTTTCTTTGCGTATTTTTCAGTGTTTTGTTAAATATGTTTTTAAATTATAGATCATAAACGGTTATATTTAGTTCCAACGTCAAAATTATCAACCATTTTTGTACCACAAATGTGTACTGTCTTTTTAATTTTCGGTTTTGTAGGTGAGTTTTTACGTTAAACGTTTATGGCAGTTCCATTGTGAAGTGTAAAGTAAATGAAATCTAGAAAATCTACAAAAATAGCTCTCAAAATAAATTTAATTTGATGCACTTTTCACGTCTACAGAGTTGCCTATGCTTAGCAATTACTATGGGCTTTTAATAACAAACTTTTATAATGTATAAATAAAATATGTTAGTCATAATATATTATGAAGAAATTGAGTTTTCGTGAGCAGATTTATATCTACATAAATGTTTATAATAATTTAAAGTCATAGAAGATATTATAGCCCTATCTGAAACATAGCTACATATATACATTAAGCTATTATTGCTATTAAATCAAAATGTACTGCTTTCTAGTATTCTCTCTCTACTTCTTTGTCTTAGTGGACAGCCAACAAGTCAAGACCTGAAGCTCAAGTTCATTCAAATCTGGAAGTACGCGGCGTCTCATGACTCATACAAACCAGTCTGAACAAATACCTGGCCAATAGAAATCTAGAAGCAGATTGCAATAATGGGGCAGTCTTTTTGAAATTCGTTTATTTGAATCTTTTCTTTCGCAGTTTTCGGTCAACAATTAATAGTTGTTCAAATTCTTAAAGGTTTTTGATTTTTTAATTAGATATTGTTAGTGTTTCAGGATTAGGTAAACCGCATTTTGTTTTAATAACTAAATATTATACACAAACTTCTATAGATACCAGGGCTATTTATAAAATATTTACGAAATACGTCCTCATTCTGAAAGCCACTGTTATTACGAAACCGGTTAGTTGCCAGCTCAGATTTATTTATAGCAGCCAATCACGAGAAAGTTCATTTCCTTTGCTTATTAACCATGAAATACGGGGGTCAGACAAAAATTTAATGTTCTCCTAAAGATATAAGGTAAAAGATGGAGACCCCACTCCAGACTATGAAATGGCTTTTAGGAACGCTTGAGTTTAAACTTTTAGTGTGTTTACAGATTTCGATTAATAGACAATGGCAAAGCGTCCGATCAAAGTGTGTACTAGTGTTTTAGTGCAAGGGGAGGTAGAAGTTTTTTATTGTAGCTACTATCACCGAAGAAAGAGGAAAAGAATGTCGGGAGGCGAAAAAAGAAGAAGAATAATGATTACGACTATAAAAAAAATGTAAGTAGATACCGTAGACCTAAAAATTAGTTTTTATAAATGTTTAATTTATTCGTTGGATTTTTTTTAATTATTTAATTTTCAGAAAATTTTATTTTTGGTAAATATCTTTGCCTCTGCATGTAATAAGACTAATTCCGGGTTTCATGTATATTATACGAGGTACCACCACGACAAATATAAAAATGCGGATTACAAAAACTGAAATTTGGAAATTTATAATGGTCGTGGTACTCAGTGGCGTATATAGGCCTTGCCTCTGGAGGGGGTTTTGAGAGGAAAATTTTCATTTCAACAAAAAAAAGTCCTCAGTTTTCTACCTAATTAAGCGTAAAAAAGGTCGGTCTTTATTTTAACTGTAGGAAAAACTGACTCTTGGGGGATTTTCAACCCACCCCCGTTTATATACGCCACTAAAAGTACCTATACAAATACAAAGAACGTATAAGTATAATTAGGGTTTATTAGCTTCATTTCTCCGTTTGGTTCAAGCTTCTAATGGAGATTTTTCCAGACATTCTCGAAATTGATTAACTCAAATTCGTCATGCGTGCACAGTCCCCCTGACAATACACTTTGACAGCTCCATAAAAAAATCAAGATGGCGTCTCCTATATAGCATAGCGGACAAGTGTATCGTTATTTGTGATCCTATTCGACTGAAAATAGGTATTTGGGGCATTTAAGAGTACAACCCATGAGTTTTTAATCAACATTTAAAAATTCAAAATGGCTCAAAGTGGCAGACGAATTTTGTCATTTGTGGAGATCCGATTGTCAATCGATATCTATATATCGAATCAGTTGTCAATAGATACCGATTTGATTGACAATTCGTCAGCTATTTGGGCGTCGACATTTTCTTTTTTTAAATGTTGATTAAAAATTAATGATTTGCACTCTCAAATAACTCAAATTCAGATGAATCCAATCACAAATAAAAATACTTCCGCCATATTGGAGCTGGCGCCATCCTGATTTTTTTGTATACGAAATTGTCAAACTGTTCAAATTCAAAATGTGTGTTCCTAGGATTTTGGCGTATTAAAGTGCACGTTAGGAATGTTTAGTCAACATTTAGAAATTGAAAATAGTGGCGGCAACATGGCCGACAAGTTTTTGTCATTTGTTTATATCTATTTTTTCATATATATAGCTTTAATTAATAACTGTTTGTAAGAGAGAACCCTAAAAGAATAGACATAAAAATAAAATTAATATCTGGGGGCTAATTACGTAATGGTTAAAATTATGAATATTTGATATTATTTCAGGACCGAAAGGTATAAAAAATAATATAATAAACAATTTAAAACCACACGTTTATAAAGTGATCTAATGAGTGAGTAATATAATTTGAGGACTGATGTATAAATAAATTAGATATCTCACATCAGTATTTTTTTTGTTCTAAAACGACTCTAGAATAATTAGAGCATTTTTTCACCTTTTTGGCATAAATGAAGGGGATTTAGATTTGTAATTTTAAAATGACAGATTATAATTTAAAAAAATCTTGACAACTCACAGAAGAAGAATATGTATAGCATAAAATCAATACTACTTCGATATGAATATCTTACATTAATCAATAATTAGTTTAATTAATATAGACAGGTATATTCTTTGATTTATTAAGACGATAAATCGGCGTGAATTTAAATTCGGTTATAAACCATTTTTTTATGTTGTAAAATGAAAGCTCGCAAAGATGGCATTTATTATTTTTATGCAGCTTATTTTTCAAAATTTCAGTATTTTTTTTCACGCTTTAGAAATCAAGTAACATACCTCGCGTGACGTTAGAAACTTTGGTACCGCAGGAAATCGAGTACGACAGTTTCCCGAAATTGGAAATTATGTCAAAATAACCGTCAACAAAAACTTAACCTCAATTTGAATTTACTAGTTAAGTCTCAAACATGTAAATTTGGAAAACTTTTTACTAAAAAACTATGTAACAAAAAATAAACGTAAAAAAGGTGATACACCGCAGCTGGGTCATAACTTTTGCGTTTGAAGCAAATATAATATATATTTGAGAAGAGTATCTACCAAAAAACTGTAAAACATGCATAGTTTATATTCTGTTCGTTTCAGCAGTAATTTTTAACATCAATTGTTCAAAGCTGCACAATTTCGAACTGACAAAAACCAGGGACGTAGACAGGAGAAGGCCCCCCCTTTTTATACCGTGGCCCCCCACTGCCCCCCCCTAGCCTGTCTAAATATATTATACGATGCGCTCATACAAGCACTATATTTAACGAAATAAAATACTCAAACCACAACAACACAAAATATCTCTACTAGTAAGAATCCTAAATATATGCTGACTCTTACCTAATTAAAACAAAGAAAATATAAACCGTACTAATCGCTGTAACAATCCCGGTCTCTAGTGCTTCATGTGAGCGAACTTTCTCTTGTTTAAGATTAATAAAATCATTTTTGAGAAATAGATTTGGAAATGACAGACTATCAAACTTGGCAATTTTATCAATTGAGAAGTCATTGTTAGAAAACATAGATCCTTAAAGAGTAATAGATATTTCCGCGGAAAATAAGAAAAGAATAAATTTAATTTTATGAACTGTTTTTTTGGGATTTTTTAATTTACGGTTTTTATTATTCATGTTTATTTTATATTAGTTTTAGTAATACTTCCACAACTGTACATCAAACAAAAGTGAAAAAACATGTTTCTTCAGATGTGTTTAATTAAGTTACTTTTGTATAAAATTTGTTATTTAATTCAAAAATCTAAAATAAATGTAGAAAATTCGTTTTAAGTTTTTTACTGGTACGTATTATTTGTCACATATGTGATCCATCATTAATGTAAAAAAAATCTTTACTGGGAAAGTATGCTACTTTGTCACACTAATGAATGATAGACCCTGTATAAAGGCCCGTCTAGAACTATTTGTGCCTCCAACTAGACCCCCCAGAATGAAATTTCTGTCTATGTTCCTAACAAAAACACGACTAATTAAAGTTTTTGACGACAGATATTTTGAATTTGAAGTGGAATACTTATTTCAAATTGAGACGCAAAGTTTGAATTCTGTTGGATATTATTATTATTCGGTAGATTCCAAAAAGTACTCAAACTTTTTTATTGTACAAAGGTTGATAATCTATTTTCGACTGCGCTACTGCGCATAAATTACACGATATCTTCGATTATGGCAAGATTGACTAGTCGATTGGGTCACCGATATAAACCTCATTAGTCTAGCGAACGGGGCGAATAATTCAGTCAAATACAAAAAACGCCTCATCGCTTAGTTAAAAAACTGTTGCGTTTTTTGAAAGAAAAAAAGGTAAAATAAAAGTTATCTAAATTTTATAACAGAATATAGGAATCTCTTTTTCAGTGAACAAGCAATTTTTTGAAACAGGAATAAATAAAATATGAAAAAAACTGACTTTTTCATAATTTTAACGAAAAATAAATTACTTTTTACGTGTTCCTTAACATTTAACGGTTTACTCCTACTCCTATACATTCTATAGCCTAAATCAAAGTTAACCGCTGTTGCCAGATGATAAATCAGATATGGAAGTAGAAATATGAGGACAAAAAAAAGGGAAAATCTATTTAATATGCGTTAAAAGTTAGATTTTTTCCAAAAATGTTAGTCAAATCAAATAATAGAGAATGTAAGAACGATTAGCTTTACTCAGGCTACTATACTTTTACCGTTGTGTCAAGTACATACACAAGAGCTGTTCTTAAAATAGGAAAGATGTTCAAAATGTTCATTTGATATAAAGATTGGGACAACATTGCAGAGCAAACCTTAAAAATCCCACGTTGTCAAATCGTTCTCGTTTTCATTGTATAACAAAAATATGTGTTTAATCCTCAAAAAATAATACATATTTGTTTTGTATTTGCACTCACTAGCATTGATGCCTTGAATTTAATTTGCTGGACTGATATTTGGATACAAAAGTTTAGCTAAATATTAAATACAACTTAGCAATAGCTGCGTCAGGCGGAAAAAGTGTGGCCTATATATGCAGTAGGATACGAAGGGACTTATTTTCATTCTCGGTTTTTTGACCTTTTATCTGAAAATCTTGAACGACAAGTGCGTGTTTGGTCATTGGTCATTCACGTCATTTCGGTATAGATTCTCTTTTTATTTGACAGAAAATAGTTTTGCGAACATCATAATATATAGGTATATATTACGTAATTATTAATAATTACGTAATTGTGCGATGCAATCTCCTGAAACCCAAAAGTAAGTAAAACTCATAAGGATTAAGTCTCTTTTATTATTATCATCTTTAATTATTATTACAATAACATCTATATTTTATGTATCTTTTTAGTTTTGCTACTATTCCATTGAGAAAGGCTGAAATTCTGCCGAAACGTCTGGAAATTTCAATAATAACAGATTTTGAAAGGAAATCAAATAGTTTTTATTACCTTGTACCACTCGAACCATATTCCAAGAAAACAAAAAAAAAATAAAAAATATATATAGAGTTTTAAGAATCATATATATATTAGACGATGATTCTGAAAACTCAAAATCATCGTCTAATATATATATATATATATATATATATATATATATATATATATATATATATATATATATATATATATATATATATATATATATATATATATATATATATATATATATATATATAATAAAAAGAAGGAATTATGAAACATGTTTTGGTTCTCAGTTTTAAACCTAATTTCCATTCCACAGAACAAAAATGGGTAGAATTTTAACTAAGAGAAATATGAACCAAATTAAGAAAACATCAAAAAACTTCAATAATAAACAAAACAATAAACAATTCTGCATAGTGTAATAACACAAAAACATTGAGTTAAATCAGTCATGTAGAGGAATGCGTATTTTATCTACCTCCGGATAGGAAAATAATTCAAGCTGCAAAATTTAACAATGCAAGTTAGTAGGCCTGAGTCATATAAGAAACCAGAAACGTGAAGTTCTGAAAATATCTTGGAGGCAAAATTTATAGCTCAAATACTATTTATGGGATTGATTTCGAATTTTGGCCAAAAATCAAGTCATATTGGGATAGAATGGTAACGATTTGGTTATATCTAGTATAGCGGAACCGAAAGGCGGCTTTACAAGATATTAAAAAAACTATTATTAAGAAACTTCTTATCGACAGGACCTTAAATTTAGCACAAAAATCAACTGCCATATAGGGATAAATTGATGGTAAGTCATTTTGGCGGTTGGCGGAACAACATGGTCGCCTAATGAAATGTTTAAAAATTCAATATCAAAAAACTACTTATTTATCTAGTTGACGTTTTATTTTACCGATTTTTTACGATTAATAACACTTCCTCTGATGATTTAAGTAAAAAGAAATCAGCTGATCAAAAGCTGACAACGTCGCAGCGCTCTGCTGTTTGACAGACGGCGCCATTGCCATTGCCATATGCGCCATTGTTCAGCTAACTTCCTTGGGTTTGTGTTTTCTGGTAAACCGTAGGCAACCTATGAACTATTGTGTCGGTTAGAAAAGAAAATGTGCGTGTAAGCGGAAGATACTACGTTTTGGAATAAAACTTTGAGCTCAACTGTGCATTTTATTGAGGTTTTTAAACTGAGCAAACACGTGAAACTTTTGAGTGTACTGTAGTGTTTTGTTTTGAGTGGAATGTTGATTTGAACGATGCATTATTCTGGTAAACAAGGCATGACTTTCAGTAAAATTATTTGGAGAAATTATCATCTGACGAATTAATTAATAGCTTATCACGGGGTGTACATAGTGAACTTGATATTCGTCTTAAACTGTTTAAAACGGCTACTAAAATGGTTAAAAGGTTAGTATGGAATTTGATATAAAAACTTTTTTGTTTTTCTGCAGTGCAGCACGTCGCGTGGACTTGTTTTTTCGATTTTTTCTGTCAGAAATATAACTATAGTAAAGTAAAGCAGGTATAAAGAAGGCTAAGTATTAAGGATCTATCACTAGTTGTGTACTAAAAAAAATCCTTTTAAATAATAGATGTTATATCTAGAAAAGTAGACACGAGTTTAACGAAACCAAACAAATCCAATATCCTAGGTATTATATAGTACAGTTTAGCAGTTCAGTGATGTGCCAAATGTGTTTGCCACCCAGAGTCTAGAGGACACATAGACATCAGAAAAAATGCAAAATTCAACTAACAACTACCTAACATAGGTACACAAAAACTATTTAAAGTGAAAACTCCCACATTTTCACACTGTTATCCAAGACCACTAGCTTTCATATTAGGCCATCCAATTCAGTCTAGAAGTTGTGGGGTATGGAAGAAACTCACAAAACATGATTGGCAACAAGGGCTGTCAGCTTTTAATAGAAGCCAACCCGGATATTTACAAATAACCAAAAAAAAGGAACAAAAAAAAAATGAACAACTTTTTTTTTTTAAACTCGAAACCTGATCATAAGAAACAGAAATAAGCAATTGTTTATCTCTCAGCCAATGATACAAAACATTGTGGTGTAGATTGTTTTGTGTGGTTATGTTGCCAAAAAACTAAATATTTCTGAAGTTAGTTTTATCTTTTCCATAGAAGTTTACCTTGGAGATATTGGCGTATAGACCAGAGCCCGGAGATAGAGTAGCAAATTCTGTAGACCAGAGCGGTGACAGCCCTATTGGCAAAGTCAAGTCAAGATTTAATTTTAAATGATTTTGTGTATTTGTTGCCCATGTTTTATAGATGATGATGAATTTGCAGAACTTCCAGTATTTTGAATTTTATATTATTTGGGATTGCGAACTCTGGAGAAATCCAAATATCTGATGTATTCTTCATTTAAATTGTTCTATAGGTATTGATAAATTTCTGTACTAAGTTTTTATTCTGTATATTTTTTTATTATTAGAGAGGTTATTTCTTATAGTTTAAATAGTTCCAAACATGTATGTGTTTTAAGAATATCTTAAACAACATATCTAATTTGTCAACTTTCTTCGAGATTTCCTCATAAAAAGTCAAAGCAGCATGAACTAAACTGTAACATAACGTCAAGGGCATTGTTTTTAGGAAGTAGGGAAAAATATTGTAAAAAGATCTCTAAAGGTGGGTTTATACAGAAAATAAGATAATATAAAATAAGGAGATCAATACATGCAATTCCCATGAGGCATTTATACAGGGAAACAAATAAAATAAGAGATTATTTTATTTTGAAAATATGCCTGCAAGTTGCGTCTTGGAGCATATAATATTGATAATTCCTCTGAATTTTTGAATTAAAGTTGTGTTAAAAATTAATCCAATAGGTATAGCAATATTGAATAGCTGGCCAAAACTGTTGTGTTACTGGGTTTCACAGCATTTATTTTTATTTTTTATTTTCTGAATAAACCACCTTCAAACTCTTATTTCTTATTTTTTTTTTAAATTTTATTTCCACCTTAATATCACTTATTTATTACCGTTTTCTATAAAAAAATATATTTAAAATTAAATTATTAAAAATAGGCATATTCAGCTTGATATTTTTAATTGTAACAATAATTTAAGAACCCTTTTTTTATTATTAATAAGATGAACAAACTACAGGGTATCCCATTTTCGGCACTTTTGCAGGGTATCTCCCTTAGGTATTTTTAAAGATAGAAGGTTGCGGTTTTTCGCGATGGTGTGCTACTTTTTGTGAAATTAAAGATGGCGCCAGTAGAATTTTTATAGCCCTTTTGATTTTTGCAAGGGTTTTTGAAATACAGGGCGTTTTTGAAAATGTATCCCAGCTATCTGATAACTTATCAAAAAGGCGAAAACTGTTATGACCTTTTTCTGTAGAATTCAGTGCCACTTTTAGAATAAGTGTACGGGAGACAGGTCCAAAAGTTATTGGACCTTACTTTATTTTTTTACACGGAATACCCTGTATATTATTCTTTATATTTATTAGAAATAATGAAGCTTTCTAAAAATATATACATGTATGCAATTATTTTCAAAAACAAGCTCAAAATCCAAGATTTAAAAAAAAAAAAATTGTGTCCAATTAGTAGGCAGTAAGCTATTATGACTAATTTGTTTGGAACAAAAAGCAAAATGTCAAAAACTTTGCGGTTTTGTCAATTTTTTTTCCCTATATTTCTTATCATTAGTAACTTTTGTTAGAGGAGACCCACACTTATTTTCTACAAATGCAGATGGTTATGCTGAGGCAATGTCTGTTGTGACCAGAAACAGGGATCAGCTTAGTATTCCATCTCACTATTGTACATACTTTCAGTGTGGCCTGCTATACATGGCTGCCAAGGCATTTAGGTTGTTACCCTATCATACAACAAATTAATAACATAAAAAAATTCCTCAAATCTGTGACCAATTTCTTGCTTGAAAAGTGTTATTATTCATTTGGCTTTGATTTTTAATTTAAAGTGTTGTGATTCATTAGTCTCATAAAGTGGATTGCTCATTCTATTGTTCTTAGTGTACCCTCAGTGTAGTTTATGTTATACTATTTATTAAATCTGCGGTTTTATTAACTAGACTAGATTATTGTACCTAAACTTTATTTGAGGTAGCTTTGTCACCATTTATTGTGATTGTATGGCAATAAAGGATATGAGTATGTTAGCCGGAAGCAGGACTATTCTCCCAGCTGGAGGGGAGAATGGTTAGCAGCCCCTGTTGTTACTTTTCATCAAACATAGGAGGACAAATTCGATTATGTATATTTGATAGCACAGATAATAGCTGACTACAGACAAAAGGCACTAACTGCAACAAGAAAGTGGTTTGATTTTTAATAGATATACCGAGATATATATATATATATATTCAAAAAGTTCTTGATATTTGCAAAAAAATAAATATACTAAATATAAATAACTACATATATTTTCTCTTTCTAATAAAATCTTAAGTACAAGACAAAGCAACTTCAAAAAAATCGATATGGTGCCAGAGGTACACTCAATTAATTATATATTCCTATTTATTTGTACGATAAGCTAGTTTTATTCTTTTAATCCCTAATTAAATAAAATGTCACTCACAGTGAAAATGAAAAAGGTGAGATTTAATGTAAGGTTACAGTTACATCCTTTAAATAAATCTAAAGGCCTCACTCACTAAGGGATATCAATATATTTAGTAGCTCTTACATTATTGCATATTATCTATACAAATTGTAAACATAAAAATTAAAAAAAAAACATACCTAGCATAATTGATTGTAAATTGGGTGTCAGTGAAGATGAGTGTTAATTATAACAATACAATTAATTTATTTAATCTAAAAACATTAATTTCAAAGACACGATACTATAATATTTATACAATCTTTATGTACACAACCAAATAAGACCACAATGACCTTCTATTGTCCATTAATTTATATGTACCCCTAGGTCATTAAGAGAGCTCGGCACATTATATGCCGAGCATACTTTATATGGAAAACATTCTTCTATCAACAGAATAATCAGATTTCAGATAGTCTTATTAGATAATCTCCAAAATTGTTATTGGATATTTTAGTTTACATGGTAACTTTGCCCTTGGTGGTAACCAATGTCAGTAAGTTAGATTTTAGTAATGAAGCTATTTTAATTAGCTTAGTCATCTCTAACTCAACTGTTAATCTTGCTATAAAAGAAAGAGGATACTTCAAATTTTACTGCACTGCCTAGAGTGAATGAACAAGAAATAATTTCTTTTAAAGATATTTGACAGATTGTCCATAGATTCCTGTCAGCTCTAAAAATCAAACATACTCTATATACTACAATAAATCTAATAATTGCACTTACACAGAACAAATAAATAATTTCTTGTTTTTGTTTAGTCGTTTTTCCACTGAAGCCCATGTTTAAAATTAATTCATACATTGCTTTGCTTCATAGCTGAGCTGGTAATTTTTAATTGCGGAGGTTGATTCTAATTACATTACATTTTACTCATTAATATATTTTTTTTTGGACTGGAAAATAATTATAAAAGTGTAGAAATCAAAGCATTTCAATTGAAAGGCGATCTAAAAGAACTATGTAGGAGTCTGCAAACTATTATTAAAACCCTCATGGCAGATAATTAATATTTGTCCAATAAAGTTTTGGATTTGGAAAAGTTTTTCTTGTTTTACATCTAGTTTAAGTCATGGCAAACACTAGTGAGTAACAGAATCTAAGCGTAGCGAGAATTGTGGTGTTAACCAAATGTTACCGGACTATCAGGGGTATTGTTAAACCATTGCCACCTTTATGAGAAATTGTAAGTAATGTATTTGGAGACACACAAGAGTGTGGTAAGGACGATTTTGTTCTCTTAACCTTGCAACATTAAGTCAGATTTTTACAATTGGAAAATATATTAACTTAATAATTTTAAAAATACACTAAACAAAAAAACTAAAAGTTATTTTGCTCTAGGTCTAACCGTTCAGGTGCTATGACAGCTCAAAGAATCAAAATGTTAGTTTTCAAACATCAATAAATCAAAAACAGTTGAAGATAGACATATAGTACCCTTATTAAAAAACACTTAGAATTGATTATTGAATACAAAAATGTAGTAATATATAGGGTTTTCCATTTATAGAACGCAACATCCTTGGTGTAAGTCTTTTGTTTCTCATTTAATTTTTTTTTTGTTATGATGTTTGAATTCTCCAAGTTAAAATACATCAATTGGCTATTTTGAATTTCTTGAGAAATACAGGGGAAGTAAAAAAAATCAATTTTTCCTCTTCAATGGAAGACCCTATACAACCTGTTGAGGCAGTGAGCACCATCACCCTTCAAGATCATTGTGAGTCTGATGTGATTTATTTGTGAGATATTGATGACTGTGCTGATATTACTATAGTCCTTCTTTGAGAATTCTCCATAGTATTGTTAAATATTTAGAGTGTAAGAAATAAGACTGATGATGTTTCTATTTTTTTGGAAACTCTGGCTAATTTTAGTATAATAGTTTTGTGTGAACACTGGTTAAATCCAGAAGAACAATTATTTTTATTAAATTACTATGTCATTTAACTTTATAAACATTAGTAAATTTGACTTTTTAAATGAAGATACAGTTTTTGAGCTTTTAATAAGTTACTGCTACAAATTTAGTTTTTATGTTCTTCACTTGTATCATTCTCCGATTGGTAGTGTTAGTGATTTCTTGTTTAAGAAATTGTGTCATTACAGTTAAATTGTGGTACTTTAATTATATTGGTTGGGGATTTTAATATCAATTTTTAAGACACATTTAATATTAATATAAAAATGTTATCATGTATATTAAATTCATGTGGCCTATGTATGGTGGTTGATAAACCCACACGAATAACCGCCCATTCATCTACTATTATTGATTGTGTGCACAAATCTTGAAAAAGATAATGTTCTTTGCGAGGTATTTGCAAGTAGTTCAGACCATGAAGCCATATCATGTAGATTTAACATAAAAACAACTAAAAATCTAAGAAAGTTTAGAAGAAACGGTAGATTGTATACCAAACAGAATTATACTAGATTCTCGCAATTATACAGTGGGTGGAATTGGCACATTGTTTTGGTCTCGCCCAATCCCTTGGAGGTGTTTCATGCTGAACTTTACAAGGCTTTTAATAATAATTTTCCTGTTAAAAAAAGTAAAAAAATCATGTATTACAAAAGGATTTTGGACTTCTTCTAAAAATATGCATTCCCTGCACCACATTAGAAAGTTTAATTGTATGAATGATCATTTTATTTTGTGCTTTAATAAATATAGAAAAGTTTATAGAAGTGTTGTAAGTGAACTTTTGATTACAAATATTTTTTTTGTAAATAGTGTAATAGTTTATTACTCCAACAGACGTGTCCGAGTTGAAGAGTATTGTTGCAGAAATCAAGAATAATAAAGCAGCAAGATGGGATGAAATTTTGATTAATTTATTTCTGAATTTATTTAAGTCAGTTTTGCAAGTATTGGTGGAAGTTATTAATGGGTCGTTTTGTTCTAGAACATTTCTTCCCTGCTTAAAACTTGCTACCATTTTGCCATTTTTTAAGGGCAGTAGCATTGCTCCTCACTCTGCTTAAGATCATCGAGAAAACCATTAAGAAGAGATTAATTCCATACCTAGACAGACATTGCATTCTTTGTTCAGAGCAGTTTGGCTTCCAATCTGCAAAAGGAAAATCTAAAGAGGTTTTTGCCTTTTAGTCACATCTGGGGATGAATGATGGTAGAGTTTAGAGTGTGTCGTTCAACCTTAAATATTAGAGGAAAATTTACAATGTTAGTGAAACAATGGTGTGATGCCAATCAATGAACACTCCATATCTCTAAGACTTGCATTATGAACTTTAGGTGCAACTTAAATTATGTATATTTAGAAGACATTCTGGTTAGTAATTTCTAGAACACATAAGTCAATTAAATTCTAAGTTAGCCTCAAATTGTTTTGCCCTTTGTATTCTCGCTAGGGAATTAGATCCATGTATTGTGAGATATAGCTACTTTGTATTAAGTCCCATCTTGCATATGGAGTATGTTTTTTGGGAATGTGTTCTAGACAACTTTTTAATAGTGTTTTTATTTTACAAAAGAGATCAGGTATATGTATAGAGTTGGGTTACAGGATTCATGTAAATCATTCTTTATTTCAAATAAAATTCTTACTTTGGCATCTTTTTCGTTTTTGAATCAGTATGCCTCATACATAAAAAGTACAAAAATACTATAACTGTGGAGCAAAAATAAAAGAACTCGACAAACACATAATGTTGCGCTACCTATACCATCTCCTACTTTGATAAGTAATTCCGTTATCTTTAACAGCAGAAAACTGTTTAATCGTCTTCCTTTGAATATAAAGGTCACTGAGTCAGAATATTCAGAAGGGAAGTTAAAAACTGCTAGTTGTGAAGGCATATTATGAGATACCTTAATTTTTCAATGATATATTTTAGTATTTTGAGTTGTATCTCTTGTATTGGTGTGTTGAAAGAAAAAGAAAATCGTTTATTTTCAAATCCAGGAAACTACAAAGTTTCATATGGATTTATTCTATTTACAGTGTTACACTAAAGTTTAAAATCACAGTATAGTACCAATGTGTACATATACGTCAGAACCTAGTCAAACTAGGAGAAGCTACATGCTACATGAACAATAACTTAAAATTTACATTACATTACATTAACATAAACAAAAAAAAAAGATGATAGGTGGCACAATCCTGATCAAGATGGAACATACATACACTATTAACTAATATACAGGGTGGCCATTTTATAGTGATACAGTACCTTATCTAGAAAACGGTAATAGTTACGACAAAAAGTTAAATACAAAAGTTGTTTGGATTCAATAAAATTTTTATTTTAATTCACTTTTGCTTATACAGGGTGTTTCGTTTTGACGTGACACATGTCAACTTTCTTAATTCAAATGGGATACCCTATATATTATTACATATTTCGATTCTAGTGTTAATTTGCGAAAGTTTTTATAATTACATCTATATTTGAATTCTTTGTCGTTTTTGATTAAATTGAGTTTTTAGAATTTTTTTTAAAAAAACCTATTTTTAAAAAAAAATTATTTACCTATAAAACTTTAATAAAACTGACTAATATCCTAAACATACATTACTAAGGGTTCAATTCAACGAGTTTCCATGCTGGTCTTACCAATTAATATACAGGGTGTTAAAAATGGAGAGCAAAACAAACAGAACTTTAAATGTAAAAATCTCCTGTTTTTCAAATGGAACACCCTGTATATTTTTATTTCATCTGATTCAGCGTTCAAATATCTATCATTACTCATATATATGTCCTATACCTAAAATGAAAAGTTTCGATTTTATTAGCCATTTTCTGATTTGACTATTTTCTTTTAATATAAGTAAACAGATGAAGTGGGCTAAAATATAAATGTCGTAAACTAAGCATTATTCTCATTTCCTTAACACAGATAGCGACTATAAATAATGTTAGAAAATACAAATAAAAGTGAAATATTATGTAGTTTATGTTAAATAAGGGAGTGTTATGAAAATAAGGGAGAGACAAAAAAATATCTTGTGCCACACGGTATAACTAATAACTAAATGAGTATTAAACATGATTAAAACAGATTATAAAAAATTTTCAATATAGCCACTGTCCATTGCGATACATGAAGTGTAAATAGCCTCCATTTTTCGAATAGCGTTCCTTACCGAATTAGATGTATTACAATTATTGATCTCTTCCCTGATTTTTATTTTTAACTCATTTCTATTGTTAGATCTATTTTTATAAACTTTATTTTTTAGTGCACCCCACAAAAAGAAATCTAAAGGGCTTAAACCAGGGCTTCGTGGTGGCCAGGATATTAAACCATGTCTTCCTATCCACAATGGAAAATGTTGATTAAGGAAATTTACTACCGGTGCAACCGTGTGGTAAGGGGCGCTATCCTGCTGAAAAATGATATTTTCTCGAATATTTGCTGGCAAGTCGTTGATAAGGGGCATTTCATTCCTAAGCAGCACCAAGTATCTTTCGCCATTTAACGACCTGTCAAAAAATATTGGTCCAATAATACGGTAGCAAATAATTCCGCACCACACATTTACGGTATAACGGCCTTGTTTTTTAATTGCTTTTATTAGATGTTTATTAGTTTGAGACCAGTAATGAGTGTTTTTCCGATTAAAAATACCCGCCGTATTAAATGAGGCCTCATCAGTCCAAAGCACTTTTGAAAAAACACATTTTTCGAACTGCCGCGCCGGTCCATAATATCACAACAAAAAGTTAATCTTTCATTAAAGACTAATTGTGATAATAATTGAGTTGGAAGAAATTTATAAGGATGATAACCATTCATCTGCAGTGTTTTTTGAATACTTCCTCTACTGGCACCTGCAATGTCTCTGTCAGCATCTCTTTGGGATCTTTCATCATCTTCCTCGACATAAAGTAAAATCTCCAGTTGTTTTTCCTCAGTGAGGACAAAATTGGGACGATTTTTCTTAGAGTTTTTAAGGACACCATTTTCCAAATCACGCATAATTCGAAAAAATATAGTCCTGGAGGGAACTCGATTAATAGGATATTCCCTCGAATATTCTCTAAGGGCTAACCCTGGACTTTTAATATTTTTTATGAAACAGTTGTATAATTTCAAACGTTTATCTAAACTATATAAAGTCATTTTTTAACAAATTTCGCAGCAAAAACTTAACAAAAACGACAAACAGAGCAAATGTCAACTTAAGTCAACAATTGCATTAGGTTATTTCCTAAGCCTATCTTGATTTTTTTAGTTTCTGATCTCATTTACTGGCAAAATTCCGTGATAAATCAGAAAACGGCTAATAAAATCGAAACTGTTCATTTTAGGTATAGGACATATATATGAGTAATAATAGGTAATTCAACGCTGAATCAGATGAAATAAAATATGCAGGGTGTTCCATTTGAAAAACAGGAGATTTTTACATTTAAAGTTCTGTTTGTTTTGCTCTCCATTTTTAACACCCTGTATATTAATTGGTAAGACCAGCATGGCAACTCGTTGAATTGAATCCTTAGTAATGTATGTTTAGGATATTAGTTAGTTCCATTAAAGTTTTATAGGTAAAAATTTAAAAAAAAAAAATATGTTTTTTAAAAAAAAATTCTAAAAACTCAATTTACTCAAAAACGATAAAGAATTCAATGTGTTGTTATTATAAAAACTTTCGCAAATTAACAGTAACATCGAAACATGTAATAATATATAGGATGTCCCATTTAAATTAAGAAAGTTGACATGTGTCACGTCAAAACGAAACACCCTGTATAAACAAAAGTGAAATAAAATAAAAATTTAATTGAATCCAAACAACTTCTGTATCTATATCTTTCTGTTGCCGAGTGTTATGGCAGTGAATATTATTACGATATAAAATATTCATATTCGAATGATGAATATTCAATGATGCTTGATATTTATACATATTTTCAAGAGACATTATATTAAATTGTTTATACAATAGGTCTGTACTGTACCTATAAGGAAGATTATATATATTTTTTATTGCCCTATTTTGCAATATTTTTATTGGGTTGACCAGAAGTTGTGTTGTAGGATATCATAAAATAGTGAGATACTGTTAGTGAAAATGTATTAGGGAATAATACACTGATCTAATCATTCGTTTTGGAACCACATAACTCAGTTGCCGCAGAACTCCTACAGGTGCCAAGAGTCTCTCCCTTAAAATTTTTAAATGTACATTCCACTGAAGTGTTTCATCTATATACAAGCCTAAATACTTTATACAAGAACTGTATTTGAGTTTTAGATTATTATTAATATCAATGGAATCTTGACTAACAGCTTTTTTCTTACAAATTAACATATATGATGATTTGTCAGTGTTTACAGTCAGTTTGTGCATGGTTAACCATTTTTTCTATTAAATTTAAGTCATTTTTTATATCTTGTTTCAACAGTTTTTCAGATTTATTTGTATACATGATAGCATTATCATCTGCATAAAGTTGTATATTACCTTTTAAATTTGATTTTGAAATTAAGTTGATATATATAAGGAATAATGTCAGACCAAGGATGGACCTCTGAGGTACACCACATTTAATATTTTGTTCTTTACTTGATGATGAGTCAATAGTAACCTTTTGTTTTCTATCAGAAAGATAGCTATGATAGATATAGTTATAGCAAATTCCATGACACCCCAGACGGTTCATGTTGGCCAACAATATCTGATGATTTACCATATCAAATGCCTTTCGTAAATTGAGCGAGACCATAGCTGCTTTTTTTCCTTTGTCGAGTTCGCTTTGTATGATGGAAATTAGATCTACTGTTGCTGATACAGTATCGCTAGATTCACGAAAGCCATATATATATATATATATATATGCTTATAGAAAAAAATTTTTCTATTTAAAAAACTGAGAAGTTGCTTGTTTACTATTTTTTTCGAATATTTTAGGTAACACTGGATATTGGTCTATAGTTATTAGCAGAGTCCTTATCACGATCTTTCTATAAAGGTTTTACTTTGGCAATTTTTAATTTATCAGGGACTATTCCACTGCTCAAAGACTGATTTATTACTTTTGTGAGGACCGGCACTACACCATCTTTACACTCCTTTACAGATCTCACATCAACATCGTCTAAACCTGTTGCATTGTTTGGGTCCAGATGGTCAATGAAACTTCTGACCTCATTTTCATCTCTTGGATACATAAACATGGAATTGCGACACAGACCTACATGATTTAATTGCTATTGACATCCTTATTCACAGATAGTTTTTGATTTTAATATCTGAAGTGATTCATTCATCCTATTATAGTGTACAATTTTCTTTTGATAAATTCTATATTTGTTACTTTTAATAGAAGATTCTATGTGTATGATCTGGAGATCATGGTCACTGAATGAGCTTTCTATTATGGATACTCGCGTCAGAGATTGACAGTTGGTGATGATGTGGTCAATTAGTGACTTATCATTTCTTGTGGGGATATTGTTGTTACAAAACCTGTATCCACCACCCATACACAGTTCTTTGTACATGTGTGTATTGTGGTTAGCAGTTACTCTCTGCCTTCTCACTCGGAGTAAGTTATTAATAATATAAGTCTATTTTTGTTTGTTTGTCCAAATTCTTTTGTTTACTTTTAATTTACTTATGAGTTTGTAGTATTTTAATTTTATTGTACAGTTTTTAATTTATTTTTCTATTTTATATTCTTGTCTTAGATGAAGGCGACTGACTTGTTTTATTCTATTGTTTAACGAATTTTCATTGCATCATATACAATTGTGTATATTATATATGTTTTATTCTTTTGTAATGATTTTCTCTCAGCTTTTTCAAGAAGTTTAACTTTCGTCAGTAAAGCTTTTTTGAATTTGAGTTTAAACACTGTTTATTTAAACATTTTGCCATGAAACAAGAAACTGATTGGGGCAAGAAAAAACAATTTTTTATACAATACTTAATTAAGTTTAATAATTAAACTTTACTCAAGTAATCACACAATGTAACAGAACTAAATACACCTTCATCTTGTACCAAGAAGAATGATAAAACTTGACTCGTATTCCAACTCAGAGCAGATCTACCTACAGTCCTGTTTTCTTTCAAACATTTTCTTACTGTTATGCTGGATGATGAAGATAATATAATAAATATAAGTAAAAAAATCTTTAAAAAAAGTTTTTATTTAAGAAAATGTACTAAAAATATAAATTAAAAATGTATCAATCAATATGTATGATGTAGATAATTTAAAATTATTATCATGAATTCATATTATAAACAAGTGCTTATTATAACCGATTTTAAAAGACTGTCCTGGACCTTAGGTGTGCAATAATCATACTAATACTTCAGCTGTCATTTGTATGAGTCTAGTTTTTAAAGTCATGCATTGCCACCGCGCGTTTTTAATATGATTGATATAATAATAATTTTAAGTTATCTACATCATATAGGTATATTTATTGTAAATTTTTTATATTATACCTTTTAATCAATTTTTAAATTATGTAAAAAATTTCAAAGTAATGGGTTAATTAAAAGTAGATCAAATTAGCAAAATTGGCCAAGATCTCGATTAAGGTCCAAGTGAGGGATGGATCAGTAAGTACAAACATTTTGTGCACAGATTTAAAATCTCAGATGTATTTATGGCATTTTTTCCTGGATTTATGGGATTTAAGCATTCTATTTTAATTTGGGGTATTATAGAGATTTCCTCTGTCAGTTATGAAGATATTTACTGATATATGAAGATTTGCAGAGATAGAATTTAATGGATTTATGAAGATTTTTGCCTTCTCTTTTATCATCAACAGGAATTAAAATGTATCTGTGATTGTATGTGTTTTAATTATTTTTTTTACATTATTGAATATATTTACCTAGTATGAATAGAATCAGGTGCTTTAGTATTAATTTAAGAACGCGAATGTGCGTAATACAAATTTGCGTGCAGGATAACTTGAGAATGGTTAAACTGATTAATTTCAAATTTGCAAAAAATAGTCTATGTCAATGTAGGGTTGCCAACTATAAATTTACATAATCTAGGACAGATCAGTCAAAATCTGTAAAAAATCCAGGACACAGGGTGACAAAGAAAGACACCTAATAATATAAATATTTTATCAATTTTAAACAAAATAAACGTGATAAATAATATTTTATCTACGTCTGTGAGTTAAGAAAGTTTTAACCCACTCATTTTGCGTGAGTTAAGAGCTTCATTACTGCACGTATTTTCACTCATTCATTCTTTTTTAATTTGAAATTTGTAATACAGAAAAATCGAAGACGATTTCTATACATTATTTTATTAAAAATTATTTATTATAAATATTAATAGTACAATCTTTGCAATCATTCAAATAAATTCCTGACGAAGCAGCCACATTTGCTAAATTTGTAGTCAATACATTGTTTTCAATTTTTAAACTGGTCATTAGATGGCTTTTTGGATGCTATTTTTCTTTTATTTTCTGCAGAATTTTCAATGTAGCTTTTGTGTTGGATCGCCAGCCACCATGACGCTTTACTGTTAGAATGTCAGCTCTTGATTCTGCCAATAGGAACGTAGATCACCTTCAGAAGCAATGCTCCGTATATTCTTCTGGATGTTCAAGTATGAGATACAAAGCATTTTGTTTTGACAAGGATCCAAAAGAATTAATGCCCACCATTTCGAAATTGGATGAAAAACTTACCATGCTCGATGTTACATGGGCGAGGAATAATGTATTTTCGAACTACTTGAACCATGTCTATCTCTTGAATACTTGCAGATGTTACATATAATTCCCTGGCTATTTTCGTTGTCGGTAAAAAAAAAATTAAAACATCGCCCTTCATCCTTGACATTTTCTAACAACAAATTGGTTAACTCCTCTCGCCTGCAAGCCCAATAATCAATGCAAGGAATGTTGTAATATTGGTTTTAGTTAATACCCTTGACTTTTTTTATTGATATCTCTCAGATTTTCTTTTGAGTAAGAAGACTAAATTTTTAAATTTGCTGATATCAATATTGAGTTTAATAGATATCATTATTTTTATCATAGAATAAAACGCTCAGAGAGATGAAGGCCTATAGTTAGTAGATAACTCCCCGAAGTATACAGTAAGTACCTTTTCATTCCCGTAGATCTGCACATTCTTCTCTCTCTGCACTATTTTTGGAACTTATTCAAAATATACTCATATTTTGGCCGGGATTTTTCGGGAAGCAACACGTCAATTGCCCCTGGGGTGACGTGATATTGCCCAGGGTAACACAGAGTGGCAGGATTAAAGTGCAAACAGGTAACAGCTAATAGAAAGATGTTTTATCCTTGCTTTAAACTTTTTGAAAAATTTGTTTAATAAAAATATGTGTGTATTTTAACAGTCGTGCGTCAGTCGTAGAATAAATGTTGTACAATACATGTGAGTTAACTAATCTCCTTAATAATGCTGTTAACTCACTTGTATTATTTGAGTAAAAAAAATTGAAAAATCATTAAACCGCATTTTAACTTGCAACTAAGTTCCTATAAAGTTGTATAAAGGGACTGAACTGTAATAAAGTATCTACCTTACCTTTTACCTCCTAGGTATTAGCACTGTATTAGGTAGGTGGCATGTACTCACGATTAAAAAGAAAACACAAACTAAATAATAAAAACTAAACATATTATTATGGAGGAACAAATAAAATTTTGGTTTAATATAGGTAATAGAATAATTAATATGTCTGCTTGTTTCATATTTTATTAGTTTTCACAAAATAACGCAAGAAATAATATTTATAGTGAGTAAATTAAAATATGAATATCACTTAACATATAACTGCATTGCAACAATGTTACTATAAAATATATCTACCTTACCTTATCTCTTAGGTATTAGCTCGAAAACGAAATACAAACTAGATAATAAAAACTAAACCAAACATTTATTATGAAGGAACAGACAATATTTTGGTGTAGTAGACGTATTGTTATTAATAATGTGTCAACTTTCATATTTTATTAATCTTAAACAAAATAAACGTAATAAATAATATTTTCAGTAAGCAAAAAAAAAAGAAAATTTGAAATCACCAACTACTAAGTTAAAATAAAATATATACAATTTACCTCATTCTTCTTAGATATTACTAACACAATTTATTCAGATAAATACAAGTCGACAGATGACAGATGACATAACGCAACAAAACGATGTTGCCGGAAATCATTAAAAATTATAAAATTGTATTTTATGCTGTGTTGTTTCAGAAAAAAATAAATGTTGCCAAAATATAGGACAAACTGCGTCCTTCTCGGGAGATCGGAAGGACGAAGGACAAATACGGTAAAGTCTACTAAAATCCATTGTCGTGCAGAGAATAGATTGTACAAATAAAAACGTAAAAAATCTTATAGTCTTTAGAACATGAAAAACATATTTAAAAAAACTATGATGCCTGTAGGGATATGTGTGCATTAACAAAATTTACGCGCACGATTACTTATAATGTATTTATAGTGCCTATATTTCAAATATGTTCGCATCAACAGTCTCTAATAATAAATACCAACGTAACTTTAATTAATTTCTATTAAACAGTATTCCTATTGCAACACAAAGAAAATATCAATTATACTTACCTTTTTTTAAGTTAACTCGCAGCCTGCTTATCGACACTATGATTACGACTCGCTACAAATTGCGTGAAACTGTGCTGTGGGGAGAAGATGTCAAATGGGTGTTTTTTTTCGCCTGATGTCAGATTTTGCAGGGATTCAAACACATTTTGACGATTTTATTTATTTATTTATTTATTTTTTATTTAGGGACAAATTGTCGAATATAAAAATTTTAAAAGATTGAATTGATATTTTATAAAATTTTGTGTAGATTTTGGGATTTAAAGACATAATTTTGGGATCTAAACACAGATTAGATTTTTCCATGGGTTTTAGACAGATTTTCGTGGATTTTTAGGGATTAGGTAAATGTTTAGAGAATTAAAGTACGGATTTAAAGAAGGATTACAGATTTTATAGACATATGAATTTGAAAGATTTTTTGGAATTTCAGCTAGAGCTTAGACGGATTTAATAGAGTGATCTGCCCCTCGGGCCCAAGTTATCAAATTAATGTATTGTCATTGTATCTTTATATAATGTACAACATTTTAAATCACAGGTCTAGTGGAAATGGTTCATAATGGAATTACAGGTTTTAACCCAGACAGATAAGTGGAGTTAAATAAGAACTAATGACAATGGAGTGAGTGATTGGCTTTCTAATAATATAAAAACAGCATGCGAATTTTTGATACGTAACCAGGGGAGGTCCTGGGGTCTGGAATCCCCCCCCCCCCCCGAAATTTTGAAAATATCCCTGAAATGAATTTTTGGTTTGGTATATGTTTTATATTTCTTTGTTTCTTTCTAGATTAACGGTGATCGATTGATATTACAACAGTGTATTCCAGATTGATGGTGTCATATTTGTATGTAGTATATTTACTATTGCAAAGCTAAGTAGTTGAATTCATTTAAGAAAGTTTATGCCAAAACAAAAACAAACTACAATCTGCTTGTAATATTCGAAAATTTAGCTTTTTTTATGATTAGAAATCCATATTTCAATTACATTACAGCTTTAGAAAAATTGAAACAAATACCAATTTCCTAATAAAATTTCTTCAGTTTCCCTCGGTAATAAAACCAAAATACTTGGAAAAATTATCAAATTGGGAAAGTCAAACAGATTGTTGTACTTTCCTAAATAAATATTTTTTGTTCCAAGGTTGCATACCCATTTTACAACGTTACACCTTATCAATCTGCTAAGTCTTAAAAAAACATACGTACATACTTTGAGCATCAATTTGGAACAACCTGTATAACCTGTATTATTTAAAAAAAATCCTGAAGATTACAAACGCTAGAGGGAGCCAAATACGGGACCGAGTTTATATATTAAGTTGCCTATCTATATTATAGCAAACTGACCAATGCTTTATCTATGGATAAGGCTGATATTTAGTTTCAAAGCCTGTATTTTGGCTTTTGTTTTTAAATCAATATTCTTTTAACTTACTTTGTCTAAATTGTCTCCGAGATTGTCTCTTTACACTGTTTTCTTTGAAGGGTCCCTGTATCCACTTTGACACACTAGGTGTATCTTAAGAAATGCCCTGAATAATAGCGTTACTAAACCGTCAATTGTGACAAAATTATTGGCGGTGCTGTAACTGCTGTATCAGCCATAAAATTCTTAACTTAATTTCTCAATTTTATTACCTAGATGTTTTATTTTATTTTGACTTTACAAAGGTGTTATATTTTAATGAAATTAACTTCGTATTTTCAGAGCTTTTGATTCTAAATTGAAGATTTTCGTAAATTTTTATGCTACTATTAAACGATGTAATGGAGGGTTTAATGTCCTAGATTTAGTGCTATCTTTAACTGCGTCTGGTATGGCGGCGTTTTTATAGCAAATAAAACAAAAACGGGACCATTAGGAAGAGGAAGCGATAACTTTCGTGTCCTGGAACGATGTCGGGAATGTTTTTCGATTTGGGTCGGTGCAAACAAACACCTGCCGACGCTACTTTTATGTTATTCGTCCCACATCAAAACGAAACGCTCGGGAGATCTGTATCATGGATGTTTCTAATATTAGATAAGGAATTGATGCTGTTGAGTAAGAGCTGACAGGCATTTTGCCTGAGGAATTTTAACAACCGAAAACGAATGGTGTCTAGATGTCTGATATTGAGACATATTGTAAAGGAAAAGCGCAAGAAAAATAGAAAAGTAACAGAGAAATTGCTCATTATAGAAAAAAGGGAGTTTCAGGGAAAAGGACAGAAATAAAAATGTTTGCTTTTAAATGGAAAGCTTTTTTAGGCATTTTTATTTGTTTATTATTTGTCGAAATTTCGGAAATTACTAGGATTTCTGACGGGCGAAATCATATGATTTCTAATGAAATCGGATGTTTTCGGGAAAAATGTACAGCCATTTCGTGTTTATTGGTCTTAATATATTGATCTTGTATCTTGCTTTGCATGTTTTTTTTATTAACAACAAAAACACTCTATAGTTATAAAAGCAATACCTACTATTTTAGTTAATAAAAAGGAACTGTATATGTTTTTTACAAAAGAATAATTATTAGAAATCTAACCTAAAAACATTGCATTACTCAGCCATTCGCGCGTATTACAATGGCACTAACGCGTTGCGCGCCTAATATAATCGGTCTTTATTACATAGTTAAAAAAATCGGTAAATTCACCTTTACCACAACTTCCCTTGTATAGAATTCCACTACTTACAATAAACGCTCTATATATGCATATGATTATTTGGTAATACATTTTTTTAAATTTTAATATATTTATTATTATTATTATCATTTATTTTTCATAGCATTAGTTACATACCCCCGATTGCACAAAACTTAATTGCTGTTTAGAATATTTAACCCAAGGCCCATCAACTCTATAGGTTGTCTCGAGCGATCTTGACCTATCCCAACTCGGTGTGAGCGATCTTGACCTATCTCAATTCGGTGTGAGCGATCTACGTCACTCGGCGACCGGCTTGCTTGAACACGGTATTGTCCATATCTCTTCTGTGTGCGTTTAATTACATATATTAATCTTTTTTTGTTCAAAATTGAAACTTTTTTGTTACAATAAAATGCAGCCTTCAAGATATAAGTTATTATAATTTTAAACTTATGTTTAGTGATGTTGGTTCAAATTTAAACAAGTTTTTTTGCTGGGTGCATTTTAAAAAGTTCGCATCGTATTTCAAAAAATATGATGTATTTTTAAAGTCTGGAAAAAATATTCTTCTAAAAAGTTTTAGCATGACAAATAGTTGTATAACTTTAGAAAATGTTAATTTTTTTAAAAGGTGTCCCAGTAATATAATGGTTAGAGATAGAGAAAAAGTATAAACATAAATATTAGTATATTTTATGACTTATATACCTTCTTAAATAGTTTTTCATTATGAAACAAATTTTGCATTTTATCTAAAATTCTACATCTACTTCATATAATGTCCATAGGCCTAAGTTTTCGAGATATTGACATTTAAAATAGTTAATAATTTTTTGCATTTTTTTATACAGCTCTTCTTGGGGGTCCACTTCAGAATGGCTTCTTTTTTTTCCTTCGCCAGTTCATTTAAATATTTCATTCTTATAAATAACCTTTGTCTTAAGAACACTCTTGCGGCATCTAGGTTTATGTGGTTATTATTAGGCCGCCGTTTTGTTTTGCCATATAGGATTTGCACTAATTTCAGCCTATCCCTGTTCAACACTTCATCTTTGCGCAAAATTTCAAGTCAATTGGCTAAGTAGTTTTTTGGTACTGAATTTTTGTATACATTCATTTGACCGCCATTTTATTCCGCCATATTGGAACACAAAAATTTTACCAGTTTATCCATATATTTATTTTTGGGCAAATTTTCGAGTCCATCCAATAAGTAATTTCTAAATAATGCTGTCTTTTATATTTTGTGAGGCCGCCATTTTGTTCCGCCATATTGGATTGTTACCAAAATATAACCATTTCATCCGTTTTTGACCCTTGGTTTTTGATCAACATGTAAAGTCCATCGAATAAGTAGTTTTTGAGCTATGCCGTGTACAGACAGAACGACAGGCTGACCGAAATGGGACATGTTTTTCGGGGTCCTAAAACGCAAAGATCGGCAAAAATCTGTCTATCCCTGTTCGACACTTGATCTTTGTGAAAAATTTCAAGTCAATTAGATGAGTAATTTTTTTGTACTGAATTTTTAAACATCCATTTGACCGCCATTTTGGATTAAGACAAAAATGTTATCATTTTATTTATATATTTATTTTTGCAAATTTTGCAGTCTATCCGAAAAGTAGTTTCTAAATAATGCTTTCTTTTATATTTTGTTAGGCCGCCATATTGAATTGTTACCAAAATGTTACCATTTCATCGCCTTATGACCCTTGATTTTTGATCAAAATTTGAAGTCCATCGAATAAGTAGTTTTTGAGCTATGCCGTGTACATCTGCAAAAATCTCGGAGTGCAATTTTTTCACGAATACAATACTTCCCTCTTAAACTACAATTTCTTATGTATAAATTAAGTATTTAACAAGTACGGCACTGTTTTATTATCAGAACCATCAGCCCCTGGGTTAGTAACTTGAAAAACAAATTTATTGTTACAGTTTATTATAGATACCTTGTTAAATAGGTTGATGGTACCACTAGGTGGTTCTGTATCAGGTTTGCTCTTAAAGCCATCATTATGGCTATTCATTATTCGGTTCAATTCGCCGGTTCGATTTATCCATTCATATGAATGAACGAATGGGCGAATCAATGAACTGGCGAATATTTCATCCACACTATTCATCAATTTTTATTTTATGCCTTTCATTCTTTGAAAATACACAAAAAACAAAAGATTAGATTCGGACAAATGGTTCGTTGAGATCAAAGCCTACTTGATTAACCGCCCAAAAGACGGAATCACCGCGCAACGAAACGAACGGATGAACCAGACCCTTCACATTATGCAAACGAATGGATGAATAGTGAGTAGCGGGCTTTAAGGTCGTAACACAAAAGGCTAACGTTTGTTTTAACAACTGACTCATGGTTTGACCCTGTCACAGATTCACCTACCTAACAAAATATCCATAATAAACTGTATCAGTTACTTTGTTCTTCAAGATTCTACCCCAAGGGGCTGATGTCGGTGCTCTATATATGCTAACATGTTATGGCACTATACGGTACTACGCTGTTCTGTTAAGCTCGCTATAGTCACTATGTTCATTCGATTCGACCATTCATATGAATGAACGAATGGACGCATATTTCATCCACACTTTCATCAAATTTTTCATGCCTTTCAGTATTTGAAAATACACAAAAAACAAAAGATTAGTTTCGGACGATTGGTTCGCCGAGATCGAAGCCTACTTGATTATTCGTTCAACAGACGATATCGCCGCGCAACGCATCGAATGAATAAACCGAACTCTTCACACTATGCGGACGAATGAACGATTGAACGAATAGTGAGTAGCGGGCATTACTGTGTTACCACTAACACCGTTTTAATACAATCGTTATTTTTTATACTTTTGTTAACAGCACTTTATTAATATGCGCTCTTTTAATTAGCTCTCATTTGTACAGTGCTGGTTTATTTCAGAACTTTTTTTATCCTTTCTTTCTTTCTTCTTTTAAATATGGAGCCGGCTGTCACTTCTTTACTGTCAGCGCCATTCTCCAGTTCAAAAGGTAACGGCCACGGGTTGTCGAGCAAAGTGCTCTCCGTAAATCGTTGAACGGTGATATTATTTTCTATCTTTGAAAAGGCACATTGTTTCCGCTATCAAAGGGTTATATACTAGGGCTTCTACTGTTATCGATGTATATCCTTTTCTTTCAAAGCGACGCCGGACTTTCTGCTCGCCGCACAACCTTTGGACTTATTAGATAAGCCTGTCCATAGGAAGAAATTCCCACATCCCCTAGGACTCTTCGTCTCACAGCGAAAGGCCCGTTATATAGGACGTTCCCCCAGTGATGTTACCACAACAGTCGTTCCCCTCGAACCACCGCGAAAAACTACACTTCTTTCCCTCCATCAGGGAGTCTTACCGTGCACGTGTGCTTAGCTCGGTGATCCGAGCCGAAGTCTTTTTCTGTTTCCTTTATTATTGCAACATATTTCCGACTGGAATAATTTCTTGTATGTGATTGGTAGCGGTTCCGTATGGTTAGTTCATCTGCGGTTTAACTCCTTTTGAGAGTCTAAAACAAAGTGGTTTCGTATTTAAATCTTCAATTTCTTTGATCCATTCCTTAGATAATTCCTCGGATAATTCAGTCTACGTGTTTTGGTTAAGAAGGCAAAAACGTCTTTCTAAGAAAAAAAAACACCTTTTCCGTTAGTCATTTTGCTATTCAAGGATTCAGGTTAGGTTAGGTAAGGTTAGAAACAATCACAAAATACCTAAGAAATTAAGAAATAGCATTAACTTCGGTAAAAGCAATTTTTTCAACATAAAAGAACGATTCATTTGGAAAAAAGGGATAAACGTGGTGACAACGAAATTACTAATAATTCTGCCAATAATTTTTTTACAATGAACCGGAAATTTGTGGCAGTGTATATATGGCTGGAATAATTAAATATTTTGATTGGTAAAATAATTCAACAGCTTGTTTAGACAAAATGTTGTGTATTAACTTAAATAAATTGCCGACGTTTCGACAAACTCCGTATCATCATTAGGACTGAAAACAGTAGAGAACACTAGTATTGTACATAAATATAAGTAATAAATTCACGCAAGAGCAGTAGTTTTATAGATATATAAAATGTATACAAAAATAATTAAAAAATAAAAGAAGTACTAATCTAACAGATATTCAAGAATTCTTAATAAACGAATGGTGTCTAAATGTCTAATATTGAGACATATTGTAAAAGAAAAATGCAAGAAAAGTAACAGAGAAATTTCTCATTACAGAAAAAAGGGAGTTCCAGGGAAAAAGACAGAAATAAAAATTTTTGCTTTTAAATGTAATGCTGTTTTAGGTATTTTTATTTGTTTATTATTTGTCGAAATTTCGGAAATTACTAGAATTTCTGAGGGGCGAAATCATATGATTTCTAATGAAATCGGATGTTTTCGAGAAAAATGTACAGCCATTTCGCGTTTTTTGGTCTTAATATATTGATCTTGTATCTTGCTTTGCATGATGTTTTTTTTTTCTTTATTTACCCTAAAAACACTCTATAGTTAACAAAAGCAATACTATTCAAGGATTCAGGTTAGGTAAGGTAAGGTTAGAAACAATCACAAAATACCTAAGAAATTAAGAAATAGCATTAACTTCGATAAAAGCGATTTTTTCAACATAAAAGAACGATTCATTTGGAAAAAAGGGATAAACTTGGTGACAACGAAATTACTAATAAATCCGCCAATAATTTTTTTATAAAGAACCTGAAATTTGTGACAATGTATGTTTGGCTGGTTTAATTAAATATTTTCATTGGTAAAATAATTCAACAGCTTGTTGTGTATTAACTTAAATAAATTGCCGACGTTTCGACAAACTCCGTATCATCATCAGGACTGAAAACAATAAAGGACACTGGTATTGTACATAAATATAAATAATAAATTCACGCAAAAACAATAGTTTTATAGGTATATAAAATGTATACAAAAATAATTAAAAAATAAAAGAACTACGAATCTAACTCCGTATCATCATCAGGACTGAAAACAATAAAGAACGCTGGTATTGTACATAAATATAAGTAATAAATTCACGCAAAAACAATAGTTTTATAGGTATATAAAATGTATACAAAAATAATTAAAAAATAAAAGTAGTACTAATCTAACAGATATTCAAAAATTCTACAAACATTACAATTTAAAGCAAATAACTAAATTAACAATACTTCAAAATGAGAGAAGCAACGTAAACTACTGTTTTGGTTCTGTTTTTTTCTCAAAGTACGATAATTTAGCCAACATAAAAATTGTTGACTAAATTTTTGTGCTTGAGAAAAACCAGAATCAAAACAAATTTAGGTAGATTACAATACTTCTCTCCTTTTCAAGTATTATTAATTTGGTTGTTTACAAGTTAGTTTTGTTGACAAGAGTAAACCCTTGTCATCAAGGTTTAAATTTCGATTTAGTGAAACATTTTGGATGAACTATAAAATGTTTCCTTGTATCGTTATGATGGGACTGCCTAAATTTTAACAATTCAAAACCTATGAACGTCTCACGACATGCGTTAGACCGAGCATTAGACTTAGTTGTACGTGCAATCGAAAATAAAACCATCAATTTATTGGGTTAACGACCTTTTTATTGCCTTCTTTACCATTTACCTCCAGTTTTAGAAGATTAATGGGGGCTCCATTAAAAATAGTGCAAGTAACCCATGCTAGCTAAACATCGCATCGTACATATACAATTTATTCGAATAACACGTCAACACGCATAGGAACACAGACAAATTGGTGGGTAATTTAGGTCGGACACAAAAATCCAGCCGGCATCTCCAATTTTCTTCGTTTGAAATTGACTTCAAAAGTCAATTAGAGTCGTTAGGCTTTCGTATACGTAATTTTCACTTTAACTTATACATATGTAACGACTTCGTAGCATAAAAAATTGATAAGCTGATTATGAATGAACATTCAAAACGTACAGAAGAAAACGAGGGGAAAATACCTCAGAAATTCTAGAACAGCTTTATTTTAGTGTAACTAGCTTTTGTTTATTTTTAAATTGCCCAATTAAAATTTGAAAGCAAAAAAATTGTATATGCAATATTTTTTGCTGTATGAACTGTTTGGTATGTATATTCCTTGTTATATACGGGGTGATAGTTCATTTAAAATTTGGAAAGTAAAACTAAGGAAACAATTATACACAGGATCTTATTTTATATATAAGATAAATAAATATTTTTTAATCAAATTTGGTTCACGGTATACTTACTATGACTAATATCAATAAAGCAAAGTTTTTGAAAAATCTACACGGGTACAGTGGCGGCTCGCGGGTGAAAAAGTAAGTGAAGTGCAAGTGAAGCAAGAAAATATCGCAATAATTTTTTTTCTAGAATTTTTTTATATGTAGAGGGTGTAGAATATTTTTTTACGACTTACGTAAATTTTGTATACTAAATCAATTCTCCTATCCTTCGTAGCAGCAAATTTATTTATAACATCCTCATAAATGGATGAGTTGCCCTAATCTGCTCCAGAAATTCCTTTTGAATTGAAATATTGCCAAGAGAAGTAAGTCTTTCTTGAGATATTGAATTTCTTAAATAAGTTTTTACCCGTTTGAGACAAGAAAAACTTCTTTCCACTGAAGCACTTGTCGACGGTATTGTCAAAATAAGAGAAAACATTTTATATCCTTCGGCAAAAATATATTTATTTTTATTAATTTTTTTCACTTGCTCTTGCAGCGATATATTCCAATTACTCTCACTGGGAAAAATAATCATTTTTAAGTCGTTGACTTTTTGAAAATATTTCCCCATATAACTGTAACAAATTTTCAAACGGGTCAGTCGGAAAATTTAAACTATATGTGGAAAATTTAGCAGAACCTGCCAAACATGAAAATGTAAGTTTTTCACAGTCTTGAAATCTTAGTATCATGTCCATTAAAATATGGTCCAATATTTCATAAAAAAGGGCTCTATACTTAGCCCCAATTTCTTCAGGTGAAAGCTTAGCAAGGTCACGTTTGTAATGATTTATTTCTGTAATAGAATTTGCTTTATCAAACATGGTATTAAAAAAATGTTCATTTCTTTTTTTTACAGAGTGCCTCACGACAGCGTTTTATATTGGATATGCAAAAATGAATGTCAAGCGATTTTTTTGAAGAACGTCGAATAGTATGTCCGTAATTGAGAAAATGTCATTAAACACTAATGCCAGAAACGTGAATTCAAAATCGTTCATCTCACCTAAAAATCCTTTCACAAGGCGGATTGATTTTTCATCAGATTTGTCACAGTTTGTAATAAATTCAAAGACGTCTTTTAATTTATTCCAGTCTTGAACAATCACATTTACTAACTTCGAATTTGAAGTTGTAAAGACCATAAATAAATATATCACAAAACAGTCTAGTTAACTGCAAAGGAACTCACCGGTTGCAGCGAAATCCGCAAAAATAAAAGTAAACAACCACCGCAAACTGAACAACACGTGGTTGTAGTGTACTGCGCCTGCAATTCACCGAGAGCGTTGTATGGCGCTGGGTTCGACGTCATTGGATACACGTGTCGTGGCAACATAGTAGGAAAATCGTACACTAAACATAGCACCTCCAGCAAAGTCAAAACAGTTTGCGCCACTGTTATAGTTGTAATAATAAAGTTCGATTGAAAGTTTTAAAAAGACATGCCGCCAATGTCAAGTAAAATATTTATTCGAGATGTACAGTTTATTTTTTACCAATTTGGTGAATAAATGAATGTAAAAACTAAAATTTTAAGAGATATGTAATAAATATAGTTAGATGTTTGCTTGTTTATTTTTCCTGAATAGCCGCCACTGCACGGGTATTTTTTCCAGATTGCAACCACTTTAATCCTACCGAATATTTTACTATGAAGTTAATGTAAAAAAATCGGTACATTTCATTTACCCGGAACTTTCCTTGTTATGAATATTTCCTTTTATTAGGAATAGTGAAGTGTGACCCAATTTAGTTCTAGTTCAGTACATAGTCATTTAGTAAAACATATATATTTATACTGTCTTTTAAAACATTTTTATTGGTCGCCATTTTGTTAGGTCGTATTGGACTACCAATATTTTATCAGTTTATGCCACACTTGATTTTTGGGCATAATTTAAGATACATTCGAGTCATAAGTAGTTCTTATATTAACACACACCTCCATTTTCTTGCGTCTTGTTGAATTGGTGCCAGTTTATCCCTATATCACATTTAATTTTTCTGCAAAATTTAAAGTCAATGCCGTGAACTGAGAGACAGACGGACGGACGGACTTGATAAGACATATTTTTTGGTATCAAGAGACGCTAAAACGTCAAGATATGTAAAATCTGAGAGGCTGATTTTTTCACGTTTACAAATATTTTATTTAGCCGCCATTTTGTTCCGTCATCTTGAATTAGTACCACACTTTTACTAGATCATCTGTACACCACACTTATTTTTGGCACACAATTTGATATTAGGCCTTTAGTAGTTTTTCAGGCTGAAGTTTTAAATATTTTACTAAGTCGCCATTTTGTTCGGCCATCTTGGATTCGTACCAAAAATTTTACCAGTTAATTTCAATATAATTGATGTTTGTGCAAAATTTGAGATAAATTGGATAAGCAGATTTTTAGTAATAATTTTTTTAACATTTCTCTAGACCGCCATTTTGTTTTGCCATATTATATATATAATTTCTTTATACTGCTTAGAAACTAATACTAGAAATACATTACTATTCTTTGTATGCAAATTTTATTGCATCATGTTCATATTCACCGTAATATAAATTGGTATAAACATTGATCTTCCTGGCTAGGCTTGGCATCGTCGTACGATCGACCTTATACTGTGAGGTAGTAATCTTGGCAGTGGCTAAATATGTAAATAATGAACTCTCTTTTTATTCTTCCTCTAAGATTGAAACCATTATCAGTGACTGATGAATTATTAGTGAAAGAATTCGGCATTATTCCTATGGTCACTATATAGTATACACTTTTTTTAAGTATAGAAAAACCTCACGTTCAGCCGAAGATTATTACTTATCTAAATTTGACAATTTTGACATAAACTCATTTTTTCAAGACCTTCATTTGCTTCAATGGAATAATATATTTTATGAAAACAATGAAAATAATAAAATAAATATTTTTAATAACCTTTTCTTTTCACTTTTTGATAAATATACTCCATTTAAAACAGCGAGAATTGCAAAGCCTATGGCGCGTTGGCTAACACCAAATCTTAAAATATTTATGAAGCAAAGAGATTGGGTTCCACGGGAATTTAAACTAACCAGAGTTGCTCCTGCCTGGAAAAATATAAACGGCTAAGAAATTTTACTGTTTCGTTAGTAAGGCGGGAAAAATGTTCTTTAAAATCATTAAAATTGTGCTCTGGTAAGGATTTCACCATTCCAGATAACCTCTCCGATCCAAATAAATTAGTGAATATTTTGGTGAATTTCGTCAAAATATTTCTGATTGCATATTGAAAATTAATTTTTATCGAAGTAATGTTTTTAATAATCAATTAAATGTTTCGTTTAATATGACATGTTCATTGCGGAGGTTAATAGAATACTTCAAGAAATACGTACTGAAGCTGCTGGTGTTGACGGCATGGACGTTAAAATGTTAAAAATGTGCAGTCCTTTTATGGACAAATATGTTACCTATATTCTTAATTGTTGTATTGAGACTAATTATTTTCCAGATCCGGGGAAAATTTCTATTGGAAAGTTTTTCCTAAAACCAAAAATACAACAAATCTTAGCGTCCTTAGAATAATCAGCATTTTACCGCTTCTTTCTTAAATTTTTGAAAAAATTTTACATAAACAATTGTTTCATTACTGTATTGTTAATAATATAATTCCGGAAAGTCAGTGTGGTTTTAGAAAAAACTTTAGTACATCTGTTGCATTAGTTGGTATTACGGATGATATGTCTGCTGTTGATAAAAAATCAAATACCGCGTTAGACCTCCTTGATTTTTCAAAAGTCTTTGATACTACTAATCATGAACTTTTACTATCAAAATGAAAATATTACGGACTTGAGGAACCATCAGTTAATCTAATAAAGTCATATTTTTCCAATTGTTATCAAAAAAATTTTTTGTAATAACGCATTTTCAGAGGAGGTTCAGATTTTGTCAGGTGTGCCTCAGGGGTCGGTTCCCGGACCGCTTTTTTTATTATTAACACTTCAGATATTTTAATATCTTCAAAACATTGTAGAATTCAGGCGTACGCAGATGACACTCAAATTTACTATCATTTTAGTCATGAAGACCACTCAAAAGCTTTCTTTTGACCATAATTTAAAATTAAACCATTTTAAACCAATTTTAATGCTTTTTGGTTCAAAAAACATTTTTAAAGCCAAAATCCATATAATATTAATTAATCTTGATATTGTCAGACTTCCTCTACTTGCGTCTACGCGTGACTTGGAAATTGTTTTAAATGCGGAGTTACGATTTAGGGATATATTAAAATATTCATCCAAAGGTCATATCTGTCTCTAAAGGAATTGTATAACAGACGTCAAGTTCTTAGTTTGTCCTTGCGCAAAATACTTTGCGAATCCCTAGTTTTATCAGTTTTAATTATTGCGATTTTGATTATGGGTCTTGTTTGGATATGGCAGACAAGCATAGGATTCAAAAAGTTCAAAATACATATTCGCGCCTTATTTTGGTACTAGGAATATACTAGAAATATTTCACATATTTTTAAAGAGCTAGGATGGCTCAAAATGGATAATCATAGCTCGCTACATTTTGTCAACTTTTTAATAAAAATTCTAAAAAACCCTGTGCTGCCTTCATCCCTTAAAAATAAGTTCATGTTATGTTTGAATATCCACTCACGTAATATATAATTCTGCAATAAAATAACGATGCCTCATCATCAAACCGCCGTGTTTCAGAGATCTTTTACTTATGATGCCATAAGTTTACATAACTCATTACCATCTGAGCTAACTTTGTTAAATGATATCAAATTTAAAAGTATGTTTAAATATATCTTTTTACTATTCAAAACTCTTCAAAATTAATTTACTAATATTTTAGTTGTATTATTTTTTTTCTTTCAATCCTTTTTAGCGTTTTTGTTTCTCCGATGTGATATGTATGAACATGACTCCTAATACTAGTACTTTTTTATATATTTTAATGCAATTATTAACTTTATATGTATGTATGTTTAGTTGGTAAACATTTTAAGGATAGATATCCAGCCAAGCATGGTTCCGTAGAGTAGCCCATTTGGCTAGACTGCGCTCTGTTTTTACCTGGAGGTTGTTTATAATAATTTTATACAAATATTGTAAATAATAAAATGGAAGTCATTTATTATTATTATCTCTGTTATTATCATCTACATTAATAATTAACTGTTATATTTTATTAAAAATGTGATTATAAGAGTGTTCTACTTTTTGTACGTGAGAAACATAATTTGCCAAACTATATACTTACAGGAATTTTTAATACATCACTTTCGATAAGAATTTTATTAATACACTGACATTTAAAGTAGGTGAAATATTCCGAGGAATTCCGGATTTTAGTTCGTGCCGTGTATGCTCGACTGGATTAAATATGCAATGATATGGTGGAAGTCTTAATAACGAATGTCATAGACTTTCTGCATAACCGTCGCATATATACTCTTTTCTTATATTAAAATATTTTAGCACTTCAATTAATTGCTTTTTTGTATAATCTTCCTAAAAATAAATGTCATTATCACACATATACTCTTTGGCTTTGTGTCTTTCCAGCATGAAACTTTATTTAACTTCCTACTATGGTAACTAGCATTGTCAATAAGAATAACGGTATTGGGGGATATTGGGAGACTTGCGTTTGAACCAATGTTCGACGTATCCTCTTGATAATCAACACAAGAGTCTTTAATATTTTTTGATGACAAAGAAAGAGCATTTGGAATCCATCCATCTTTAGATACTATATATTAATTAATAATTTTTATAACATTTCATTATTTTTTTTGCTGTATTGGATGTTTACCAAAATGTTACCATGTCATCACCTCGATCAAACTTTGAAAGGTTTCTGCTATAATTTCGTATTTTTCTGTCTACAATAGGATTGTTCACAATTTTCCCAACAATTTTCCAAATAGTTGATTCTGGTACTTTCGTCAAAATAGAGGTCTCTTTTTTGTTTGTTCATAACTCCGCGTTCGGTAAGGGTTAAATAAACGTTTATAATTTCTTTGGCTTCCACAGACAAATGTTTTCTATTTTTGCAATGGGTAGAAACGTCGAGAGAAACTGAGGTTGAAATAAATACTCCGTTCACACCATGGCGCCACATGTTTGCCATTCGGAATTTATTTTAACACAAGTGATTCGCACGAATGTTTAAAAGTACCTACCACATCCAAATTACACAATATCCTTTCACCACCCTTTAAAATCGCTCTTTCTTGAAAGCAGGTAGTCACTCTCTTATACCTCTGAATATACTTTACAAACGTTTGGCAATTTTGAAGAAAGGTATTTGTTTAACTGCTTCAGTTAGGAAAACTTTATTTTCAACAAAAAAAAAACGTTCAGAGGCGTTCTTCAGGACCTGAGCTCCGAGCATTACAAATTATATGAGTGCTTTTATTAAGTTCGAACTGAAAATGCTTTTATAAAGTGCCCAGTCAAACCTTTATAATACTGGTGGGACTTTCAGTTACTTTTGAGTAGTAGTAACTATTCGTTACTTTTCGAATCCGTATTCGTTACTTCGGATCCGTTACTCGAGTACTCGTTTCAAGATTCGTTGTTTTAGTTACCACGACTTTAAGCTTAAGGCGCAAGAAATGTAACGAGAACAGCAACTATAAAGATAGATACAAAAATAATGGTATTCACTTCAATCAGTACCGATTAAAATTTAAACAGCTGGAAAAGAAATTAAACATATATTCTTTATATACATTGAACAATACAATGTACTGTACAGAGGTGAGGAGCACTGTTATAGTAATATACTGGGAATATCGGGAACATTATAATTTTTTTTAATTAATTCGCAACAAATTAATATAAAATATTATATTGCAACTTTTTCATTTGAAATTTCCAAACAAATTAAACTTAGGTAAAAATTGACTTTAAAACCTTAATTTTCTAATTTAAAAAATAATATATGTGTATATATTGCATGAACATTTGGCAGTATATAAATAACAGAAAAAAACTTAATAACAGTAACAAAATAATTATGATACTTAATAATAATACAAACATCATAGATTCTACTAAATCTTATTGATAGATATAGCATACATATATACATTGCTCTATACTAAATGGTACGAACGACATCTAAATAATATTCCGCAAATTGTATATAGTTAATTTTTACTCAGATAATCACATTTGTATAGTCCTTAAGATGACCTCATAAAAGTCGAAACGTCGACTAATTGCAGCATTAGAATGTCTAAGTGCGTTTTATTGACCATCGTCCAACCAAAAAACCTTCCCTAAACTACTATTGTGATCATAAAAAATTAATCAAAACACCAAAATTACCTCTAATTTATTAATTTAAGTCAGAGAGTTACCAAATTTTATTGTTTAAAGAAAGAATGGAAGAAATATCGGAAATGTATTGTTATGTACTTTCATTTCTGGGAAACGAGGCGGCATGACGGCGTCATCTTTTTTTAAAGAGAGCATTCAGTTGGGAAGTAATAAAAAAAATGGTGTTACTGTAAACAAGCCGTCCGGGTCAGGTGACAGGTCTAGAATTTAGCTAGTCATAATAAGAAGAATATAGATACGGCAGAAGAAAAAGTAGTTATATGCAGTAATGCATTAGTCCTACACTTTTTTTAGATTTTTAACTTTCATAGATACGAAGTTACGATTTTTTTCATTTATCTGTCTAAAACTCTCCCTTATTTAAGACTAGGAGATGAAATTTGACTATTTGTTAAGAGCCCACTATTTTCAAAAACCAAGGGCGAAATGTCTAAGAGGCGCAAAATCTTTAAAATATAAAATAAGCCTATACTATTACTATTTAAAAAAAAATTGCTACCCAGTCCTTATTTTATTTTCGATATAAATCAGTCTCTTTGAAATCACTTTTCCTTAGCCAAATTTTTTAAATCTAAAGCCAAAACATTTTAAATATTAGTTATCTCAGGTCATAACATCAATATATTACATAATTACAGGTACTAGTAAACCCAAACAATTTAATTTTTCGTTGCACTACTTATCTTTTCTCTTTCTCTTGCACAAAACAAACACAAACAATGAACAAACCAAATATCTTGAAAATTTCAAAGCTGAAAATGAAAGAAACCGCGGCAGCCCAAATTACACGAAATCCAGATCTGAGATCAGCTGTTTACAATGCTATGCATCGCCGTTCAGGAACCGAAATATTCGAATCGCCAGTACACTTTACGTTACACATCGAGTTTGAGTACTCGTTTCATTTTCATTCATTAGATTTCGTGTTTTGTTATTCCTATTACGAATATATATTTACGGAATACGAATAAATTTCGAGTACTCGAGTAACTGTGGTAGGCGTATATCAAGTATCCGTTACTTCGATTCCATGTAAGTAACGAGTACTCGAATAACGAATAGGTACTTTTTGCACACCTTTACTTTATAACGTAAGGATGTTATAAATTCTTATATAAAGTAGCCTTCGAGCTGTCAATAAAGAACAATCAATTGTAGCCAAAATTCTGAGACTAAATATGTAAAATTGATTATTTAAAGGGGTTAAACTTTGTCCAAATAATTAAATAAAATAATTAATCAGATGCTTGATATTTGCTCACTCACCCTAGATACCGAAAAACCTTTTTTCTCAATTCTACTTACCCGATGGACTTCAAATTTTGGTCAAAAATTAAGGGTCACATGGGGATGACCTGGTAACATTTTGGTAAAAAACCAATATGGCAAAACAAAATGACGACCTAGTGAAATGTTAAAAACATTTTTACTAAAAAACTACTTGCTTATCCAATATATCTCAAATTTTGCGCAAAATTTAAGTATTATGTAGGAATCAACTGGTGAAATTTTGGTACGAATTCAAAATGGCGGAACAAAATGGCGGTTTAATAAAATATTTCTTTCAAATTGTGTGCCATAACTAATTGTGGTATAGGGATAAACTAGTAAAATTGTGGTACTAATTCAAGATGGCGGAACAAAATTGAATGAAAAAATCACCCTCTTAGGTTTTACATATCTATGGTTTTAGTGTCCCTAGGTGCCAAAAAATATGTTCTATAAGTTCCGTCGGTCCGTCTTTAGGTTTATCTGTATGTCTGTTAGTTGGCGGCATAGCTTTAAAACTGCTTTTCAGATTGCCTTCAAATTTTAGTCAAAAATTAAGGGTCATATGTGTAATTTTATGTATTTGTCTTGTAATAAAACATAAAGATTATTTGGATGAATTATGATTTCTTTTATAGAACTCGTTTTCATTACCTACATAAAAATCAACTGTCATCTCCGTGACGTTTGTCACAACTCCTCAACCTTAAGGTAGCTTTATACTAATAAAGGTAAGTATACATATTAACTTTTACACTATCCTACATCCCCCTTTCTAGATAATCTCTACTCATTGATTCAGTTTTGGAGGTGGCTTAGATAATCTTCCTGAAGATGTCGTTTGGACTTTTTTAAGTTTTCGTATTGTTCATTGTCACTATTCTCTTCTTCTTCTGTGATATTTGCACTTTCTTCTAAACTTACTTCCCTTTCTGGTATTTCAATCTCACTTTCTGAATTCTGTCTCACATCACTATCTCTTGAGCTATTATCTAACTCTAAATAACACTTTACATCTTTCCTTTCCTCCTTTCTTTGAGCAGATGAATAATGTTCTTCTTGCTTATTTAAACAATTATTATTACCGTATGGTTTAATAAACCTTCTATTTCGAATAAATATTGATCCATTGTTCATTTGCACTTTGTCTCTGTCTCGTAACTTATACATAACAATACCTGGAAACCAATTTCCTTTAGGCTTTATTTGTACATAAACTTTTTGATTATTATTAAGATCGCCTAAAATTTTAGCAGAATTTTTGTTGTAAGACTTTTGTTGTTGAATTTGATTTTTCTTAATAAAATTTTTATTATATACATCAGCAATTTTGGGTTTTAATAGGTTTTTAGTTGAAAAGAGATTGTTTCTAATTTTTCTAGACATTAATATTTCTGCTGGTGAAATATTTTGAAAAACTGGTGTAGATCTATAATGTAAAAGAGCCATGTAAATGTCTTTTTTCTCATCAATGATTTTCTTAAACATTTTTTTCGCAGTTTGTATATGTCTTTCCGCCATACCATTTGATTGCGCATATGTTGGAGAAGACATAATATGTTGAAATTCCCATTCTAAACGAAAATTTTTAAACTCTTGTGAGGAAAATTGTGGACCACCATCACTTACAACAATTAATGGTATTACATGTCTGGCAAATATATTTTTAAGATGATTAATTATTGCATCACTTGTTAGATTTTTATTTAAGTCTGCTATTTCAATATATTTGGAAAAATAATCTACTACTATAAGATATTTCTGACCCTTAATTTCATACAAATCACATCCAACCTTATTCCATGGTAACTCTGGAATTTCATGTGACTTTAAAAGTTCTTTGTTTTGAGAATTACCATATGTTAAACACTGATGGCATTGTGAAATTTTTTGTTTAATTTGATTTACCATACCTGGCCAAAACAAAGAATCTTTTGCTAACTTTATACACTTTTCAGAGCCTAAATGACTATAGTGAATTCTCTCAAGCATTTCTTCTTGCATACTTTTAGGTATTACCAAAGCATTTCCTTTAAAAATTAAATTTTCATAAATTGTTAACTCCGATTTAAAAGGAGTAAAAATTTTTATATGTTCTTTAACTTTTTTATTATTGTTAGGCCACCCTATTAAAATTTGGTTTTTGAGATCTATTAAAACTTTATCTTTATTTGTTTCATTTTTTATTTTTTCTATTTTTTCAGGTCTTACATTTAATTCTAACCTTACCATACATACTCGATTTTCTATTTCCTCATCTTTTTGATCTACCTGACTATCTTTTAAATATGCACGGGACAATGCATCTGCTAACAGTAAATCTTTACCTGGCTTGAACCTTAGTTCTATATCAAATTTTTGTAATTGTAAAAGCATTCTCTGCAACCTTGCAGGACATTTATTTAGAGGTTTTTTAAATATAGATGTTAATGGCTGATGGTCAGTTTCCACTATTACCCTTTTCCCATAGATATACTGAGAAAACCTTTTTACCCCAAAACATATAGCGTATAGCTCTTTCTCTATCTGAGCATACCTAGTTTGTGTTTCTGGAAGTGCTTTTGAGGCAAACGCACAATTTATTTTGAAGCAAAACTGCTCCTACCCCTGACTTTGAACTATCAACTGAAATTACTGTCTCTTTATTAATATCAAAAAATTGTAAGACCGGACTAGTTAAAATTATTTTAAGATTATCAAAAGCTTTTTGTTGAGAGGACCCACAAGAAAATAAAACATCTTTTTTTTTGCAATGACCTTAAAGGTTCTGAATTGCTTGAAAACTTTGGAATAAATTTACTAACATACATAGAGAGGCATACCTAATGCTCTTTGTACATCTTCTTTACTTGTTGGTGTAGTCAACTCTTTTATAGTTTGTAATTTTGATTGATCTAATGACACTCCGTTTTCAGAAATTTGGTGTCCCATATATTTTATATTTGACTTACCAAAATGACATTTATCTAAATTAAATTTTACATTATTTTTATTTGCTGTTTCTAACACTTTTTCTATTCTAAGGTCATGTTCTTTTTTATCTTTTCCATAAACTACCAGATCATCAATATAAATGCCTGTACCTTCACAATCCTTAAATATTTCCCTAAACTTTTTCTGAAATACTTCAGGGGCGGACTTAATTCCATATGGTAACCTATTAAATTTGTAAAGCCCAAATGGAGTGCTAAATGTACACAGATTAGAACATTCACTATCTAAAACAATTTGGTAAAAACCACACGTGGCATCTAACGTAGAAAAACCTTTTGCTCCTGACATTTCTGCAGTAATTTCATCCAATATTGGGATCAAACACTGTTCCCTCTCGATACATTTATTTAAATCTTTAGAATCTAAACAAATTCTGAGGTCTCCCTTGTGTTTTCGAGCTAATACTAATGCATTTACCCACTCAGTCCCTCCATCCACTCTTTCAATTATTTTTTGTTTTTCTAACTCACTCAAACTCTCTTTTAATTTATTCCTTAAGGATAGTGCAACCCTTCAAGTAGCATGAACAACTGGTTGTGCATTTTCTTTTAAATTTATCTTATACTTACCAGGTAAGCAACCTATACCTTCAAAATTTGTTTTAAATTTATTAATTAAGTCTTTATAGATATTTTCACATTTTAAGGCCTCTACCTTTTTTTTACTACTATTCCTAAGTTAATACATGAGGATAAACCCAAAATTGCTTGTGTATTACATTCTACTATATAAAATTCCAATTTATATTTATTATTATTTTTGATGCAATTTAGTTCACACAAGCCTACTACTTTTAAACTATCCCCTGTATATGACCTTAACCTACAAGTTGTTGACTTAATAGGAATATTAAATAAGTTTAATTTAAAAAAAACATTACACATTGCACCAGTATTAACCTTTAATTTAAATTTATTTTTATTTATAAATACTTCAGTGTACCATTCGTTTTCATTATTATTTGCCTGATATGTATTTAATTCAATTGACCCTATATATAAAAATGACTCGGAATTATTTATTTTTCTTATGGAAATAATTTCATTTATCTCTTCATTTATTTCCTGATTTATTTCTTGTACAACTGTGGCTTTACACACTACAGAAAAATGATTTTTCTTTTTACATTTTAAACAAAATTTTCCATATGCAGGGCAAGCATTTAAATTATGTGTTTTTCCACATTTTGTACAAGAAACAATCTTTTTACCTGTATTATTTTTGTTATTTACATATCTGTAGCTATTTTGACCTTTTTTCTGTTGCTGTCCTCTTCTATACTGAAGGGCATTGACCTCTGGAAATTCAAAATAATTTTCTACTTTTGTGCCCATTTCTTTACTTTGTTCCTTGCTAATTTCTATTATTTTGCACTGTTCTACAGCTTGTTCCAGTGATAAGGTGTCGTCTTGCAGTAGCTTTTCCCTTAACTCACTGCTACGTACCCCACAAATGATCATGCACTTGATCAAACTTTCTTCGATATTTTCGTACTTACATTTTAGAGCTTGCTCCTTCAAGGACACAATAAATTGTTCCAAAGACTGTACCTGCTGCTGTGTTCTTGTGAAAAAGATGTATCTTTCATAAGACAGATTTACTTTTGGCTTAAAATGAGCCTCAAACTTAGATAACAATGGCTGTAATTTATCTTTTTCTCCTTCCCCAAAAGAAAAAGTGCTGTATATTTTGAACCCTTCTTTAGCCAAATAATGTAGTAGTTGAGCACATTGTATTTCTTCGGATTTTTTCACCACTTCGGAGGCTTTGAGATAGTTTTCGAATCGGCTTCTCCAAAAGTGCCAGTTTTGGGCTATGTTGCCGTCCATACGCATGGGGCTTATTCCACGATGATCCCCCATAGTTATCCTTTTAATTTCTTGTTTAAATATTATTTTGTTACTAACAAAAATAACTTGTTAGTCATGCAGCTTCCTAACCTCAAATCTCAATATATTTATTTTTGTACACAGGCTCCTGGCGTCCAGATTGATTTATTTTAATTTCACTACCGACTGCGCCATGTAATTTTATGTATTTGTCTTGTAATAAAACGTAAAGATTATTTGGATGAATTATGATTTATTTTATAGAACTTGTTTTCATTACCTACATGAAATCAACTGTCATCACAACTCCTCATCCTTAAGGTAGGTTTATACTAGTAAAGGTAAGTATACATATTAACTTTTACACTATCCTACAATATGGGGATGACGTGTAATATTTTGGTAAAAATCCAATATGCCGGAATAAGATGGAGGCCTGGTGAAATGTAAAAAAAATATAACTAAAAATCAAGTGTTACATAGGAATGAACTGATAACATTATATATTATAACGAATATAAGATAGAACCACAAAATGGCGTCGTAATAAAATATTTACAAAATGAACCTGAAAAAACTACTTATTAGATTCATTTTAAATTGAATGCAAGCGTTAATTGTGGTATAGAGATGAACGGGTAAAACTGTGGTACGCGTTCAAGAAGGGAATAAAATGGCGGCCAAATAAAATGGTTGTATTCGTGAAAAAATTGCAGGTTTTACGTATCTCTATGTTTTAGCGCCCCTAGATGCCAAAAAAATATGTTTTCTCAATTCCATTTGTCTGTCTATCGGTCTGGCTATACTGAAAATTTGTTACGAATTTTTAAAGAGATAAAATTATAAAAAGTTGCATTTAAAATATATGGGTAATTTCAGAAAAGTGCGTTTTTTTTTAAATCCGGGCACTTTCGGGCAAACTTTGAAAACAGTTATACAAAGTAGACATGTTTTTCCACGAAATGTTGTATAAGGTTGCTTCAACATGTGTGCAAAGTGCCCGGATTTAAAAAAACGCACTTTTCTGAAATTACCCATATATTTTAAATGCAACTTTTTATAATCTAGCGATACGTGATACATATGAAGGTAATATGATTCTAACAGTAAATATATGTACGTGCAGGGTAGCTCGAATTCGAGCCTTATCATTGAGATCTTGGAAACCGTCGGAGATATAGTATCGGTCAAGTATTTCCGGAGATATCGAGAAAAAAACCGAAATCTTGAAAAATTGTTTTATTTATTATTTTTTGAATTTTGAATTCTTAAGGATTATTGCCGATTAATGCATGGGTGTCTTCAAATATTCCGATTTCATAACATATTTTTGTCTAATTTTTTGAACTAGCTATCCCAGAAAAGTTGGGCGCAATCGATATCATGCTTAGACGCGGTCTAGGGTATCATGCGTACCTAGTATAGTAACCCCGCTGTTATAGACATGAAATATAATTGGAATTTTTCGTATATAGAATCCAAAAATAGAATGAAATACAAGGCGTTCCATTTAAAATTATGTTGATGTCAGTTATCAGTAGATCCGGCACCAGTGCAACTACGAAAATATTTTAAGAGTTAAATCCCGACTTGTTATGGAACTAATCAAAATTGCTTCCTTCTTTGCGTTCGTCAAATACTTTTAATAAGCCAACGAGTTTGAAGCACCTTGTATCTGGAGCATATTTTTGCATGGTTATTATTGTGTTGTATTTGTTACTAATAATACGTAATAATTAATATTGCGTTAACTTAATAAACACTGTTTAATTCGTTCCATGTTAAGGTGTCTAATTTTTTATTCATCTAATATTAATTCAATATTAATGTACCTAATTTTTATTTTATAAATAAATACAATCCAAAAAATTACTGCATTTCTTTTCTTTAGTTATTTGTGTAAGCACTGATCCATAATTATTTTAATTACAAAAATATAACCAAATTTATGAACACAAAAGTCAATGTCCAGCGGCTGGTCATAAGTTCGTTCCACTGTGCGCCGATTTGGTAAACACAATAGCTTGTTAACATCTAAACCTAAACATGTCATAATTTTTTTCCGTATTCAGATTCAGGCAGTAAGGAACTGCAGACTTACGCGTGGAACACAACGGAGCTTCCATATTCGTTCTTCGTAAAAACTAACCTAGAAAAACGAAACGTAAGGAAGAACTTTGTCGTACAAAATAGGACAAGAGTCTGGGGAACAGATTTGTAGGAGGTCCGAGTTTACACGATTGGCATCCACAATGTATGTAACGCTCTCGTGTTGTTCGACCGTGTAGAGTACAGAGAATACTTATATTTCAGTGTTTTAGTTTTAAATCTGTTGTCATCTAGTTCTTAGATCACAGAACACTGTTAAGTACTAAATTAAATTAGATTTGCTTTTATAAACTAGTTTTGGCGAAAGTGATTAACTATTCAGAGGTGCGTATTATTATTATATCTAAAACGCTTTCAGTTTTCCGTTACAAACACTTAGGTAAAATTAACATTATTTCTAGGAGAAAAAAGATCAACCGGTGGAAAGGTTTGATCGCACAATAATTTTTTCATTGTACAATAATTGAAGGCATAGTTTATAACATAAAGGTCAGTTAAAAAACCTAAACTATGGACGATCATCATGATTTAATTTAAAAAACAAAATACAGAAGAAATCCTTTTGTTACGTATTAAGGGGGTAGGTTAAATTATAATTTAATTTTCTAATAACCTATTTTATAATTTCTTAAATTTAGGCAAGATAAACTAAAAAAAAAAAAAAAACAACTGCGGAGCTTGTTGAGGAAATAATAGTCTAGCTAGGGTAACAAGATATGTATTCTTTTGAAGAGTAAAGTTCTCTTTTGCAGGTCCATGAAGTCTGTATTGTAACTATTACTATATGTACGTCAAACATACTCTATTTTGAGAAATATGGTCGTGTTTTCTAAGTTCCTATAGACGTTAATGAAGTTCAGTTGCCATTAACTTAAAACAAAGGGTACGATTTTTTTTAAATTTTCAGTTGGTTCATACTTTGAGGTAGACAGAGTTAAATTCAATAAAGTATATTTTTTTAATTAAAGAAAAGAAAAAGCCATATTTTTGCAGCTTAAAATTTTTAGAGTGTTTATACAGGTTCTGTAAAAAATATTCGTTAAAATAAAAACTAACTTTGGAAGAAAATGTTATAATTATTTATTTATAAAGGCTATTCATAGAAGGGGCCATGGGGCAAACATTTACAGGATGCATACCTCGATGTATACAGGAAATATCAAAAAGAAAAACATTATCATGCGAAAATTGAAACAGTAAAAAAATTCAAAATAATTTATAAAACGATTTTTACAAATGTACAAGTTAGGAAAAGTAAAAGCTAATATGTTCACCCCGAACTCTCAACAATTTCTGGTAGCGGCCAGACATACTAGAGATAATAAATTTATGTGGAATACTTTTTCATTTTCTCTGCTCGTATTAGATCTGGGATGATTTGTGGTTGATTTTTAATTGTTTTAAATATGCATTTTAGCCTACTCCTAACGTTTTCAATAATATTTTTACCCGGAGATCGTGCCCGGACCGCCTACCAATCGAGTTTATTCCATTATGTTGAAAATATTCGTTAATTATGGCTGCTTGAAGAGGTTTTGCAACACCATCAATTACCCGTTATTATTGTTAAAATTATTGATAAACATACATTATTCTACCACTTTTAAATTTAATTATGTCCATTCATTTCGTGTTTTCATTATTTGTTTATTATACTACTTGTTAAAACTATTAATAGATACACTTATTTAACTCTTTCTTTGCAAAAAGTAGTTAAAACGTCTATTTCCCTCGCATGGTGCCTGACCATGCACACAACATATCAGCAAAATCTACCACTGGCACCCTGACTACAAAAGGCACCCTGACTATGAAAGTATGATCGACCTTTTTCGGAGCTCTCACAAATCTGTTCCCCAGACTCTTGTCAAAATAGGGGACTGCAACGATCTGTCAGTTGAACGTCACCGATCAGCTGTTTTTGACTACCATAGGACAAACAAATCGATTTTTTACACAGGAGTATTTGGGACTTTTGATAAATCGCGTTTGTAGACGGATAAGAAACAATGTTAATTTTATTTTTAAGTTTCAAAAATTTTCAATTTTAGATATAAAAAACGAATCAAAGAACTTTTGTCGATGCGGCTGAAGTGGATTACTACAATGAGAGGAGTTACGTACTCTAAATTAAATTAGGCCCAAGTGTGTGCAAAACATTTCATATTAATTATTTATTAGAAAAACAAAAATTAGTCTAGCTTATTAACAATTATTATGATTCTCAAACGAGTCTCTGATCAAAGATAGATGTTTGAACAAGTTGTATTACGTTTTATACCTTTACATATTTCAATGCTGTATAATTTTTTATGTTTTACCAGTATTAACGGATCTTAAATAATAAGCAGTATTTGCATGTATCATCTTGAAAGAGATATTTTAAATCATTTTTACCTTTATGCACTCTGTAATTATTTTTTTTGTTTGCGAAATCGAAGTAATCGTACTTAAAAACTCATAGTTCTTAAGTTCATTATAAGTAATACATATATTTTTACCTTCTATCTTATAAATTCATCTTATGTGGAATTTTATTACATACTTTAGGAACTAAATAATATACGCTTTTTAGATTGATATAAATAAACCTATGATAACCATACCGGGTTATTAGGTACTTACTTAAAACTAAGATTTACCAAATGGAAGGATGGAAGTTCTTAAAAATATTTATTTATGAAGGGTGGAAATTCCAGACTCAGGTTTACAAGTACGATAACGGCATGGACTTTCTTTTCAAAACTTGAGTTTCTCGATAACTGCTCAAGAAAATAAGACAGTAACAAAATGTAACTATTTTTTTTAGGGGCTTGGTGGTATAATCCTGCCCTAGAGTGCAAGTATTTCATTACATTTTTTCTAGACATAAGTAAGTTTAAGTCTAATAAAGGGTAAAGGTTTCATTACGTTGAAAAAATTGTTTTATTTATAAAATGCAATACAAAATATTAAAGGCACAGATTGAACTAAGTTTAACTTGGATATACATAATTTAAAATGAACAACTAGGTAACTAACAATGTCCATATTTGTCACTGGGGGAAAGACTTTTGGATGATCTACATTACAAAAGGATCTAATTTTTAATTATAAAAATATTTTGTTTGCACCTCTCGGCGACTTCGGCGTTCTCACTCCGAAGCTTCAAAAAGTATTCATTTGTCATAACTAAGTTTAAAGCAAACACACAATTACTAAATATACACTACACTAAATATAAATAAAAATCCTTAAAATTTGCTAAATATCAGCAGTTTTGGTGGACCGTCTAATTGAGTGATAATTTTAATGTTGGAACTAAATATAACCGTTTATAATCTATATTTCAAAGAAATATCTAACAAAACACCGAAAAATACAGAAAGAAAAATTAAGTTTGACACGTTAATTGACGGAAACGAATGACGTAACATTGTGTTCCGCACTTTAGACATACTGCTTATAGAATTGCAAGTGATTTATTAAATGAAAGAAAATACGGATCTTGTAAACAATTAAACCCACGGAATTTGATAATTTTTGAATATAAAATATAAAGTTTAGCTTCATTTAACTGTTTTAAAAAAAATAAAAGATATGGATGAACCACTTTTTCTATTAAAAAAACCAAAAAGAAATTCTCACTGCGTTCCAATGCGCCATAATATGACAATTTGAAGAAAGGCTATCTTGCATTGTTGCCAAACTTCCATTATTGTATGGAGCTTAAATTTTTCATGTTAGTCTCCCGACAGTAACACATTTGGACCCCTGTGCCGATTCCGAATATTAGACTTCCACCAGTGATGCACTTCGCTGTCGTTCGCCTTTTATATTAGGGCTTTAATGATGATGCCTACGACGCCTAACCTGGTGCTAACCCGGTACCAATCTACCTAGTGCGGTCAACACTAATCAACAGGCGGGTGCATCACTGGCGGAAGCCTAACATTCGACATCGGCCCTCTCATTCAGTGCAACCTTCCTGAACCTTAGTTTTTTTGGATTTAATTTGAAAAAGTGCCTCATCCATACATTTTTGTGTCTAGGAATTATTAAAAAAAGGTAATCTTTCAAATGTATGTTTTAAATTTGTTAAATTCCATGGGTAAAATTCTTTACAAGAGCCGAAAATACAACATACAAAAGTGTGTTACATAACTTTAACTGTTAAAGCTAAAGTTACTAGTGGTTGAAAAGAATAATATAATCAAATTTTGCATCAATTTCCCAAATACACGAACTCTAGGTGCATCAAATCTCCAAATACAGGAATACTAACTGTAATAAAAGTTTAGTGCAAACAAGGAGGATAAAATGTCGAGCTTTAAATTATTTGATGTGTGTCAGCGATGGCATTGACAAGTCTTAGTATTATTTATCCAAATCATGGGGAAAGATTATTACGCTATACTAAGCATTCCTAGAAATGCTTCCGACGACGAAATTAAAAAAGCTTACCGTAAGCTAGCCCTAAAATACCATCCAGACAAGAACAAATCACCCGACGCAGAGGAGAAGTTCAAAGATGTGGCAGAAGCTTACGAAGTTTTGTCTGATAAAAAGAAGCGAGATATTTACGATCAGTATGGAGAAGAAGGGCTGAAAGGGGGCATACCTGGTGGCGGCGGTACCTTCCAAGACGGCACCACATTTTATTCGTTCCACGGAGACCCGAGGGCTACATTTGCCCAATTTTTTGGCAGCGCAAACCCGTTCGAAGAATTCTTCTCTTTTGGCAATGACTCTGCTATATTTACCTCCTTCTTTGACCCGTCTTCGAACAGAGTGTCCAGAGCTTCCACTTCGTCTCCCAGAGACCAAGATCCTCCGGTTGAACACGACCTCTATATATCGCTGGAAGATATTTTAACTGGTTGTAGTAAAACCATGAAAATCACGAAGAAGGTATTAAGAAGCAATGGGAAACTGCAAAAAGAGGACAAAATTTTGAACATAGATGTGAAGCCCGGCTGGAAATCTGGAACTAAAATAACCTTTCCGAAAGAGGGAGACCAAGGGCCAAATAAGATTCCTGCAGACGTAGTTTTTATAATCAGAGACAAACCCCACCCGATATTTAAACGAGAAGGAAGCGATATACGTTATACTGCTAAAGTGACTTTGAAGGACTCCCTATGCGGGTGCACCGTCAAGGTACCCCTTTTGGGGGGCGGTCAGACGACCTTGAACATGACCGAGGAAATAATAAGCCCTGATAAGGTCAAAATAATCAGTGGACAAGGACTTCCTTATCCAAAAGAGCCTTCTAGGAGGGGTGATTTAATAGTCAATTTCGACATTATCTTTCCTAATCGTATCACTCCTGTGATGAAAAAGAAAATTGCTGAAGTTTTACCTTAAGTCTTTTTAAAATGGTGCCATGTATAAATATGTAGGTTAGTAAATAATTATTACTAAAGGAAACTGTAGATTTATTTCAGTTTTCGGCTCTTGTAGAGATTAGGTATTTTTAATTTTCTCACCTTTTTTGGATTCACTGTAGAGCTTATCTCGAAATAAACACATTTCAGCAAAAAAAAATTATGGATGAACCACTTTTTTTGCAAAAAAAAGCATAACATATGGTTATAACTTTGTACGGCACTATATGGTTATAAACGTCTACTTTTCTTTAATTATGTTAAAATTGCATGCAGAATAGATAATTAGCGTATATTATTTTATAATATACTGTTTTTTATTTTAAGAAGAAATGTTAAAAGAGTATCAACAAAATATGTTGATGTGATTCAACTAAAAAATTCTTAAGCAGAAAATATTAACTGACATTTCATGATTAATCGGCCATATCTTCGTATTTAAGAAGCAATGTTGCCAAATTTAACATAATTTTGTCAGCGAAAAATTCATTACTGTTTATTAGGGATGTTACTAATATTTTGTTCCATAGTTGAAACGCTGTCCTTAGGAGCAGAAGGTCATCGAAGACTTCATCATTAAAGCTATAACATAAAAATCCGTACAAAATAAAAGCTGCCAGCAGAGCTGGAAGCCATCGTAGATACAGTCGGTAAATCGATACCAGATTAGCACAAAGTTAGGTGCCGAAGGCATCATCGTTAAACATAAAAACGGTATAGGGGAGGCACTAGGTGAAACAGTACCGGGTTAGCACCAGTTTAGGTGCCGAAGGCATCATCATTAAATCCATAATATAAAAAACGGTACATCTCAATCACTGGTAACGTAGAATTAAGTTTAAAATATTTACATCACAAATCAAAAAATGCAAGGCAATTTGGCAACATTGCAAGTGTCCTTTTATTTCTAATACTATATTAAGGAATTTTGCACTGCATTGTTTTGAGAATTGTAGGAAATTTGGTCAGTTTTTATTTTTTTTTCTGTGTCAAGTGTTTCATCCGCAAAGTTTATCTTGTTTATATGTATTATAAGATATAGACTTTCGTTTTTTTTTTAAGTTTCTGCCAACTGCTAAAAAACATTGGATTTTTACTTAATTCAAAAGCAAAAGTCATCATAAATAGGGAATAAAGAGCAGGCACTAATTACATTGAAAAACGGATTCGGTTAAACATATGATTCCTTTAACTTACTTTTGCAAAATATTATAGGAGTGTCGATCGGACTGTATAAAATATTAATTTTTAAATAATACAAAATCGCTCTGTAGAGTATAGTCTGTAAACAGACTACACAGCCAGAAATATTACAATATGGGAATGGATTGCTTTACTCTTAACAGACTATGAAATATTAATTTTGTAATAATAAAAAGTCGATTCTAGTGTATTTGTGGAAAAATATTATGCATATTCTGTGTAGAATCTATATACGGATTACATAGCCTTGAATTTTTTCTGGAATTATTTTTGACCTTGTGTCACATTTCTTTGGATTTATTGATTTGTTTTTCTCTCATTTCATTACATACCCAAAATAATGGCATTAAATATCCACGATGTTAAGTATAAACTATTATAGTTTCTAATTTATTAAGAGTGTTTTGTATTTAGGTGTAAATATTGGTAGTTAATTAGTCAAGGCAAGAGTTTATTACAAGTTGCTAATCAAGTGGTATTACCCACTGCAGAGGAATATTCCTCTCAAGGAAATAAAAAAATCGGTGAATTTCTTTTCCCCGGAACGTTCCTTGTTATGAATCTTTCTTTTTATTAGGAATAGTAAAGTGTAACCTAATTCAGTTCCGCACATAGTCATTTAATAAGAGATATACTGTCTTTTCAAATATTTTCATTGGGCGCCATTGTATTCCACCATATTGGATTCGTAACAATATTTTACTAGTTTCTACCAATGCCATGCTAAGTATATCTTATAAAGCAAATAATAAAAATAAAACTACTATAATAATAATAATAATATATATTACGTGTCAGGAAAAATACATTTTAACACATATACACATTCATAAACAATTACATTACTACTCTAATACACATAGAAAAAAATTAAAATTGTCTAAAACTAAAGCAATACATTTAAAAGTTGACACACAATAAAGCATTCATGGCATATATAAAACTAGAAGCCACGTAAGTACAAATGTGTAAAAAAAGTTTTTGATAAAAAGTATGATTCAAATATTCCTCATGTGAATAAAACGTCTGTTCAATTAGCAATTTCCTCACTGCATTTTTATATGCATTACTATTCAAAGTTTTAATCTCAACAGGTAACTTATTGTAGAATATCAGGCAAAAATAATTTAGAGAGTATCTACTTCTGTATATTCTTGTATATTCAACTGCAATGTTATTCATAGTCCTAGTACTGTAATTAGGTACGTCACTCTGCAAAGTGTAATTTGTAAGGTTCTCCCTTACACTCACTAAACACTTATAAATATATGCTGAGGGCAGCGTGAAAATTCCCAGACTTCGGAAAGCCCCCCTAATATCCTCTCGATAGTCAAGTCCAGCTCTGACTGCTCTCCTTTGTATGCCGAATATTATGTTGCAATGTACTGAGTGGCCCCACAATAAGAGGGAGTAGCACATTCTGCTACGAAAAAGAGAATGATATGCCATCAGGTCAGCTTGCTGGTCAACAGCTTTACAGAGATTGCGCAGGCAATTTACTACACTGGACAACCTTCCAGCCAAATAGTCAATGTGGTACTCTCTAGTCAAAATGGTACCTAGTCTGACACCAAGAAACTTTGCTGAAACTTCGTCATTTGAGCAGTTTCTCTGAGAAAAAACAAATGTGTTAGTTTAATCTAGGTTTAATGCCAACTGATTGCTCACGAACCAATCAAAGGCACTCGACTGCACGGCAACAATTCTGGCCAGAGTCACATCAAGATCCCTGTCAGATACAATCGCAGTGGTGTCATCTGCATCCAGGATCAGCTCTGTACCCGGTAGCCCCTTATACAAATCATTGGTATAAACAAGAAACAACACCGAGCCCTGGGGTACATCACTGGAATATTCTTCATACCCGAAGAATAAATTATTATAAAAAAACAGAATGTTTACGATTTGCTAGGTATGACTGCACTAATTTCAGACTCTGGCCGTCGTAACCATAATGTTCTAATTTAGAAAACAGGATTTTATGAGAGACACAATCGAATGCTTTCGACAGGTCGCAAAACAAAGATCCCACATATAGACAGTCCTCAAAACCACTAGTAATTAAATCCACTAAGCCTGTAATTGCAGATTCAGTAGACCTACCCCTTCTATATCCGAATTCACTACCCACAAACAAGCCATTTGTCTCAAAATACAATGAAATTTGTTCTGCAAGAAGTTTCTCCAGGATCTTACCTATTAAAGATATAACAGAAATAGGCCTGTAGTTCTCTACATTGTCATAGGAACCTTCCTTGTGAAGAGGAACAATCTTAGAGACCTTTAACACATCCGGAAATTCACCAGTCTTGATACACTCATTGGCAAGCTTAGTTATTGGTTTGATAATAAGGTTTTTTATTCGTTTTATCATTTTCACGTTTTTTCCATAAATATCACAACTTCCAGAGTTTTTGAGATTTGAAATTACATCACGTACTTTAGCTTTTGAGACCAATGCAAATGAAAACTTTGAGTGGACAGGGACCGGGAAGCCTTTTAGATAACTAGAAAAGTGTGTATTGTTTGAGGGCAAATTAGAAAGAATTTTTTCTGAGATTTCAGAAAAAAATGCATTAAAGTCAGAGGCACTTAGAACAGAAGAGAGATCAGTGGCGTGCCTTTTGAAACAGGGTAGGCAATAATAAATTACTAGGTTCTTAAAATTACTTATCCCTTAAAAGTGCTTCTGTCCTGCATCAGTATGTCCATAAACACTACAAACTTAATTTATAGTGACTTAAAACCGCTCTCAAAAACCTAACATAGTTTTGTCAAAAAAAAAGTGCATTAGTTCTTTGTAAAAAATCGGTTTAATAATCATGCTATTTTTTTAAAGTCATGTAACACTCTTAGTTAAATACTTTAAACATTGTTTAACAGGAAGTGCGATTTCTGAATCCCACGTATACCGAAGAGAGCGTCTCCTTCGTTAGCATGTTTCCACACTACTTATTAATTTTATTATAATTTCGTTTAATTGGTATACAAAATTAGGTATAAATGAAATATTTTTAGAACCTCGGTTAGAACGTATTTCAGTAGGGACCGTATAATTTATTCTCCTTTTCGATATCCATCCATTTTTACCGTCCCTAAAATCATTTGGTGAGATATTTGCGAATTTCTGGACACACATACAAAAGTCCTTCTAATTTTCAGTCGTCAAAAGGTGTATTTATTTTCTAATAGCCAAGCCTTCGAAATAATTAATTTGTTCATCAGGGCTCTATAATAACCTAATTATCAGAAAATTTAGGACATTTTTTACAATTAAAAAGTACTTACACTAATTAAAATGCAAAAACAGTTTTGAGGTAATTTTCAGAAAATATAAAATAAAAAATTGGATAGATTTTTACTACTAAAATTTCAAATGTATAATATAAAAAAGAGGGGTACGTTCAACATTTTTTTAAAACTAGATAATATGTTATACAGTATATGGAACAAAATATTGGAGGTAATATAGGAGAAATATGTATGATTTTTAAGGTATTATTCGTCGTTTAACTTTTTGGCCGAATCCCCGTATTTCTTTATACTATTGGTAGTATACGGTCGTTATCTACAAGCACATTATTTATATATTTATATATATATATATATATATATATATATATATATATATATATATATATATATATAGTGAAATCCGTCATATTCTGAAATATCTAATCATTTCAAGTATTAGCAGCAAATTATGTTACGGTTAAATTCTTACAGTATTTGACTGATAACTTCAGTCATTTCCCGTAATGGCTTAAATTATTTCTGCTCATCGGTGTAAATACCCTAACGGACTACGGTTACGCTGTTTGCATGTTTTAGTCAATCGCCGTATTTTTACATGTCACATCATTCAAAACCTAACTTAATACACAACTTTCAAAACATAACCCTAAGCTAACATTATGTTAATGTTGATCTATATGGTTGATAATATCTTTTAAAATTAATGCCTGGACTTTTAGTAAATCCCATTTTCCATGAGTATGTATGATAATAAGAACACTTTTGATATATTGATTTCCTTAATATTACATGCTCTAAAAGACCATACTGTCTTAGGTATAGTGATCGATTAAAATAGTTAAGACGGGTAATTAAAGTGATTCAGTTTATTACAAAATTTCACTAAAAATTACTATGCATTTCAGGGTACGATGGATTTAAGTATTTGACGCCGACGTATATATTATTAAGAATCTTTTCATGAGCTCTTCACTTTGTTACCAACCACAATCAATTATAAAATATTTATTTTTTTATTTTGGACAGAATGGCTTACGATCTCCGCCATTTTGTTTTTTTATACGCAAACCTAGTTAATAACACTCGCAGGATACAGACGATTCTTTTGATGCCTTACTCATGAAAATCGGTCCAGGTGCTTAGCATGTAGGTGGTAACCATAGAGTAACAAACAATGGATAGATATTTTCATACTTAGTTACACGATTGTTAAGACTCATTGCATACGCGGTCGGGTAAAAAGTAACCATCAATAAATGACACTTACGCATACTTCCATATCTTTCTTCTTTATTGTCTTGCTTTCTTTTCTGTTTTTTTCTTCTCTTTCTTGTCCTAACTATAAAATTAATTCTGCTGTTGCATTTATTATTATTCGCGTAAAAGTAAATATTTGATTTATTCATAAAAATCTCAGTTATCTTTATATTCAACATTATTTCTTTATTTATAACAAAGGAGGTATAAAGTATTTTGACCGTTCTTTGAATCACCCTAGATAGTGCATTTAGTATTATTTTATAAAACAAAGGCGTTAAAGTAATTAAACCCTTTGTTTTTCTCTTCATGGCGATTTATTTTACACTACTTTTTAGTGCTTTGTGTGCAGGGTCCCTTATCTTGTAAAAAATATTTCAATCAAACTAAACAAGCCGATGTTAATCAGATATTTAATTTTATAAAAATATATATTTTTTTTATCTAACAAGTGTATAGACATATTTCAGTTCTATCGACCCTCATAATAAGGCGAGTCATTGTCTCCGTTGCAAAACATTTTTTTATAATATTATTTACAATTTACAATGTTTTGAAATAATAAAATACCTTCTCTTTGTTGGAACTTTCTACTGGTGCCGGTGGACCGTCTTCCTTTTCTTTGTTACGCACTTGGCTGACTTGTTTCGATATAAATGCGGCCGATATTGTGACAACATTGTGTTGTAAAATGTACTTCCTTTCTTGTCTGCCTAAAAATACCTAGACTGCGAAAGGTTAGTTTTTGTTTCAACCAGTAAACGTAAACAGGGTGGTATCAGAAAGTGTTTGTTTTTTCATCTGTTTGTTTATATGGATATTTGTCTGGTTCAAATCTTACATTGAATTTTTCCCCACTTCCACTTAATCGAATAGGTTCATATTTAGCATGCATGTATGATACAATTTGACATTTTCTTATATAAAACAAAATATCTTGTGGCATAGATAGTACGTACTTTCCGGTACTTCGTCTTCCATCGTTAAAAAATATAGTTTTGTTGTTAGAAGTTGCTTTACTCACTAAAAATAACCTTATATAAAAATATGATGCCGTATGCAACAAAAATTAGATGCATTTTTGATTCTTATTGTAATTCTTCTCGAAAATGGGAAAAAATGTATATAAAAAGAGATAAAATAAATTAACCGTGTTTCACCGTAAAGAAAAACTAACCGCTTTTAAAAATACATATTTTTGTGGAGTGTTTCATATCCCCAGAACTATATATAGTATAGAGACAGATGTTTTAAAAAAAAGATTCTAAAAAAGTACTATATGTAGTTTTTTGCAGTTAATAATAATGTATACAGGGTGATGCAGAAAATAGCTGCGAAGATTTTTTTTTATGGAACATCCTGTAGTTTGTAAGCTTAGTTGATAGACCTCGTCTTCCTGATTACGAATATATATACTTAATTTAAATATTAACGTCAAAAAACTCATTTTTAATTATTAAGCACAGTTGGACATGGCTGTTTACGGTCGTTTGGATGAATCTAATATTATACTAACAACTCGTTGAATTTAGCAAAACATGTTAATAAAAAATTTGCGCTCTGTCCTATCTACTAGATAAAAACGAAAACTCATATTTGTTGACCAAAGGAAAGGTTTATTTGGAACATTAACAACATTTATACATAAGGATACAGTAAGAAAAAAAATCACATTTAATTCTTCTATACAGTTCTTTTCTATACAAAGACGTTATGCTTTTTTGAATTTATTGATAGTTTTTACTATCCAAAATGGATTTTGATTTATAGTTCTTATCCCATTTTGAATATTTTCCTTAAGTGTTTATACCCTGTCGTCTCCTTGAAAATAAGTACTATTTTTCAAATAACTCCATAAAAAGCTATTAAGGGGACTTAAATCCGGGCTGTTTGACGGTCATTTAATCGTTCCAGATTTCATAGTTTTCATTCAAAAAATTTGTTACTTTGACAACATTATGAGCTGGTGCCCTGTCTTGCTGGAAAATAATGCTTTGCATCTCTGTAAGAGGAAAACCGTTATAATTTTGTCAATGCCATTACGAAGAATGTTAATGTTATCGTCAGGCTATGATCGAAAAAAAATTGAACCCAAAACCCAACCAAAGAAAGTTTCAGGATTGTCCACGGATCAGTAATGTGTGTTTTTTCTGTCTTGCTATTCGGCCTCCCCTCCCCTACCCAGAGCAACTCCAAATAAAAGAAAAAATTGTTTTTATGTGCAAAGAGATACAAGAAATTTTATGTTTAAGAAAAAAACGCTTTAGAAATAAAAAAAAAATATATTTCAGGGGGGCTGTTTTTTCCTCTATGGGTATCCTGTATAATGAAAAAAATGTTTTTATTTTCAAAAAGATAAATAAACTCCCACGTGGTTTCCATTTTGTAAAAATGCTAAACGCTTATGAAGTAAAAAATATTTTGGTTTTAAGGGAGCACCCTGTGTAGTAAGAAAAATGTTTATATATAGAAAGGGATGAAATAATTTTAACCTGTTCCACCATTTTTTTTAAAAACTATACTATATAGTGGAGAAATGTTTTATTTACAAGAAAGATCAAAGAAGTTCGACGTCATTCACCGTTTTTGGGGAAAGCTAAAAAGCTTTTGATTTTGTTTTTCATTTCAGGGGATTATTTCATTTCTTTAAGGCAACAGGATATAGCACAATATAAAAAAATAAAATAAAATTGTCGTGTTTCGCCGTTTTTTAAATATACATAATGTCACTAAATTCCCAGACTAAGATTTTCTCGGCTATATTTTGCTAGACTATTATGTGAATATATTAACTAAGTCAGGATGCAGTTATAAGCACTATTTGTATTATAAATGGCAACGCGATTTACAGCAGAATCAGACTTGACTTGAGTCTCACAATCAACCCGAGTTGTTCAGAAACAACCGAAATTACCTAATAGATGGGAAATCATTTCTGATAACTACCTATCCCCATATATCCTAACCAAAGCCTGTCTAGTTTTCATAACCTAAAGTACATACTTAAGTCGTTAAAGCTACATTAAGTATTTGTGATTCTTAAAGACCGCAAAGTAGGGAGATGATGCACGTCTAATCTTTATAACTAAGAGTAACAACAGCAAACCCAATATACGGCTCTGTTATTGTTTTATAAAAAAGTGTTTTACCTTAAGCTACGTATCCTAAAATCACGCTGGAGGCCTTAAAAAGAAGGGACCAATTAAAAGTCACCTTCTTAGAAAGTAAACTAAAAAGTAATCTAATAAGAATTTAGAACTGTCACCGCTGTCACTCTAAAACAGGTCAACTTTTCAAAATCTTATTAACTGACAAAGGAAAAATGTCCCGAGTGAAAGTATCTTGTTTTTTTCTTTAAAAAAGGTAGGGATGGAACGAACTCGCATTTTGCTGGATTACCGGATGCGAACATTCGGCTGAGCTACCGGATCGAACACCGTAAGTCCGGCTGATCTTTCAATTAAAACAAAAACACTATTTTTTTATATAGATCGATTATGCGTAAGTTTATTATTGATTTTATTCATACAATACTTTGTACCTAACTGTTTTATCAATTAGAGAGCCACAGCCAGCCTAAATGAAGTCCCGCCTAGGAAGCACCATTTAGCAGATGTTTTTTAGCAATGTTGTTTTTGCCTAGGAAAAATGTACGAGGGGCTTAATAGGGCTAGGAACTTTAGCTCTAACATATCCACTTTCTGTGATTACAAATTACAAACAACGTATTGCCAAGATGCTTAAACTCGGCTAGGTGGGTCTGTCTAGGTGTTTTGTATTTTTTACGATAGTTCTTCAATGTTGCGTCAGAGAATTGAGGGGTGTTAAACTATCAAGAGCGATTAGGTATTGCTAAATACGATATTAACGCCTGACTCTTTATTTTTAGTCATTTATTTATTTATTGTTTTATTGGGCCTGCATTATACTAAATGAGACGGAGAAGTAAGATTGTTTTTCCTTTTTTGTTGCGTTTTAATAAACGCTTGTCATTTTTATTTGTTTATTTTATTTTATTTTATTTAAGCATATATATGCGGCTCATCCATCTTGCATAAGCTAGAAATGTTTTACAACTCTATATCTGGTTAGAAATACTTGTATATGTTTCTAGATAATACCTGATGCATTTTATGTATCGCAAAAGAAGAAATGTCTTCACAGGATATGAAAGGAAATTAGACCATCGTGGGTTACTTCCTTCTTAGACGATATGCTAGGTAACTTGTAATCTTAGACGAATTGAAGGGTGTGCGTGCTGTGCGAGTTTTGCGTTTCATTGTGTAAGAAATATGACAGGGAATTGATCGATTACTTCTTGTTCGAACTTTTTTTTCTCTTCACGTTTACACAAAAACAAGTACATTATTTTTTAAAATTCCATGGGGAGTCATCACGTTTTTATTTACTTTTGATTAACCAAATTTATTACAAACAATTAATCAAGCACTGGGCGCTTGATAAAGAAATGTTTTATGAAAGAAATTACCCGAAAAAAAGGTAAATTTCCTTTACCTGGAACTTCTCTATCGTTATGAATTTTTCCTTTTATTTAGAAAAGTGAATTGTGACCCAATTTAGTTTCGCACAGTTATTTAGTAATACATATAATATACTGTCTATTAATCAAACATTTTTGTTGGGCGCCATTTTGTTCCACTATATTGGATTCGTACCGATATTTTATCAGTTTCTACCTATGCCACACATGATTTTTTGGCATAATTTGAAATAAATTGAATAAAGAGTTTTTACACTGATTTTTTAAAGATCGCCATTTTGTTCTGTCATCGTTAATTCGTACTAGTTTATCCCTACATAGTTTTTCTCGAAATTTGAAGTCAATTGAAAAAGAAGATTTTAAAAAATTATATTTGGCCGCCATTTTGCTTCACTATCTTGTATTCGTACCACAATTTTGCCTTTTTATCTCTTATGCTTGCAGACAGTTTGAATTGAGTTCTTCACGTTGATTTTTTAAATATTTTATTAGGCCGCTATTTTGTTTTGCTATCTTGGATTCCTTCTAAAATGTTATCAGGTCATTCCTATGTAACATTTGATTTTTGTGCAAAATTTGAGGTAAATTGAATAATTTGTTTTTTAACATTTCACTTGGCCGTCATTTTGTTCCGCCATATTGGATTTTTACCAAAATATTACCAAGTCATCTCCATATGACCCTTAATTTTTTACCAAAATTTGGAGTAAACAGTTTTTTAACGCAGCGAACTAACAGACAAACTCAAATATATCTTTGGAATCAAGGTACGCCAAAACGATATGTAAAACTTGGAAGGGTGATTTTTTTTCACGATACAGAAATATTTTTTCGTCGCCATTTTGTTCCGCCGGCGCGCGCCGCGCCGTCTTGAATTCGCACCATAATTTTACCAATTCATCTCATACTACATTTAATTCTTGCACAAAATCTGAAATCATCTATTAAGTAGTTTTTCATGCTGACGTTTTTAATATTTTATTAAGTTGCCTTTTCGTTTCGCCAACTTTGATTGGTACCAACATTTTTCCAGTTGATTCGTATATAATATTTGATATTTGTGCAAAATTTGATACATAGCTCTTTAGTAATAATTTTTTTAATACTCGTTAGGCTGCCAAATTTCGCCGTATTGGATTTTTACCAAAATGTTATTAGGTCATCCCCAGTGATGTAACAATAACAAATTGACAGTAGAATAAGGAAAACATAACTGGTGAACTAATAGTTCTAATTGTCATGGCAATTAGATCTATAGTCTAATTATTAATTAGGGTTGCCAACTCTCCCGAATTATGCAGCAGACTCCTGCTTTTTATATACACCTCCCATCACCCGCCGAATGGTTCAAAACATAAGGAGAAATTAACATTAGTTGTTACAATGAATTTTATCAAATTCGTCCATCTAACAACAAAAGCCTTGACCAAACTGGTGACTTAATAAGTGACTTAACTAGGAATAGGCATTTTTTTGCTGTTCTATTTATTTGTGAAGACGTAAAAGTATTAATGGGTTGTATAGTTATTAAGGTGAAGGCTTTTTTACCAATTTATCCCTGGTTCGCATTTGATTTTTGTGCAAAATTTCAACTCGGAGTATTTGATACTGATATTTTAAAGATTTCATTAGGCAGGCATTTTGTTTTACCATAATGGCTCCACACCAACATTTTACCAGTTTTCACTATACCAGATTTGTTTTTTGAACAAAATTTAAAATCAATCGAATACCTAGTATTTCAGACCGATTTTTTAAAGATTTAATTAGGCCACCATTTGGTTCCGCCATCTTGGATTCGTGCGAACATTTTTACCAGTTCATCTATATATAATACTTGATTTTTGTGCAAAATTTGAAAACAATCGATGAAGTAGTGTTTTTACACTGTTTTTTTAAACATTCTATTAGACCGCCATTTTGGATTTCTACTAAAATTTTACCAGTTCCCCATATTACGTCATAATTTCATGAAAATTTTAGATAAATTGGAAAAACCGAATATTGAATAGTCAGTTAAACCCTTTAGAAATGTATATAAAAAAACATATTTTAGAAGGTAATTTAAATAAAAAATGTTAAAACCTTTTTTCATAAACTTTAATTAGCTAACAAAATATTCTTCGAACCATAATATATTATAAAGTACTGTAGATCTAGATACATTTAAATATTTAATATAACTCAAAAAAAACGTTAAAAGAATTAAAATACAAAATCAAATAAGTTATCACTCATAATATGGCTAAGACATATTGGAACTAAATAAATAAATAAAAGTAATTTTCGAAAGTAAAGAATACTTTAAAATATTGCCTATATATTGATGGACATAATATAAGTATGTGACTAAAATATCTTATTTAAATATACAATATAAACATAAATGGAACATGTGTTTTAAAGTTGAACATTTTCAGAGGTAATATTCCTAGTCCATCTAATTTTTTTCAGAGAAAAACGAGTTTGTAAGCAATTTGTTTAATAAATAGGATAGCCTGAAAATTAGTGGTTTTTATCTGCGGGAATGCTATTTGTTAAACAAATTTCTTAGAGGAAAAATTAGATGCACGAGGGATATTTGGTAAGATTATTTCCTGAGTTCAATACATAATAGTTAATATTATAACAGTATTTTTATTTAAAATAATAAGAACAATAATTAATAAACGAAATATAATATAATTACTTCATATTGATTTTACCTTGTAAAACTTGAATTGTATGTGTTTGATTTTTTTTCTGGACAGATGTAGACAATTTTTCTACTTGAAAATTAAATATGACGCAGAAATTCTTGTCAGCGATTGGTCAAAATTAATAGGAACGAAATAATAAAAAAAATCATTTTAGTAACATGTTTTAGGGAAACTAAAATATATGAAACTAGAAACATTGATTTAGTACTTTTTTATATTGAAAATTTAGGAGTGGGAGGTTATGGTGGCGGAAGAACAGCTTTTCTGTATTTCTTAGTGGTAGTTGGCTTCTACTATCTAAATATTTCCAGCCTCTGAAAAAGTTGAAAGAATTTTTTTTACAATACTACTCAAAAGAGGGAAATCATTTGTCTTATTCTCCCACCAAACTACCGGATTTTCAGTTCGCTCAGTTAGAGACAATTTTAGGTAAATATTTACGTAGTTCTTTTTTTTTAGTAAATTTTTTATTATTACTGTCCATGTCCTGTTGTGTTGAAGAGCGATAAGACGATGATGGTATTTGATCGATGCATTGTCATCGTTTGCTCTTTGTTTCTTTACTATATCCGCCTGATTTTAAAACATTTTCAGGCTTGCCTAACGGTAGGTCGTCGTCATTCTCCGAGTCTATGTTATTTAACTCGTCAGGTTCAGAATACTTATATTCATTTATTATGTACTGGTTGTGGCAAAATTGCTCCAAGCATGAAAATATGTAAACAGAAACAGAACACAGAGTGAAATAAATATTTTTACCGTGTGGAATAAATTTCTAACAAGAATTTTCCTGTCGATTGCTTCGCCCGAAGCGACGAAGCCGAATATCTCAAAACAGGCCGAACCGAACCGAATCAGTGCTCGGTGCATCCCTATAACATTTTATTAGGCCGCGTATTTTTACCAAACTGTTGTTACCACGTCATCCCCTTACGACCCTTATTTTTTTACCAAAATTTGAAGTAAATAGGATACGTGGTGGTTAAGTTAGCACCGTTTTCGGTCCAACTATTTTTCGGCCGTATATTTACAGCCGAAACATCCGAACTTCTCTATCTCATTGTAATTATTGACTTGGTCATAGTTCAGCAGATGAATTTTTCCGAATACATCGGACATTGGACCGATACAAATATAGTTGTTTTTTTTTTCGGCCGAGTTTTTAGATTTCTGTTGTAATTTGTCTATAGTAGTCTATATAATTTTTTATAATTAATTTAAAATACATTTAATGATTTCAAGCAAGAATTTGTCAGAAATTAGAAACAAATAAGACCATAGCAGAGATACTTTCTTTCCTCTGGAGATATGGACTTAAAAAATTTGATTCTTTTTCAATATAATATCGAATACTTTTCAATATGTAGTCAAAAGTTTCTTTGTATCAGGATATCCAAATAAAAGTGAATAGTGCTTATAACTTAATTCTTTATAAAAATGGAATTAAATGTGAAAGTTTTGTGGATTTTTAAGGGTCATTTATAAATGGTATGGTTTTTATCGCATTTTCGGATTCTAATAACAGTTCTAGATTTATTTTTTATAACATACCCTTTGCGGTTTTGAAGTCGTTTTTGAAATATTTGAATATAAAATTTATTTTACGAGACTTTACATTGCCTTTGATTTAACTACCTAAAATTAAAAAGTAGATAGGTGTTTATAGTGTCTAGCTGGACACTATGGGACATAAGTTTTTTTCTCGGAATGACAATTAAAGCGGCTTTTTAAGAACGATTGATAGACCCAAAAGGTGTACTTTTACTGCCTAGACAGTAAAAGTGCTTTTTTACTGCCTGTAAGCCGGACACATTTTCGTCGCTATGCAACGTTCATTCAGTGACAATACATTAACACAATGATTATTTGATAGAGGTTTAAATATAAAAATAACAGAATTTTGGCTTCTCCGGAAACTTTTAATGTCATTCGGAGAAAAAATGTTGTGTTTCTCAGCCTCGTCTAGCTACGGCATTAAATCTTGTTGTTTTCGGTCTAGTGAAACAAATAACTATTACTCTGGCTACGAACCTGTGACTATGTTACATCACAAGCACCTAGAGAAAGAAGAAAGTTTAATTGAATTTTTTTTAAATACATGTATTAATATTTTTTAAAGATAAAAGAGCTATATTAGTCAAACTGTGTAAACCAGGGGTTCTCAAACTGTGGTATGCGTATCCCTGATGGTACGGAAAGATTCTCAAGTGGTACTCCAGCAGATATACGTTTTCTGAGAAATAAGCGCCATCTCTATACTAACGAAATTTTTAATTGTTTGGTGGTAGGCGATTGATCCGTGATACACATGAGAAAATGGTTTGAGAAACCCTGGTATTTTATAAGGAGTTTTAACCATTAACAACTGTCCAACTGTTCGCTTTACTTGGTACGTTTTCTAAACAGGGTGAGTGGAAAAAGACCGTGTCTTATAAAATTATAAAAGTACTTTAGTATATTAGTATATAATTTTAAAGAACAAAATGAATACACTTGTCCTATAAAATTGAAAAAAAGGTAAATTCACCTTTGCCGAGAGAGATATATGCATATAAAATTATTTGGTAATAACTTTATACATATTTTATATAAACTGTAATTTATTTTGATTTCCTTTTTAAGTTATTACCTAACAACTTTTATAGTCAATAATTACCGATGTGTAGTAGAATTCTGCACGGGGAAGTTGTGGATAATTTAAGATTTTTTTAAAAAATTGTTTTAAATTTATTTTTATATTATTATTATTATTATTATTTTACTACTTTATTTACATAGTCTATAAAAATAACTTATGTCATTTATTAATTCTTCCACGAAAAGAAGGTTTTATTACCGGAAATGTAATTCTACTGAATATTTGAAGCTTTTATTATGCCGCCATTTTCATTTACTTCAAGGATTTGCACTAAAGTTTCCCCAGCTTGTCCCTGTTTTTCACTTGAGCAAAATTTCGAGACAATTGAGTAAGTAGTTTTTTTGTACTCAATTTTTAAATTTCATTAAGCGGCCATTTTGTTCCACTATAATGGCTTAACACTAACATTTTATCAGTTTATTTTATATCACACTTTTTTTTTTAAATTAAGGTCCGTTCGATAATTGGTTACATAATAATATTTTTTTTAAATTTTGTGTGAGGCCGCCATTCTGTTTCGCCATGTTGGATTTTTACCAACATATAGAAATACCATCACCATATGGCCTTTAATTTTTGACGAAAATATCTGAAAAAATGTCGGAGAATTTTTTTTCACGGTTACGTGAGATCGCACGAGAGAAGTAAACAAGAATACATCGCCAGAAGGCATGGACAGTAAAACATACTTGGTAATTTATAAAAGGCTGAACTTCTAATTATTGAACTAATTTTTGAAAGTTTTTGTTAACATGTGTGATTAATAAATTAACGACGTTTCTTGAATGATAATCATATCGATGTCACAACATAAAAGCTACTGAATTACATAGAAAAACAGGTCAGAAAGAATTAGAACACGACATATACGTCATGGAACCCAAAAAACAATATTGAAAACATTTCAAGGTCGGAAGAAACAATTCAGCGAAAACCTAAGACTTCATGAATATCGCATGAACAATGGAAACGTCAACTTGCATCACTATGTTCATTGTATAAGGTTATTGAAAGTTTGAATATGGATACCGCATGTAAAGCATATAATAACTCAACGAGAGATAGAATTAAACAATTGAAACATGTTATTATTAAAATATCGAAAATCACCAGGGTCAGATTGAATATGTAGGGTGATTCATAAAAAAGTGCTAAAAATTAAATGGCCAATTTTTGGATTAAAAATATGAAAAAAGCTCATTTGAACATATTTCGCTCATAAAATGGTTTTAATGATATAACGACTTTATTTTTGCGTGTTTTAAATCCCACGATAATAAAGGACGGGTATTAAAACATAAGGTATTTTTTTCTCTCGAAAAGTGCTCATCACCTCAAAAAACAGAAAGCAACTTTCATACAGTTTTAATTGACAATACAGAAAACAAATTGATGGCCATCTCAAGACCATAATGTAATTTTTTAGTGAAAATTAAAAGAATATTTTCAAAACGAAAAAAGATTTTCCTCTAGATTATATAGTTTGAGCGATAACCGTTATTGTTCTAGACAATCGTGCTATACAGGGGGTTATATGAAACTCTTACTTTTTTCAAAAGTTTGTCAGTTCCGAGAATCTAATAAACAAGTTGTTTTCGAATTTTCTTTTCATGCAAAATGTTCCAAAGATAAATACAAAGAAAAACAGTTTCTACCGATTTTATCTATCTTCATTTGTTTTTTTCTATTAGGGGATTAGTGGAAACTTTAAACATTTTCTTAGTTATTAATTTCTAATTCACATAATTGTTGTCAACACGTCTCGTCTTTTGAACCTTTTTCTTCTGCTATGCCAGAAGATGCCAAATCTTGTTACTCAATTTTGACCATCTTCCCCTCTAGTTGTTCCAAAATTATTCACTATAAATATGCTTTTTAACTGTTAATACTGAAATCCTTGCCTGCCTGATCTAGAAGGCGGTCGTCTTGTATATAAAATAAATTACATATTTATCGATAATACATTGTAAAATTGTATGATATTTATTAAAATTTCGCTTTTGTTTCAGGTGAGTGGATATCTTCCTTTTTACTTTAAAAGAAGCATTGCACATACCACTATGGGTATGTATGTTATGTATAAATAATATCAACATTTTTAGGTCTTGGTCAAGTTCCGAAATCATTTACGGCATTTTAATGAGTAATTACATACGCAATTCTGAACTCCGTATACTGTATAAATAAAGTTATCCTACTGGAATCGATATTTATTAAAGGTAGTTTAAATTAAATAATGAAAAGTGACAATGATGTTTACAGTATGTAGAAAAAATGAAGGCATTTGTTTTGCACAAAAATACCATCAAGCAAGTCAACAAAATAACATGAAGAATATTTAAAGTAAGATGCCTTTGAGAGACAAAAACTATTAATATTCAAAAAACTAAACTGAAGTTTTAGTTTACTGTATTTGTTTATAAATGTAATAAAACTACTAGTACATATTTAGTTAGATGTTCTGAGAGTGACGATTGGAATTGCCTGTTCAATCATTTACATTTACAGAAGCCTCAAAAAGGCTTCTTAACAATTGCGGGTTTTATGAAATCTTCCTTGTTATGCAATCACCAGAATGTATGAAAAATATTTAGTTTGCTGAAGTAAAAGTAATATGGTCATTAATAAAATTTTTAAAATTGATTTACCCACCTAAAGTAATGTTGGAAAAGAAATGTAGGTATACAACTGGTAGGCATTGTATTTACTGTGGTTTTACAGTATTAAGTATTAAAAAGATGAAGTTAAAGAAAAATATTTTTTCAACATATTTGGCTAATAATTAATTTTGACTCGACTGATCAAAATATATCTATATATTCAATCTTTATTGTATTTTTTATCTCTACTTATGTCTTTTAATTTTATTCTATTGAGTATTTTCTGTAACAGATTGTAAGAGTTTTCAGTAAGGTTGAGAATGAATACGTTTTCCTACTTTAATTTTTTTGTGATTATAAAATAGTGCGAATATGCAAAAAAACTAATTGAAAATTGTGAAAGCTACATTCTGCGATAATTGAATATAAATTCAAAAAGGCAATAACCCCGTTACTTTCCCTTAATGTTCCAACATTAATTATAATATACAAAGGTATAGCGATTTTATCCAAGAATTTACTATTACTTTCTAAGTTATTAAATTCTTAATTAGTAATTCCCGAAATCATATTTTAGTAATAATTCCCCACTATCTAAACAAATGATATTACAACAGAATATTGCCATTGAAATGAGAGTTTTGGTAAATCGATATTTTTAAACGTAAGCCCGGCTAGCTCAGTCGGTAGAGCATGAGACTCTTAATCTCAGGGTCGTGGGTTCGAGCCCCACGTTGGGCGCTTATTTTTTTTATTTAAAATTAAATTAGATATGTATTATTTAAATATTTTATTGGAAAGGTTGAATTAATTTTAGTTCAAAATGAGTTTAAAACATTTCATTTTGATTTTAGGCAATAAGAATAGTAAATTCTATAACAGGTTATGGAGTGGCCGATATTCCACACGAATGAAAAGTTTGTAGTCCGAGCCGAAGGCGAGGTCTATCGATATTTTTAAACGGAAGCCCGGCTAGCTCAGTCGGTAGAGCATGAGACTCTTAATCTCAGGGTCGTGGGTTGAGCCCCACGTTGGACGCATAGTTTCCTTTTTATTTGAAATTAAATTTGATATGTATTTTTTAATTATTTTATTGGCAATGTTGAATTTAATTTTAGTTCGAAATGAGTTGCCTAAAACATTTCATTTTGATTTTAGGCAATAAGAATAGTATATTCTATAACAGGTTATGGAATGGCCCATATTCCACACGAATGAAACGTTTGTACCCCTTGCCGAAGGTCTACGGCTCACGAGTGTAGAATACAGGTAATTCCAAACGTGTTGTATACTATACTTTCTCTACGAAACATCCAATAAGGAATAACAAAATAACCCTTATAAAAAATTTAGATAGAATATATCTCGAAAAAACGGGTAACTTTAGCGACTTTCACAAGGTATACATTTTTTGTTAAGAAAATACAGCCAATGTCTTTCTTTCAATTAAAAATTTTACACACGTGGGCGTAAAGAAGTTAAAGGTTCTTAACCTATTAATGTTACCGGACGTAGCGCCCTCTAGGAGCTGAGTTAAAATTGGGAGTATATTTGAATTTCTCGTCTCAAGAAACCCTCAAATTCAACTTTTGTAATGATACTTTGGGGATATGAGTGATGTGACCTCACAATCCCCTTTTTGTATTAGTAGCGAAAGCAATGAAACACTTCAAAAATCCAACAAAAAAAAGTTTACTCCATGGACTTGAAAAAACCAAATATGTTTAAGAGAATACAACTGTTTCCTTGCGAGACCAACCGAAGAGTACTTTACAAAATCTCTTCCAAAAAAAAAGAAAATATAAAATATACGCCTCCTGTGCTAAAAACGGGAGGCTCTCATTGGCCCTCTTCTTTGGCACATGGGTTATTCCCTCCTTCATGGAACTTTCACTTCGTGTTTTTCCCAGGAAATTAGAGTGATAAAATGTACTGGTTATTGAAATTGCCTTAATAGACCGAACGTGCTTAACAATGAAGTTTAGAGAAGGTCCACAACGAAGAGTTGTTTTGGGCTATTCATCATAAACCTTAAGGGTACTAAACAATTTATTCAGAGAACGGTGCCTTTAAATGTGAATTGAAGCCGGCAAATACACAATGTAATAAACAGAAAAATATACATTGCTGTAAATACCCAATGCTATGAACAGAGAATTACTTAAATTATTGTATACCTAACTATTGAAAATTTACATTATACATAAAACGAAAAATAGATAAAATAACAAATATATACAGTTTGATATCTACACTTTTTACACCTTTGGCAGAGACACCTGGGAGACTATAAAGTCGCCACAATACTCCCTGCCAGTGAATTATCCAGCCTGGAAGCGTTTGGGAAACCGGACATGTCTGCCGACCTGTTTTGTCAGTGTGGTAACCGGCTGATGCGTTCTGCAGGAGTGCAGTTTTCTTCTGGTGGCTGGCGTGTTGTTTTCTCGTTATGAAAAAGGGCGCATCGTTATGTTATTTCCTGCTTTTTGGAGGGTGGTTTGATCGTGAGTAGGTGTTCCTGCTGGATGAACGATGTATTCTTCCTCCATGTCCTGTTGGAGTGGCATATCATCTGGGTCCTTGTTCAAGACAAAGGCTGGTTTAATCGATACTGCCGATAGCGTGTCACACTTTTATGTCGATGACTAACGCGTTATCCTGCCGGCTAACGATGCGGTATCGGCTGTCGTATGGGTGTTGTAGCGGTGTTTTTTTAAGCATCGTGGCAGACAAAAATTTGGGTAGCCGTTTTCAGGTCTTTGAAGATGAATGTTCTTCTCTTAGTATCGTGATTAGATCCATCGGTAGGGCGTAGACCTAGGTAACGTGCACGTAACTCTTTGACAAAGTTGTTAGAGCCATCATTTTTGTCATTCGGTGAGTGGGATGCTAAAAATTCCCCGGGTAAGCGAATGGATGTCCGTATAGTCCGATGGATAGTCCGTATAGTAGGCTGCCGAATGAATTGTCCGTGGGTAGGCTCTCGCTCCAGCGGGACTGATGACATCGGAGAGAAGCCTTAAATAAGTGCCCATTAGGTGATTGATCTGTTTGAATAGGTGGGATTCAAATTGCTGGCCCTGATCCGTGGTGACTCGGAGTGGAACTCCAAATCTTCCCAATTGTCATAGAATGCTCGTGCAATTTTCAGGCCACCTGGAGAACCTGTCTATCATTGTCACACAATATCTATATCCCTCTAGGTGATGCAGATACTCTTCATGCGTCGTTGAGGCAATGAGGATATTATCTATATAGACGTAGCAAAAGTCCAGACCCCGAGTAACCTCATCCATGCAACGCTGAAAAGTTTGCGCTTCATTTCAAAGTCCAAACCTCATGACTGGAAATTCAAACAATCCGAATGGAGTAGTGATTGCTTTCTTCAGAAAGTCCTCTGCAGCTACCAGGATCTGGTTGGAAGCACGGATTAGGTCGATTGTGAAGAAAACCCGTTTGCCTTGGGGTTGTTGCGCAAAATTTTGAATATGATGTATGCTATATTGGTCAGGACAGGTACGGCTGTTAAATACCCTGTAATCCCCATAGGACCAAGGACTTTTGAATGGCCTAGCAAGTCCCAGTTTGAGCATGGTGTCGAATTCCTTTCTCGCTATTTTGAGTTTATCTGCAGCTAGGCGTCGTGGTTTTTGATCAACAGGCGTGGTAACAATATGGTGTTGAGTTCCGTCTTTGATCTTTTTTGGAGCAACGTTTGGTTTGATGATTTCCTGGAACCTTTCCAAAAGCGCATGGAAAGAGGACGCACCATTAATTACTTTACGGCAGGTGGGTAGTGGAGTCTCGGAGTTTGTCTTGCTGCATATCGGGGAGCAGTACATGGTATGCAAACAAGTCTGCTCCTAGCATAGGTCTAGACACGTCAGCTATGACGAATCGCCATGGAAAATCACGGCGTAGTGCTAGATTGAGAGTACGCGCAACTATTCCGTACGTGGCTATTGGTGAGCCATTGGCGGCTGAGAGTTTGTAGCTAGGATCGAAGTCCACTTTCACGATCGTAGACAAACAGGTGGAGTGATTTATTATGGCAGGTGTAATTTGCCGACATCAATACTACCCAGTTGGTTTCCCTGGTTCCATGAGCAGGGCATTATCCATTTCTGGGCTTCCTACTTGTAGCGCCAGTGATACCAGCACAATCCGGCAGGGCGCGGTTCCCTACGCGTAGATGGCGTTCTCGGGCGCGGTTGCGATCGGGATCGAGAATGCTCGCGAGCATCTTTCTGGAAACGTGCACCTCCTGCTTAATGCTAGTTAGCTCTCATTTGACGTCAGAAAGCTGCTGTGCAAGTTGTTGCATGAGGGCATGAAGAAGCTGGTTCTTCTTACCTTGAAAACTAAGAAACTTATGCGAGATAATTAAAATTTAAGAATGTATGTAGAATTATATTCATCGTTTTTAATTGTGAAATATGTTGTTTCTAAAGTAGTTTAAGAGAAAAATGTAAAATAAATTGAATGCTACTTTAAGGTTTTAAATATTCGGCCTTATCTTAACTTGATTTATCATGATTTTGAAGTGGTATTTGGACACTCTAGAGCAAATTACAAGAATTGTTAGATTGTTTATTCTACATATTGAAGCACATCGATTTATTAAGGTTACAATAATTATAACAATAATAACATAACAAATAACAATAATTAATTCTCCACACAGGCATCAATGTACTCCAATTAAACATTTACCGCAGTAAAAAGATAATTTTTATTGCAATAGATAGTTTCGTCATTTAAATTTAAAGCCATCTGCTCGTAGATAGTGGGCCAATTATTTTTAAGCATTCGTATATTTTTTATAGAATTTTTCATGTTATTGATGAAACTTGTCTGTACGTCAAAGTATTGTATTGCCATCGGATATACATGCCGGTTAAATCCGAAATGTGTATTTTTTCGATAATGAATATTATTTTCCAAAAAAAAAACCAAACAAATCTAATAATATTATAGAAAATATTAGGGCGTATTTTATACTATTAACTTAATACAAATCGTATCAGTTCCAGTTTTATAAAAATATTTGTAGTAGGCCTAGGAAAAATATGAGTTATTTTTTGACCTTTGACGTCATTTTTAATATTATGTTACATATTTTGTGTTTCAAAATTATGTAATATGTAAATTTACCATTTTATAAAAGGATGGCCACAGTAAAAGAAAAACGGAATGAAGATCAAAGATTTATACCATAATTGATCTCTTTTTCCTATGTCGTTTGAAAGGAAATTTTGAGTGTAGAATAAAATCACATATACCCTTGCAAAAATTATAAAAGGAAAAATAAAGCTTCTCCCTTAAATTTTACTCAACACATGCTAGAACAAGATTTTCAACGATTTAATAAAGGTTATGGAGCTACGAATCGACTTTAATAGAAAAAGCATGATTTGTCAAAGAAATTGAAAGATCTGGTTGAACATCAATTAACGTTTGGTGTGGTAAACAATTAAATAATTGCCCAATAATTTTAGAACATTGAACAAGATAATATTATAATATTGGAAATAGGAAATGTTTTGGTACGGGCGGAGATCGAACCCGCATCTCTGGATCTGTAGCCCATTGCTCTAACCTAGGTGCGCTATCGTACCACTGATAAGCAATTCGTTAGAATTTGTACATATTCAAATCCACCAGTATCACCACAATTGTTGATTCTGCCAAATAACTAACCTTGACTAACTCCTGACTGGACGTCAAATCTGATATCGCCATTAGGTACCGTCCATATTAGTTAGTTAATTTATAATTTTGCGTTATGCCCGTATAAGCCAAATTTTGAATAGAAGTGTTTTATCAGTTTGTTTTTTAAACTGTGAAATATTTTTTTTAGACGTATTTATAATCAACAGCAAAAGTTATGGTACGAGCGGGGATCGAACCATAACGGAGTTGGTTAGAGCAATGGGCTAGAGATCCAGAGATCGGATTCGATCCCCGCTCGTACCGTAACTTTTGCTGATGATTATAAATATTTTTAATAAAAAAAAATTCACAGTTTAAAAAACAAACTGATAAATTACTTTTATTGGAAATAGGGGTAGCAGAAGTAAATAAGTAAATTATTTAGCAACTGGATGGTAAATTTTTTCAGCGAAGGTAACCTAATTTAAAAATGTATCAACAGTGAGAAAATAATAGTTTTCTGTTTAAAAAATACACCTTTAATGTGCCATGTTTTTCTTTCTGATTAATAAATAATTTCTATAAAAATAAAAAAGTTAGGGAGTGAGTGTTAAAAATTCAGTTAATAACCCTGTACATCATCCCTATTTCAAATGAATGCCTGTCGACCTCGGCAAGGTCTCAACGAATAGACAGGTCCCTTTCTGGTCATCGGAATTATCATTAATACATGCGAGGCCTTCTTACGAGAAAACGAGCGCAAAAGACATGCCATTCGTCTATGTCGGCTTAGGTCTGCTTTAAACCAGTCTGTATACGATATAAACTGGAGAGGGGCCATAAAGACGAAAGAACTAATCGCCAAAAGCTGACTGGCGACCCGAGACGAGACGAGTAGTGGGTGTTAAGTAATTAATAAACATGTTTACTCCGAGCAAAATTGAAATTAAGGAATAAGACCTTCCAGTCGCTCGTTTTTAAGAAGCTATTAGAGTCTAAGTAGATTTTTTCGCTTGTGATTGATTTTATATTAGAACTAGCTGAGTCCCGGCAATTAACTTCGTTCCATGTACAAATTGAATTAAATAATGTGGGTAAATAATATATTAACAAAAAATACTATAATACATTTTGTGATAATAGTATAATAGAGATACGAAAGTTGAAATATTCATAAAAAAAGCTCATAAATTATCCCTTTCGCTCACTCTAGAACAGACAACATAATATTGACCATTCCAAAAGCAAGGAGCCTGGCATGGCGTAGATTAATTCCAGCAATTGATGCAGTTATTTATCTTTATAGCACAGCATACGTTTACAGGGAATTATAGTCTAAGAATTATTGGAATATTAGATTCAAAATTTTTCTCACTTTTTGCTCAATCGATTATAATTGAAGTTTTATATAATTAAGACGTTGGTAAAGAGAGGTACTCAGGAGGTAATCCAGAGGTAATCTGGTGTACGAAATTTTGCCAGCTGTACACTCCTCAACGCAGCCACTTTCAATCGGGTACTGTTACTCAGTTTTAGGTCGTTTAAATTCCCCAACAACGTTGTTAAACACTACATCAACTATTCTGTTTCTGGGCTTTCCGATCCATCTGTATTCCTGTATTATATTCTAAGCACATAAATTTAAAAACGAATCATAACAACTCTCCCTATATCGTGTTGACATAAAAGTAACATATTTCTTACTAAACGGTTTGAGAAATTCAAGTGGACTCCTATATCTAAATGTTTGTGGGCTAAAATAATATTATATTTAATGCGATAAATGACGATAAATGAACGATGCACCACTAGGCTTCAAGCCCTTTTAGCTAACCCTTGTAAGACAAAAGAAAATAAGCAGTTCCATGATTGTTCTTATATAATAATAATAATAATAATAATAAACGTTTTTTATTAAAAAAATGTGTACATGGATTTCTATACAACAATTAAAATATAACATATTAAATAACAATAAACATTAAAAATATTTACATTGCTTTCTGTGTATAGATAAACCGCTTTCATTATATTACAATAACCCAACATATTCTCGGACATATAATAAAACCGAGTATAAAATCAAATTTGACGCCCCCGCATGTTGCGGCAATAGAAAAATAGACGTGCTTCTCTGCATTCTGGAAATACATGCGGCAGTCCTTTTGTTGTTAGCGATAAATGGCAATTCTGGTTAGTTTATTCTGTGATTTAAGTAACTATCACGTTCCAAAGCAAGTGCATTTTTTCTTGCAGATGTCTACGTAGTCTGCTGATTATTTTCTCTAATTATCTCATCATGGCAATTCCAATAAGAGGCAGCAGTGTGACCATTGTTATAATTTTTGGATGTAACTCTTTTTGTTATTTTCTCTGGGAAAACACCCTTAACTTCAGAATCAGAGTAATTTTGAGAGTTTGGGAACTCTCTGAATCTAAATAACAAAACAAACTCTTTCAGCTTGTTGGGAAAAAATCGTTTTACACAGGGGTCGAGAAACGTCGCCAATAAATAATTTTAATTTTCATTTAAGTTTTAATTTAATTGTATTAGTGAATTCCTCACTAACAATATTTTAATAATAATAATGGAGCCACGCGACGTATTACTTATTTTAGTTATTTTTTCAAACGGTCTTAATAACTAAATACACTGTTGCATAAGATCCCATTGTTCATGAGTTAAATTATTAAAAGTTATGATTTTATGCCGGAAATGTTCAAAAAAATTGCTCGTTTTTGTTCTATCAAGCGCTTAAGCAAATACAATAAGCTACATTCAAAGTGACATTCATAAAATTATACAGTACAATAAAGTATATGGACTCATTTATTTTATTTTAAGAAACAAAGAACACAATAATATATGCTTTTTAAAATGTTTTTCTTTTCTTTAAAAAAAAAATCCCCATTGAATATAATTATTGAATGTCTACTTCGAGCGTTGCTTAGTATAGTAAGTTGAATTCCAACGTGTGCTGACATCTTGTATCAACTTATGTTTTGGGAGTTTCACTTAGTCTTGAATGTTGCAAAGTTTTTCTTGGTTCACATGTCTGTATTCTTACTATGTCCCAGATAGTTTTCCATCTCTTTCTGCGTCGTACAGTAGGACAAACCAGATATAAACCATATCAGAATTTTTCGTTGATTTCTTAACCTCAATAAAATTTACCTGATATCTTTAGCCCCCCCATGAATTAGCGACCCAATAAACTTCTATTGTATATGCACGAGATTCTATAGGACACTCTTAAAAGAGTTCAGGTATGGATTTTGTTCCTATAATAACAGAGAATAAGGAAAAAGAAAAGGAGTTAAAACAAAATTTTTAATATTATGTGTTTATTTCTGATATTATTAATGATTATTAACAAAACATAAAAACTAAATTTTAATTTTAATAATATGATAAAATGCATCTTAGTTTTTTATACAACCTACTCTATATTCAGTTCCGTTTCATTATCACTGTCATCTCCTTCTATGCCTAAATTAATTATTAAGGGCTTAACACTACTATTTATAAAATTATAAAAGTCTTTACCTTAATTACATGTCTAACAGAATTTTGTACAGAAATATTATTCACACATTTTTTAATTAAATCTATTACAGAAGTACTTAGAGTGGGAAAAGTGTTTCTCTCCTAATCATGGCTTTTAATTCATGCCAGATATGTTCGATTGGATTAAAAATACAATAATACGGAAGAAGACGCATAAATGTATGTCTAGATGCACTAGCAAGATTGTCACAAATATATATTTTTTAATATTATCTGCTTTCAAAATATTTGAAAGATCCCTTTTTGTATAAGTTTCTTCGAAATATATATCATTTTTCATCATATAGTTCTGAAGTTCTCTCCCTGAATTCAGCAATTTATTGATTTGGCGGCTGTGGTAGCTAGCGTTGTCCATCACAATTACACTATCTTTTTGGAATATTTGGAAGAAGGCGATTTTGAAACCAATCTTCAAATAATTTTTCATCTGTACCTTGATAATTATCCAAAGATGAATTGGCTATGTTCTTCGAAGATATTAACGAAGAGTTTGGAATAAAACCATTTTCTGAACTCGCATACAGAATTGTATCCTCTGTCCTTTATTTGAGGGAGCTTCGGTTTGGTACTTGCTTGTTGAATCGTTTTATCCTTCTTTGAGGGGTGTCATGGGTACTAAACCATGTTTCGTTAAGATACGTTTGGACAATTGTCTGCCTTATATTGCTGTATGGAATTTAAATATTCCCGAGGCCTACTTATAAATTTTCCGTGGTTTCCTTAATGTAATGCTTTTGGTTACTATATCTTTTACCGGAGATAAAGGAACTATAGTTAAAAAGCATGTTTCGCCTTTGAAAAAATAACAGATATTTTACTAAATGCACAGTTTCACAAATACACAAATAATAGTATAAAAAACATTTTATATTAGTAAAGTACAACTTCGATAGTTCGGACAGTCGCTAGCCCAAGTACGCCAGTAATCCGGACACTGCTGTTATTAATGCATTTTGAAAAATTTACCTCTGTAATTCGGGCACAAAAATATTGTATACAATATACATATGTACATACATATAAAAAATGGAATTTTTCTTGTCTGAACACGCAGACACGTTTATGTTGCGTTTAGGAACGAGGCGTCTGTCAGTCTCCATTTCTTTTTCTTGCAAGCATAATGGCTCCAAGCAAATGATCACCTAAAACACATACACTCGCAGAAAAATCTAAAATATTAGATTACCTTGACGCGGGAAAAAGTACACGTCAAATTGCAAAGAAGTTTGTTGTTCCAAAGTTCACAGTGTTTGACGTAAAGAAGAGCAAAGATAAAATAAGGACCTTTATATCAAAATCATTTCAAGGAGCAGGTAGAAATTCATATTTTGTACGCATTTACTCTTTAATTAAAGTTAGTATATTTGCAGGCAAAACAAAAGTTATTAGGCGAGCAGAGCATCCAGAAGTTGCAGTCACTTTGTATAACTGGTTTCTACAGCAACGCAACGTGCGTGTACCTATTGCATCAGAAATTTTATGAACAAAGCTATACAGTTTTATCAAAAAATAACAGAGAAAAGGATTTTTCAGCAAGTTCTGGATGGCTAGATAAATTCAAGTTAAGACACGGAATTCGTTTTTTGAATACCATTTCTGGAAAAATTTAAATCAATTGTTGAAAAGATGGAATTAAGCTATGCACAAATATACAATGCTGATGAATCGGCAATTTTTTGGAGAACTCTCATTGATCCCACTTGGGTTCATCAAGACCAAAAATCAGCACCAAGTCGCAAAATATCAAAAGACCGTTTAACATTTATGCCGTGCTGTAACTCAACGGGGTCGCATAAGTTACCATTGTTAGTTTTGGGAAAAGCGGCGAATCTACAAGTATTTAAAAATGAAAGATCGCTACCACTGGTATACAAAGCCTCTACCAAAGGATAGATGACCAGACCACCATTTATGGAATGGTTCATTCCTGAGGTTAAGCAATTTTTAACTAGGGTTAGCAACCCACATAAAGCTCTGTTGTTGATAGATAATGCACAATCACATCCATTTATGGACATTAACTTTGATCCAAATTTATTTCAGTATTATGTTTTTGGTCACCAAATTGTACCGCAGTAGTCCAGCCAATGGATCAAAACTTAATTCAGAATAGAAAGGTGTCATATAGGAAGCGCCTTCTTAATCATATCATTTTACATGAAGGTGAAGATGTCTCAACCTTGTTGAAGCAGTACAATTTAAAAGATGTAGTGAACAATCTTGATCAATTTTGGAGGACCATGACTTAAAAAAATATTAGTAGAAGTTGGGCACCATTATGGCATTAGATTATGGAATCAGAAGAATGAGATATCGAGGATATTCCACTCTCAGAGCTTCAAAAGAAACTTCGTCCAATAACTCAGGAAGAATTAAGAAAAATCACCGAATCCTTAAGAGTTATTGATCCAGAAAATAGCTTGAACTAAATGGTCTGTGGGAGAAGAAGAGTTTACCATTGATTTAACTGAAGAAGAGCTTATCCCAAGTTGCAATATAGAACAACATTCAAAACATAGAAGAATCTTGTGAATCAGAGAATGATGGATTTATAGAAAAGGTGAAACATGCAAAGAAGAATCTTGTGAATCCGAGGATGATGGAAATATAGAAAAGATGAAACGTGCAAATGCTGTCAGCGCGTTTTTACTGACCACCAGGTGGGCTGAGGAGAACAAGCTTTCCATTGAAGATGTATTACTCCTGAAAAGGCTTAAAAAAAGCCACTAATATAGCTATATCAATAATGGTTCAAACTAAAATAGACACCTACATATTTTAAAAAAATTTAAGATATGTATTATGTTAATTAATATAAGATGTACCTACATTTATGTAAATGTGTATGGTACATGTAATATATGTGCATACGCATGTGTATGTACATAGTACATACACTTTTTTTCTGTTTTATGAGGAAACTCATTTTTTATAAGTTCCTGATTTTGCTTTATAATTAAAATTTTTACATATTTTGAGTTGTTTTCGTTAAAAAAAAAAAAATAAATCACTCCAATAATCCACTGCTCGGATTATCGAAGTTATACTGTATTTGTAGTTAAACATTTTAACATCCACACCAGCCAATATCTAATGGGTTTTACGGCTAAGGGTACCATGTACATTTTATTGCGACCAAAAAACTTTTTAAGAGGATATCGGAATGAATTTAAATTCTCGATTTTGCTGTTGCTTATAAAACACATGATATCTACATTATGACGGGTCAATGTGAGTCACAGACAGAAACCTCATTAGTCTAGTAATCGAGTGCAGTACAAAATATTGCGGTAGACCTTGAATAGCGCGTCGTCCTTTAGTAAAAAATGTGTTTTTTAAAAGTTAAAATAAAATGTGAAAAAACTCTTTTCTATAAATTTAACGAAAATCCAATATAATTTTTCTCGAGGCGTGTCTTAGAATTACTTCGACATCCTCTTAAAGAAAAGAAACGTGTTTTTTTAATTTTAGTATAATAATGGAATGTGTGGAAAAACCTCTTTTAGAATGTGATAATTGGTAACTTGAAAAGATTTGAAAAACGATTATAGTTAAATAATATGATAAAACTAATTAATCATTTATGTACATATCTACACTATGTAAACTTTGCTCCTACAGTAATCAATAGGATGACGACACCAAAGGAAATCGACGAAAGTTACAAAACGCCGAAGATAATTTTTTAGACCATTCAGTCCGACTAAATCAATTTTTACATGTTTTTGTGGTCTACAAACAACAGTTATTTTACATCTCGTTAACTAATCGAAATATAAAAGCCATTAAACCGAGACGATCGGCGATGGAAGAGTGAGTGGTCGACTTTTTGGTCTCGAACCATTTAGGTCGGGACACAGTGGTCAGCCTTTTCTACGTAACTACACCCAAATCTTAGGAAAAATTGGTTTCCGAGAAATTCAAATTTTTTTCATTCCCTCTTACGAGATAATGCAAATCGAAAAACATGTCTGTCGTTCTGTCTGTACGCGGCATAGATCAAAAACTGCTTGACTTCAAATTTTGATCAAAAATCAAGGAGTATTTGGGGATGGAATGGAATGGGGATGGATGGAAATGGTTACATGTGGGTTGAAAATCTAATAATCGGGTCTCACAGAAGGTTAAAAAAATCATTGCTTAGCAACTTCTTGTCAGATGAACTTTTTTTGCACAAAAATAAAGTGAAGGGTTGAACTGGTAAAATTTTATTGCGAATACTTTATGGGAAACAACATGGCGGTAAAACTCCATTTCCTGTAATAAAACCTTTTTATGAAAGAAAACAATAAACAACGATTTTTTATAGATTATGTACTTAAATGAAGTTATGAAAAATAAATAATAATAATAGCAATAATAATAATAACTATAATAATAATAATAATTCACACATGAAGCTCTCACTCGCCAAATTAATGAAATTATTTTAAAACCTAGCACACTCCCCAGTTTTCTCACCCAAGGAATAACATACCTTGAACCCAAAAATTCAGACAATAAGGACCCGTCAAAATACCGACCTATTACGTGCCTTCCAACCCTATATAAGATCATCACAGCCACAATTACCAGAAGAATAGAACAACATCTAGCACACAAAAACATTCTAACGGAAGAGCAAAAACGGTGCAGGAAAAACAGCCGAGGATGCAAGGAGCAGCTAATTATAGACAGCGTCATCATGGAACAAACCAGGAAAAATTATAGAAACCTTCATACTGGTTACATAGATTATAAAAAAGCCTTTGATTCGATACCCCACAGTTGGCTCACCAGAGTGCTAGAATTATATAAAGTCAATAAAAACATCAGGCAATTTCTTACGCAAATCATGAGTACGTGGAAAACTAAAATCAACCTGAGAACACAAAAAGAGCACATCGAAACAGAAGAGATCTACATCAGACGAGGTATATTCCAGGGAGATTCACTCAGCGCTTTGTGTTTATGCCTCTATCTCAATCCACTCTCAAACACACTGAATAACACAAACTTCGGATTCCAAATTAAACACCAAAAAAATAACCTACCCAAAATAAACGAGCTCTTGTACATGGATGACAGAAAATTATACGCAAGCACAAAGGCACAGCTAAAGGAACTCCTTAAAATCACAGAAACGTTTACCCTGGACATCAACATAGAATTTGGTATAAGTAAATATTTCATATCAACAAGGGACAGTAGAAAGACCACCCTACGAGGGAAACAATCAACAATGAAACTATAGATAACATGCTCAAAGAAGAAACATACAGATACCTAGTCTTCCATCAAAGCACCAAAATTAACCACACTCACATCAAATCAGAGCTCAAGACGGAATTTAATACCAGACTCACAAAGCTACTAAAAACAAAACTGAATTCCAGAGATCTAACGAAAGCTATTAACATCTTCGCCATACCTATTCTTACGTATTCGTTTGCTATCATTAAATGGTCAGACATAGACATAGAAAACATTCACATTCTCATACGCTCTGAATTCACTAAACACAGGAAGTTACATCCCAACGCATGCAAGGAAAGACTCACCATCGAGAGAAAAGAAGGACGCAGGGGAATTATAGATATACAATTGCTAAATAAAAAACAAATTTACGAACTCAAAAAAAATTTTTCCACAACAAACAAACTAACCTCCACAGGACACAACCATTGAAGACGAGAGGTGTAGAAGATGTCACCAGCAGAGAGAAACGATCGATCACATAACGAGTGGATGTAGAATAATGGCCGGAACTGAATACACCGCGAGACACAACTCAGCAGCGAAGGTCGTTCATCAAGTATTAGCAACAACATACAAACTAACGCAGAACACAGACCCTTACTACCATTATACACCAACATCCATACTTGAAAACGAAGACTACAAGCTCTACTGGGACATTGACATCCACACAGATAAAACAATCCCCGCAAACAGACCCGATATCACCTTTCAATCCAAATAAGAGAAAATCACTTATTTAATTGACATGGCTGGCGAGACGACGAGAACATCCAAGCGAAATACAGTGAAAAGGTCACCAAATACACCGACTTGGCAATGGAAGTAAAAAGGCTGTGGAAACAGGAAAGAGTCATCATTGTTCTTCTCGTCATATCAGTAACAGGTCTAACCCCAACAACGTTTACACCGCATTTGGCTCAATTAGGACTTAATACAGACATTCACAGGAACATCCAAAAATCGGTCATTTTAAAAACATGTAGCATCGTTAGATCATTTCTTAATACACAATAGTTGTTTTTTTTCCATTTCCTTTTTTTTTATTTTTATTTTTTGTACTGACTTGGTATAATCCCGTCAGTATAAAATACAACCACAGAAATACTGTTAGACAACAAGTCATAACTATAATAATAATAATAATAAGCCCATCAAGGAAGCAAAGGAGAACTTATCATCGACTCTGTGGTACTTAAGCAGGCACAGAAAAAATAACGCAACAAACACAATGCTTTTATAAACTAGAAAAAGGCGTTTGACAATGTACCACATCCCTGGCTCATAGTATTAGGAATATACAAAATTCACCCTATACTCATCAATTTCATGGCAACTATCAAGCACCAGTGGAGAACGAACCTGAGGATCTATAATGGCGATCAATCTCTTACCACCGATGAGATACACATCAATAGGGGAATTTACCAAGGAGACTCGTTAAGTCAACTATGGTTCTGCTTAGCGATGAACCCGCTCATTGCTCAACAATACAGGACATGGTTTCAACATCAAAGTCAGTAGAGACGTTTCCCGAACCATATAACCAAAGACCAAAATAAAAGATTAGTATTTATCTTCTGAAGACAGAACTGAACGTCGGAAATCTTATTACAGCAATTAACACCTACGCTGTGCCCGTGTTGACCTACAGTTTTGAAATCTTAAAATGTACTAACACGGAGCTAGAGGGACTACAACGAACTACTGGCCTAATGATGACCTACTACTAGTCACACTACCCAAGGTCATCAACTCCGAATGACGTAACCACAAAAAAAAGATAGAAGATCCCCTGTTGACTTGACCAATTCGCACTACCGACAGCTGCAAAAACTGAGGATCCCGAAAAACATGTTTTCTCACATCCGTCAGTCTGTTGGTCTTTCTGTCGTTCTGCCATTCTGTCTGTACGCGGCATAGCTCAAAAACTACTTTTCCGATTGACTTCAAATTTTGGTTAAAAATCAAGGGCCATGAAATGGCAGCTACACAAAATGTAAAAATTATTAACAAACTTCTTTTTGAATGCACTTCAAAATTTGCGCAAAATTAAAATATGGTACAGGGATAAATTGGTAAAATGCTTGTTTAAATGCATTATGGCGGAACAAAATGACGGCCTATGTAATGTTTAAAAATTCGGTACCAAAAAATTACTTATGACCTTATGAAAATTTTGCACAAAAATTAAGTGTTAAGCAGGAATAGCCTGGTAAATGTTTAGGGCGAATTATGTATGGTAAAACAAAATGGCGGCCTAATAAAATGTTTAAATATTGGGTAAAATTCTATTTCCCGAAAAAAAAACCTAAAACATAATTTGTTTTTTATAGACTACGTAAATAAAGGTATGAAAAATAAATAGTAATAACAAATTAAAAACTTAAAAACAATTGAAATAAATTACAGTTTGTGGAATTTGTATAAAATTATTTTATATAGAGTGTTTATTGTAAGTACTGAAAATCTGTAGGAGGGAGGTAATTCTAGTTCTAAAATAGGTAATTTTCTAAACGGTTTAGCTATTAGAATCGCGTAAAAAAATAGAGTTATTGGGAGGTAAATTTACCCATTTTTTATGTGTTTTGACAGTAATATTCGAGCCCGTAATAATTTGTTTGGTAATGTTTACTCTCGGTAAGAAATGAAACACTTTAAAATGACTAGCGTTTCTGGTTTTGTTTCTGTGAAAAGAGTTGGTGAACTCTGGACGATATATATTACTTGGACGAATTTTGGGTACTCGGTTGGTAAAGTATGTCAGAATGAAAACATAGAAGTTCGCGTCAAGCTTTCTTAGAGGAATGGCACACTGGAATTAAAGTGTCTTCTTAAAGGCGGTTAATAAGCATACATATTGATAGTAAATATGGCTTTAAGGAGGTGGTTTATTGGCATTTCAGTCAAAGAAGGGTGATTGATACGAAGACAGGGCCTTGTTATTCCTCAGTCGGTTATTGTTATGGGCAGCGCTGGTTGCTATTCTAGGATGCTTGAAAAACTACCAAAAGCTTTTTGGAGAAAAACAAATTATACAATGTCTTACTTTAAAATAAATACAGTACAGGGGAGGCAAAAAATAGGTGGTTGATGAATTGAATTAGAGCGAAATATAGTACTTCGACTTTCACCGTATTATTGTGAATTAAATCCAATAGGATTATTGATTTGGACTGAAGTTAAAAGTTTTGTTAGAGTGCATAACATCACTTTTAAAAAACGAAAAATGTTAAATGAATTTTTCAAAAGGGCTTAAAGCAAGTCGATTCCCAAAAGTGGAATAATGTGTAGATTATGTAATCAAGGTAGAAGAAAGAATGTGGAAACTTGATAGGCATAAGTCCTACACGTCATCATCGCTTATTTTGTTGAAAGTGTAAAAAAAATTAAAAAAACTTGTGATTTAGTTAATTTATTATTATAACATAACAAAATATGGTATCGGATGTATTTTTGGAGTTATTTATGAGAAAAATAAGCAAAAAATTTCATCTGAAAAACCCGTACAAAGAATAAAATGCCTTTAATTTTTATTAAACACCCTAGTGCTCTCTGCATGACTAGAGAAGATAGTTAAACAACTGGATTAGTTCTGTAAATTTCAACCTAAACTTGTTAATATAGTCAAATCTTTATTTTTTTTAGTTTTGTCCACACGACACCAGTTTTCGCACCCACTGCATTGCGGTTGGTTCCTTGCGAGCGAGCCGCTAGGGTCACAGAAATCTAGGCCATCTTGATTAGTTATTCATTCAGTGCGGACGCCATGATAATTCATCTTTGTCCGTTCGAGAGAGGCCTTAAAAGATTTATAATAATAATAAAAGCACAAATAAATCATGATTGAGTTCGACAAACCCAGCGTTCTTCGAGTTGGGCTCTGATTTCTGACAGCTTTAATTGGAAAATGTCATTTGTTCGAAATTAATGCAAGGAGGGTGGGCAACTGGTGAACCTCCGTATACCGAAAGCCTCCAGTGTTTCTGAGCTTATTATACTATATATATATATATATATATATATATATATATATATATATATATATATATATATATAATGTGTTTTCATTCCGGGTGTACATCAGTTCACTACTGTCGTACTGAAAAGAACAGTTTTGCTGACGTTTACCTAAAATTGCATTTGGCATTTTCGAAGCTTTCTTTCTCGGGACCAAATAGAGACTGAAGTGTTGAGCGACCGTTGGTCGTTATTTATGTTTTCTGGATGGTGCTGTGGTTGTTGCGCTAATTGCGCTTGATTTTTTGTTACTGTTGGTAATTTTAACGATTCGTCCCTTTTATTCAGATCACCTTGTTTTTCAATTTATAATGTTCTATATTGGCAATCTCCCTACATCCTCGAAATTTATTTTGTGGCCGGTTTCTTGATGATGTAGGAATAGAGCTGAGGTTGTTTGTTTCTTTCTGATGCTGAGTTTATTATCTTCCACTCTTGCTGATATTTTCCTGTACATCTTTTCACAGTCCTGGCACGGAATGCTGTATACTCCGTGGTTTTCCCGTTTTATTTTATCTTTTGGGTTTACAAGTAGTTTACTTATAGTTGTTTGTGGCTTTAGTATTATGTTGTGTTTCCTAAAAATTCTTCCGATTCTGTCTGTTGTGCCTTTTACAAATGGTAAGAGTACATGTTGCTTTCCCGGTTCATAATTTTTGTTGTTCGGGAACCCTGTGCATTAACAGCTTTATCTATGGTGCGATTTGTGTAACCATTTTTCTTAAAAGTACTAGATATTATTATTATTATTAAGTTCGTTTGTCTCGTTTGTGTTTCAGTTAGTAGCATGGATCTAGATATTAGAGTATTGGCCACAGCTTGAGTTTGTGGTGGGTGATGATGTGATCTTGCATTTAAATATCTGTCTGTATGTGTTGGTTTTCTATACATGGTGTATTCGAAATGTTCATTATCCAAACTTCCATTTTTAGATATTCGGGTCACAAAATTGCATATTTAAAGCCAATGCCTCGGCTAAATCTTAATAATTTTTTTTCTGGATATTTTGGATATTGTTTTTATATGTGAAAAACTTATAAAGATGTATAAGGTTAGCCAAAAGAATAAAACTGATATTCCACAAGTACTGTCATACATTTTTGGTTGCTACGACTTCAAAAATAATAAATCGAGGAGGATTGAAATGCGAAATGCTCAAAGTAGTGCCTAAATCGAAATATTGTAGCAATTAAGAAGCAAAATAGCTTTGGGTCGACTTTAAAATTGTTTTGAAAAACTTATACGATAAAAATATAAGTTCAAATATGACTGAAAAGGCAAAAATGCAATCAATATTTTAATTTAATAAAATCACAGCAATTTCTAAACGATTTTAAAAATGATTTTAGGTTGGGTAATTATTTCAGTCAAAAACTTAAGGATAAGATAGGATTTGAAAATTTATTTTATATCGTTGAAACAGTATTAATATTATTTCATGGAAATGCATTTATAGAAGGTGGGTTATGAAAGTTTAGTAGCTTAGAAATTACAGGTCGCTCAAAGAACAATCTATGATCAAATTTTAAAATGTGGGGATGCCTCAAATTTAATAATAACTAAAAAATTATAGATATATTGCCAAAACTAAAATCAGAAATACAAGCAAGCTCTAGAGGACAGAAAAAGATAGTTTAGAAAGATAAAAGGTATCTGAAAATTGCAAACAAAATTGAGACATACATTGAGGATTTGAAAAATAAAAAGAAAAAAGCAAGTCTTTAACAACTTAAAAAAATGAAAATTAATTCATTTACGTTATAAATTACAAATATCTGAATGTGATATTGAAATTATTAATTAAATAAGTATGAAATGTGGATAAATTCGTTTGATAAAATTGCAAAGACATGCAATCCAAAGCTGACATTTGCTTTATCCACATTTTATAGTTATTTATTTAATAATTTCATTTTCAGATCTTTGAAGGTTTTTATTGTTCAGGTTTTCACAACGACGTTAGAACATCGAAAACCATTTAATAAGTTTTTTCCTTTTGAAAAGAATCAATGTTATATTATTAATTGATAAATAGTTGTGATCTGAAATACAGTGGTATTTAGTCTTAAAAAAGTTCAAGTTTTCAATAAAAATTGAGGTTTTCCCCAATTTTTTCCATTATCACACTCGGGGGTGCTCTATAGAAGTCAAAAACCAAATTTTTTGTGAACATTTCGGTTAAGAAAAATAAACAAAATAAAAATTGGCAACTTTCGCAGGAAAATTTATAGAAGTAAAAAAAAATTGGATCTCAGATTACATCAGATTTCGGCCCTTCCTCGTATAACTACGTCAGTGATTTTCTCAACTTAAGGTTTATATGCAAAAAATTATATATTTTATGTGTTCCCATTTTCTAAAAATATCCAGGAACATATTTAATAGTCTGTGTAGTTAAAATAATTTTGCTTTTAAAAAGCTGTTTCACCCCACTAGAACCTTTTGTGTAGTCGACATTTTTATATATAAAAAAATAAAACAATTTTGGAAACTAAAAATATTTTTGTTTTCTGGGGCTATTTTATCCAACTTGGCCTACTCTGTTTAATGAAAAAATAAAAAAGGTTTTTATATACAAAGGAATAAAAGATATGTACTTAACATGTTTAAGCCTTTATTAATTAATAGAGAACTAATAGATCTCAAATAAAAACAAATTTTCCTTTTTTGAAAGTTGTTTCATATCAATAGGGGTATCCTGTATAGTGGAAGAAAATATACTTATATACAAAAAAATAAAAGAAGTTTGTCGTGTTTCGCCGTTTTTGAAATATTGCATTAACGTTCACATTGTAACACACATTTTACCGCATAAACAAACAAATTTGGCGCGTTTCCCCGTTTAAAATAGAACTTTTACAGTTTTTTTCATTTTTTGGGCTGCTTCATCCTCCCCACCCACCCCCTCCCCCGATATGAAACGAAATTTTTATATACAAAAGAAAAAATCAATTTAAAGTATTTCGCCGTTTATTATTATTCTTGATATATAAAAAGAAATATCTACGCCAATGAGTTTTACAATTTTTTTGATGCCAAACAAAACATTTACCCCAGTTTTAAGAATTTCCAATTTCAAAAAAGCCCAACTATATATTTGGAAAATTTTTGTAAATACAATACTTCACTTATATAGCTAAAGTACTTGGAATATATAGGTAGGTAAAATCAGTCCCGTAAGATTGCGTGCATCTCGTACAAGTCTATTCAAATAAATATTATAGGTACAATATTAAATTAGTGTTTTAGGCATATGGAAGTACAGGGTTGTCCAACGAAGGGTAAACACCTTTATAATTTCTTTATTTTACAAGATATTGAAAAATGTTAAAAACAAAAGTTGTAGGGATTTTAGAGAGGAATAAGGATAATTTATGATAAAAACAATTGAACATCAAATAAAAAAATTACGCTCAAAAATTATGGTTATTTTGCTTATTTTAAATGGAACACCCTGTATATTATTGCATTTTTGGATTCTCCCGAAAATTCTAAACACTTTTTATATAAGATATTACACCCTTAAACCTAATAGTTTGGGAGCTATGAACAGTTGAAAATCAGTATTTTGGCTAATTTGCATTATTGTAAAACCTATCTAATGAAATAGGTACCATGAGTATACGAAAGTTGGTACTTCAGCTTGTACCATAGTAAGCACCAGTATTAATTAAAGTGGCCAATAGGCCGATTTTTACTTGTTTTTAGCTTAAAAACATATGAATTTAGGAATAACGAAGTGGCAACATATCTGCAATAACTAAACGAGTAGATATTAAATAACGACGGAACAATATTTATTATAAACCAAATCTATAATAACTTAACGAATATGTATTAAATAACGACGGAAAAATATGTATTATAAACAAAATCTATAATAACTAAACAAATAGGTACCAAAGAACAAGGAAACAAAACTTATGAGAAAAAAATCTAGTTTTCAAAAATGCCTCCTTCAGCGGCTAAGCACATTTGCATGCGTTCTATAAAGTTTTCTTGAGTGTTACGTAACATTTCGTTGTTAACGGCTCTAAAGGCCTCTTGTATTCTCTCCTTCATTTCGTTTGGACCTTCACAAGGCGTAGCATTTACAAAATTGTCGACGAATCCCCATAAAAAGTAATCCAAAGGACTGAGGTCCGGAGACCTAGGGGGCCATAGAATCGGTCCTTCGGCTTAATTATTTACGTACCATGGATCCCCCCTATTACCTATCCAATTCGATCCATGACGTTCAGTTAAAAAGTATGTGACATCACGTGTGCCATGCGGTGGGGCCCCATCATGTTGAAACCACATATTGTTTCTAACTTGAATGTTCACATTTTCTAATAAAATCGGCAGTGACTCCCTTAAAAAGTTTAAATATATGTTACCAGTTAAATTACCCTGGAAAAAATATGGTCCAATAACATAATCGTTTACAATGCCACCCCACACGTTCACGGACCATCTTCCTTGTTTCATAATTTCTCCTCTCCAATTAGGATTTTGTTGACTGTAGTACCTTATATTATGTCGGTTCATAGTACGGTCACTCCTAAACGTAGACTCATCTGTGAATAACACATTTCTAAAAAAGTCAGGGTTTTGGTAAGTTTTCTCTATAGCCCAAGAACAAAAATCTACTCTTTTTTCTATATCTCCAGGTAGTAACTTTTGGTGATATGAAATACGATAGGGATGGACTTTGTGATTTTGTAAAATTCTCTTCACAGATGTGTAAGACATACCAAGTGCTTCGCTCCGAGAATTGGTACTTTGAATTGGATTTTCATAAATGGAAAGCAGAACTCTTAGCTGATTTTCCTCATTGAGAACAGGCTTGTTAACACAGACTCTCTTCTTATAATCCACGTTTCCGGTCTCGCGGAATCTAACTCCTAATTTTTTTAATGTTCCTAAACTTGGTTGTCGTCTATCGGGATATCTGTCCAGATACTCTCGTTTGGACGGTCTTAACTGATAACCATTCCTCGCCAATATATTTAACAAATTTATCATTTCGGCTTTGGAATAACGTGTGACGTTTCTGTTCATCTTTAACAACTAACAACTTCACTAAAATAATATTCTTTAAAAAGTAAACTACCGAAAGTTTGACAAATCTTTGATTAACTTGTTGCCCGGCAACCAAACGACAGTATTTGCACAGGTATCTCGATAGACGATAACCAAGTTTAAACACGTTAAAGAAATTAGGAGTTAGATTCTGCAGCGAGCCCGGGAATGCGGATTATAAGAAGAGAGTTGTTAACAAGCCTTTTTTTAATGAGGAAAATCAGCCACGAGTTTTTTTTTGAAACATATATTTTGTTTATAATAAATATTGTTCCGTCGTTATTTAATATCTACTCGTTTAGTTATTGCAGATATGTTGCCACTTCGTTATTCCTAAATTCATATGTTTTTAAGCTAAAAACAAGTAAAAATCGGTCTCTTGGCCACTTTAATTAATAGTGGTCCTTACTATGGTACAAGATGAAGTACCAACTTTCGTATACTCATGGTACCTATTTCATTAGATAGGTTTTACAATAATGCAAATTAGCCAAAATACTGATTTTCAACTGTTCATAGCTCCGAAACTATTAGGTTTAAAGGTGTAATATCTTATATAAAAAGTGTTTAGAATTTTCGGGAGAATCCAAAAATGCAATAATATATAGGGTGTTCCATTTAAAATAAGCAAAATAACCATAATTTTTTCGCGTAATTTTTTTATTTGATGTTCAATTGTTTTTATCATAAATTATCCTTATTCCTCTCTAAAATCCCTACAACTTTTGTTTTTACCATTTTTCAATATCTTGTAAAATAAAGAAATTATAAAGGTGTTTACCCTTCGTTGGACAACCCTGTACGACATATGTTAAATAACACAATGCAAAGTGCAAAACGTTTTTAAATATGTAGATGGCTGCAAATACCCATTATTTTTAGGCAAAAGTATCATCATCGATTAAATGTTACCATACATATTTTAAATACTACCATCTTCAATTACCTACTATCACATATATTTCAACGACTACCAGCTTCCGTTCATTACTACCATACTTAATTCAAAATACTACACCCTTTCATTATTTACTACCACATGAATTCCAGCTACTACCACCTTCCATTCATTTCTACCAATCGTATTTCAACTACTACCATCTTCCATTGATTACTACCGCACATATTTTATTTACTACCACTGTCCTATAATTACTACCACATATTTCCACTATTACGACCTTTCATTGATAATGCATTTACTATCAACTCCTATTGATTGGATTCCATTCATAGATTGTGTGGAAGTAGAAGCTGGTAGTAGTATGTGTGATAGTAATTACTTTGTATTTCATGTATTTCAAATACTAAAACCTCCCATTAATTACTGCCAATCGTATTTCAAGTATTATCAACTTCTATTTGTTACTAATATACATGGTAATATTCAATGAAAGGTGGTAATAAATGAAATAAATATGGTAGTAATCAATGCAAGCTGGTAGTAGATAAAATATGTATGGTAGCAATTAATGGATAGTGCTAGTAAATGAAATATCTGTGGTAGTAATTAAAGGAAGTTACGATTGACTGTAATTAATGGAAGATGGTAGTTGTTGAAATAAATGTGGTAGTAATCAATGAAAAGTAGTAGTAGTTGAATTATATGGGGCACTAATTAATTGAAGGTGATAGTAGTTGAAATTTGAATGGTAGTAGTCCCAAGAGTGTGAAAGTATGAAAGTCGGGCGGAACATAAAAAGTTTTGGGCTATTTTTTTAAGCAAATATTCCTTGAAATTGGCCACTTTGTAAGCAAATATTTATCAAATGGCAATAATTTTCAAATGTAGCCAAAATGTAGCAACATTTACTAAAATTTTGCCAATAAAATTGCCTACTTGGTTTGCCTTTAGTACTCGCTAAAAATGGCTAATTTAAGACCCAGGAGCCAGCGTATCAAAATTAAACGACGTTTACCCCAAGTCGGCGTTTTTCTATTATATGTGGTGTAATATTTAATCTTTTTATTAGACATTTTGTATGGTAAATAATTTATATTTCGTTTTTCTAAATAAATCTTCAGTTTGGTTTAAGTATAGTTTTATAGGTTATAAATGTAAATTTGAAAACGTGGCATTTTTTTGGCAATAATATAGCAAAAATAAGCCAAATAGAACTATCCAATTTTGGTTAGTTTTGAAACAAAAATGTGATAAAAGCCATATTTTTTTCTCTCAGTGTTTGTTGTCTTAAAATGTGATAATCTGGCATTCTTATATAGCTATTATTACTATAATTAAACTTAAATACTTGCTAAAATATGTTTGGTTGGCATTTGGGAAAAATGCCTACTTATTGATCATATTCTGACCTCGATTTCTATTGATTAGAAATTCCATATTCTGGCATTTTAAAGAGCTATGCTTACTATAATTTAACTTACTAGAATGTATCTGGTTATGTTGTGGCAACAAGATTGACAGCTATTTCTACTTTTTCGCCATCCAATATTATAAAAAAAAAGTTGGAGGTTTAATTGCCCCATAAAAGATATTTTTTTGGCCAAGTAATTATGCTATAGCCTATCTACATTAAAAACTGCTACTTTTGGAGCCAAAAAATCTAATTTGAATCGAGCTTTCATGGCTAGAAAACAAACCAAGGATCATTTGCCAAAATTTGACAATCTCTGGTTTTTATCTCATCAGTTAATTTGTGCTACTTGGGTAGTCCTCAAAGTTCCAAAAAGAACGTTTCCAAATGAACTTCAAAGGTTTAGCCTTTTACAAAAACCACAATTGCCCTATGTAGAAAAATCTCAACAACAAAGTTCGGAAGATACAAAACAGCAAACAATATATATACAGGAATATAATACACAATTCTTACCCCAAAGTAGCTAGAAAGGTACAAAAGGTTTAATGAGCAACAATGTTAGGTCGATGTTAGTGGCAAGTGGAAGTAATTAAGATAAAAACTGCCATGTAGGCGATAAAGTTCATTTCCAAAATTGACCACCAAAGAACCATAATCTTCAAACTTAACTTTGTCAAATCGGATACTGCTAATCTCCCATTTTGGATTGAATTTAATTAACAATTTACAAAATTTCAGAATTTCTTAACTCCATGAAAGTTGGCCCTTCTCAAGTTCAGAAAGTGGTTTACTCCATTTGGTATTATCATGTACTGTAAATCTATATTTCCTATCCAGATTACTAAACATTGCTTAAAAAAAAATTCCACTTTAACAAAACGATGGTGGTAACAGAAATATCCTTCAAGACTATGCAAATATTAACTTGTGAAATACAGATCAGTTTTAGCACAAGCAACATTCGATCGATGAGTATTGGAATATATCTAATTAACCCTAAACTAATCCAAACAATTCCCAAACGAGCAACCATCTGAACGTAGGAGTATTAGCTTGTTGTTGATTTGTGTTATGCGTCCGTTCAAAAAAAAAACGTTGTTTTTAAATAACGTGTTATTACCTTGTGCAGAAACCTGTGAGCTGATAAACAATAACAAATTAAATCATTTAATTTAATTCTCAAAATATTTCCGAAATTAATACATTTATGTTACTAATTAATCCAAAATAGTAAACCAAGGTATTAAAGAATATTTGTATTTGAGTTTACGTGGTGAAATTTCCGAATAAAATGTAAAAACAACAAAATTGCTTTGAAATAATTGGTGTAAACAAGTGGAATGTTAAAATATTAACCCAAGAAATCTATATACCTGTAGATTTTTGTATATTCTATTGAATTATTTTATCAATAACCATTGTCACTTTGACTTTCCATTTATTTAGCAGTCTTTATAACTTTATCGACCCAGTTTTTGAGTCACCGATTACTAAAAATGTTAATTCCATTGAATATCTTAAGTGAATTTTATGTATAAAGCAGTAACCAAATGATAATACAGTACAATCTAGAAAAACAAGATAGTAATTTTGTCTTTAACTTCCGGCTATTAGTGACAAGAAGTTTTTAAAACTAGTATTATTTCTGTTATTTAGATATCAATGATTAAGTATAAGATTGAAAAGAGTGTTTTAAATAAAATTTGGATTAAACTGACTTAATTATCACAGCGGATATAATACTTAAAATGAAAAAGTGTCTAAGCGAAGATTTATTTTAACACATTTTAGTGCCATATGTATTGATTGACATATATGACAAATCTAACTGTTACATACCTAAAGTAAATAACATTTGCATAATTTTACAGTTAGACATTGTTCGATTTATCGCAAAATGCAAGACATTGAATTTATAGATAATGAACAAGCTAAGAAAATGCAATTTAAATTTTGGATCTAAAATCATTTTTTATTTACATGTTTACTATAATTACAAAAAAAAACATTTCTAAACCCCGATATATATTATATCTGAATTCGTATGAAATGAACCAAAACCAAGAAGAAAACTGTGTTTTGTGACAAAAAAAAACCTCTTCAATTCGGAAAAATATTATTATTAATATTATTATATTTATCAAAATATCCGAAAATAGAGGCAAGGAAAGGACACAATTATTAAAATCATTTTTCGAAAACAAGCCACTCTTAATAAAAACTTCTGCTTGTTAAAAAAATACGACAAAAATATGAAATACATCAAATGTAAATTAGCTTTATTTTTCAATATAAGGCTATATGATTAAAATATTTAAAGTTCAACAGATAAGTTAAATCCAAAGTATCAGCTAGATATTCAGTAAAAATTTAAAAATATTCGTTTTTATTTTTTTTGTTTGTTCGCACATATTGTCTAAGCGGCTTGACCGACTTTGATGAGTCAAACGCCAAATTGTAGAGGACGTTTCTTGGTGTTTCCTTTTATTTTGATTTAAAATACGTTCACGTTATATTATTATTACGAATAATATAAAAAAAACACAGGTAGAAGGGCGATAAAGACAGCGAGTTTTATAATTAAATTTAAATTTTTTTAAGTACCCTTTTCAAAGTAAAGCATTAATATATATATATATATATATATATATATATATATATATATATATATATATATATAAAAATGTAACTTTTAAAACATCACTAAAAAGTAAAAATAATATTTTATTTACATACACGGATTTCCTATACTAGCTAGTAAAGTCTATCCAAAGTCAATTGAGACAACATAAAAACTAAATATCCCTCAACAGTCGGCGATTTCATTCTGAAACATGGGCGCCGTGATAGAAATTTAAACTTATTTTTGTAAAACAGGTTAATTATTACTACTTTTTTTTTGTTATTTATTCGCATTTAACAATTTTTTTCAATTAGTTTTTTATTTGATCTGGTCAGGGGATGGGAGCGAAATAGGGGGCTAAATGGCTAAACAAAATGTATTCTCCGTAAATAAATCGCATACAACGTATTTTTATAGGTCTAGAGATTATTCTAGTTGTAACCGATTTGATAATATATTTACTTTGCAATTACAGAGAGGGGAAAAGGAAGGGGATACAAATTAAAAGTTTCGTTAAAGATCGAGTAGGTAATATGTCATTTTGGAGGCTTTCGGGTATATATATTTCAATTTTAAAATTTATTTGATTTTGAGGGTTGAGCTAAGTAGGGAAGTGGCTAAAAGTTAAATTGTTCGTAAAAAATAATCGTTTAGAGAGGTTTTTGAATTAGCATATTTCGGTTTCAAACTTCATTTGAATCGCAAAAACAACCTTAATTTTTGACTGAAATTTCAAATCAATCTGATGAGTATTTTTTAAGCTATTCCGCGAACGGATCGGCGGAATTGATAAAACATATTTTTGGCATCTAGGGAAGCTAAAAACTTAAAATATGTAAAACTTGACAGACTGATTTTTTTCACGGTTACAAATATTTTATTTGGCCGCTATTTTGTTCCGCGCACCATGTTTAATTCGAACCACAGTTTTATTAAGTTATCTCTATACCACAATCAGTACATTAAGTTTCAGGCTGGATTTTTAAATATTTTATTAAGCAGCTATTTTGTTCCGTCATCTTGGATGCGTACAAGAAATTTACCCATTGATTTCCACATAACACTTGATTTTTGTACAAAATTTATGATACGTTGAATAAGTGGTTTTTAAATAATTGTTTTAACATTTTACTAGGATGCCATTTTGTTTAGCCATATTGGATTTTTACCAAAATATTACCAGGTACATCCCCATATGACTGTTAATTTTTGACTAAAATTTGAGGTCGATCTGATGAGAAGTTTTTAAGCTATGCAGCGAACTGACAGACAGACAGACATACCGATGGAATTGATAAAACATTTTTTTGGCAAAATATTTTATTTGGCTGTCACTTTGTTCCGCCATCTTGAATTTGAACCACAGATTTACTAGTTCATTTCTATACCACAATTAGTTATGGCACACAATTTGAAATCAGTCCATTAAGTTGACTTTTCAAGTTGAATTTTTAAATATTTTATTAAGCCTCCAATTTGTTCCGCCTCCTTGGATTCATACCAAAACTTTACAAGTTAATTTCTACATAACACTTGAAAATTTGAAATAAGTTGGATAAGTGGTTTTTTAGCAACAATTTTTTTAACATTTCACTAGGCCGCCATTTTGTTTCGCCTTATTGAATTTTTACCAAAATATTTCCAGGTCATCCCCATATGACACTTAATTTTTGACTAGAATGTCAAGTTAACCTGATGAGTAGTTTCTATGCAATGTCGCAAACTGTCAGACAGAGAGATAAACCGACAGACGGACCGACGGAATTGGTAAAACATATTTTCTGGCATCTAGGGGCGCTAAAACCTGAAAATCTATAAAAGCTGAGAGATTGATTTTTTCACGATTTCAAATATTTTATTTGGCTTCCATTTTTTTCCGCCATTTTGAATTAATACCACAATTTTAGTAGTCCTTCTCCATACCATAATTAGTTATGGCACACAATTTGAAAATGAAATTACGTATTTCTTTCATGCTGAATTTTTAAATATTTTATTAAGCCGCCATCTAGGATTCGTAGCAAAATTGTATCAGTTGTTTTCTATATAACACTTGATTTTTGTGTAAAAATTTTAGGCAAATTGGGTAAGTAGTTTTTTAATAATATTTTTTTTAACGTTTCACTAGGCCGCCATTTTGTTTTGCTATATTCGATTTTTACCAAAACGGTAACAAGTCAATCGGTTAAGTAGTTTTTTAGCTATGCCTTGAACACACGGTACGATAGACAGAGCGACGCAATTGAGAAAACATGTTTTTCGGTATCTAGGAACCCTGAAATGTGAAGATCGAGGGGTAATTTTTTCCCGATTACAATACTTCTCTTTTACAAGGTAAGTAAAAACATCGACTAGAATAAAAAGAAATTTTTATTCTACGGCATTGGCACTGACCCGAGATCTCTGAACAAGTGCAGGCGATGCAAATATTTTAAAATATATTTTTTGTGCATTTTTTGTTAAATAAACGTCTCCAAAAATCTAACCAATTGAATTACGGATATAACCAATCAAAATGCTTTATTCTAATACTCCGCCCACAAATTTTATAATGAGTCCACGTTGACTGTCTCGCGAAGGTCCGCTGTTTGTACAGGGACCTGTAAACTGAATAAAAATAAATTTATTTGATATAAGTGGTGTAGTAAATTGAGCGTACCCCAAATTTTCCGTTGTCTCAACTGACTTTAGATACACTATAACCTTAAACTTACTAACCTAATATAGATTATAATATGTTATTCAGAGAGAGCCACGTCACTATTTTGAAGTCGAACTACCGAGTAAATTTGGTCGCTGCTGGGGTTGGAGTTATTTTATAGTTTATTTTTTTATATGTCAACTATTGTCTATTGTCTGTGTTGGTATTTTTTTCGTCATTAGACTCTCCTGGTAACTAAAGGTTAGCGTTAGTATTTCTAAATATTTCTTTTATATTTCCACTTGACGATCCAATGTTATATTTATAACCAAAATGGCAATAAATGATTTGAATTTGAATTTAGTTTACCTATGTGTATGCTCTATAACACGGCCGTCAATAAAATCTTCATGTACTAACCTAGCCAACAGTTGCAAGCCCCCCAAATATGCCTGCGCATTATAAATGTCCTATAGGAAGTCAATATTGCCATTTGACAGCGATTGGATGGAAATAGCCCTTTGCACTTGCGCAGTTCCACAAAGAAGCCCTGAGAGCAAGTGATTTGAGCATCGGTTTTAAAATATATAAAGCTAACTATATATTTGGTTTATATGTAATATAAAATACATCAAGTATATTTTGTAATGGATTTGTGAAAGTGCTCTGGGCGTCTACTTATGTCTGTATTTAAGGAATAAATAAAATATTTTTACTTTTTAGCGAGTTTTTTTAAGTCGGTTTTATTTTTTTTAAATATTTTATTACATAGTGATAACAACAGACAAACAAATTCAGTACCTATTAAAACATTGACAATGACTAGAAACTTAGTTTTTTTAGACGCTTACTATAATAACAACAAAAACAGTTCTATTCTCCGGTTATATACCGTTATTTAACAGTAATGATCTGAATTCGTAGGAAATGAGTCAAAACCAAGAAAAAAAGAGGTTTTTTGACAAATTTCAATTCGGAAAAGTATGTTAATTATTATTATGTTCAGTATATCCGCAAATAGAGGTGAGAAGAGAACAAAATTAGTAAAATCATTTTTCGAAAACAATTCATTCTTAATAAAAACTTCTGTTTGTTAAAAAAATACGACTTGGAAATTCTGGATTTTATCATACGGAGTGCATAGAAAAAACCAAAATATAAATAAATAAATAAAGTATTGTAAAGTGTAAACTAGCCTTATTTTTCATTTTAAGGTAAAACGCTACATGATGAAAATATTTAAAATTCAGCACATAGGTGAATGCTATTTGTTAAACAAATTTCTCAGAAAGGAGTATTTCAATTTTTCCTTAGGAAAAATTAGATGGACGGGGATATTTAGTAACGATATTTCAATATACACTCCGATATTTCTTAACATTAAAAAGAAACTAATTTTTTTTTCGGTCAATATAGTTCAATAAGTGATGTTTAATATAGTAATTTTTTTATTTAAAACAACAATAAGAACAATATGTATTAAACTGAAAAACATAATATATTTACTTCATACTCATTTTAACTGTTAGGTCAGGCAATTTTTGCACTTGAAAATTAAATATGACGTACGAATTCTTATCAGTGATTGATCAATATTGATGGGAAGGAAATACTCAGCAATCACTGAAAAATCCGTAAAAATTGCGTTATTACCTTTTTTTCTTGAATTGAGTAATAATTAATTTATAATCATTAGTATTACTTATTTACAATATAACAGAGAAACAAATTCTGTATCTATTTAAACAGCGCTCTTATATTCAACGCATTTTCCACATCATTAATGCAGAATGATAAGAATTTTGGAATTTTCAATTTAACCTTTCTGTTGAATTTCATTATTTTTTTCTTGTATCATTTTGGTTAAAAAATGAAAAATCAGGCTTGTTTACCCTCGGCAATAATTCATAATTTTGTATATATGTACGCTCCCACTTCATCTGACAATATCGAATGTTTTCAAGTGAAACAATATTTATTTTTGAGCACAGATAAGAGTAGGTGACTTTTTTTCGAAAAATGATATTTTCAGTCGTTTTGTACTCCTTTGTCAACTCTATCCGCAGACATCCTGTATATATTACAAAAAATTAATTTTTTACGTTGTTTTCTTGAAGTCGTTAAAACACTATGCATAATTTTATGCCATTCTCATGTCTAACTTATTGAACTTCATTGTTTATTTTCTTTTTGTCAGTTTTTCTTCTTAAAACCAACCGTTTGGAGGCAATCGTGCCGGCTTCCCACTTTTTCATTGTTTTGCTTTTTTTTTGCAACTTTCATGATGATTAAATACATTTTGTTTTAATATTCATATTCTATTAATTTTTCTAAAGCGAATGAAGTTTTTTCTTGAATCTTTTATCGCCGAGGGGTCCACCACTAGTGGAAATCAATGATATTTTTGCTGACAGTACATTGGTAATACTTGGAAATACTTGGCAATACTTAGTGATACTTTGGGAATATCTAGGAAAACGTGGGAAATACTTAAAAAAATTGTACAGTAAAAATTCGGTCTAGAAATGTCTCACAACTACTGACTCAGAAGTTTTCGTTAAACATTTTGTAATTTTAATCCTGAAATTTTCAGTTGTATAGAGTATATTAAAAATTATTTAATATTCTTATAAAGGGACAATAAAATAAGTGTTCATATTAAAATGAGTTTTAGTTATTTTAATTTAGTATTAAAAATGATCGGGAAAAATATTCAATATTGTGGTTTCTCTTAAGTGCTCTCGCATTATAGTGTTCTATTAAAAAGTACTTATATGTAAAAATACTTTTTTGGGAGTCTTTTATTGATTTCTCAAGTTAGTAATCAATCAATCAATTATATAATCTTATTGATTATCTTACAAGAATATACTTAATGAACAAATTATCAGAATTATCAAAAATACGAGTGAGAGAGTGACATGAGAAGAGATTTAATTCAGTATAAGTTTCTGCCATTAGACAGATTTAAGTATTTTATAAAATAAAATCAAAATGGTATGTTCAATAAAAAAAATCTTGTTTAAAATTATGAAAAATGACAGGAATTTTAGACCTTTAAAATAGTTTTTTTATCTTCTATAGTATTAAAGGCAGATATAACTTTAAATTGAAGATACATCCAATGTTAAACAAATTAACCCCTAAATAGATCCCATCCGAACAGCTGTTTAAATTCGTTTATAGCCTAATTTGTATGTTGTTTTTAGTAGACAGACACTTCTGGCAATACCAAACCACATTTTGTTGCAGCTTTCTAATTAAACTACGACACCAGCAGTTAATGTGGATAATTTATGTATATCCGATGGATTTTCTAATCAGAGTATATAATCGGTCTTTCGTAATGTGATGGAAATCCTTAGTATTTTCTTCTGAGTAATAAAAAATCAGAGAAATCACATTCTCGTTTAACTATGTTACCCTTTCATTTTTTTCAATCTTAGTATTAAAATTCCACTGGTTATGTGGTTATGGTTATTTTTTTCTACCTTAACTTTGTGAAATTTAACATAATGGTCGCCATTTCGGGTTTAACCGGAAGTGTCAAATTTTGACTTCCAACTAATCGGAATAACGACATCTAGTGGATTTCTAAAATAAGATAGAAAAGTGCAAGTTATTTTGTTCAGGTTTAATTGTTTGGCCGATAGAGAGTCCCAAAAGGTCGAACATGACACACAAATGAAACGGACACTAGTTATGAATTGTCGTCTTCAGACACAATATGTAATCATATATTAAACCCGAAAATGGTATAAGATGCCTAATCTTTTGAAATTAAACATCTGAACATCTGTTTTTAACATATAACAATAGTCCAGGAAAAAAGTAGTACTGAAACTTATTTGCACAAGGATTTAAATAAAGTCGGTGCATCGCATCACCCAGCAATACATTATTTTCAGGTGACAAATTTAAAAACGAAAAATTCTCATATTTTACAAACCCAAAAAAAAAATTATACACAAGCAAGAAGTGTAAAAAAACATGTTGTATTTAGTAGACTTAAAAAGTACATAGGAATACCTTGGAAATACATGAGAATACTCACCAAAATAGGGGAATACTTGAAAATACCTACTATTTTTGGGTATATTAAATCTTAGCCACCCGTAGACAAAGGGAAATGGTGTTCATGCTTGATGCTGCTGCAGTCCGGTTGGTTCATTACATATTTTTTAAATACCACTCGAATTTATTTATTACACCTTCGATTTATAAAATTAAAAAAGTGCAAAATGGGCTTATTCCGAAAATTTTTTGAAAACTGTCGATTTATTCGGGTTCTTATTTTCAGACGGTTCAGACGGTTAAAAAACAGGAAATCTTCTTTGTCAATTCGAGATTGATCAACTGGAAGACGAATTTGGGATGGAATATAAACCTGATTTATGATTTAAAAATTACATATTTTATTTTAATTATTTATTTACTTATGTATTTTCATTTATTTAGTCAACTTCACCTGAATTACGTTCAGTTATAGGACAAATATACATGATTATACTTTAGAATGAATTTCTTTTGGTTGGTTGGTTTATAATTTGCACCTAAATGACTTGACATCTGTTTATTGTTCACACAAGGGACATCTTGTGAATGTTGTTGATTATTTGTTGGCTGTTGTTTTTAAGAGTAAAATTTCTTCCACAAGATTTTCAAACTTAAATTTAGTGGTATTTTATTTAAATCCATTCTGCACACTAGACAAAACACACAAATCAGTTGAAAAACACTGCAATATAAATATAAAATTAAAACAAAACAAAACTTCAGAAACTTATATACTTGACGATAGGTCCGGCATACGTAAAAAAATTATCCAAAAACAGTTTAAACTCAAGTGCAGGGACTGATTTTAACGATTCTCTGATTATCCTGGAACAGTTCTAATTTTAACGCGAACACGAATTTTCTGATTCGCAGACGATTAGTTCGAACGGGTATATTTTGAATGCGCATGCTTCGGATAGTTGAAGAACGGTAATAGACAGAACCCGAATGAAACTGGTATTAACTGGTCCTTAGGATATACCCTGAACATAAAATTTCAGTTATTCAGATTTCAAAAAGACGTCGAATGTCTGGAAACATTTTGCATACCATAAATTCCTCTTAACCGATGATTAATAGCTTGATTAATAGGGTAGATTAAAAATTAATGCCGTAAGAAATTATTAAAATAAAGTCATGAAGATAAAATTAGCTAATTCAATGCAGCTACTGTTAATAATGCGGATTCGTAATCGTCCACGGAATTTAAAATTCCACAGTTTCGCTTCAGAAGAATGTTTTAAATTATTTTGGCTCGGGTTTGTTTGGCCCAATTAGGGCTTGCGAACATTTCTGTTCCGTCGTGCTTTGCTTTCGGTCACGCGAAATTGCAACTACATCACGTAAACTGACACAAACTCAGCGAAGCCCAATTTGTTTAGACATTAACGGGGGAGCCTGAAAGACAATATACATTAAAACCGCTGTGTTATGCCACCCCGCATCAGAGGAGCTGCCCCAACTCAAGAACGCACTCCTTATTAAGAAGGAAACGATCATTTTAGGGCGAGCACAACTTACACGCTTGGGTCTACCTTTGTAGCCCAGGGGGTCTGACCCCCCCCCCTGTAACTCTGAAAATATTTTGATATAGGTATACTGTTTCCCAATTTGACTGTTTAACCCCCCCCCCCCGAAATGAATTTCTAGTTTCGACCCCCCCCGAAATGAATTTCTGGTTTGGACTCCCCCCGAACCGAATTTCTGGCTACGTGCCTGTCGTGCCCCCAAACAAAGCATACTGATAGATTTTGGATAGTGTGGTTAAAACCGTCGCGTCAAGGTTAAGGAGTTTTGACTTTTGAGCTCTTTTGGTTTTTGAGAATAGGGCGTTTTTGAAAATGTTGCATTTTCAGGCACCCTTCGTATCCCATCAATCTGATCTTATCAAAAAGGCGAAAACGGTTCATTACATGATTATTTCCGTAGAAATCAATGACGCTTTCAGAATAAGTATACTGGGAAAGGTTAAAAACTTATCGGACCCTACTTTATTTTTTAAATTAGACACCGTGTATATTATTCTTTATATTTATTAGGCAAAATGTGGGTTTACCAAAAATATATTCATGTATGTAGTTATTTTGAAAAACAAACTAAAAAAACTAGTTTTGTGTCCAATTAGTAGGTAGTATAGGCTATGGCTAAAGAGTATTAAAAAAAATTCATGTAAGTAATTATTTTACTAAAGTTGTAATACTTTCAAACTTAATTCAAAAGATCTTAATTATTTATTAATACATTTTAATTTTATTTATATTTTGTTTATTGAATTTTACTTTTAATTATCTTAGTTAAAACGAAGATCGAAGGCGGCCATCTTAGAGGTCCATGGGTACCAACCCGTCTTTGAGGAAATTTATCGTCTAAAAATACCCTTAATAGTGCGGAGTTGTGGCTTAAGGCACCGTCTTGTTGACGATAAACGGCATTATAAAGTGCCAATGGAATATTTTCCATCATTTTGGAGGATTTCTAGGTACCAACGAGCTGTGAGACCTCTTTTAAAATTTGCAAAATAAGATTCAACCAAAAGATTGATCAGTACGGATTTGTTGTAAATACCATTGGCAAAACAACATTCGGCGCTCGGGATGGCCGGGATGTAAATGTATGTGGAATTTATATGGATGATGAGCATTAGACTTGGATACACCAGTTGCTTCCTCTATTTGCTGGCAAGGTGAATGAAGGCGTCTCTACTACATAACCCAGTACGTTTTATTTCTTTTCTCTCTCTATTTTGTTTGGTGTATGCTTTAGGATGGGCTAACTTGGATTTAAGGCGGGCAAATATGTCGCGGAAAGGTTGCCTTCTTTCTGGACATCTGATATGTGTTGTGAAATACCCAACACCCTTTATATAAAATAATTAATTTTCTCTAAACTTATTTATCCTTGGGCGCTGTTACCATGAAGTCACCAGATATGAGTTAGTCAAAACAAAAACTAAATGCTATAGTTGATATTAAACGAAACTGATCCTTATTGACTCTAACGGTCACGATGGGATTCTTAAAACCAGCAAAATGTTTATTCAGCACTTTTTGCATGAGCAAACCGAAAAGTTAAATTAAAAGAATTCACAGTACAGTTGAGAAGTTGAGTCGAAGCGAAGTGAGAAGTTGCTCACATTTTCCCGATACTTCTCTAATCCCGAAAACGGGTCCCTTTTTGTATTCATTCTTTGGCATCCTACAGCCCTAGTAGGATATCCTTTTATTCGGTGGTCGCTTGTTGGATTTTTCCGTAATATATTTGTCGATTGCAAGTGTCCTTTATAGTGATTTAATGCTGGAATAAATATAATTGTAAAAATAAGTTAAGAAGTACAGTTTAAGAACTTTAAGTTATCTCAAGAAATCAGTATGTACAAAATATTTCTACATTGCTTCCTGTCCACCTTTACAATAGTGATTAGTTTCAAATAAATTGTTATCTTTTGTTGGAGATAATTGTTTTATTGAACTAATTGGTTCAGCGCCTCAAGTTGTGCTCCTTCGATTGTCAAGAAAAATAATCTACAAACAGGCACCAATATTCATTGGTGTACCCCTTGTGTCGGGGTGAAGCCAAGTAGCCCCTCATCCCGTTCAATATGAACAAAAAGGACTTCTAGGATATTACCCTAACTATAGCGCTCAATATACGTTACCTTTGTGAATGTAATTCCGAAGCTTCTTGGGGATATTCATTAGATTGTATGAAACAAACCAACATACTCTTCGTAATTTTCGTAGACCGCCATTATTGTAAAAAAAAGTAAACACAAAAACAACAAAAATATTTCATTAATAATAAAAAACTGAAATACAAAATCTCGAATTTCGAGCTTGTTTTTTAAAACAACTGCATACATCTATATATTTTTGGAAAGCCTAGGTATTATACTTATCGGCAGTTCATTCGTACTTATCGATACATTTGCGATAATAAAAATCCTCACCTTTCCTATGGCACATACGTTTCTTGTAAATATGTAATCCGTTTATCCATGACTGTCGATGTTCTGGGCTATCTATCGATATTATCAGTTACCTATCGATATTCTTTGCTTCCTGTGGGCATATTGTTAAGCCCATTCTTAGTCGATAAAAATTGGCATTGGTTCTGGAGGCATAGCTAAGACTAAACAAGAAACAAACGCCCCACACCTTAAATAAATGGGTCTGGGATAAAACAAAGGGTAATTAGAGAAAGACAGAGGTCCTGGCAGTCCAAGGACATAATCCCAGATCCGTCACAAGCAGCCGTTAGACCATTGCGGATATTGTGGGAATACTGAGTGGTCGCTGCACACTACACGTGAATAAGGGATAGTCCACTGTGACTTAACTGTATAACAGTAGACTGATAACTCAGAATCAAAATCGTCGAGTCGTAGCCTTCAAGATATAAGTTATTATAATTTTAAACTTATATTTAGTAATGTTGGTTCAAATTTGAACCAAGTTTTTTGTTGAGTGCATTTTAAAAAGTTCGCATCGTATTCGAAAAAATATGTATTTTTAAAGTCTTTAAAAAATATTCTTGTAAAAATTTTTTGCATGACAAATAGTTGTATAACTTTAGAAAATGTACATTTTTTTATACAAGTTGTCCCAATAGGGTGTTTTCGGTTTTGGTGATAATGGTTAGAGATAGAGAAAAAGTTTAAATATACATATTAATATGATGTACGTAGTAGGATGATTTATTTTTAAATGTGTTCAGATTATTTGTTTGTCAGGATGATTTATATACCTACTTAATTGTTTTTCATATATGAAACACCCTATATTTTATAATATTTTTGAATTTTATCTAAAATTCTACGTCTACTTCATATAATGTCCATAGGCCTAAGTTTAATGTTTTCGAGATATTGACATTTAAAAACTGGGATTTTCAATTTTGAACAGCTGTAGAGTCTAAACGGTTCAAATTAGGACAAAATGGTTTGCACTTTCCTGATTTAGTTTTTAATAGTCTACCATAAATTTCTTCTCTATTTCTAACCGGTACTAAGATATCAACCGATAATATACTATGGAGACACCTTATGTATATTTCATATTTTATTAACTATAGGTATACTATTTGCAGTAAACACAATTATTTAACTGTTCAAATATCTTTTTTAATAATGGGAAATAAATCAGCACACAATTTATGCTTAAACGGTAACAAATTAAAAATTCAATAATTTTGAATAATTTTTTCCTTTTTTTATACAGCTTTTCGTGGAGGTCTACTTCAGAATGGCTTCTTTTTTACCTTTTTTTTTTCCTTCACCAGTTCATTTAAATCTTTCATTCCTATAAATAACCTTTGTCTTAAGAACTCTTGCAGCATCTAGGTTTATGTTCTGTCTATTTGGAATTATTTTCAATAGTTTTTCGGTTATTTTGGTTTCCTTCCTTATTAACTCCTTATTAATATAAAGTATTAATTAATTGAAACTAAAATGTCTTAAAACTTTCACTTGAGGAAGTAAAAACATACTCTGAAAAACACAACTGATAGCTATCGCAACGAAAACGTTAAGCTGAATAAGCAATAATCTGGCCGCCTTGTCCTCCTCGCCCGATAGCTGCTCATCGAGGTAACCTAATAGAGTTAATGGGCCTTGGATTTGGTCAAGCCTTCTAAGGCCGTAGTCACGGAGATCGATCGTCTATAAGCGCCTTCGATCGTCTACAACCGACTAAAATTTTTTTTTTGCTACTTGTAATCAAAGGTCACCTGCGATCGAGCTCGACTATGCGTCACCGACCGGTTTGTTTTTAGCAGACTCTGAACGGTTGTCGAGTATTTGGTATTTGACTTTGTCAACTGCACATTTCTAACTTTAACATTTAAAATATCGTAAGTATCAATATGAATAAGGTCAAATCAAAACTGCTATTTCTGTGATTTTTTGAAGTTTGAATACCATTGTCCAAATTAGCAAATAATTAATGACTGGTGGCACCCGATGCTGTTTGCGCACGCTTTTTAGCCTGCATTTTTAGCGATCGATCACGATTGAAGATGATTCTGTGTGACTCTTACCTAAGGCTTGACTTGTATCGAGGGTGGACAGAATGTGATCCAGAGTGAGAGTGGGTGGACAGGAAATGGCGAAAAGGGCCTTTGAAAATAGGAAAATACAATCGATTAGTTAAGTGGCTTTAAAGGGTCAAAAATAACATTTTTCAAAAGCTATTTTCTTGAAAACAGTGGAATGTAGGTATAGGCAATATGACGAAAGGAAATTAGAATATTTAGGAGAATCTGTAGATGGTATAATATGTAGGGCGTAAAAAACGGATGCTTCTTTCGGTTTTGAGAAGACGCGGCAATACCGCACAAATGAAAGTATTTTATAAAGTTTATGTTCACTTGTGATCAAAGCCAAATTTTGAAAGTAATCTATTAATTTTCCATATACTTCTACTAGACCACTGAATCGAGCCATAAGAGAATGGTTTTTTGCCTCAAAGTTATTTTTTTTTCATGTATGAGACGATCCACGAGACCACATCAAATAAAATTAATTCTTAACATTCTCGTTGAATTGTTTTGCTGGTTATTCTTCTTTTGTGAGATGGTTTATGTGCGAATATGGATTTTGCCTGCCAATTTAAATTTTAATTGAAAACTTAAGGCGACTGTATTCGTCCACCTTCAACCAATAATCATACATTACCAAAAGGTCGGCAACCAGTGAGGCATTCCCCGTCAAATAATAAATTAAATAATAAAAATCTCGACCTCGTCGGAAATATCAAACGCATTTAAACAAAATCACAGTCGTTATTCAATTAGTGGGTGCAATTTACAAATACAATAAAACCGTTTGGACTCGTGCACATAAGTGTAATTGCCTGGTAATTTTCAATCTTTACCCCGGCCTTCATGCCATTAAATCTAACTACGGTTTATCCATTTCGTGTCACACATTCGTTTACAAAAACAATGTTGATGGACGGCACAGTTCACATGTGTGTGTTTGTATAAAAAATATGACCTCAAGACCTATTTCGATGGCACGGCGTGTCTTTCCTTTAGGGTCACCTTTGATGAATAACGGACACGACCTTCCGTTAGGACTGGACATATATTTCACGCAGACTGGCCACATAATGTTTTACCTGAATTTTTTTTACTTTTAGATTTAATACTCTGACGGAAAAGGTCTAACTGACGACTATTGTGAATTATTTTAAATCTGAAATCTATAGTTGTAAACTACGAATATCCCTCACCTTTTCCGTGTTTTTATGCTTTGATTTTTTAAACAATAATATATTTTATTTGAAAATGAAATGTAAAATATTATTTTAGGCTTCCCAGATTGTTTACCTTTTTTTCTTTAGTTAAAAAGTGTTAAAGGTATTTGTGTTTTTATTTATTTTCCTATTTTTATATTTCACATTGATTTGTTGAGTGTGATTAACAAAAGACTGGCCGACACTAAGTCGCAAAGTAGGAGAGCCAGGACAGACCCTAGGCTTCTCAACTGATGTGGTATCCTTGAGCTCTCCCAGTTCAAGGCCTATTACAAGATCGAAAGGGTAACTTTCCGAGTATTACGGAGAAACACAGAAGAAAGTGGGGGTATTCCAGGCGAGCTTCCATCACTGTAGAGCAGGCTCAGCAGTGCTGAGCAGTGTGCTGAACACCTGCGATATTGGCCTCGTATAAGAACCCTGGATATATAAGCGGGAAATAAAAGGCCTTGATGGGAAGGGCGTGGAACTAATATATAGTACACATAGGATGGACCTAGGGCCTATATTGTTATTAATTAAGGGACCAGTGTTGGAAATGAGGCCAGGCTACAGAGCAGCTATTAAAGGGAGGATACCTTTGAGGTGGTACTCCAGGATCGAAGAGTATGTGTTGGGATGTCAGGGTGTCTTTTCTTCGTAATGTGTTGGTCTGGTTTACAGATAGATAAAAGACTGATAAGGGAAGTAGGGATGGGTATATTGAGAGCGGCCGAGGAGAAGTATCAATTTCTCACTTGGCTCTTTCCTTACTGTTTTTTCAGAAGCATCTAGACAGACAATTTTTATTTTGGCTCCGAAGCTTCCGCACGCGCTATTGATAAAGGTACGTCATTCGGCTGAGTATAAGCAAGTTTCGCTCAAATTTCGGTGTGAGTCAGGTAGCTCAATGGTAGGGTGGTCCTGTTGCATTACAAGGCATGTACGTTTTAATCTCGGTTCGAACGATGAATTTTTTTTTAACAAAACCTATAATTTTGTATGTAGTTGAGTTTTAAAAATCCGATTGCGCGTGGTTAGCCCTAGTTAGGCTTTTTTTTTTTGAGACGATGTAAAAAAAGTGTAGCTATATTCAATCAGGGATTTTTTTAACAAAACCTATAATTTTAGGTGGATCCTTCCCGTTCGGTGAGCATCAGGTTCGTCGATAAAACCATCACTCAACCAATAAATCATCATTATATCCATTATTTGACTTTTTCAGCGCATGCGGAACCTTTGAAGCCAAAGTAGAATTGGTTTCTCTAAATTCTTGTCTGTTTTTCAAGCAGAAATCTGTCTGTATGCGGCAAAATAGAAAGAGGGCTTATGTAGATCAGCGCGTCTACATCTGCTCAGGCAGCCCTAAAGGCACTTCAGTGCCCAAACGAAACATGTAGACTGGTTTTGGAATGCTTTGATAAACAATGAGCGTTGGGGGAACCGAGAATACTGCCAGATTGTTCTGGGTTACAGACCATCTAAGGCCTTTATCAAGAAGTGTAATGTTATATATAAAAAATAATACTTATGCCTTTAAAATTCTAGATCGACATTGTTACAGATCCCTATCAATAGCAATAAATTAAAAAGTACTAACATCAAAATCCTTTTTTGCTAGAGATCTTCTGCAATATAAAATATAATTAATTCATCATTGTCACTTCAGATTTTGAAAAATGACGGCGAAAAATTGGTTTTATAGTTGTCTTCTGTCGATTTAACTTTAAAAGGAGACGTAGTCGTAACAGGGTTTTGAGTGCTGAAAAACATTTTACAATTTTTGCAGTATCTTATTTTAAAGCAGGTACCGATACAGTGGCGAAAAAATGTCATTGGTCTGTGCTAGGGATGCGCATTTTGTCGATATGTCGATAGTTATCGATAGGTTAGTGACATATCGAATAACAATAGGTAAATAAATAAATAAAGTGCCGATAACTGTGCCATAATACCGATGGGTATCCGATATTGTCCATAGGTAGCCCATATTATTGATAGGTAGCCGATAACATCGATAGTTATTCAAAAGTGAGAACCTTTTTTTTGCTCTTTAATAAATTTAGCTTCCACATCGATAGTTATCGATAAGTGCCGATAGGTGTGACATAATGCGTATAGGTATCCGATAATATCGATAGGTAGTGAGTAACATCGATAGGTAGCCGACAACATCGATAATTATACAAAGGTGAGAATCTTTTTTTTGCTCTTCAATAATTTAGTTTTTAAACCGCCTTTATTGTAAATGGGTAGCAATGAACTATTGATAGGTGAATTTTATTATCGTCCATCCCTATTCTGCGCTGGCAATCGAATTATCCTGTTTTATAGCTCGTCAAATGGAATTTAGAAAAGTGTCGGAACAAAGTGTATTTTTTTGTCGTGTATAGACTTGTGACGTTTCATAACCACATATGTACCATGTCAGGCCGCCCCAACGTTAACAAAAAGCGCGCTTTTTAAACTTATTAAGCATTTTTCTAAAATAATTATGATTTTTTAATATAAAAGAGTTAAACCAAAAAAATTCTCTAAAGCAAGGTTTAGCGCACTTGTCCTTAAAAAAAATAAGGTTTTATTTATAGATGAGAACAAAATGTGGAATTAACAAAACTACAACTACCTAAACAAATGAGGAAATACAGAGACCCTTAAGATATTATTTATATATAATACTTTACACACTTAGTAAATTTAGGACTTTGAGAACACTCCCTTGGCAACGCCACTGGTTCTAAAATGTATTAGCGAATTTTAGTTTAGCTTGCTATTATACATAAAAAACTATTCCGTGTGGTACGAAAATTAAAAAGTATATACAGTGAGAACATAAAGTCTGTCGCCCCCCGTCTAACTTTTGAACCGCCTGGTATATTGGAACGATAATATATGAGCAAATTCTACATTTAAAGAAAGACAGCTTTAACTGTCAAAAGACAGCTGGGCGTTTTTTCGAAACTTTTTTTTATGTAATTTTCATTCTTAATTCAATCCCTGCTTTTGAAAATACTTGATTCAGCAGTTGGTCAATGATCAAGTTTGATTTCTTTTGGTTTCGTGCTGCACTTTTTTCCACTAATAATTAATTGTCGTTGCCTTGGTTACCTAATATCTGAATTTTTTTGAAAATATTTAATTGGAATGGTTCGTTCGTTAGAAAATAATATCGAAGCAGTTATCATCTTTGGCGAGGTTCGCATCTTTAGTGAAAGCTTTCCAGAACGACCAATGGGCTTGAGAATTTAGTGTAAAAATTTCTAGTAATAGGGACGGTAAAAGATCCCCAAGATCTAGGAGGTCCAAAATTAGCGAAAACGTGAAAGTTCATGTCGTAGCTAAAACGGTCGTAAATCTTAGACAATGTACTAAGCAAGTACCTGAGACATGCAGTATTTCGCGTTCGTTCGCTAAGAACATTTTAAATTCCAATAAATTAATCGAAGATGACCCTGACAAGCGACTAGAGTTTTTCGAGATTATGGCAGAAAGAATCTCAGCAAATCCCAATTATCTGCGACGTATTTGTTTTAGTAATGAGCGCACCTTTTTCCTGAATGGATAAGTTAACACTTAAAATTGTAGATATTGGAGTGTGTTTCGCGAAGGACATACCCATTTTCCTCAAAAAATAAATGTTTGGGCGGGTATTTTGAGTGACCATATTATAGGTCCCATATTTTTGGAAGGAAATTTAAACGGCCACATATCGAATGCTGCAGGGTACCATCACTCCACTTATTGATGATGTTGTTGCTCAAAACCCACGTGAGTTCCACTTATGGCATTACATAACAGGACGGAGGTCCGCCATATTATTTTAAGAACACTAGGAATTACTTGGTGCAATTTATTCGGATAGATGGATTGGTCGCCTAGATCCGACAGAGTGGCCAGCTCGCTCGCCAGATCTTACACCCCTTGATTATTTTGTATGGGGCTATGTGAAATTTCAAGTTTTCAAAATGGCTCCGGACCCTCTGGATGATCACGTATTATTGACGTGTCTACAGTAGTAAACTCGTGTCCTCACTTCATAATAAGCCCGTATGTAAAGTGCGGGACACGAAAGAAAACCGGGCGGTCCTTAAAATAAAAGTTCATAGTCTTAAGCAAGCGGAAAAGTAAAATTTATGTAAGCAAATAAATTTTGTGTTATTTTATTTGTTGCAATAGTTTGCCGCTTCACCTATAAAGTGCGCCAGCTAAGCGCTACGGAAAATTAATCGAGGATTTAGTAAATTTCGCACTGGTCCACTTGTAATTGGGATGTGCCTAGAGTCTCCATGCACTTGCCGCTAGAAGGTTCTAGCTATTTCCAGTGGCGCCTATACAGTTCGAGCATTTATTTTCATTTATTTATAAATGCGTTGCGTTGAATTTGAATTATTATTTCGAAGTAACGATGGCGAGCAAAAGAGGAAAAACAATTCGAAGCGGTGCACGTGAAGTTATTGCCAGCGTTATAGGGGCCTATACTAGAGAAGCTGAAAATAATAGTTTTTCTATTCCAATTCAAAATCGAACAGAACGCGCTGCATTTTACACTGGTGTTTCGGAAAGTAGTGTAAGAAAAATTCAAAGGGAACATAATGATCGCTCATGTTCTACTTCACCTTTAAAATCTCCTGGTAAAAAAAGACCCCGATTATCATGCAAAGATAAAATTGACGATAGTGATTTTCAAGTAATTCGACGAATAATAGAGGATTTTTATATAAACTTGAAGAAGGTTCCTGCTGCAAACCCCTACTTCGTGCTGTAAAGAACAAAATAGATTTTCCATACGGGTATAAAACTTTAAATCGGCTTTTACGATCAAATGGTTTTGTTTGGCGCAAGTGCCAAAATAAACGAAAATTGCTCATTGAGAGACCAAATATTTGTTACTTGCGGGTGAAATATCTATCAACTGTAAGGCAATATAGGCAAGAAGGACGCAATATTGTGTATCTAGACGAAACCTGGGTAGATAATGATATGACAGAGAACAAATGCTGGCAAAGTGAAAGTGTTACAGGTGTTGTTCAGGGAATCCGCTCTAGTAGTCGCTTTATTATAGTTCATGCTGGTTCAGAAGCCGTATTTGTTCCAGGTGCTGCTTTAGTTTTTCGCTCGGGACTAACAACTGGAGACTATAATGGACAGATGAATAGAGATAATTTTGAAAAGTGGTTGCTCGCTTCTACCTAACATTCCTCCCAAATGAGTCGTGGTAATGGATAATGCGTCTTATCATTCTCACGTAAAAGTGCCAACTAAATACTCTACAAAAGCTCATATGATATCGTGGCTTAAATCGAACAGTCTTGTATGTGATCCAACATGGAGAAAATATCAATTATATGAAGCCATATCAGCCAACAAGCCTAGAGAAAAGAAGTATAAAATTGACGGTCTTTTACGTAATCTCGGTCATACACCTTTAAGGCTGCCTCCATACATGTGAGACCTCAACCCTATTGAACTTGCATGGGCAGGAGTAAAAAAAATATATTCGAGAGCGCAACACCGGTGAACTTTCAATTAAAGATTTAAATAAAATAACATTAGAAGCGATTGACTCAATATCGGCTGAAAATTGGAAATCGTATGTTAAACATGTTCGTTCTATTGAAGATAAATACTGGGAAATAGATGGCAAAATTGAAACGGTTATTGACGGTGACGACGTAACCTCATCATTTTCAGAGGAAGACAACGGTTTAGAAGGAATCGCACCATTAAAATCACAGCCATCAACCTCAAAAATGGCTTAGTTTGTTTTCATATATTTTGTAAAATTGTTCATAAAGTAGCTGTCAATAAACTGCTTCAAACTAATTAATTTTCTATCCAATACCGGGTGTCAAAAAATATCTAATATTACAATTAATATTTGCAAAACTACAGAACTCATATTTTTCCAAAATTAACACATCAAAGTAGTTATAGTAGGGGAACCAGCACTGATTCCAGTGAACAAGATTTATCAAAATTTAAACTTATGCACTTCGACTTTGGGCTATTCGGGTATGCCAAAAGTGACCGTTTCTCTCCGTCTATCATATTAATTAGTCAAAATGGGCTACTCGGGTATGCCAAAAGTGACCCCTGTCTCCGTTTGTCATGTTACTTTATACAGGGACCGTCATTGTGAAGTACTATACAGGGCGTTTCCTAATTGCGTGCTAATTTTAAAGGGGGGTGATTCTTGGACCTTTTTAAGAAAAAAGCTTAATATGAAAAAAAGTCTAAACTTTGGAGATACGGGTTTTAAAAAAAATGTTTTTTTTTAAATCCTAATTCTGATGCTATTATAGATAAATAACTGTGTGAAATTTGATACACGTCTTTTATGCATAGAAGGGCATTTTTTATTAACAATCAATTTTTGAAATTTCTACCAGTGGCGTGCATATGTAATTAACCTGTGTAAATCCCTATGCTCCTTAATGCAGAGAAGACGTGTATCAAATTTCATGCAGTTATCTACAATAGCATCAGAATTGGGATGAAAAAAAATGTTTTTTTTTTAAACTTTACCATCCTGTATCCCAAAGTTAAGACATTTAGGACATAAAACACTCCCTTTAACATCAGCACGCAATTAGGAAACGCCCTGTATATTACTTCACAATGACGGCCCCTGTATAAAGTAACATGACAAACGGAGACAGGGGCCACTTTTGGCATACCCGAGTAGCCCAAAGTCGAATTGCATAAATTAAAATTTTGATAAATCTCGTTCACTGGATCTGATGCTTGTAAAATCTGGACTGTAAATCGTGTATCACTATACTGGGTGGTCCAAAATAGTGGACTTGTAGGCAGTACCCCGGGAACCGCTAATGACAGAACTCAAGAAAAGATATATTTATAGGAAAATCGAATAAGAAAAATCAAAATTAAATCATTTTAAAATTCGAAAGTTCGCCGTTTTGGCAACACAAAAGCGATATAGAAGTGCGGTACACGAAAGAAAACAGACAAATATAGATAAAGGTTCGTTAAGTATAGTTACATTTTGTAATTATCTGAAGTGCGTATAGTCAAAAAGGAGTGCCATAATATTTAAAGAACGACGGGACACCACTGATTTAAAGAGATTTCTGGGCCGACCTCACTAAACCGATTGACTCCGCCCGGTTTTCTGTGTCCCGCACTTTATATATACCTTTACATAGTTTAGTTTTATTTAACCTATATATAACTATCGATATGTCAATAACTATAAATATGTTGGTAACTATCAATGTTTCGATATATCAATAACTGTCAATATTTATCGATATAATCGGTAAATAAAATTTATAGCAAAGTGAATTGCTATCCTTTATTGATAGGTGAAATTTAATATCGCCTAGCTGTCTATATGAAGCTCTTATCATGACGAGCTCATTGTATATCGTGTTCCAATAATAATGGTAGCGTAAATATTTCTGATTTTGGTTGTTCAAGTTAGAATCGATTTTTTGTAGGCAACTGTTCTTTTACCGCCTATAATCCTGCATCAGGGTTTTCGATGCTTGTACCGTAACCCGGTTTAGGATTGTATTATTGCAGGATTGTGACCTCGATATTGGCAGTGAATTTAGTCGGCAGTTTCGACTTCTTACGACCTTCACGTCGGTTTCGAAAGGCAAAATCTCTATTTATCTTTTTTAGTTGTGGGAAAATAAATCATCTTTAATATACGCGAATTTTGTTTATAATCGTGTTAATATGGTATGTAATTATTATCGCTCGTTTGAATCAAATTTATTTTCCAACGTAATCACTATAATACGCGATTATAGGCCATCCATGTTTTAACCATATATTACTTAAAATGACTAACGTTATTTTTATTCTTAAATTTATTCTCCGAACGCTTCACTTCGTTTTTGGGAATCAAGAAAAATTACCAGGCTCTCGAGTAAGTACGACATATGTATTATAAATGAAAAGCTGGGTATTTATAGTCAATAATCAACAATACAAAAATCTTATGCAATCCAGCCTCTTACGGCTATTTTTATAGGTAGTGTTTAAACTTAGGTTTAACTTGTAGTTTAAACTGAAGTTTAACCTCAGGATTAATCCTTTCTGGCATTTTAAATGAGTTTTATACCTTCTCGATATATTATTTCCAGCTATCTTCGATATGCATATAAAATACCAAAATCAACAAATAAAAAAGAGAACTTCCTAACTTAACAATCTGGATGTGAAACACAAGGTTCCCTTTGGATTCAACAATGCTAATTACTTTTTCTAGTCCATCGTTTTCATCAGTAAAAAACGTCAAATATTTCTAGCTATAGCTAAATTTAAGCTAAATCAAACAGCTAACACTACTACATATAATTTAAAATCAAAATTTCAAATTATCAAATTTGTTTTGAAAAAGTGAGATAAGGATAAATTTAATAATATTTATATAATAATAATATATTTCGGCTCTCGCGCAAGTTAAGGTCTTTAGTTTGGAGTTTAAACTGAACCAATCCACCAGTTGGTGTTTAAACTTAAGACTGTGGTTAACAGTAACTTTAAAAAAGTATGTTATAGAAAATCTTTAGAGTGAAATAATCCAAACTTATAAAACTGGCCGTGGAAGATAACCCTAGTTTACAGCCATTTTGCGACTAAGGTGTAAAAGGCAAGTTTTTGTTAATTTTTGGCACATTATTTTAAAAAGTAATGTTAGTTGGAATTAGAAAAAAAGTTAAATTCTAGTTCCAGCGCCCCCGTCAAATTGGGAGGAAGATTTAGACATGTATGATGATAAGGCAGAACCCTTTATTGTATCAGAAAAGGACAGTTCTTATTTTCTCGAAAATGAAGAAAAAGCACTCTATTTAATGGAACAAGCTGAATTAAATCATTTAGTTCGGGACCTCCACTTGTCCAAAAAGCATGCTGTACTTTTAGGTACAGGATTACAACAATGGAATTTACTAGCCACTGGAACCCAAGTTACAATATTTAGGAACCATAACCAGGACCTATACTCGTTTTTTACTATACAGAATAAAATATACGTTTGTTTTAATTCAAATGGTGTTATAGATTCTTCTAAGATAAGTTTAAAAGCAGTTCTGCTCTATAATTGCAACAAAAGACCCTCTATTCCTCTTGCGCATGCAGTTGACATGAAGAAAACATAAGAAAGTATGTCAGTTATTCTAAATGCAATAAGCTATAAAAGTCATAGGACTTTTACTAAGGCTTCAGGGTGGATTTACCAAGTATTGCTGTTTTCTTTGTCTTCGGGACAATAGAGCAACACAGAGCCATTACCAAGTAAAAGAATGGCTTCATTCAATTTATTCCCGGCCAAGCTAACGTAAAGAGTCTACCTCTTGTTGACCCTAAAAAAGTTATGTTACCTCCATTACACATTAAACTGGGATTGATAAAAAATTTCGTAAAAGAATTAGATAAAGAAGATGCGTTTAAATACCTTAAACAATTTCTTCTTAATCTAAGTGATACTAAGCTTAAGGAAGGAATATTTATTGGACCACAAATTAGAACAATACTAAGGGATGAAAAGTTTGAGATTAAAAACTAAGTTGAATTATCTGCGTGGAGATCTTTTAAAAGAATTGTTGCGGTTGAAAACTAAAATACACTTTTTGCATTCTCGTTCAATTTTTTCTCGAAAAATGGGTGTGGTTAGTGACGAGCCAGGAAAAAGGTTTCACCAAGATTTACAAACGATTGAACAACGCTACCAAGACAGATGGGATCCAGCAATGATGTGGGATTATTCTTGGTTTCTTATGAGAGAAAGCGATCAGGAATATAAAAAAGTTAGCATTTGCAACAAGTTATCTACAAAAACCTGTTATGCTTAGAATATCTTTTTTTTTCTTGGTTTATATATAAAAATTACATAAATATTTTGGAATAAAATAAAAATAACTGATGCATTCTATAACTCAAAATCTATATCTGGTGGACAATTTTGGTTGTTGAATTCGTAATCAGGATGCTTTAAACTGCTCATTACAGGCATTATAACATCAGTCGCATTTTTTTCGAATTTGTTGACTAATGAATTGTACGAGACAATTTAAGTGAAATCCTTATAACTCGGTCAATATAATAACAAATAATTCTGCACATAAAAAAGACTCAAAAATAGCATAGATTCAGTAAGCTAGTTCGTCATCACAAACAGGGAAAATTCCTCCTCAACTGGTTGAGATTTGGAAATCAATTTTCCAGCTACACCCACGGTCTTGATTATCTTTTCTGGGGTTAAACAATCAATTTTTCAAATCGTTTTTCGTTATATATATATATATATATATATATATATATATATATATATATATATATATATATATATATATATATATATATATATATATATATATATATATATATATATATATATATATATATATATATATATATATATATATATATATATATATATATATATATATATATATATATATATATATATATATATATATATATATATATATATATATATATATATATATATATATATATATATATATATATATATATACACAAATAGAAGGAAAATATTGATGACCGTCTAGGTTAATACCAACTTGATTAATAAACGGGGCGAAATCTCATTGTTTATAAAGTTTATATAACCTAACCTAATGTACATTTATATTTATATCGTTATTTTTTGATTTTCTCAAACAACGTTCTGAAAAAACAGAAAGAAACGACAATAAAATGAAAATTAACTTTAAGTAGGCTGTGGACAGCCATTACGTTGCTGATAAATTATAAAAGATGTTTGTTCACTCTGCCTACTACCTACTATAAATGATTTAGTCATCCTGCTTGAAAATAGAAGAAATGCTGTCGCAATGCAAAATATACAATATTATATAAAAAGTTCAGTTGCTATATTAGACTTTTTTTTCAAAATTTAATAACCTTCAGTCATGCCTTTTAATTATAATGTATGGAAGAATAGTGTACTTATATTATGTAAATAATAATGAACACATTTGAACTTATGAAAAATATGTCTTATATTAAAAAAATTGTTCTTTCTTCCTGTGATAATTTCTTGATTTTTATTTCCCTCAACCTCCGACGTTATTGCGTTTCCCTAAAACGCATAAACCCAAAAACATATGTAACATTTCCGTCAGTCTGTCGCTCTGTTTGTACGCGGCATAGCTCAAAAATTAATTATCCGATTGAATTAAAATCTTGGTTAAAAATTAAGGGGTCATAGCGGGATCAAATGGTTACCTTTTATCTAAAATGGCCCACTCAAAATGTAAAAAAATATTTATTAAAAAACTTCTTATCGAATGGACCTCAAATTTTGCAAAAATATAAAATATGTTATAGGGTAAAACTGGTCAAATTTTTGTGTAAAGCCGTTATGGCTGAACAAATCAGCTATATACTGGTAATATTGTAGTGTATTTCTGTATGGCAATGTCATATGTAGTTTATTTTTTATAGAATATGTAAATAAACTTTTGAAAAACTAATATTAATAATTAAATTAAAAAAAAAACAAATTACATTTTATAGGATTTTTATAATATACCAAAATAATTATATGCACATATACTGTGTTGTATATAGGTAGTGGAATTCTGTTCGAGGAAAGGTATGAATAAAAAATTTACAGATTTTATTTTATTTCATTACCTAAATATATTCGTCTATTAACGTTTGGTATACTTTTATAATAAAATTTTTATTTTCTTTCAGGTAAGGCACTTGAGAAAAATTCCACAATTTTGCAGCCAGTAAGGGTATGTACAAATACTTTTAAAGTATGTTTAGATCATAACAAATAAGTTTGATCTTTTTACCTTGACAAACTTCGAGAGATGATTCCTCACAATATTTTAGGATAGGAAGTTCTAGTAACATATGGTCCTTGGTCGCTTCCTTACTGAGATACAGGGTGTTAATATTTATAATTAAAAAAATCATAATCTTTAAATAACTATTGAATGCGTAAAGATTTTTTCATAAAATTTAAAGGGACACGTATTTTAAAAATATAACAGGTTCTTGAATTAACCAGCGGCGTCGGTTCGATATTTTGAATTTTTTTTGTGAGTAATATGCTACGCCACTGCTATTGTACTTTTTTAAAATTAATCCTTATTTAGAACAAAAAAGGTCTTGCGTTTTTTGATACGAGAAACGGTTTATCAGTAAATAATTATTTTATTTGGGACAGACAAACTATTTTAAATTGATAAAAGATTCAAATAATTCAAGTATCAATAATAACACATAATATAAGAAAATGAACCAATAACTGCAGGAATGAAATTGTACTTAAATAAACTATTGGTAATGTCCACCCTCTGCTAGGATGTGCGGGAATCCAACATTCTTTGCATGAATTCTCGTACATGCGCTAAGATATCTGGTCTGTTTATTATTGTTTCATAATGATGGATAATTCGGTTTCTAAGATCTTCATGGTTTTCCAATGGTGTTTTATAGACAAGTGATTTCAAGTGTCCCCACAAATAAAAATCAAGCGGATATAAATCTGGAGATCTTGGAGGACACGGTTGATTCCCTTTAAGTCCCCTGCCGATCTATCGATTTGGATAAGCTTGGTTTAGGTATTCTCTGGCATTTGCGCTGAAATGAGCGGGAGCGCATGCATAAACCACAATCGCCTTTGAACTTCTAATGGTACATTGAGCAATAGAAGAGGAAATTCATTTGCCAAAAATGTGGTAATTTTCGCCATTCAGTCGAAGTGGAAGAAGGCCTATTAAGTGATCTCCTAATATTCCTGCCTATACGTTTAATGAAAATGTTTTCCTGAAACGGCATGTAGATTTTCCAAATACCAAATATGGATATTGTGGAAGTTTGTGATAGCATTTTGAGCAAAACTTGCTTTTTCCGTAAAAAGCACATAATTTGAAAATAGATTTTCATCCAATTTTCCCAAAAACCAGTGACACATATTATTGTACTAGGGAAGGTCTTTTGGTAGAAGGGCTTGTACCCTTTGAATGTGGTATGGATATAGCTGATGCTCGTGCAGAATTCTGTAACGTGGGTAAGTTGAGAGCATTAGCAATAATTCGGGTGCTCGTATCCGGATTTTCCTTCACAGCGTTTAAAACAGCTTGTTCCAATTCCGTCGTTCGGTCTTCCAGAAAAGACACGTGCCTTTGCAAAATTCCCAGTTTCAGCTAAACGGCGATTAAAATTGGTAAATGTTGCAGCAGCAGACAGTACTCGTTTAGGATATCGCTCCTGATAAATCCGTTCAGCTCCCAGCGCATTACCATTGGCAAGGCCATATACAAAATGCATGTCTGCTAAATGGACTTTATTTTACATATGACTCATAATTTACAAATAAAATTACTCAAGAATACAATAATAATCACTGATAAATGATAAAACTAAAGAAATAATGTACAACAACGACTAACTGTCTAATTATTATTAATTGTATGGGTTTATTGACAAATGATGCACTTTCAAAGCCGCCTTTTCAAAATAGAAAAGTTCAACAAATAAATGCAAAAGGGGGTTTTTCACCGAATTTTGGGATTGACAAAAAGAATCAGTAAAAAAAACGTTACGCTAACTTTTATTTTCAACTCAAATTTAAAAAGAGTTTTCAATATTTTTTATTTTATTTTTATTCGCCTCAAAACAATATTTTACCGATGATCCATTGCTCGTATTAAAATAACACAAGTGACCTTTTTTTGTTTTAAATTAAATAGAGATATATAAAAAAAGGTAAAATGGAATGTGGCGTAGTATAATTTTCCCAAAAAAATTATAGCAAAATGTCGTGTCGTCGCCACTGGTTAAATTTAAGGACGAGTTATATATTAAAAAATGTGGCTTTGGATGCTTATTTCATGTACCAAAATTCATGAAAAAATCTTAAGAGTTATTTCAAAATTATGATTTTTTATTAAATTTGAACACCCTGTATTTCGGTAAGGAAGCGACCAGGAACCATAGTTTAGTAGAACGGCCTATCTTAAAATATATTCAGAAATCATCTCCCGAAGTTTGTCAAAGTACTTTTGAAACACTACCCTTAGTAAGCTTCAGCGGAGAGCAGAAAAGAAAAAGACGACCACGCCTTGTGTCCGCTCGGCAATAGACCAAGGGAGCCCAAGAAGACAGCTTTCTGCATTCTTATCACCAGTTGTTCGGGTGTGGCTCTGCAAGCTAGTATATTATTTAGTTCGGAAAGCGTAGAGTCCTTAATACTTCATAAAAGGTCGATAATGAGGACCACCATTTAAACCACCCGATATTCTGAATACATCCTTCGAAGCTCGCCAAACATTAATAGGAGTAGTATAGAAGGCGGGGTACTGTGACCGAGGATGGCCTGTCTGTCCAAAGATTGGGTGTGTCCAACTTCTTCGGCGACGAAGTGACACAATCCTGAAAAATGCCTGAAAAAGGCCGAAGAAGTGGTCGACAATGACCAGAGGCTGTTGACCAGAAGGGCCTTATTAGTGTAGGTGTTCAAAAAGTACGTGTTAAAAAGTGACACAATCCTGAAAAATGCCTGAAAATGGCCGAAGAAGAAGTGGTCGACAATGACCAGAGGCTGTTGACCAGAAGGGCCTTATTAGTGTAGGTGTTCAAAAAGGCGTTGAGACCCGTCGGGTAGTTTTATTTTATGGGGGGATGGTGGTGTTTTTATAAGGATGTAAATAGGTAGAAGCAAAAAAGACTTATATGTGAAGTGTCTTTTTGGCACTCACACACACACATGCACCGCTATAATTATTACTAATTTGTTTCTTAGAAGAAAAAAAAAAGCCCACGCGCGCCCGCCTGGATTCGAACCGTCGACACCGAGATTTGTTTTTTGTAAAATTTTGAACTTCTAGACTACTACTACTACCGCCATGCAGTACGTCGTAATAAGTAAACAATTTAGATGATCTTGTTTATCTTTTAAACGAGCAATAATAGTAATAAGACGCAGTTATACAGTACAACACATGTGGTAAAAAAAAAAAATAGAATGTTTGTAGGGCTTCACGCCGCACTTCTGGTATAATTTCATGAGCCGAGCCTCGCCTCGCCGAATTCCGTAGTACCGAGAATTGTTTTTCTGTTAATTAAAATTAATATGTTCGACGTAAGACTAGAGGTCAGGTTCGCAGATAAGAAAAGGTCGAGTACCGAGAATTGTTTTTCTGTTAATGTTGGACGTAAGACTAGAGGTCAGGTTCGCAGATAAGAAAAGGTCGAGGATGTAGATAAGGAGATGTTTGTGTAGTATTGAGATGAGCAATATTTGAATAAATACGTAAAATATTGTTTTTGGAAAAATACCGAGAATAGCTTGTTTTTATTTTCGACGACGACGACGACGTAAGACTAGAGTTCAGGTTCGCAGATAAGAAAAGGTCGAGGATGTAGATAAGGAGATGTTTGTGTAGTATTGAGATGATCAATAATAATGTTGTTATAATAAATAATATTTGTTTCGAATAATAGCTTATACCAGATGATAAAAAACGTATAGCACTTAAAGTAATTAATATATATGTAAAATAGCCTCGTCTAACCGAAAATAAATGAAACAAATAATTATATCTTTAATATATTTTTTCTTATTTAAATCAATTAAACCTTTCAATATAAATTCTAGTCCTATGATTTTCATCAAGTACATTTTTTAAAATTAATTCTAAATTAGCTATTCGTCGTTGAAAATGCATTTTGTTGATAATTTCTTCATCTTTTCGAGCTCTTCTGTATGCATAACTCCAAACAATCATTAGGTGTATATGATTTTTTGATTCATTAAAGCTTACCGACTTTATTGGTTTCATAACGTCTCTCTCTCCCAAGTCAGATAACATAGAAATTTTGTAGATAGATTTATATATTGTTATTGGTATACTATAAGACAGGTCTCAAAGGTTGAGTTTGTGTTAAATAAATAATCCAACATTGTTAGTCTGTTTTCTATGTATACATTTTTGTTTTGAACACTAATGAGCTTTGCATTGTTGTGAGATTTACAACTTACTGTAAAATGTATTTTAAGATGGAATGATGATTTGTTGTTGTTCTATAATGGTCAACAATTGTCCTGTATGTCGCACTAGATATTACTATTTGATACAAATCTTCAAAGATGTAATTAGACATCATTTTGTTGTAATTTTAAAAAGAGGATAATATTTTTTTTTATAATTTGTGTCACACATTTTTTCCTTTTCCTATATTGAAACGACAACAACAATGATCTAACAAGTTTTTTAATACATACTAATTTTCACATTACATAACAAAACAATTGTTATGGGTTGACACAAAAAGTGCCACGCCCTAAAATGGCACCACTTTTGCAAATCGAAGCTTAAATTTTCTTATGGGAATTTACATGTAAAAATGACGGTTTTGATTGTCGGACCGGCATAGCCTAATCTACTACTTTTTAATTATACTAATAATATTAATATACTTTGCATCAAGTAAGAGAAAATTCAATTGAATACAGAAACAAGCGTTAACAAAATGTTATGCTAATATATGAGTGCTTCTAGTGGCAGTTGACATAATCGACACTTTTTTTTTTTTTACATATGATTAGCTATTTCATTTACAAATACAGTGTCAGATGTTAGAATAAAAAGAAGTATTTTGCATATAGCACTGAAAATATATAACCGCTTATAGTAACATTTGACATTTTTAAATTAATATTCTTGACGTATTCTACTTATTATCTTTACAATTTATGTTTAAAATTAATATTTTTGACATTATCTATCCATTACGTTTATAACCTATATTTAAAATTAATATTGTTAAACTAATCTACCCATCACATTTACAAACTATGTTTAATATTAATATTTAACAACATAATCGTCTATATCTTTTTTTTCATTTTTATTGCAGTAAAAGCAAGCATGTTCAGGAATTAGTAGAAAAAGATGTATCCTACAAATAGCACAATGTAAATCAGAAGCACTAACAACATAACCTCTTTTGTAGTGGCAGCTCACATGATCGGATTCCCCTCTCCGTAAATATCTCATGTGAATTGCACTACACGGAAGGCAAATAGCAAATGTTCCTAGTGTTCGACTTTCAATTTTAGTGTAGCTTTGTATAACACATACATCTTTTTCTTCGAAATTATTAAATAATTCACTAGCTCTAAACTTGCTTACTTTTACGTCAGCCTCGGTTCCTAAATTTAGCAGTTGTCCATCCATGTCCACTCCTTCGTCAATTTCCTGATCATCTTCCTCCAGCTCTTCTTCTTCCTCCTCTTCAATATAATTAATATCAATGCTAAACAAGAATGATCTTCTAACAAGCCTAGATGATTTGTCCAAAAATGAATGTTTATAACTGATGGAATCACCTTCCAAGTTATTAAAAATCTCTTCTCTTTCTTCAATTTGAGCGGCGATCTCCACATTATTTTCTTCAATTTGGACAGCGTTTCCAATCATATTTTCTGCCATCGTTAGAAACTTTAGATTTAGATTTAGATAGATTTATTTGATAAAAAATTTGGTTATACGTTATAAATAATAGCGACAACTGATAGCTGGCTACTTGACTAGTCTGAGATTTTCATTAATTCGATGATCTATTTAACTAAAATTTTCATTACAAAAAATGCTGCATATGTTTGATAAATGTTTTTTTTTTTAATGATAAGCACATGTTTGTTAACTTGAACTTGAACTTGTTTTGCTGATTTTGCTTATCTGGTTGTTGTTGTTGTTATTCAAAATATATGATGTGTTGGAACTAGCGTGAAATCTTTAATTACAAAATATTAATAGATTTTTTTTTTGTATATTCATATATAAGCAATTAAACTGAACATGCAAAATCACCAGTCTTCGTTTGTTCTTCTTCATTACTACTACTACAAGACGTAGCAACAGCAGTAACAACTATAAGAAATGGCATCCACTCCAACCACCATAGTAGTGTATACCGAGGACAAAATTAATTTTCCTCTAAAATATGCGTCCGTTGTTATAAAACAACTTTTCCAGTAAGTTATTTTTTTTTTTTTGGTTTTTGTTAATAGATATACAGTGTTAGATTATAAGTTACATATTGAATCATAATGTGCTCGCGTGTAGCAAGTGCTTTGTCTGGCTACGTGCGAACTGTATGGTTTGATCGGCTTGACGGAGTGACCAGTTCACTGCCCGATTGTTATCCGCTAGGGAAAAGTGTGTGTGTGTGTGAATAGATATAAGTTACATATTGAATCATAATGTGCTCGCGTGTAGCAAGTGCTTTGTCTGGCTACGTGCGAACTGTATGGTTTGATCGGCTTGACGGAGTGACCAGTTCACTGCCCGATTGTTATCCGCTAGGGAAAAGTGTGTGTGTGTGTGTGTGTGTGAATAGATATAAGTTACATAATGAATCATAATGTGATCGCGTTTAGCAATTTCTATGTCTGGCTACGTGCGAACTGTATGGTTTGATGTTGACGGAGTGTGCCCGATTGTTATCCGCTAGGGAAAAGTGTGTGTGTGTGTGTGTGTGTGTGTGTGTTTTGAAGTGGGTTGATGTAATTCTACTGTTGTGTATAAATTTGTAGGTATGGTGTAAAAGAAATACTGGAAAAAGGTGATAAATTTTTTATATCACTAACATACAGTCCTAAGGCTATAACCTTAAAAAGGAAGTTTGGAAATTTACCGGTTCGTTATATGAGAACAAAAATTGAAAACAATGAAGATTTCAAGATTTTAGAAAAGGTTGTTAAAAGGTATAAATTTAATTTGTTGGATGATAATACAGAAGAACAACAAAAACAACAACAAACACATAAAATACTGGAATCGGGTGGAAAAAGAAAGTTATTTGAAGACATCTTTAGTGATTTGGAGGAGGAGGAGGAGGAGGAGAAGCAGCAGAAGAATTTGACCCAAGCGGGACCAAGCCAAGCGGGATCAAGCTATGTAATATAAATAAAAATAAATATTTTATTATTATTATTAATATCAATTTATTTTACTAATTTTAGAAAGATTTAACATTGGTAGAGTGTTACGATTATTTCAGCTCTAAAAAGTTCTGGACTTCTAAACCTTTAATTGAAACTATTCGATATTCACACAATCTGGGAGATGAATTAAAAATTATAACGTTATTTCTAAAATCTGTACCGTTAAGATCTTTCGTAGCAGGAGGCTTTCCTAGTTTTTTGGTAGGACGGACTGACAGATTTTCCGACATAGACATTTATATCGAACTCAATCCTTTGAAAGAAGAGGCATGTTTATTAGCGTTAAATATTTTTATTGAGAAACTCATAGAAAATGATTATAGAGATATAATATATACTGATACAAGAAGAGAAGTAAATTACAAACCTTTCAAATTTTTTGATATTCGAAATATTACTTTAAAAACAAAAAAGAAAAATATGCTTATACAGTGTATATTTTTAAAAGCTAACTATATATATTTAACTTACGAAGAATTAATTGTAAAGACAATAATGGAATTTGATTTCGATATATGTAAAACAGCATTACTTTTAATCAACAATACATTACATGTCATAAAAATGAATCAAATGAAAAGTATTGAAGATTGTGTAGCAAGAGTATCGCGTCGTGTTGAATATATATCAAGGCGTACTGAACATGAATTAAATGCAGATTCTTTATCTATGCTATGTCTTAGAAAAATAACAAGTGTTAAAAATAATGTACATGTATGTAATAATAAATAGTTACAATCACATATTTCGTAATTCTTCCTTATTTTTACGGTAACGAAATTCCAGAAAGTCAAAGAAGGTTTCCTTATAATTTTCTGTTGAATGCATAGCTTTAGCAACACATATGTAGGCGTGTTCTTCGGCAATACAAATAGAAAACATTCCATCATCTGCTTCTTCCCGTGCCGCGTGTTTATAAATATTCCGTCGATTTTTCATCTTTTCCTCACTTGGTAATTTGTATGTGAAATTTTTAAACACAATTTCTAATAAAGTTCTTGTTTCTTCAATGGAAGACGTCACAGGTATGAATTTTATGCCACTATTCACCCATCCTCGATTTATATATAAACATAAAATAAACTTATTTACACCAGGTGGAATTAACGCTCTTGCTTTTTCAATACACAGCGTAGTCGGTCCATACGTCAGCAACCATTTTTCATCGTTGTTAGTTTTTCTTTTAGAATTTTGTTTAAAACTAGAGTTGGCTGAAATAGACTCCATAAATAGAACTTGTAATACCACTCAGTCCACGAACGAAATGTGAACTAATTTTTTTTTTTTACTTTGAATGAGCTGCAGGTATTTATATTAAATTTAATCACTCCCACTTTCAGCATTTTAACTATTTGAGAAAAAAAACAAAATGGTTTATTTAATATACAGTTTTATTTACAAAATTGTTTACAAGGTTTTACTGTGTAGCAAATTCCAGTAGTAGTATATAAAAAATACATTTTCTAACGCACAATTTAAGTCGTTATTTACATGTTTATTACAGTGATTAGATTTTAACATTTTCTTTAAATTTTCCAAAGAAGGACAGTTGTTTTCCTCTAAATCAATTACATGGTAATTCTCTTCCAACAGCTTGATTAACCACTCTTTCTTTTGACCTCCCTTTACGGCGATTATGACATTTGCTCCATCAACAGTGTCAACACCATAAGATGTATTGATAAAATTCTTGATAAAATCTGTCAAGTTTTCATAGTTTATAATAATACTTTCGACACCACCACAACGATCACTAAACCATTCCAAACCATGTATATTTCGAGTTAACCAATTCATGTGGTTTTCAATCTTGTACTTAAATAGATTTAGATCAAATTGAAATTTAACCATTGCGTGCTTGTAGTTACCACTTGAAGTATCCAGAATTGCAATTTCTTTACAAAAAAAAACTAGTGTTTCCATATTGAAATCCTTGAACGTCCAAAACGTACATTTTTTTTTTTTTTTTTTCTACTAAAGAACTTTTACTGTGCTAGTTAGAGGATTATATTTAACTAGTCTATCGTGTAGAATAAGACAATAGGCTGTAGTCTTGACAGACACTGCTTTACTTGTTTCAAACTCTATGCGAACATCTACGGCCCCTCCTTTCAGCACGTCTTCACCTTGTCGAGAACAATCGACGACTACCAGTGGAGCTTTACCTTTAAAACTTGCAGGTTCATAACATGGATCGCTGTGACGTTTGTAATAATACAATCTTTGGAACTGTGCATACATATCGTAAAGAATGGCAAATTTGTTGGTGTCATAGTCCACGTTTAAGTTATCGTATGGAAATACTTCTGAATTTAGGTAAACCTTTAGGTTTGTTAAACCACAGTGGTTAAAATGACTGCTGTTTTTAGCAATTTTTCCTTTCACATCGGTTTGAAACCCTATTATTATGAAACGAGGTTTCTCCAGCTGATTTGATGATTTGACTGCCCAACTGTGATTTTTACTCTGTTGCAGCTGAGGGTATTCATGTAATTCCCAGCTTCTAAAAGCAATATTCAAATCTCTGTTACTTTCAAATTGTCTTAACAGACGTAACTTCTGGCTATCACTCACGGTGACGTGTGGTATTTTCCACAACACCTTACTAAGTGCAATTTTATAAGTTTCCTTTCTATCGGCCAACTGACATATTGCATTCAAATCATTGTTGCTTCTAATAAGCACTAATTCTTGTCGAATATTCATGATAATTTTATTAAAGTCTTCTGCATAGCCCATTATAAGTTTTAAGGGAATGCATACACTAAAGTTTCCTTTGTCATCTAATAGACTTGGATGGTTTTCAGTGTTCCATCCTGCATTTTGTAAATCAGAACTTTCACTTCGCGTAAGCGATACATAACCTTTAATAGTTGAGGTTATTCCAGGATTCCTTACTCGATCTATGCATACTCCTCCCAATTCGTAACGGATCTCTTCGAAAAGGTACATAAGACCATTGTTGGTAAACTTTATGTTGTCACTAAATGTACCATCCTCTTTTGTCAGTTTGCCTTCAATGTATAGAAAGCTTTGACTAGGTAAGGTATAGAGATCTTGGGTTTGAATAGGTATCCTAATTTCATCGTTGTTGTTCAAAGTCGTAGCAGAGTACGGTTGATGTGTATGATATTGGTAACTAACTATTGAATCATCACTTATTACGTTGTCTCCTACTTTTAGATTATTGGAACTCATTTCTTTGACTATAGGCACAATTCCAGTTGAATATTAAAAAAAAGTGTCGAAGATTTGCACTAAGAAGTAACTTAAAACTACACCAATATCTCCTTATTTTTCCTATTATTATTATTATTATAATTATTATTATTATTTAGTTTAAATCCTAAGGAAATTAAAAAAGCTCTATTTTCAGATGTTAACTGATGTTCACGTAGTCTTGGACTATTGATTATTCCAGTGGACGACTTGTTTTTATGGTACTTAATGGGTAACCCTAATGCATTATCTTCATAAAGAAAAACCATGCTCTTATACCTGCTTTAGATGTAGTCTTACTGTTATCAGTTCTTTTCGGAAATTGACCAATTTTCCGTCCTGATCGGTTATTTTAAGCAATATTTCATCCACATAGCGCGTGTTTATTGGTAAATATATAACGTTTGAGGGTTTTTCAACAATCTTAAAACCGGGCGCCACCTCGGGATTAAACATGTGAACTATGTGAACCAGATTACCGTTATTGTAGGCATTTGTAACTAAATTACAGTCTACAGCAATGGAGTTGACCTTAAATATATCTACTGGGTTTTCGGATATATGCAATTTGTCTGCTTCCAATACTTTATTTTTGAACCCCAACAAACTTCCAATTGAGTTGTCTTTTGAAAAGTCTATTGACCTATTGCATTTTATTTCACACTGTAGTGTATTATGGTTTGCTTGCAATCGCAGTACAATTGGATCACCTTCTTTTTCCAAATTTAACGCCCTAACCAAGTAGTTCTGGATATCCTGTATTTCATAAGAGCCTTCAGGTAGTTCTATTTTTTTATTTTTACCATAGTGAAATATATTGTTTGATTTATCCACATTTGGAATTGAATTGTAACTTTCGAAATTTATTAAACCTAAAACGTACTCGTCACTTTCACTCAATATAATTGGTGGGTAAATCTTTGCAGAAATTGTTGATTCTTTCCCCGATAAGGTAAATGTATATGACATTATAACTAAAAGAGAGAGAAACGATCACTACAAATCTATTAAAATAAATGAAACAAACCAGATAATGTTAATCTATTTATTCATTGTTCCATATGAGATAAAAAATTCAAACATAAATGGCCACAGTTGTAAGAATTGTAGGACTGAAACTGAGAATGATTATAAAATATATTACAAGTACCATTAGAATTAAAATATCTTAAAAGCTCTACGGGTGGGTGTAAATTACCAAAACTGTCAAAGTAAATAATATTTTTTCCATATTTTCGATAAGCAGTCCAATGAGTGCCAGGTCCGTAGGAGTTGTCCAAATTAACTATAGCCGATTCATTTCTATAAATTTTTTTGGGGAGTTTATCTTTCATAAAAGTTCCACGAAAATAGGGTATTTTCAATTTTTTTGCATAGAAATCAAGTTCCAAGTTGTTTAGGGCGTGTGCTGGTAATGTTAGCTTATTTGACGTTTTGGACCTAAGTTGGGAAAAAAAAGTCCATATCCAGTTTTAAAGGGTTTCAAGTAGAGTCCCTTGCCAAGTGCAACTGCTTCCATAGTTCTATTGTGTCGTTTATTTTCTTCCAATTGACGTTTCGCTGCTTGTGCATCATTGATAGTTTTTGCTATGGTTGAAGCTCCACCGCTTAATGCTCCCAAGGCACTCAAACCGGCAAAAATCGGTATTAGTGGTAACACACCTCCTGTCTTGGGAGTTCTAATTATTCTCGAGGATGGTGGTTTGATCCTTCGTTTTTTTTCACCCTTAACTGTTTGAACTGCAATCTTTAAAGCGTCATCGATAGTACGAGGTTGATTTTTTAAAACATTATTTTTAATTTTTTTAGTTAACTGTGGAAAGTTTATACGTTTCTTTCCTTGTCTTCTGCTTCTCTGTATCTGTTTGTGTTGTATTTTTTGTTGTTGTCTTTTCATCACTTTGGAGGATCTTTTCTTTCGGTCACGTTGCTTATTCTTTGAGGACATTGTTACTTTAATAGTGCTCGGTATTAACTAATTTGAAAACTAAAAATCTTAAATATTTATACGGTATCTAGCCTTTAAATCTTTTCTTCGGTTCAAAAACAATATTGTTGTTGTTGTTGTCCTCAGAATCACTTCGTTTACGTTTTTTCAATTTTTGTGAAATTAAATCGTTGTCGTTGATTTCTAACTTCGGTTTTTTTGTATTGTTATCATAGTCAATATCAGACGAAATATCTGCTTTACGCTTGTTAAACGTTTGGATATCCATTTTCATTTCATTTTCGAAAAGTTTTTTTTCTTTATTGCTGCTGCTGCTGCTGGGTCGGCTACTTTTAACAGTTTTTATGTTACGATTTAACATTTTTTCTTTCATTTTCTTTTCATGATAATTGTCAATGTGTTCACTATCACTTGATTCCTCTTCAAAATTTTTAACGATTTTCTTTTTATTTTTTGTGGGACTAAGGGGAGAATTCTTTCTAACTCGCTGCTGCTGCTGCTTTTGTTGAGCTTTACTCTTGTAAGAATTCACTTCTTCAAGCAAGGCTTCAATCTTTTTTAAATAATTTTCCATACTTTTTGCACTTTGTGCCATGACAGTTGAACCTTTACGTAGAACGTTACAAGTTTGTTTCACACACTGATTATTTTTAGAACTCTCTTTCCTTTTTATACCCATACCTAGTTTTAGTTTAGCTTGCATGGCTGTTGATACACCTAATGCAGCTAGTTTTTCGCTCCAACCAGCCTCTGATGATGAACTGATTCTGCTCAAAGCACTTTTAAGAAGAATCTTATCAGCCTGATGACGATTACTTAAATCCTTGTTATTTGAATAGGCAATATCATGTTGCTTACATGCTGCATCCAAGGGATTAATTCCTTTATCACCACGTGCTAAACGTTTCTGCAGCTTGGTACCCGGTCCACAGAACTGGTAGCCAGGTATGTGCATCTCGAATGGTAGTTTATTTATTACAGTATTTAGCAGACCATTTCCGGTTTTTTTTGTTTCACTTTGATTTGTATAATATCTCATGATTGTAAGACGTAACAAAACATACTAACTATAAATTGTTATGTTGTCGTCTATTATTGTTATTCATATTTTATTTTTTTTCATGTCAAGATTTGTTTTTTAACGCTATGAAGAAAGTTGTGAAACAAAAAACAACTTTAAACATTCAAAATCACGACGAAGTTAAAAGAGGAAGTATCAAACACAGTAAATTGCTACCGTCTACAATAAGGGCAGTTATCACAGGTCCTTCAAACTGTGGAAAGACCAATGTTATGATTAGTCTGCTGGAACATCCAAATGGATTGAAATTCGAAAACGTCTATCTCTACTCAAAATCTCTTTATCAACCAAAGTATGTGTATCTGGAAAAGCTGTTGACACCAATCAAAGGTATCGGTTACTATACCTTTAACAATGGTGACACTATCCTCGATCCCTCTGACAGTAAATCTAACTCTGTAATCATTTTTGACGATGTGGCATGTGACAAACAGGATGTTATGAGGGAATATTTCAGTATGGGACGTCATAATAACATTGACTGTTTCTATCTATGTCAAACCTATGCTAAAATACCAAAACACCTAATAAGAGACAATGCCAATGTTTTAATATTATTCAAACAAGACGATTTAAACCTACGTCGTGTTTACACAGATCACGTGGGTACTGTTATGTCATTTGAAGATTTTAAGTCAATTTGCGGCTTCTGCTGGGGAAAACCTTATGGGTTCTTATCAATTTTCAAAGACAATAAAATGAATGATGGACGTTATCGATATTGTTTGGATAACTATATATATATCTCTAACATAATGACATTTTATTAGTTTACTTGAAAATCTACTTAAATTGAGTTGTGGCTATGGTTGGGCTCGATAGAAACAAGAAACAAACTGCGAGAAAAGTTGTGAAAAAACAACTTATAACCAAAAGAAATGAAATTAAAAACAAACTAAAACTTCTTAAGCACGGTCAAATGACACATGAAAATCTTTTCAAACCCATAACCAAGCATTTGCAGAATATTGAAAATAAATTAATTCCTAGAGAAACTGTGACTTTAAGCAATGCAAGTTCAATACCTGTTCACAACGAAGAAGGTAGAAATCGTTTAAAACAAGAACAAATTGAATATAATGTATCTGACTCTGACGATTATGACACACAATCCACAGTGTCGGAACCGGCGGTATCACTACCCAAACTAATACAGTCCACACCAGAAGCAAAATATGATTATACACCAAAGGTACTAACAGCCACTGCACCGCGTCTAAAGCGAAGATTATCCTTTTCAGCGATCGGTCAGCCGAAAAATAAATTAAAACAAAAAATGATTCAAGATGTGGAAACGGAAATGCAAGAAGACGAAGCTCGGAAACAAAAAGAGTTTGAGGAACAACTAGATAAAACGATTAAAGACAAATCACTTAGCGACTATTATGAACAATATCACCCACTTCCATTAACGTATATTAAAAAGTTTATTAAAGACCCAAACAGTGAGAATTCAGATGGAAAATTTAGAGTTCAGTTTGATCCAGACATTGAACGATTTTCCATTGGAAACAAGAGGATTGATTTTGACGGACCTGATCTTTTAGTAGCTGGGAAAAAATATAAAGGTACTAAAGGGCTTTACGGTTTACTTTTCAATCAGAATATTCCTAAAATCTATACTAAAGACGACGCTCAAAATTACGCAAATATATTATTCAATACTAAAGCTGTTGAAAAATATTTTGATTCAACTATGGTGTCTACAAATAAAAATAAGAAATTTACAAGAATTATTGAGCCAATTATGATGCAACAAGAGACAGATAGTGATAGTGGTAGGGAAGAAAATGTTAAACAAGGAGAAGGAATGCTTATGACAGTAACAAACCGACCAGTTGATTATGTTTATTGGGACGACCCTAATGAACTTGTGGATAGACTAAGATTGTTACTTGCATCTCAAGCTGCAGGTAATTCGAGTCACAACAACGAAATCGTTTCAATCATCGAGGAATTAGGAGAAGCTCGAATTATAGAATAATTTCGAAAATGTCTAAATACGTTACAGATGTAAAACGTCATATTGTTGAAGAAATACATAAGCCAGCCAGAATTAATTTTCAACGACGAAAAGTTATAATTAAGTCCCTTTTGGATCTTATGCAAGCAGATTTAGTCGACATGAGGGAATATGAAAAGGAAAATAAAGGTTATAAATACATCTTAGTAGTCATTAATTGTTTCTCCAAATATGTATGGACATTTCCATTAAAATCGAAAACGTCAAAAGAAGTCGCTACAATGCTGGAAAATGTGTTCAAATCTCAAACACCGATTCACCTGTGCAGTGATTCTGGAGGAGAATTCACGAGCAAAGAAGTACAAAACTTAATGAAAAAGTATAACGTCAAACATTACGTGGTGTATAGTGAAAAAAAGGCTTCAATCGTCGAAAGAGTTAATCGCACACTAAAAGGAATGATGTGGAAAGAATTTAGCATTCAAGGGTCCTACAAATGGTTTGACTTGATTAAAAATATTACAAATGTTTATAACAACAGAAAACATAGGACCACAGGTTTCAAACCTTCAGAAATAACAAAAAAGCATGAAAAACTTTTGTTGGAGACTGCCTATAGCAAAATAAAAATTGCTCCCAAACCAAAATACAATGTAGGCGACCATGTTCGCATTTCTAAATTTAGAGGAGTGTTTGATAAGCAATATAGGCCGAATTGGTCTACTGAAATATTTATAATCAAAAAAGTTCAACTTACAAATCCAGTGACATACCTACTTCAAGATGCAGAGAAACAAGACATCAAGGGAGGATTCTATGAACTTCAATTGCAAAAACTTAAATATCCAGACATTTATTTAGTGGAAAAAGTGTTAAAACGTAAAAATAATAAAGTATTTGTAAAATGGTTAGGTTTCAGTGATAAGCATAATAGTTGGATAGATAAAAATAATGTAGAGTGACTTAATAAAATAATTTTGTTTCATGTACGTTTTATTTATTATATATTATTTACATGTTTTCTACAAATAATTTATTTATCTTCAAACAGAAAAACAATATTTATAATTATATTTACGAGACACTATTGACGCCTAGTTCAATCTACTTTCTTTTATAAATAAAACTCTACCACTTTTTTTTAATTATTGTTCTATTGGTGAGTAAAAATCACGTGAATTTACATCACACCCAGTAAGTAAAACTAAAAACAAATAAAATAAACCATAGTAGTTTTTTTACATTTTTAATTTCAATATTTTTGTACTGTTCTATTTTGACATTAAAATCATAGACCTAATACTATTTACACCAAATACATAATTCACTAAACAAGTATCACAAAATTTTAATAACTTTACTCTATGTTTTAAGTGTTTATTAATATTTTTTTCAACTAAACAATTACATATTTGACATAAAAATTGTATTCTTTCAAAATCCATTTTGTGTAACGTACAGGGTCTTATTATAATAAATATATAATTTGACATGTACTGTAAACAGTAGAATTTACACTAAAAATGTCTCCTAGTTCTGTCTGACCAGTGCTGTAAACAGTGGAATTTGCACTAAAAATGTCTTTTAGTTCTACAGGCTTACAATCAAGATAAATATTTTTATTTTGAAAATATCTGGCAGTATACCAGTTACAATATATATCTGCAGGTTCATTAATATTCACAGGAACATATGTTAAGTTTGATACACTGTCTTTTAAGTGAGGCACTAGACCTATTTGCTGATTAGCCAAATTAAATATTTTATCGTTTGGCTTTACATTTTCATCAGGTTTTATTAAATCATAATGTATGTGAAACCATACATTATAACCAGTGTCTTGAAATGTTCTTAAACCAACATTTCTCAAAATATAATATCGTCTATTATTAATTAAAACAAAATTATAACTGCGCTCTTCTGGATAATATTTCTTTGTCGTCGTCGTCGCCGTCGTTGGTTGACTATTAGTTAGGACACAATAATTGAAAAGAATACCATAGAAAAGTAAAACAAATTTACTCATTATTTTGCAGCCTTCTCCTTCTTTCGTACTCTTCTTTTAAATAATACAAAACGGTATATCTATTAATACTCTTTTGTCCGTTAACCTCTTTGTGAATTTTTTCACAGCGGCAAAATGCACAGATGTTTGGAGATATTGAGTTCCCTTTACACTCTTGACACGTTCTGTTGACTGGAACAGGCATATATTACCACCAGTCTGGTTCGTGATCGACTGCTATTAAATCCTCTGTATTTTACATATATATTAATTACTTTAAGTGCTATACGTTTTTTATCATCTGGTATAAGCTATTATTCGAAACAAATATTATTTATTATAACAACATTATTATTGATCATCTCAATACTACACAAACATCTCCTTATCTACATCCTCGACCTTTTCTTATCTGCGAACCTGACCTCTAGTCTTACGTCCAACATTAACAGAAAAACAATTCTCGGTACTCGACCTTTTCTTATCTGCGAACCTGACCTCTAGTCTTACGTCGAACATATTCAAACAGAAAAACAATTCTCGGAATTCGGCGAGGCGAGGCTCGGCTCATGAAATTATACCAGAAGTGCGGCGTGAAGCCCTACAAACATTCTATTTTTTTTTTTTTTTTACCACATGTGTTGTACTGTATAACTGCGTATTATTACTATTATTGCTCGTTTAAAAGATAAACAAGATCATCTAAATTGTTTACTTATTACGACGTACTCTGCATGGCGGTAGTAGTCTAGAAGTTCAAAATTTGACAAAAAACAAATCTCGGTGTCGACGGTTCGAATCCAGGCGGGCGCGCGTGGGCTTTTTTTTTTTCTTCTAAGAAACAAATTAGTAATAATTATAGCGGTGCATGTGTGTGTGAGTGCCAAAAAGACACTTCACATATAAGTCTTTTTTGCTTCTACCTATTTACATCCTTATAAAAACACCACCATCCCCCAATAAAATAAAACTACCCGACGGGTCTCAACGCCTTTTTGAACACCTACACTAATAAGGCCCTTCTGGTCAACAGCCTCTGGTCATTGTCGACCACTTCTTCGGCCTTTTTCAGGCATTTTTCAGGATTGTGTCACTTCGTCGCCGAAGAAGTTGGACACACCCAATCTTTGGACAGACAGGCCATCCTCGGTCACAGTACCCCGCCTTCTATACTACTGAAATAACCCAAACTGGTATGAAGAACGGCATACAGAGTTCCCAGAAAAAGGTTATGCCTGGGCTGGATTGTTTGCGGAACATGTTATTGGACCTTGTTTTATCGAGGGAAATTTGACCCGTGAACGATATCTTCGGCTTCTTCGGCAAGAAATAGTTCCAACTATAAACAATTTAAATCCCGATATTAACTTAACTTGGTATCAGCAAGATGGAGCTCATCCGCGTTTTACTCGTGAAGTTAGAGAATTTGTGGGTATAATGTTCCAAATAGTTAGAAGAAGAAGGTCTATCGAATAGCCTTCACGGTCCTCCGATCTTTCGCCCTTAGATTTATTTTCACCTGAAAAACCATGTTTATCGGAACAAATCCAATAATTTAGAGGAATTAAGAAAAAAATTTGAATGAAAGTGAGAGAATAATAAGGAAAATGGTTTTAAATACCCAAAGAAAAGAGATTTTTGGGACTATTTACATCATTGTCATTAAGTAAATGTGGGCCATTTTCAACATTTACTAAAAAGAGATTTGGTTTTCCATTACTTGTTATACCGATTTTTTTTTATTTTAACTTATTAAATTGTAGATTTTTGGAAATCTTACATTTTTTGATGACTCCTGTATCTTTTAAAATAATTGACCATTCTGGTAATTTCTCCTAACCCTGTTTAAACAAGTCAATAAAGAGCATATTGTATCTTTTCGGGACGCCTAAAGTAGGTACCTGTAATTTTTGTTTAACTTTATTAAATAATTCCAGGATTTCTTCTTAAATTATTTATTTTTTATATTGTAACTCCACATGCCAGGTTCTCAGTTGTATTATAAATGTTTTGAATCATTTCGGAAATAAGATTTTAGTTCAAATTTGTTGAAAGATTTCTAGGTAATTAAATGCTCGAAAAGGAAAGTAGTTGAATGTGAAAATATAATGACCAAACTAGAAATAAGACACAAAGTCTCGGTCTCAGTCAAAAAGAGTATAATGCGGTTACACGTGTTTTGCCTTTTCAGGCATCATCAGACCTACAATTAATATAACAATCAAAAACTATCACTATAAATATACAAAATTCAAACAAACCTTCGACATTAACTAAAATCACAAGAACAAATCAAACAACTATAACGTCACATGTTAAAATACAAACTGAGATGAGGTTAAGAAACTAAGGTATTGACACGCGCAGATAAAAGTTGAATCAAATAAAAGACAAAAAAATATATAAATAAAAAATATAAAAAAAGGTTATTGATATACCCAGGAATTGAACCCGAGCCTCCGGCGTGACACACCGAGATACTGACCACCACTCTACCAGCAGGTCCAATGAAAAGTTTATACATTATCTTCCTGCCGATTAATATTAGTGCCAAGATTATTAAAAATTAGTTGAGGTTCGAAACTGAAGACATCAATAACACAATATAAAACTGGGCTTCTCTTAGCCCTTGTAATGTCCATCTTCTCTAACAAATCCAGTTTTTTACTCTTTGGACACTCATGTAGTATCTTAACATTGTTTGGTATAGAAAAATGGTGTCCAGTTGTTAGCAAGTGGTTAGCAAAAGCCGACTTTGTCTCAGTGATATCAGTGTTTTTATATTTATCGAAAAGGCTAAAATGTTCCCGGACCCTAGTGGAAATCCTTCTCCCTGATTGTCCGATATATACAGCAGAACAATCTCCACAGCCTAATGAGTACACCCCTGATTTTGAGAGATGTTCAGTCTTATCTTTGGTCATTACTAGATGTCTCATAAGTGAGTTCTCTGTTTTAAAAGTAATTGAGACATCTAAATGTTAGAAAAACTTCGCCACCTGCATTGAAATATTACCGAAAAATGTTAAACCTTTGAAGCATTTTTTAAGTGTTGGTTTAGAGTGAATAATATTAAAGGAAAGTTTGTATTTATTGAAAAACTTAAAATAAAAAGTTGAAAGCAATTTGTTTTATAATCTGCAATTCCTGATTGAAAGCTTCCCTGGAAAGAGGTATTTTGAACAACCGGTAGAAAAATGAGTTGAAGGCTGCAAACTTGTGTGAGTGAGGAGAAATGGAACTAAATTGAATAACGTTATCTGTAGACGATTGTTTTCTGTATATTTCATATTATATTTTGGTATTGTTCCTGATTAACATTAAATCTAAGAAAGGTAATCTACTCTCATTCACCATCTCTAGAGTAAAATCTATTTTGTTATGAAGGGAGTTAACAAAATTTAAAAAATCGGTCAACTCCTGATTGTTTCCTTTTCACACGATACATATATCATCTACGTACCTCTTGTAAGCTAATAGATGGTTGGCAAAACGGCTTTTCATAATCTTTGCCTCCAAATCACTCATAAAAATCTCACTAAGAAAAGGGGAAAGGCAGGAACCCATCGCTAGACCCGTTAACTGTCTAAAAAATAAGCCATTAAATTTGAAAAAATTTTGGTTCAGTACGGTGGAGAGCAGAGAGACGAGATTCTCCTTTACTAGTGCTGGTAGGGCAGTTTTGTCTAATAAACTCTACCAATTTAATGCATTCGTTGGGGGGTATGCTGGGGAACAAATTTTTTACATCTAAAGAAATTAATACTGCATCATGCGGAATGTCAACATTTTTGAGGTACTGCGCCAAATAACCACCAAACAAGAGCCTTTATCTGCTTTGGTGACGATCAGGTCGTGGAATTTTATTTTATTCTTTAATGAATCAAGATCAGTTTTTCTAAAATTACACTGTTTTTTGTTAGAGAAGCCGGAATTTAAAAAATTAATAAGTTTTGCTCTTAGAATATTCTTGTTAGCTATATCAGTACTCTGAATGATGTTCTCAGCCTCAACCGCAAGTGTCTCTTTTGTTCTCAAATCTATATCATGCGATAGATTGTATTTTAGGTTGTGGTGAAAAGGTGGAAAGAGCTGATTACGTGCAGAAGGTTGTAGACTTCCTGGACTCTGGTGAGTTCCAGAGTATCAATAGGGACCCCACAAATTCATTCTTTGTGAAGGTTAAAGGTGTTCTTGATCAAACGTTGGTAACTTTGGAATATTTTAAAATCTCGAAATATAATTTGTATCCTATGAATCCTAGAACGCCTTTGCTCTACGGTTTACCTAAGGTACACAAGGAGGAAAACCCTATCAGACCCGTGGTGTCTTTTGTTGACTCACCCTGTTACCGTTTGTCTTCGTGGCTAAATAAAGTTTTGAGAGAGGTTACGGGTTTTCAGAATACTTACTCCACAAAAAATTCGGTAGATTTGGCGCAGTACCTCAAAAATGTTGACATTCCGCATAATGCAGTATTAATTTCCTTAGATGTAAAAAATTTGTTCCCCAGCATACCCCCCAACGAATGCATTAAATTGGTAAAGAATTTATTAGATAAAACTGCCCTACCAGCACTAGTAAAGGAGAATCTCGTCTCTCTGCTCTCCACCGTACTGAACCAAATTTTTTTCAAATTTAATGGCTTATTTTTTAGACAGTTAACGGGTCTAGCGATGGGTTCCTGCCTTTCTCCTTTTCTTAGTGAGATTTTTATGAGTGATTTGGAGGCAAAGATTATGAAAAGCCGTTTTGCCAACCATCTATTAGCTTACAAAAGGTACGTAGATGATATATGTATCGTGTGGAAAGGAAACAATCAGGAGTTGACCGATTTTTTTAATTTTGTTAACTCCCTTCATAACAAAATAGATTTTACTCTAGAGATGGAGAATGAGGGTAGATTACCTTTCTTAGATTTAATGTTAATCAGGAACAATACCAAAATAGAATTTGAAATATACAGAAAACAATCGGCTACAGATAACGTTATTCAATTTAGTTCCATTTCTCCTCACTCACACAAGTTTGCAGCCTTCAACTCATTTTTCTACCGGTTGTTCAAAATACCTCTTTCCAGGGAAGCCTTCAATCAGGAATTGCAGATTATAAAACAAATTGCTTTCAACAACGGTTTTCCTATCCACTCCATCAATAGACTTTATTTTAAGTTTTTCAATAAATACAAACTTTCCCTTAATATTATTCACTCTAAACCAACACTTAAAAAATGCTTCAAAGGTTTAACATTTTTTGGTAATATTTCAATGCAGGTGGCGAAGTTTTTCAAACATTTAGATGTCTCAATTGCTTTTAAAACAGTGAACTCACTTAAGAGACATCTAGTAATGACCAAAGATAAGACTGAACATCTCTCAAAATCAGGGGTGTATTCATTAGGCTGTGGAGATTGTTCTGCTGTATATATCGGACAATCAGGGAGAAGGATTTCCACTAAGGTCTGGGAACATTTTAACCTTTTCGTTAAATATAAAAACACTGATATCACTGAGACAAAGTCGGCTTTTGCTAACCACTTGCTAACAACTGGACATCATTTTTCTATACCAAACAATGTTAAGATACTACACGAGTGTCCAAAGAGTAAAAAACTGGATTTGTTAGAGAAGATGGAAATTACAAAGGCTAAGAGAAGCCCAGTTTTACATTGTGTTAATGATGTCTACAATTTCGAACCTCAACTAATTTTTAATAATCTTGGTACTAATATTAATCGGCAGGAAGATAATGTATAAGATTTTCATTGGACCTGCTGGTAGAGTGGTGGTCAGTATCTCGGTGTGTCACGCCGGAGGCTCGGGTTCAATTCCTGGGTATATCAATAACCTTTTTTTATATTTTTTATTTATATATTTTTTTGTCATTTATTTGATTCAACTTTTATCTGCGCGTGTCAATACCTTAGTTTCTTAACCTCATCTCAGTGTGTATTTTAACATGTGACGTTATAGTTGTTTGATTTGTTCTTGTGATTTTAGTTAATGTCGAAGGTTTGTTTGAATTTTGTATATTTATAGTGATAGTTTTTGATTGTTATATTAATTGTAGGTCTGATGATTCCTGAAAAGGCGAAACACGTGTAACCGCATTATACTCTTTTTGACTGAGACCGAGACTTTGTGTCTTATTTCTAGTTTAGTCATTTGAAACTTGGTCTCTTAGAGAATATGGACGCTTTCTTACAGTGTGAAAATATAAACTAAATTAAAATTTATCATGAAGCAAGCCTTGAAATGTAGATACTTTAAAATTAAATAAAAAAATGTAGAGATATGGCTCATTGCCATATAACTCCATTACTAACTCTCTGATATTGCTCAAAAGAAAAAGGTGCATGATTAATGTTTAAAAAAATGTGTGCTACCGGGTAGTGTCTCAAAGAAGATTTTGGTCTTAATTCGGTAGATCTAAATTTTCATCATAGGTGCCTTAACTTGTAGCGATATTTTCGGATTCTTTATTCGAATTTTTTTTATTTATATTACATTATTCTAATGTCATTTATTCAGTAAAATGTCATTCAAGTTTCTATTTTAGTAATTTGTAAAACAGTTTAAATATACTGAAGCAGAAGCTATAATTTAAATAAAAGTAAGTTTCCTCGTCCGGTTTTGAGATTTTCTGTGTGTGGTTTGTATTTCAAATAAAATCTAAAATTTTGGCCAAAGGGCCATTAAATCTAATTGAAACAAAACGATTCAAATAATAAATAATCCAGAGGATTACCCTACAAAAGTTTTATCCAGGCAATTATTTATCCATGAGCTTTATAAACCACTTCCCTCCATTTTCCAAAATTTATTATTTTCGGACCCTTTCATGTTAATGCTGGGAGAAAATTTAGGACACCCGCTTCTAAATTAAAGTTATTTGACAGAATTAGCTAGCAAAATATTATTTGCATTCTCTTCCAAAGCGGGTTAAAAGCACAATATAATTCCTTATTTTCAATGAATCTAGGTAGGTATACCATGTACAAATACCGAAAGCTAAAAATGATCTAGCAAAAAAAATCGATACCGTTTTATATTCAGAAAAATAGAAGATTTTTTTAATATCAAATGTGATATAAAAGGTATGCAAAATTATTTTTACATCTATAGAAGCTGGAGTCCGGGATGAATGTTAAATCAACAAAACTGTTTTCGTCTCTTTTTACAGACATTCATATTTAGGATTTATTGTAGTCTTAGATAATCGTCATATTTTTGTAACATTAAAATTTAGAACAAACGTTTCCTTGACTATTCATTCACGTAAAGGCATAATATTAGAAACATATTTAACCTTTACCCAACCATACAAAGTCAACCTGACCATAAAACAAACTAAATCGCGTCATTGTTAACAGTCATGTAAATTTTATTTTAGTAGATATCTCTTTTACCCGTTTCCAAATATACAGGATTTAATACATTTATCTTTAAAAATAAACGAAAAAATGAAGAAGAACTTTGTCATAAGACAGATATGGTGAATAGAAAAACAGAATCTTTGTCAAAACGTTTTTTTTATCGATCATATGTTACAAAAAGACCTTGGAATTTCTTTTTTGAATCATCTTGATATCTTGACAAATAAAAAATTTTAAGTACATTAAATGAGAAAAAGTTAAAATGACCAGGCACTTACAGGTTTGTTAACTTTTGATGATAATGTCTTATTAATTTGATGTTTATTAAGAATTTTAATCTAAATCTTAGGAAAAGTCCTCTGCCCTGCAGATGATGGGGACCAACGATTCATTTATATACGTTAAAGAACCCCTTAAAAAGCAGATGAAATAAATATTCCCTTTCTTGTATAAAATTAAAACAATTTGATTGCCCTGTGAGATTCTTGCAGATCTTTGAATTTTTCCTAAATTCCGTAAAACATGTTTTCCCATGTCCGTCTTTCTGACTTTGCGCAGCATAGCTCAATAATTCGGAACGACTTCAAATTTTGGTCAAAATCAAGACGTGAGAATACAACAGTAACATTTTGGCGGCCTCACAAAGTGTTAAAAAAAAGATTTTCAGAAATTTACTTATTGAATGGGCCTTAAAAATTTTAAGGCAAATTTTAGTGTGAAACTAAAATGGCCGCTTAATGATATTCTTAAAAATTCAGTACTCTAAAACTACTTATCCGATTGTACGAAAACGTAGAACGGCCACGTATTTTTTCGATTCTGATTTTAAAGTGGGAATTTTTTAAAGTCAGAGTTTAGTAAAATTCTGAGTTTAACGTCGGAATTTAACAAAATTCTCATTTTAAAGTCGGAATTTAGTAAAGTTCTGAGTTTGAAGTCAGAATTTAACAAAGATTTGAGTTTAAAGCCGGAATTTAACTAAATTCTGAGTTTAACCTTGGAATTAAATGTCACAATCACAATAATGCTACATTCTTAAATTCAGAGTTTAAACTCAGAGTACTACTAAATTCTGCCTTTAAACTCAGAATTTTGTTAAATTTCGACTTTGAACTCAGAATGTTGTAAAATTCCAACATTAAACTCCGAATTTTATTAAATTTTGACTTTAAACCCAGAATTTTGCTAAATTTCGACTTAAACTCAGAATTTTGATAAATTCCGAACTCAGAATTGTGTTAAAATCCTACTTTAAACTCCTAATTTTACTAAACTCCAACTTTAAACTCAAATTTTGTTAAATTCCGTTTTCAAACATTAAGCTCAGAATTTTACTACATTCTGACTTTAAATTCATAATTTTGTTGAATTCCGACTTCAAATTCAGAATTTAGTTAAATTCCGACTTTACACTCAGAATTTTAGTAAATTCTGACTTCAAACTAAAAAAATTATAAAATTCCAACTTTAAACTCAGAATTTTTTTTTAATTCCGATTTTACACACAGAATTTTACTAAATTCTGACTTCAAACTCAGAATTTTGTTAAAATGCGACTTTATACTCAGAATTTTACTAAATTCTGACTTTAAACCCAGAATTTTGTTAGATTTCTCCCTTAGACTCAGAATTTTATTAAGTTCCGACATTAAGCTCAGAATTTTAATAAATTCTGACATTTAATTCGGAATTTTGTTAAATTTTACAAGACTCTGACTTTAAAATTTTGTGAAATTCTACTTTAAATTGAGAATTTTGTTAAAGTCCGACTTAAAACTCAGAATTTTGTTGAATTCCGATTTTAAACTCAGAATTTAGCTAAATTCGGATTTTAACTCAGAATTTTGTTAAGTTATGGCTTTAAACTCAGAATTAACAAAAAAACGATTGACTTGAAATATACGAAAATCAAGTGTGAAACGGCGATAAATTGGTAAACTTTTGGCTCGCATCCTGTATGAGAAAAACGACTAATAAAATGTTTCAATATGCTGTAAAATTCCAGTATAAAAATAAATAAAAATCAAATAGAAAAATCGTTAAATTCGCCCTTACCCACAACTTCACTCGTACAGAATACTAAAACATATTTTCACACACTGATAGCACAATTTATGAATCTCTATAGTTGTTTGGTAATAAGCTAAAACAAATTAAATAATTACAATTTATACAATTTGCATAATAAAGTTAATACCAAATAGTTAAATAAATAGGTTATGTGTAATTGTGTACGAGGGAGATTTGAGGTAACGGCGAATTTAGCGATTTTTCAATTTAAACACATTATTTCTATTCAAATTGGTGATTTTTATAATTGCTGTAGACATTTTATATGCCTACTTCTAAACGAAAAAGGAAGTTTCCGTTTAAAAATAAGATTTGACATATTCCCCTATATTTGGGACTCCCTTTAAGATATAAAATATTTATAAAATTTCCTACAAAAAATTAATATTGTTTGCATTTAAAATTTTACCAAGTATAATATTTATTATGATCTTAGGGGGAAAAGGGAAAAAGATCATAACGTATTTTTAATGACAAATAATCTGGGGGTTAAGATTCCTATCGGACGCATCTCTAATGTAACGAATGAGTGGAATTTTAGTGTGTTCTTTCGGACACCATGTTATTCATATACAGGTCACAATTTAAATTATTAAATATTTTATTAGGTCCCATTTTGTTCCGCTCTCTTGGATTCATACCAAAATTTTACCAGTCGATTCCTACATACTACTTGATTTTTGTGCAAAATTTGATATAAATTGGATAACTGTTTTTTTAGTAATAACTTTTTTTAACATTTCACTAGGCCGGCATTTTGTTTTGCCATATTGGATTTTTACCAAAATATTACCAGGTCATCCCCATATGACCCTTAATTTTTAACTAAAATTTGAAGTTAATTCGATGAATACTTTCTAAGCTGTGCCACCAATTAACAGATAGACAGACAAACCGGCAGACGGTCCGATGGAATTGCTAAAACATATTTTTGACGCTAAAACCTGAAAATATGTAAAACCTAAAAGATTGATTTTTTTTCACAATTACAAATAATTTATTTGGTCGTCATTTTGTTCCGCCATCTTAAATTAGAATGACAATTTGACTAGCTCAATTTTATACCACAATTAGTTACGGCACACAATTTGAAATCAATCTATTAAGTAGTTTTTTTGAGCTGAATTTTTAAATATTTTGTCTCCATATTTTTCGGTGCCGAAATTTTACTAGTCGATTTCTACATAACACTTGATTGTTGTGCAAAATTTGAGATAAATTGGATAAGTGATTTTTTAGTAATACATTTTCTAACATTTCACTGGGACGCCATTTTTTCATGTTGGATTATTACCAAAATATTACCAGGTAATCCACATAGGACCCTTAATGTTTGCCTTAAATTTGAGGTCAATCTAATGAGTAGTTTTTAAGCTATCCCTTGAACTGACACACATAGAGACAAACCGACAGTCAGACCGGTGGAATTGATAAAACATATTTTTTAGCATCTAGGAACGCTAAAACCTGAAAATATGTATCACCTGATAAATTGATTTTTTTCACGATAACAAATATTTTTTTTGGTCTCCATCTTATTCCGCCATTTTGAATTACGACCACTGTTTTACTAGTTCATCTCTATACCACAATTAGTTATGGCACACAATTTGAAATCAGTCCATCAAGTAGTTTTTTCAAGCTGAATTTTTAAACATTTTATTAAGCTACTATTCTGTCCCGCCATCTTGGATTTGTACCAAAATTTTACCAGTTGATTTCTACATAATAGTTGGTTTTTATACAAAATTTTAAACAAAATGGATAAGTGGTTTTTAGTAATAATTTTTATAACATTTTACTAGGCCGCCATTTTATTTTACCCTGCTAGATTTTTACCAAAATATTACAACGTCATCCCCATACGACCCTTACTTTTTAACTAAAATTTGAAGTCAACCTGATGAGTAATTTTTAAGTTATGCCGCGAATTGATAGATAGGCAGACAAACCGACACATATTTTGGCATCTAGGGACGGTAAAACCTGAAAATATGTATAATCTGAGAGATTGATTTGTTTCACAATAACAAATATTTTATTTGGCTGCCATTTTGTTCCGTTATTTTGAATTAGTACCACAGTTTTACTAGTTCATCTCTATACCACAATTAGTTATGGCACACAACTTGAATTTGACCTTAATTTTTGACAATAATTTGAGGTAAATAGTTTTTTAGCTATGCCGCGAACAGACAGACAGATCAACTGAACTGAGAAAATATTTTTTTCGGCATCTAGGGACCCTGAAACGTAAAGATCTGAAAAAATCTCGAACGGTGATTTTTTCACAACTACAATACTTCCCTTTTACGAGAGAATGAAAGATCAAATTAAACCAAGGAATTTTTGTATTTAAATTTTTTTTGTATGTCTTACAGGTCCTGAGTAGCGATGGGCATTTTATCGATATATCGACAGTTATCGGATAAGTACCGATAGACATTAATAGGTATCTGAGAACTATCGATAGTTATAAAATTATTAAACGGGTTATATATTTGTGAGGATCGTTTTTTTTTGCTCGCTGAGATATATGCCAGGAGGGCAATTTATAATTGAGGACCTTTTTTACTCCCTAATTTATTTGCAGGACGTTCCCTCCCTAGGAATGTCTTCCAAAACCGCCTTTATCGCAACTATCGATTGGTAGCAGTAACTATCGATAACTAAAATGTATTGATTATTTTTTTACCTATCGCCTATTGATAGGTAAAAATCTGTTATCGCCCATTCCTAGTTCTGAGATACGGTAGTATGTCATCTAACGTGAGACACCCTAGACACTATGCGAACACAATGATCGATTCAGAAACCCAAAAAAGCTCAGTACAACTCATATTCCAAAACCTTATTGGGTAGAGACAAATCAAAATTTTTTATAGAATATTTTACCTTCATATTGCTCTATTGTAGACTTTATACAACAATCGTAAAATAATAAGGTAGTGCATTGTAAGCAAGACAAACTACACCATAATTAAACCGAAATCGATAAATTGGGAATCGTATCCCATTTAATTGTGAAAAATAACCAAGTCGAAAATAAGATTCATTTTCAGTACACAAAAAGTATTAATTTGATTATGTTGTTTACTTTTGTATCTAGTCTTAATTACCTTTAAAGCTCTTATGTCTCTCGATCGATAGCTTTTAACAAACAGGGATTTGAATTTTGAACTACTCACTCTAATTACCTTACAGTTGCGACACAAAAAGAAGTCGTGTCCCGGCAAAGTTTAAACAGGCGGAAGTTTGAATGACATTTTCACCATTTGCATGGAAGCTTCACAATTGGGTTGACATATTCTATGAACCGGATTTCGTATTTTATAGGGAACTAACAACACGAGTAAACTTGTTGGAATTTTCATCGCATTTACAGTTCGTTTCCTTTTTATAATACGGCATATTGTCAGCCGATGATTTTGCAACGAGTAATATTATTCAGTTCATGTTTTACGAATAGTTGAAAATTCAAGTTAAAATTATTTATTGCATTGTGGCAGTTAAGGTAAAAATTTTAGAAAACACTCCGACTACTTGTTTCTTTTTTTTAAGTGAAATTTTGGTTCTAGATTACGATAAAGTGTTATCGTGTACTTAGTTAGCAGGAAGTAAATTTAATATCCATAAATTTTACAAATCGTTTTTCTTTACTGGCAGAGCAGGAAATATATTTTAGTGCGGGAATTTTAGTTTAAAATTATATTTGTCTTCGAAAAATCTTTTCAACTTGCAACTGCCGGTAGGTATTTCTTTTCAAACCTTAATTAGTAACAGTTGGTTATATTTGTGAAGAAAATTTAACTTTTAACAACATGGCATACGCACTTACAGATTTTTCGCGCAAAAATTTCCGCTCATGTTTTACTGATGCTTAACTTTTTGGTCTAAAAATGTTTATCCTCACTCATTATTACATGAGAATAATGTGAAAAATACGTCACAACTATATTTGAGTATTAGTAATGTACCCATCTAATCGAGTTTATGTATTTTGTCATAACCATTATCGTAAGATTTGATCCTCTGCTCATATATGAAGGAACTAATTTAAACATTTATAAGGCGATATTTTTCTCTAGTTCTTCATGGTAATGCTAGTTTTATCTTTTCTTTACATCAAAATATTGTATTGTCATCGGAAATACGTATTTTGGTTCCAAATTTCAAGTATACTGGGTAACGAGGTACAAGTAGAGTTCAAGTTCTGTTTATCAACTAAAATTTAATTTTCGCTATCGTAGGACTGAAGTAAAGAGAAAATTAAACCCGACAGGGATCCCGTGGGCGCACTATTTTATTATTTTTTTTTTAATTAAAAGATAGAAACGAGGTAATATCAATTTAAAAATTAGATTAGTATAGCCTTCATATGCATTAAGGTATAATCGCAGAGTTATAATCCTTTTCAATATACATAGTATCTATAGTCAGACTTACTCGATATACTATTGTATTTCACTTAATTTAGTAAATCGTCTACAGCTCTATAAACAATAAGTTTAATGTGCAGTTCCTTACTGCCTGAATACGGAAGAAAAATATGTCATGTTTAATTTTCGATACATACACTAAATCGTCTAAGTCATCTTGTGGAGACCCATGAGTGCGCCGATCATAAAAAACATTTATAAAAAAGGAAAAGAAACAATAAAAATGATAGTTTGCACTTAATGTATGAAACAAGAAATTATTTATACTAAGTAACAATTTATTTAATATTTTTAAAATCCATTAAAATTGATAATTACCCCCTCTTTAAGGGGGTATACCTCAAGGTACGCATGAACCATTTTTTTTTTGTTTAATTATATTTCATAGAGCAAACATTAAGGCAATATATTAAAACATTTCAAAGTTATCGCAGAAAATATCTCGCCAAAAAGATTCAAAATGGAACAATGCCTACATTAAATATATATATATATATATATATATTGATGATTCTTAGTCCTTCATGGATAGACAAATAAAATGGGTTTTCATTCCGGGTGTACATGCGTTCACTACTGTCATTCTGAAAAGAACAGTTTTGCTGATTTTTCGCCAAAATCACATTTGACATTTTCCAGGCTTTCTTTCTCGCGTCCGAATAAAGATTGAAGTGTTGGTGACTGCGACGCTTCTTTTTATACACCTACCCGGGGCCGAAGGTTATATCTGAGTGTATTATTTGTATGTTGTGTTTCCTAAGAATTCTTCCGATTCTGTCTGTTGTGCCTTTTACGTATGGTAAGACCACTTGTTGCCTTCCCGGTTCATAATTTTTGTTGTTCGTTTTTCGGGAACCCCGTGCTTTAATAGCTTTCTCTATGGTGCGATTTGTGTAGCCATTTTTCTTTAAAGCACTAGATGTTAGTTTAAGTTCGTTTTGCCTCGTATGTGTTTCAGTTAACCGCATGGATCTAGATATTAGAGGATTGACCACAAGTTGAATTTGTGCTGGGTGATAATGTGATCTTGCATTTAAATATCTGTTTGTATGTGTTGGTTTTCTATACACGGTGTATTCGAAATGTCCGTCATGCAATTTTGTGACCCAAACTCAAAAGCTAAAATAAAAATGGAAAACCACAGCGTATACAGCATTCCGTACCAGGACAATGAAAAGATGTACGTTGAAAAACAAGGTGAAATGAATAAAAATGACGAATCATTAAAACTGTCAACAGTATGGAAGACAATAATCGACAAATCTAAAATCACAAAAATGCAAGCGCAATTAGCACAACAACAGCGCTATCCGAAGAAACAACATATATATATATATATATATATATATATATATATATATATATATATATACATATACATATATATATATATATATATAATATACATAAATATATATATATATATATATATATATATATATATAAATATACATAAATATATAAATATACATAATATATATATATATATATATATATATATATATATATATATATAAGAGAGACGATTGTGCGGATTAATTCTTAAAAAGACAGGGAAATAAATCGTGGTTATTGTGTAAAAAAAAGAAGTATGTTAAACAGTAGACACCTGTTTGTGTTTTATTAGACGTCATCAAGTAGCCATATAACTAAGTTGAAAAATGTTAGAAACTTGAAGAAAAATCATATAAAAAAAGACAAACGTGGATTTGCTGACAGGGGCCAACCACACATTTGCAAATTAGGCGAGAAAAGCCCAGAATTTAGGGTCAACATCTGACGTCTCTACGGGCCTTTACCACTTACACAAAAACTAAAAACTGATACCGAATTTTTGGTAAATTTGTAGTGGCATCAGATAGATACCCAAAATAATTTCACTATTACATAAAAAGTTTCGCCGATAATTACCACAGTTGTAAAGTGTGGCGTACAAGTCGTAAGCAAGGGAAACTATGCAGGCAAGAAATATTCATTGCAAATATTTAAAGTTACGACGAGTAAATAAACTGGCAAATATATCAGTGCAACAAAACACAAAGCCATGTTTTTGTTTTTATGCTTTTTATCGCCCAGTCTCTTCAGACGTCGCAGACCAAGATCCGTGCGTCGGACTATACAACAAACTATTTATTCCAAATGCCTGAAATGTAAATACAAACGTTAATATTTTCCTTCCAAATAAAAGAATTTTTAAAATACCTAAATAAGAGAGTTATATCCCTAACGTCTCTGCGTAAATACTCATTTGTACAAATAATTCCCAGGTGTGCCGCGGTAAAAAATTTGAACAAAAATCCCTTAACAAGTTAACTTGTTTTCCGGGAACTGTTGCAATAAGTACAATATAAGGACGTTCTCAAATAAAATAGTTTTATATATCTTAAGGTAATAATAATATTGCATAGTGATAGTGATAACTTTATACAACTACAAACTATTTATTTTATTCATTTTTTTAAATTTGTTATTAATTTATTATTATTATTATTTATTTTTCATAACATTATTTACTTATTATTCTCCTTCATAGAAAGAAGGTTTTATACCAGGGATGGAATTTTACCGAAAATTTGACCTTTTTATTATACCGCCATTTTGTTTTGCCGTGCAGTATTCGCATTAAAAATTTACCTCTGTTCTGTCTGTTCGGCAGTAACATTTTTGTGCAAAATTTCAAATCAATTGGGTAAGTAGTTTTTTTTGGTACTAATTTTTTTAACATTCCATTAGACCTCCATAATGGATTTGCACAATAATACCAGTTTATCCCTTTCTTTTTGTGTAAATTTTGCAGTCGTTTCTCAATAATGATTTTTTTTATAATTTGCGACGCAACCATTTTGTTCCGCTATATTCGATTTTGGCCAAATTGTAACCTTGTCAATCGGATAAGTTGTTTTTGAGCTATGCCACGTAGAGACGGAAACTGACAGACCTAGACGGGCGGAAAAAGGAAAACATGTTTATCGGGTTTCAGGATCCCGAAAACGTGAAAGGGTGAATTTTCCACGATTAAAAATACAAACATACACATAGTTTTGGTACATTCTGTATAGAATTTTTTACCTTTGAATAAAATATACATGATTACCTGTAATTTAATATAAAAATTAAAGGAGGTTATCTTATAATCAATCATCCTGTACATACATTTTAAAAAATACAGAGGGTGGAAATGAGAACCTCCTCCTTTTTTTGAAATCGGTTAAAGATAAAGAAAAAAAGACTTATCTTACAAAAGATGTTAAGAAATAAATATATCGGATAATCAAAAAGCATGCCTCGATCCAGTAGAGAGATTGAAATTCATAATCCCAGATTTTAAAACCTCACGTAACAAACATAACGTCAAAAAATATTCGTGCCAACAGAGGAATTCCAATAAATTAGCGGTCCATACGTTCCAGAATATTATGACATATCCACATGAAATGGCAAACGCAATATCCCCGCATGCATAAAATATATGAAGGATTGAATAAAAATACCTGGAATACCTTGGTTCGAAATTCTATAAATATTTTAACGGGCTCTGACAGCGACAGTAGTAGCAAGGGTCAGTTCTTGGAATATTTATACGATATGAAAACTAGGATGTTTGGTATTTATTTACATATTTAAAATTTAGTAAACCAAAATGCGCTTGCTAAAGCACAGGCATGTAGATACGAGAAAAATGACAAATTAAGAAATTCCGATATAAATAATTTTGATAATATTTACAATAAAAGAGTTTTTGACAAAAATTAAAAAGACTTGAAAATAATTATTTAAAAACTCTTTTAGTACTCAATGATTTTTCAGCCTTGTCTTCACGTCAGTTTAGTCTGACCGTTAACTGACAACTATGACGTAGACGCGGCGAATCGATCGATAAGCTCCTATTTGAAAATGGCCGTGTTTCTGGAGGCAGAATCTGTACTAGCTCTCTTATCAGTATTTTGCTCTGTGGTTCAGCTACTGAAGTGATTAAGGTTTCTGATTTCACATAAGAAAGATGGAAAATAGAAGAGAGATTTCGAAAGTCTGTTAATTTACCTATTAATCCTTAAGAAGACATATTCGTAGAAACTAACAAAAAACAAGAAACTATTTATACTAAGTAACAATTTATTTAATATTTTTAAAATCCATTAAAATTGATAATTACCCCCTCTTTAAGGGGGGTATACCTCAAGGTACGCATAAACTATTTTTTTTTGTTTAATTATATTTCATAGAGCAAACATTAAGGCAATATGTTAAAACATTTCAAAGTTGTCAGGGAAAATATCTCCCAATAAGATTCAAAATAGAACAATTCCTACATTAAAAAAAAATATGTATATATATATATATATATATATATATATATATATGTTGATTCTTAGTCCTCCATGGATAGATAAATACAATGGGTTTTCATTCCGGGTGTACATGCGTTCACTACTGTCATTCTGAAAAGAACAGTTTTGCTAATGTTTGGCATTTTCCAGGCTTTCTTTCTCGCGTCCGAATAAAGATTGAAGTGTTCTTTTTATACACCCACCCGGGAAGATGGAAAATAGAAGAGAGATTTCGAAAGTCTGTTAATATACCTATTAATCCTTAAGAAGACATATTCGTAGAAACTAACAAAAAAAATTGTTGGCAACGTGTTACTTAATTGAAATGTTATGAGTGTATGGGCTAAGTACTTTAATTACAGGGCATTCTTTTTTTTACAATTATAAGACATTCATTAACAAGAAATATATAATACTTAGCCTCCACACATCTAACAACATTTTAACTTTGGATTTTATAAGGAAAAGAATGCTTGAGTTTAGTTTTTTGCGATTCCTACTCCCTATATAGTTAAGTTGTGATACTTTTAGGAAGCGCCGCTATTTTGAAACAGTGGATTTTATTGCTTTCAAATTTTAGATATAAATTAAAATAGTCAGGATATTTTACATATTTTTCTATATAAGATTTTGTTTCAAGATGAAGCGCAGCGGCTATTTAAAAAAATTTGAAATGTCAGTTGTTTAAAAAATATTATTTGGTCAGTTTCCTCTTAATTTCGGACGATATCACAGTGGCACTAATAGAGGGTGTGGGGGTTGTCTTTTGCCTCTATAAATAAAGGTGTGCGTATTTAAAAAATATGTTTCAATATATACAGTGTGTTTGAAGAATGTAATCAAGTCAATTTAGATTTTTTAAATAGAACACCCTGTTGAATTTCCGAATAATATGGAAAAATTTAATTACATATATCTGGTCTAACATATTTAATACTTATATAACGTTCTTTGTTTAAAAGCTATGAACAAATAAAAAAAGAAATCTTTTGGGCTCTCTGAATACAAAGAGGAAACAGTTTGGAGATGGAAAAATAAATTTCACTTCCCTATAAAATTCCCTTCCCAAATAAATATTTGTATGAATGTTTCTTTAGCTTGATAGCTGAAATGGGTAACAGTTGTGTCTACCTAACTGTATCATCTTATTAACTTTTAAAAATAGAAAAATATAATTCATATATTCCTCCGAACTATTTTCTCTTTTCTGATATTCTACAGCTTATGAATTTAGCAATTTGATCTTGACAACAAGGGAGCTATCTGCACTTTCTAATAATATTTCAATGAATGTCACTAATACCTACATAGAATCTGATACAATATTAAATGAGCGTTTGTTACATAGCAAAAAAATATTTACCTTTGTGAACTAAGTGTAGACTCTGGAGGTTTGATTTCTGAAGCCGGAAATTCACTGAAAAAAAACAATAAAGGGAGTTAAGTATTGAAGAATTTCTAGAGCAAATAAATTTTACACCCACTCAAGCTATGAAAAGTCATTATAGATTGAATACTGATAAACTAGATTTTAAAAATTAAGGTTAGAGTTAAGCTAAAAAAATCTAATTTATCTGTATATCTAATTTTTAATAGTAGTTGTGATACTAATATCTTAATATCGAGTGTTCCAGTAAGGATCCAGGATTTATGTTGTAGTGTAATAAGTAATAAAGACAATGTAAGTCCGACAGAACGAGTTTAGTGAACGCTAAATTTTACCTGCAGCAAGTAACTTTCTGATTTCTGTTATTCATCGGGTCATAAAAAAATTTCAGGGATGAGTATCTCCTGGATACCATAAGAGTGTCTTGTAGAAAATAATAGCAGATGAAGGAAATTATGATATCGCCGATACAATTCGATATTTTCAAAAAAGTTCAAATAAGGTTCTAACCCTGCTCAAGAAAAATGGATACCGATCATAACAATAAACAGAAAGTTATAACATTTTTCTCAAGGTCAATTTGATACGAATGCGGTTTTTTAAACCAAGTGATTATTTTACCGGAAGTATACTAAAAGGAAACTATTGTAATTACGAAAAAATCACCCTCCCCCCCACCAGATTTTTACAGATCTTCACTTTTTAGGAACCCTAGATGCCAAAAAATATATTTTCCCACTTTCGTCGGTCTCTCACTCTGTCTCTATGTCTATCTGTCTGTTTGAGGCATAGTTAAAAACTACTTACCCAATTGATTGGTCGAAAATTAAGAGCCATATGACAATGACCTAGTACCATTTTGGTAAAACGCAGTATGGCTGAACAAAATAACGACCTAGTCAAATTAACACTCAAAAAATATTTATCCAATTTGCCTCAAATGTTGCACAAAAAAGCAAATATTACATGGTAATCAACTGGTAAAATTTTGATACCATGATGGCGAAACAAAATGGCTAATAAAATATTTAAAAAATCAGCCTGAAAATCTACTTATTAGATTGATTTCAAATTCTGTGAGAGAATTACATATGATGATAGAGGTAAACTGGTAAATTTGTGCTATGAATTCAAAAAGGCGGAACTAAATGGCGAACAAATAAAATGAAATCGTAAAAAAACGTCCTTGCAGGATTTTACAGATCTTCACATTTTAGGGCCCCGAGATGCTAAAAAACATGTTTTCTCAATTCCGTCGGTCTTTCTGTCGAACTGTTTGTCCGCAAATTCGCGGCATACCTAAAAAACTACTTACCCGATTAACTTAAAATTTTGGTCAAAAATTAAGGGTTATATGTAGATAACCTAGTAACATTTTATTAAAAATCCAACATGGCGCAACAAAATAGCGGCATAAAATATCTACTTAATTAGACTGATTTTAAATTTTGTGCAAGGGTTAAGTGTGTGATATAAAGATAAACCTCAAATTTAGAAATAAATAAATGTGATATGGGATTAAACAAATAAAAATTTGGTACGAATTCAATTTGGTAGGACAAATAAAAATATTTGAAAAGACAGTATCTATGAGTTAGGAAATGATTATGTGCGGAACTTAATTAAACCGTCCTTCGTTATTTCTAATAAATGTAAAGATTCATAACGAGGTAAGTTCCGGGTAAAGACAATTTACCAGATTTTCACTGATAAAAGAACATTTTCATTTGCACACTTTTTGTAATTTGGAACTTAATACTCCAGAAAGTAAATGTTTGGAGCGAATCATGTGTGAATATCGATCTATTTTCCATTGACTGCGCTGTACCGAGGCAAAATATTTGGGTCTTTTGCAACTGCAAATTGTTCCTGAAATAAGAAGACTGGTAAGCTCTTAATTTGGTGATATTTTGTTCCAGATGGCTGCCTTGCGCATAATAGTGTGGTGATTCAGAAATATCTAAGTAACATGTTTCCAAACCAACTCGTTACAGGGCGGAGAACTGAATTTCTAGCCAATCCGATCTCGTCACCAAAAGTTTTTTTACCCCCTTCTAAGAGGGAAGTATTGAATGAAAAAATCACCGTCTGACATTTTTTCAGATCTTCACGTTTCAGGGCTAGATACCAAAAAAAACGGATTTTCTCAGTTCTGTCCATTTGTCTGTCTGTCTGTTCGCGGCCTAGTTAAACAACTACTTCCCCGATTGACTTCAAATTACCGTCAAAAATTAAAGGTCTTATGTGGATGGCATGTTAACATTTTGGTAAAATTCCAATATGACGAAACAAAATGGCGGCCTAATAAATTGTTAAAAAAAAATCAGTTCGAAAACATTACTTGCTCCATTAATTAGTTGTGATATAGGGGTAAAGTGAAAAAATGTTTGTATACAATATGAACATAGCGCTACAAAAACGCGGTCTAATACTGAGAATGTTGGATGCTGCTTTATCTCATTCCCCTAAACTTAATTTTACGAAAAACGGGGGTTCAACCCAACATTCTTCGAGCTATGGCGGAACAAAAAGGCAATTATGGGGTTCTGAGAAACATTAAAGATATAAATGGGCTGATTTACTCTAAACACACTGAGTAAAATATAAAATTCTAAATAATAATATTCTATTTGTGGAGTGTCCAAGAAGAAGCATTATGTATATTTAAAGTTCATACTGAGAGTGTTGTTTTTTGCGTGTTTATTTATGACCTCGTGAAACAAATTATTAGAGATTTACTGATTTGCATTCCTTTCACATAATTACTAATTTAACAGTGATTAGTTAGAGTATGCGTGAGGTACAGAGTAATATTGAAATCAAAATATTTGTAGTTAATAAGCCAAAAAAAAAAGAAAATTGATTGTTACAGGGTGTTAAAAGGCTCCTTTATTCCGCCATAGCTCAAAAATAGTCAGATCGTATCCCCGGTTTTTTTGCAAGAATAGGTTATACAAAATACAGGGTATCCCATTTTCGTAGGTTTTACGGGGTTTCTCGCTTATGGGTAGAGCTAGGGAGATGCATTTTTCTCGACACCGTGCTACTTTTTCCTGAAACTAAAGATACCACAATAATTTAAAAAAGTAATGATAGGCCACTATTTTGACCTGCCATATTGAATTTTAACCAATGAGGACGGATTGGTACCCCATGCTACCCTAGATTTTTGTCCAAAATCTGAAATCGATTAGATAAGTAGTATAATATATAATAAGTCATGCCGCAAAGAGACATACAGACAAACCTACGGAATTTGAAGATATGTTTTTCAGCATTTAGAAGTTGTGAAATGTAAAGATTTAAAAAAATCTGGAAGGAGTCATTTTTGCAATTACAATATCATCGATGTTTCTCTTCTGTGGTGAGTAACAATAAAACAAAAAAATTATCTTTGTTTATTTTGTTGATTAGTTTACCGTGTGGGGCAACATAGAATCAGTTTTATAATGTAGTAATATTTCTGTGTGACATTCTAAATATAATCAAAAACTCTAAGCGTAGATATAACATAATTTGCTTTGAATTGACTCCTTTCCCTTTAAGTAACAAAAGCTAAATTTTAATATTACTGTTTCTTTATTAACTTTTCGATAATCTACACTAATATTTTCAACAAAATTAATTATATAAATTAATTTTCGTTACGAAAAATATACATGCGAACCTCGCAAACAAGGAACAAAGTGCGCTAAAGAGTAATAATTGTTATTATGGAATTTATATCTTACGTTCGGTATTGCACGCAAATGTGCAACCACCGCACAATTAAAACTTCATAACAATAACATAAACAATGTCATGCCAACTTATTTAAATATGAGAATTCGAGTAATTTCTTTATTCCTATTTGTTGTTAAATATTTGTGAAATTTAATGCCATTTTGAAGTCAAGAATAGGTAGACTAGCGGGTTGAGAACAAAAATGAAAATTCTTTTTTCTTTAAAAAGATCGACACATGTAAACCAATTAAAATCTTGAGAAAGACAGCGACACAACATTTGAAAAAACAAAAATCAGGATGGCAGAGAATTTAAATACTGAGGAGGCTATGATTATATTAAATTTCATGTAATCTGACTTGGACAATGAAAATCAGGTCCGTTTTAAAAATAAGAATTCTACGACTGTATAATCACAACAGCAAAACTAAAACTTAATTGAATAAGGCGAAAATATGCGGAAGTATAGAAATTAAAATCGTCTGTCGGGGTAAGGTTGGCGATGCACGTGAAGTGATACGTATGACATGACCTCATGAACGGCTTTCGGGTGTGAGCAGTGTGCTATGTGGTATGTTGGATATAAATATGCCAAAGTATCTATAAACTGACGAGCCATCCTCTCCCCATTACAGAATAAAAAGCCTTTAACCAACGGGAATAACACGAAAGAATTTGCTAAGATCACTCTGCAAATGCCTCAAAATAGGTTCAGAAAAATTAAAACCAGATGAGATAACGTATCGCATATAATTGATTGTCACTTTTTAAGTGTAACAACTAAATGTCTGCCCATTGCACGTTTGAAATTAAGGTACATTCAATTACGGCTTTTACTTAGCTAGACAAGGTATCTAGATAATGATTTCCATCAAATGTCAAAAAAATATAAATTAAGATATGTTGATTTTAAATTTTGGAATGTTTCAATGGCAACTTTTATCTGACTAAACTAGAAATAAGACACAAAGTCTCGGTCTCAGTCAAAAAGAGTATAATGCGGTTACACGTGTTTCGCCTTTTCAGGCATCATCAGACCTACAATTAATATAACAATCAAAAACTATCACTATAAATATACAAAATTCAAACAGACCTTCGACATTAACTAAAATCACAAGAACAAATCAAACAACTATAACGTCACATGTTAAAATACACACTGAGATGAGGTTAAGAAACTAAGGTATTGACACGCGCAGATAAAAGTTGAATCAAATAAAAGACAAAAAAATATATAAATAAAAAATATAAAAAAAGGTTATTGATACACAGGAATTGAACCCGAGCCTCCGGCGTGACACACCGAGATACTGACCACCACTCTACCAGCAGGTCCAATGAAAAGTTTATACATTATCTTCCTGCCGATTAATATTAGTACCAAGATTATTAAAAATTAGTTGAGGTTCGAAATTGAAGACATCATTAACACAATGTAAAACTGGGCATCTTTTAGCCCTTGTAATTTCCATCTTCTCTAACAAATCCTGTTTTTTACTCTTTGGACACTCGTGTAGTATCTTTACATTGTTTGGTATAGAGAAATGGTGTCCAGTTGTTAGCAAGTGGTTAGCAAAAGCCGACTTTGTCTCAGTGATATGAGTGTTTTTATATTTATCGAAAAGGCTAAAATATTCCCGGACCCTAGTGGAAATCCTTCTCCCTGATTGTCCAATATACAGCAGAACAATCTCCACAGCCCAATGAGTACACCCCTGATTTTGAGAGATGTTCAGTCTTATCTTTGGTCATTACTAGATGTCTCTTAAGTGAGTTCACTGTTTTAAAAGCAATTGAGACATCTAAATGTTTGAAAAACTTCGCCACCTGCATTGAAATATTACCAAAAAATGTTAAACCTTTGAAGCATTTTTTAAGTGTTGGTTTAGAGTGAATAATATTAAAGGAAAGTTTGTATTTACTGAAAAACTCAAAATAAAGTCTATTGATGGAGTGGATAGGAAAACCGTTGTTGAAAGCAATTTGTTTTATATTCTGCAATTCCTGATTGAAGGCTTCCCTGGAAAGAGGTATTTTGAACAACCGATAGAAAAATAAGTTGAAGGCTGCAAACTTGTGTGAGTGAGGAGAAATGGAACTAAATTGAATAACGTTATCTGTAGACGATTGTTTTCTGTATATTTCAAATTCTATTTTGGTATTGTTCCTGATTAACATTAAATCTAAGAAAGGTAATCTACCCTCATTCTCCATCTCTAGAGTAAAATCTATTTTGTTATGAAGGAAGTTAACAAAATTTAAAAAATCGGTCAACTCCTGATTGTTTCCTTTCCACACGATACATATATCATCTACGTACCTCTTGTAAGCTAATAGATGGTTGGCAAAACGGCTTTTCATAATCTCTGCCTTCAAATCACTCATAAAAATCTCACTAAGAAAAGGGGAAAGGCAGGAACCCATCGCTAGACCCGTTAACTGTCTAAAAAATAAGCCATTAAATTTGAAAAAATTTTGGTTCAGTACGGTGGAGAGCAGAGAAACGAGATTCTCCTTTACTAGTGCTGGTAGGGCAGTTTTGTCTAATAAACTCTTTACCAATTTAAAGCATTCGTTGGGGGGTATGCTGGGGAACAAATTTTTTACATCTAAGGAAATTAATATTGCATCATGCGGAATGTCAACATTTTTGAGGTACTGCGCCAAATCTACCGAATTTTTTGTGGAGTAAGTATTCTGAAAACCCTTAACCTCTCTCAAAACTTTATTTAGCCACGAAGACAAACGGTAACAGGGTGAGTCAACAAAAGACACCACGGGTCTGATAGGGTTTCACTCCTTATGTACCTTAGGTAAACCGTAGAGCAAAGACGTTCTAGGATTCATAGCATACAAATTATATTTCAAGGTTTTAAAATATTCTAAAGTTACCAACGTTTGATCAAGAACACCTTTAACCTTCACAAAGAATGAATTTGTGGGGTCCCTATTGATACTCTGGAACTCACCAGAGTCCAGGAAGTCTACAACCTTCTGCACGTAATCAGCTCTTTTCATAACCACCAAACAAGAGCCTTTATCTGCTTTGGTGACGATCAGGTCGTGGAATTTTATTTTATTCTTCAATAAATCAAGATCAGTTTTTCTAAAATTACACTGTTTTTTGTTAGAGAAGCAATAAGTTTTGCTCTTAGAATATTCTTGTTAGCTATGTCAGTACTCTGAATGACGTTCTCAGCCTCAACCGCAAGTGTCTCTTTTGTTCTCAAATCTATATCATGCGATAGATTGTATTTTAGGTTGTGGTTTAATAATTTTTCTTCTTGTGAAGTAAAAACAACATCTGTTAAGTTTAAAAAACGTGCATGAAAATTTAAATGGGGATTTGCAAGATTTTGCCTATATTCGTTAATATTATTTGACTCTAAAAAGGATCTTTGATTGCATTTAAGTTAATGAATTGTCTTACCCAATCTGCGAAAAGTGGCACTACCAAACGATTCAACGTCATCTCTAAACATCGAATCGAGAACAATAAATTCTAAAAAATGATACATAGATGTTAAAGTAAAAAATAAGTACTTCAGTCGAGAGTTAGCCGAATTTAAATTACTATAGTGACTCTTAATCTCTTCCTTCAACCATACGATTCTTGCATTTTTCAATGCGGCTTCGGAGGATCTGGTGTGACCATTACATCTAATGTTGACGAATCTTGGAGTCAACTTGAAAAAGAAACATTAGTTAATGTCGAAGGTCTGTTTGAATTTTGTATATTTATAGTGATAGTTTTTGATTGTTATATTAATTGTAGGTCTGATGATGCCGGAAAAGGCGAAACACGTGTAACCGCATTATACTCTTTTTGACTGAGACCGAGACTTTGTGTCTTATTTCTAGTTTAGTCATTTGAAACTTGGTCTCTTAGAGAATATGGACGCTTTCTTACAGTTTGAAAATGCCAGTCAGGCGAAGCTCGTCCAACTTTACCGGAAAAACTTAATTTTGCGGAAGAATTTGCTGCTTAAAATTTGGTTTCTCCAACAAATAACAACTGGACACCATTTCTCTATACCAAACAATGTAAAGATACTACACGAGTGTCCAAAGAGTAAAAAACTGGATTTGTTAGAGAAGATGGAAATTACAAGGGTTAAAAGAAGCCCAGTTTTACATTGTGTTAATGATGTGTTCAATTTCGAACCTCAACTAATTTTTAATAATCTTGGTACTAATATTAATCGGCAGGAAGATAATGTATAAACTTTTCATTTGACCTGCTGGTAGAGTGGTGGTCAGTATCTCGGTGTGTCACGCCGGAGGCTCGGCTTCAATTCCTGGGTATATCAATAACCTTTTTTTATATTTTTTATTTATATATTTTTTTGTCTTTTATTTGATTCAACTTTTATCTGCGCGTGTCAATACCTTAGTTTCTTAACCTCATCTCAGTGTGTATTTTAACATGTGACGTTATAGATGTTTGATTTGTTCTGGTGATTTTAGTTAATGTCGAAGGTCTGTTTGAATTTTGTATATTTATAGTGATAGTTTTTGATTGTTATATTAATTCTAGGTCTGATGATGCCTGAAAAGGCGAAACACGTGTAACCGCATTATACTCTTTTTGACTGAGACCGAGACTTTGTGTCTTATTTCTAGTTTAGTCTTTGATACTTGGTCTCTTAGACAATATGGACGCTTTCTTACAACTTTTATCTGTCTTAAATGATTGCCATATATAAAAAAAACGGTAATCTTCCTTTACCCGGAACTTTCCCCCTTATGAATCTTTTGTTTTCTTAGGAATAGTAAAGTATGACCAAATTTAGTTCGGTACATAGTCATTTAGTAACACATATAATATACTGTTTTCAAACATTTTTATTGGACACCGTTTTGTTGGATTCCTACCGATATTTTACCAGTTTCTACCTAAAGCACACTTGATTTTTAGGCATAATTTAAAATAAATTGAACAAGTAGTATTTACACGGGCACACACCGCCATTTTCTTTTATCATGTTGAATTCGTACCGGTTTATCCCTATACCACATTTAATTTTTCTGTAAACTTTAAAGTCAATCAAATAAAAAGATTTTTTGACGTTGTTTTTTAAAAAAAAATTATTTGGCCGCCATTTTTTTTCGCCATCTTGAATTCGTTCCACAACTTTACCTGTTTATTTCTATTTCACACTTAATGCTTTGATTGATTTTTATGCAAAATTTGAGATAAATTGCATAAGTAGTTCTTTAGTAATATTTTTCAAGGCTTCACTAGGCCGCCTTCTTGTTCCGTCATACTATATTTTAACCAAAATATTTCCCGGTCATCCCCATATGACCTTCAATGTTTGACTAAAATTTGAAGTCGGGTAAATCATTTTTAAGCTATGCCGCGAACTGTCAGACAGACAGACCGACGAAATTGATAAAACCTATTTTTTGGAATCTAGGAACGTTAAGGCGCGAATATATGCAAAACCTGGTAATTTTTTTCAGAATTACAAAAATTCCATTTGGCCGCCATGTTGTTCCACCATCTCTAATTCATACCACAATTTTACGAGTTTATCTCTATACCATAATTAATTATTGTACATAATTCGAAATCAATGCATTAAGTAGTTTTTTAAATTTTATTAAGCCGCCATTTTGTTTCGCCATCTCGGATTGGTACCAAAATTTTTCCAGTTGATTTCCCCATAATTCTTGATGTTTGTTGAATTTGAAGTAGATTAGGAGGCAAGAAATAAATCATCATAAAATAAAGGGTAAGACAGGCGACGAGGCAAGAAATAAATCATCATAAAATAAACATATTCAAAAATTCATATAAACAAATGGCTTTAAGAAATAAGGGAAGAACTTACCTATCATAAGCAGTACTGGGGCCTGGCTCAGGTGCCGACGTTTCGTCAGTTTCCATAGTCATCTTCTAGGTGATTCTTTTTAATTCACGTTTTGCTATTAAATTCTTAATATTAATTTAGTTAAATTTTAATCTCAATTTAATTTTAGTTTATTAGTTAGACATTCAGGTACCTCCGATACTTTTGATGCGTATAGGTTTGCAAATATTTTCCATTTTCTTAATAGTTACATGATTTTTAGTAAACCAATATTTTCTGACAAATAAATTGTTATTCACAGTGAGACGTAATTCCTTAATCTTGTGTCACCTCCGTAGAAACTTCTACGTCGCTTGCAAGGTCTGAAATAAAATAAAACGATATGAGGACATAAAATTACAATAAGAATTCCAAAATAGCTTGTATGATGTTCATTATGTTCTTTTGTTGAAGTTGGCTTTTTATATTTATGTATTCCGTTCATTCCGTAGCGAAGTTGTGACAATATTTTAAATTAGGGGAAATTTTGTTTGAATAGAACAGGGAGAAAAAGGATGATTTCAATAGCGGATGATTGATACCCATAAAATAAACCACTTCTATGTAATGTCAAAATAATATAAAAGAATAAATCAGATACAAATCAACTGGCTTGACAGCATATTTATTTTCAGTAAGAACAATTAATATGTTGCAAAAAATATTACATATACATACGTAACTCATTAGACTATAGTACAATTTTATTATTAAAATTAGTCTGTGAAGATTGACTTTGAAATTTTCGTGAAAAATGGACTGCTCTTCCACTCGGACTTTTTTGCATAAGCGTGTTGGTGAAGTCAAAAAGGGAGTGAATCCTAAATTTCGGATATTTTGACATCTTTTTTTCAAGACATAACTATAGCGGCTTTTATTGATCCAATTGAAGCAAAAAAAAAGTTTCTTCATTTTCAAATTTTTGATAAAACTGCGTTAGTTTTAGACGACAATTTCCATAAAAAAAAAACAAAAATCACATTAAAGAGAATTTAAAAAAAAATAATATTTTTTTAGTTGGATTTATTGAATTTTTAAAATAATTTAAACTTATAATTATGGCTAAAAACTGCAATCAGATCTAAAACTGAATGGGCTGTGTAGTTTTTGTGCAAGACGAGCAAACTGAATGTTGTCTTTTTTGAAATGTAGATTTTCTATTCTCTTGAAAATGGCATTAAAATATTGTTTCTTATATAATAAAGTATATTTAATTATTACTTTAAAAAAATTTCACATTTTCTTTTTGTTTTAATTATTTATTTTTATAATTATTTGAAGATAAAAATTAATTATAGGCAAACCGAAAAATGATCATAAAAGCCTATTTCAAACTAAGCCAAATAAATTTTAATTTATTTTTAGAGAATATTTTTTGGATGCTGGAATTAAAAATAAACATTTTTATTAAAACAATAGTATTAATAACAGCTAAGAAACAATAAATAAAATGTATTTTATTTATAAATTAAATATACTTAATTATTATTAATTTATTTCTATTCAGGCTTTTGTAATTATTTAATTTTCGTTTTGCGAAAACACCCCCTTTTTTCTTTACATTTAATTATAAATATAAATATTTAAAATATAAAATCTTTGGAAAAATGATGTTTTTTTTTAATTACGAAATTAAACAGATTTCTTATTTAATAAATAATTATTTAAGATCTTTTAATAGAATATAAAAATCTAAATAAAAAAACACCTTCTGTTTGGCCTGCTTTCACAAAAATTAAGGGCTATTTAATTTTCACATTGAATTGTAGTTTTTAACAGTTTTATTAGATACGAAGGCTTATTTGATTGAAATATGTTAAACCTATTAGGGACCACTGGTAGTTCTCACAAGTTTTCATCAAAATTCAATAAACATAAGTAAAATTATGAAGAAATTTTGAAAATTATTCACGTGATTAATTTTTTCTTTTTTTTAAGGTTATGTATTGGACATAACGACCAAAACCAATGCAGTTTTATTGGAAATTCAAAAACGAAGAAATATTTCCTTTTATTTCAATTGGACCAAACACTCGTGCATTTGTAAAAAAATTCCAAATCAATATCTTTTGACAAACAAAAAGCTCGTTTCCTATCGTCTTGAAATGCAAAAACTTAGTCGGACCAATATGTTTTGTGAAAAATATCATAAACGTCCTTTTTTTTTTCACAAAATTCCAAAAAGAACTGGCTTCTTGACGTCATGCAATATAAGGGCTTAGGATTCCCTAACACTGTAATTTTACAAACGTGTTTATGCAACAAAAAACAAAGGAAGTACTAGATCATTTTTCACGGAAAAATTAGCTTCACAAATTAATTTCATTTAGTGCACCAAGCTAAAATAATCTAACAAAAATAGTGCAATATTTGAGACAAAAAAATCAGTTGCCAGCCCATTCCTCTTATTTTATTGTAAGGAATCATTATTATTGATCCCAAAAGTCTAACCGATTTTTAAAATATTCAAAAGTTTAAAAAAGTGTCTTAAAAAAGATGTGATTAACACTTCCTCACCTTCAAATTTGCTTGTACCTACAGAAGCAACCAGTAATTTAGTGAAATTTTAATTTTTTTTCTGCTTAGCATTTGTTCAGTAAGTCAACTTAGCCGGTGTAAGATAAAAATATTCTAATTTTTATCTATCTTGTGTAACCAATTTAAATCCAAAATTTTACCCCAAATTACAGCCTTTTCACACTTAACGACAAGATATAACAAGATAGACAATATCCTATAAATGATGCACACAACTCGTGACGATATCATTACAATATTAGAGTTCTTCAGTTTTTTTTTTTTAATCGAAGATTTGGCTTCAGTTATTAACTCGAAATTGTTAATTATTATTTTCTTCGTGGATTTTATTCCTAAAAAATGATTTATTTTCCAGTATCTAAATGAATGTCAGTATGTCATATTTAAATGTCATTTTGCAAACAAATACTTTTCTTTGATAATCTTTGACCTAATAAAACAAACACGAAAAACGCCTCTGTATAATCCAACAGGTGTAGAGGGACGACAAACCCGAAGGCGTAATCAGCTTAGCTGTATTGTAAAGGGTGCGTCATAATGAATACACATTTGGAAGTCTTATAACTTTACAAAGAAAACTTATGAAATAAACTTCTAAGTCTTGTTTGATAGAGAAACTTAAAAAGTTTTTTTCAATACAGCGCCAATAAAAATATATTTTTTTAAAGGTATAAACTTTAATTGTTAATATGCATTTTGAATCAGTCTCAATCAAAAAAGTGTCAAAAATAAGTGCCGAAAAAATAAGTTGATTTCAAGAATAAATAATCTCGCTGAACATTGTGCATTTTGTATTGAAAGTTTTCTTACAAACGGGAAAAGAAAATTTCGCATCCTGAACTTTAATTGTTAATATGCATTTTGAATCCACAGCAATCCAAATTACTCCACCTAGAGGCCAACTTTCGAACTTGAAAATAATTTATGGCGATTTCTCTTGGTCGATTTACCTAAAAATATTTAAAGTTATGTCATTAAAGTCCGCTACTCACTATTCGTCCATTCGTTCATTTGCCATAGCGTGGAGAGTCCGGTTTATCCATTCGTTTTGTTGCATGTCGATTCCGTCTTTTGGGTGGATAGTAGGCTTTGACCTCGGCGAACCATTCGTCCGAATCAAATCTTTTGTTTTCTGTGTATGTTCAAACATTGAAACGCATGAAATCCGTGGGAACGTATTAAATAAAAATTGATGAATAGTGTGGATGAAATAGTCGTACATTCGTTAATTCGCCCATTCGTTCATTCATATGAATGGACGAATCGAATCAACGAATCGAACCGACGAACCCAACCGAATAGTGAGTAGTGGGCTTAAGGGTCCCGAACTATAGCCGAGGTTCTCTATTATTGGACCAACCCTGTACAAGGTTGTAAAATAGTAGATTTAATTACTATATCATTTACGAATCATACGTGCAAGGTTGTATGAAGCAAAGTCAGTATTTTGTTGAAATTTGTGTTTAAAGTGCATATTGAAATTATCAAATTTTTGTCCTATTTAAAATCTAGACAATTTATGTATAATTTTGGGAATTATACAATCAGACACCTCTCAAAAGATAGGGTTTTGTAGGCAATTGTTTATATTTTTTCCCTAATTAGTTTTTGGATGTATTTTTATAAAATAACATTATTTAGATGCTCTTAATCAAATCGCACAGTCATTTTCCTTATAGGCATTTATGAAAAAAAATTCTATTACATGTACTTTTTCATAGCTAACTATATTACGCCTTAATTTTCATGCAAAATTTAAAGTCAATTTAATAAGGAGTTTTCTAACACTATAGTTTCCAAACAGAATTATTGGGCCGCCATATCGAATTTTAACCAAAAATTATCACTTTTGATTTTTATGCAAAATTTTAATTTTGTTGATTTTTTTCTGCCCTATTGGATATTTATCACTATGTTACCAGTTCATACATAACATGCTTGCCCATTTTGAGGAACGTACAAACAAAGTACTTCCTAATAATGAAAATATGTTCATTGTGTTTGCGATTTTAAACGCAATCTATCCATCCAAAATTTAAAATATTCTCAACTAATTTAGAATTAATGAAGAGCCTTTAATGTCCTCCACAATCGAATTAAAGTTGAAAACATTTATTACTTTAGTTAAATAGGGTATTTTTTGCCTTAACAATGAAATACGATTACATAAAAGCCATTTCTGTTATTCGAAAAACCGACTTTTAATTGCGAGTTTTATTACCATTAGTAGATTAAATGATGTGGTCTACAAAAAAAATTTATTGCTTGCTCTATTCATGAATTATTTAACAGCAATCGGCTAAAATGTTTCTGTTTTTTAAGCGTATGTCGGAAAACAAAGTTAGTCATATGAAAAAATTGTCGCATTGAAATCTTTATGTAAAAATAGCAATAAGTAAAAAAAAATTGATCTGTGAGAAAAGTTGCCAGTTAATTTCATAAAGCCGGGAGCATTACCCAAGAACTCATAAAACATGGAGAGAGGAGCATACCCCGGAAAAATCTGCAGGGACAGCTTTCATTAACAAAACTGCAAGTTGAAAATAATACTAACTTAGTGGAGTTCTTAATGCAAAATTATTTTGAAACTGCTGTGTCCGCAGTACAAAGGATTGAGTCCTTTCCAAACAATATTCCGAATTCAATGATCCAGCAGATGTGCAAAAACCTTTCTTTAAGCCCAGAGATATGGAAGGGGTTAGATTTGCTTTGGAATATTTGCCGCAAAATATAGTATTTCAGTCTATTAATAATGGATGCATTCATGTCTACATATCACCAAATTCGAGGTACAATCCAAATTATACACAAAATAAGTAAACTAGTGGGCGCTTTTCCGAAAATATTTGGGCATGGATAAAAGCTCGCGGTCTGGGTGTATGCTGGAACGTCGGTGAAACTTTAAATAGAACAATTATATTTAAAAAAAAATCGTAGAAAATGTGCTATTAGAAATAAACTATATTTTCGATACAATTGCTCTGTTTATACGACCCGATTAGCGAAATACTGGTGGGAATTGTGCTTTGAAATTCCGATTTAAATCCAATAGAAAATGTCATTGAGAGGAAATAGAAGATATGTTTAAAGATATTAGTCCAGATTATGCTCATAGTCTCACTTCTTCTATACCAAAAAGTGTTGAGTTTAATGATTTTTTACGATTATTGTCACGTACTTATTTTATTTGGCACATTTATTTATTCCTGTCACTTTTAATTTGCCAGCTGCAAATAGCGTATGCCACATTTAAATATTTTTCAAAAAAGAGCAGAGAATAGTCTCCCAAGAGAGTATCACATATGTTATTTAAATGATGTCGTGAAGAGCATATAAATTACAAAAAAAAACTTATGACCACATGTGAATTCTAAGAGCAAATTGTTTGTAGCCCCAAACGGTTTTGGTCTTTTTTGCACTGCTAACTTAGTTGTCAAAATATCCTATAAAGAAAAAATTGTTAATAATAGATACACGATTGCCTGTAACATGGCTGCAACCAGTGGTGTATTTAGAATGCCTTCTTGGAGGAGACAAACAATTACATTTAGTGACTAAAAAAAAGGTCATATGTTTTTGTTGACACAACATAAGCATAACTCCCATGAAATCAGCGACGACTAAAATAAGAAAAGGTTGTCACTTATAAAGTCGTGTACTATAAAATAAATTTTAGTTGCATAAACAGGAGGAATTACTTCAAAGGTAAAACCCGATTTAGACAGAGCCTTTGATAAATGTGTAACTTATGTTAATGTGAGTTATTATTAAACAAAAATTTCTTTAATAATACTTATCCCTTTAATTAGAAAGAAATTGTACGAGTAGTTTATTGTGAGATAAGAAAAATCGGTAAAATCCCGGAACTTCCCTCGTTATGAATCTTTTCTTTTCTTAAGGCCGTTTTACAAGATGCAATTCTTTCTTGCAAGTTGCAATAGTCTTGAACAAAAGCATGCGCAGTGGCAAGACATTTGTACCTTTTGTCAAACTGCGCATGCCTCTGTTCAAGACTATTGCATATTGCAAAGAAGAATTGCAGCATGTAAAACGGCCTTTAGGAATAGTGAAGTGTGACCCAATTTAGTTCCGCACATAATTATTTAGTAACACACACGCTATTTAAAACCTTGGAATTCAATTTACGATTACAAACATTTTATTTGGCCGCCATTTATTCCGTCATCTTGAATTCGTACCACAATTTTACCAGTTTATGTTGAAGTGTACAAAAATTAGTCCTAAGGAAGTTTATGGAACTAATGGCAACCCTGCCGCGCAGGTGACGTAACTGTGGCACCGAAGAAAGTGTTGTGTCAGTGACACACTCGAATTTGAATATCCTTACGTTATAGTGCCAAAACTTTCTCGCGACATTATTTTATGCTGCGATTGGATGCAGGATCACCAAATAAATACCGATTTTGAAAATTATAGAATGAGCGGAAGCTTTGAGGGCAGGCAGCAAATTTTTCATTTTTATGGAAACTGTAGTCCGAGAGCTAATGTATGCGTAAATGAAATATTGATTGAAAGGGATACCATGTCAGAATCTGAAGAAAACAATATTAAAGGGGTTTATTCCGAAAAGGAAATTTTGGAGGTCGCAAAACTGGCTCAGCGATTTAATGACTTAGAAAAGCAGCAGCTTGGTGCCATGCTACTTAAATATAAGCAAATATTTTCTAATAATCCTGGAAAAACACACTTATACGAACACGAGATACATTTACATGATTATACTCCGTTCTACATAAAGTCTTATCACATACCCAAAAGATTTAAAGATGAAGTTAAACATCAGATTGATGAAATGCTGGAGGGGGGGATCATCAAACAAGCTCCTACAGAGTACGTTAGTCCACTGGTAGTGGTCACAAAAAAAGACGGCTTTGCCAGGGTTTGTATCGATGCGAGGTTCATAAATAGAAAAATGGTTAAAAATCACATCGTTCCTCCAAATTCAGGTGAACTTCTATTAGATTTTGGGTCAAATGAGTTTTACTCGGTTATTGATCTAACCGCCAGTTATTGGCAAATACCAATCGCGAAAGATCATCAGAAATATGCCGGTTTTTCATACGAGGGCAAAACTTATGTATTTAAGGTTCTGCCTTTTGGTTTTGCTACGTCTGTAGGTAGTTTTATCATTGGGCTCTCTAAAATTTTAGGTCCAGAAGTAGAGAAGTTTGCAATACCATATGTGGACGACATTTTCGTACACTCCGAGAACTCTCAAGTGCATCTAGAACATTTAGAATTTATATTTGAAAAGTTCAGACAAGCTAATATTACCGTGAAACTAAAAAAATCAAATTTTGCTTGTGGCAAAATAAAGTTTTTAGGTCATATTGTAACGCCTGAGGGCATTGAAATGGACCCATGTCGTATAAATGCCATTACTAACTTTCCAGAACCGAGAAATGTCAAAGACTTAAGATCGTTTTTAGGTCTCGTTAACTATAATCGACGATTTTGTCAGGGTTCTCGGAGCTCACTGTTCCTTTAACAAACAAGCTTAAAAAGGGAAACTTGTGGGTTTAGGGGTATGAAGAGAAACAAGCCTTCAATAAGGTAAAGGAGGCATTTTTAAAAGTCACTCTACTTCAGCATCCAAATTCAGATTTAAGATTTTTTGTACAAGCCGATGCATCTGAATATGCGATAGGCGCCACACTTTTTCAAAAAAATCCCGAGTCAGGAGATCGGCTAGTTATCGCCTATACAAGTCGATCTTTAAATAACGCTGAAGTGCGATATTGCATCACCGAAACAGAAGCGTTAGCGGTTATACACGCTCTGAGTCAATGGCGGGTATTTTTACTTGGACGTCCGGTAACTGTAGTTACTGACCACAAAGCATTGACATTTATTAAAAATTGTCGCTTGTTAAACGCTCGTTTAACTCGCTGGATACTCTTTTTGCAAGAATATGATTTAGAGCTACAGTATTGTAAAGGGTCAGATAATATCGTTGCCGATGTATTATCTCGATTCCCTTGTGATGGGGGAAATTCTAAGAAAATGGACGTATTAGATCCGGGGAAAGTAGAAATAAATGTTTTGCTGTCATCGTTGGTGACTAATTTAGAAGAGATTTGAAAGCTATTGTGGAGAAACAAAACGAGGATGAATTTTGTCTTAAAATAAAAAAAGGCTTTATGCAACAACAACCCACGAAAATTAAATGGTATGTTCTTCATGAAGATAAGATTTTTAGGAAGGGTACAGTCAGCAACCCGGGTTTAAAGTTAGTGGTTCCAAAAGATTTGGTGGTCAATTTAGTAGATCAAGAACATTCGGATAATGGCCATTTTGGTCCAAAAAAATGCTGGTTATGGTTGCGCCGATATTATTATTTTAAGAAGATGCGATTTTATATAAGAAAAATTATCGCAGGCTGTGACATTTGCCAAAAGACTAAAATAACTTCGCGATCTCATGGCGAGACTCAATCGGTTTTGGTGGAAGGTCCGAACTGTTTAGTCTGTGTAGATTTTATGGGGCCATTACCAGTATCACGCGGGGGTGTTACTCAGCTGTTGGTGTTGGTGGATGCGTTTTCTAAGTATGTGAGCTTATATCCTTTAAAACGGGCAACGGCAGAAGCCGTTTTACGGGTTCTTACGAATCAATATTTTGACAATGTTGGAAAGCCAAAAGCCATTCTAAGCGATAAGGTACGCAGTTTCAAAGTAAGGTTTGGTTAAGTACTTTGGCCGACTTAAACATCAAAACCGTTCATACTTCTGTTTACTACCCCCAAGGTAATATGACAGAGAGGGTGAACCGAGAGGTAATTAGAATGTTGCGAATGTTTTGTCATGCCCAACATACAAGGTGGGCTTGTCACCTTAAAGATGTGCAAACATTTTTAAATTTCGCTATTCATGAAAGTGCGGGGTACGCTCCAACGGAATTACATTTTGGGAGGACTCGCGAATTTCCGTTTAAAAAACTGTATCAATTTTCCCGATTCTTTTTCTTTGGGTGATAAGTTTTTATTATTAGCCCAACAAAATCTCAAATCGTCGGCTCAAAAGCGGCAATCGCGGGTCAAGGACAAGGTGACTGAAACGTTTATGCCTGGGGATAGGGTCCTAGTTCGAAGTCACTGTCTTTCCTCGGCAGAGAATAGGGAAATCAAAAAGTTTTTCTTGTTGTATGAAGGTCCCTTTGTTGTCCAATCTGTGCGAGGTCCTAATTCGTATGAAATTTACGATGAGGACTCTGGAAACTCTATGGGAATTCACAACGTATATAATTTAAAAAGGTTCATTAGTCCCATTGCGGGTCAGCTATAGACAGTTATGTTTGTTAGTTTTAAAAGTTAGTTCAAGCTAGTTTTAAGTTAGTTTTAAGGAGTGCTCGATTGCAGCAGTGTTTGGCTTCTGAAGGATATTGAATTAGACTTTGATGTAGCATCTTAATTCAATAAGGGGTAGTGAAGTGTGCAAAAATTAGTCCTAAGGAAGTTTATGGAACTAATGGCAACCCTGCCGCGCAGGTGACGTAACTGTGGCACTGAAGTGGAAAAACGGGAATCTTGGAAGAGAACGGCCGGTAAGGCAGATTGGCGGCAGCCGGTAAAGAGTTAACATCGCGATAGTGTCGTTTTTCTCAGCGGCTGTCTCCGTGGTTTTTTTTTGGTAAAGTACCTAGGCCTAGGCTAATTATTTTATATAGATCATAGACACTAACAAGCAGCACTGTTTAGTGTCTCCTATATTTGACCATTGGGTTTTGATTTACCTGCTAAATAAATTGATCAGTTTATCTATTTATTGTTATTGCCGTTTATAGATTCTCACTCTGCTCCAAGGACGATCGTCCCGACCGAACTTTATTTACACTTCATTCTACAGTGTTTGGTGGGGTTAATTTTAAAGACTATTAACTTTAAGAGGTTTTAGGTTTAAATGATTTTTAGATATAGCTGATAAAGCATAGATTTTGTCTAACTTTATAATAATAGATTCAAACATTGGAGATATGTTGAGACTTTTCTTTTGTTTCCCTAAAGAACCCACGAATATTTAAGGTATGTATCTAAATTTTCTTTAGGCACATTACAATGTGTATATCACTTAATTCTTGTACATAATTGGAAATCAATCTAATAAGTAGTTTTTTTATGCTGATTTTTTAAATATTTTTTTATTAGGCCTCCATTTTCTTCCGCCATATTGGATTTTTACTATAATTTAACCATTTCATCCGCTTATGAGCCTTGATATTTGACCAAAATTTAAAGTCAATCGTCAAGGTATTTTTTTAGCCTTGCCGCGTACAAATAGACCGACGGAATTGAGAAAACGAGGGAAGTAGGAAGATAAGAAACGTGTATATTCTGAAGCATTGATTGATTTGTTAGAAACAATATTAGATACTAAGATATTCTAGGAATTCGGATTTAAATCCAAATGAAAACTAAAATAAAAGATAATAGAAGATATTTTAGAATATATTACTCCAATGTTATAATCATAATGGTATTTTTTCTATTCCTAGTGTCACGTATTTATTTTAATTAGCATAGAATATTTGTTTTAAATATTTTTTAAGTTACCTTAAACGTATATTTAAAACATCATTTGCATTTAATGAGTGTCAATTTTTTTCTGTCACTTTTAATTTCCCAACTGCAATATATATAACAAAAAGTATGTCACATTTAAATATTTGTTTTTCAAAAAAGAGCAGACAGCGGTCTCTCAAGGGAATATCGCATTATTGTTGAAGGAATATTAAAATAATGTCGGGACGAGCATACAAATTACTTAGTTAATTTATTTGAATTTTAAATTCCATAGAAAACATACTGTTGATGGATATTTATCATACCGATAATTTAACGTTTTTTTTTAGAAAGGTAAATATGAATAAGAAGGGTCCTTAAAACTAACTTGTTTAAAAACCACCTAGTTCGCATTGGAGTAAAATATTTCAAAATTTAGTGGCGTACATAGCTGATTATCTATTTGCTAATATACACTTACGTTCAAAAATTCTGAAAAATCTCGGAGAGTGATTTTTTTACAATTATAATACTTCCCTTTTACGAGGGAAGTAAAAAGTACATGGTTTTGACTTTAACTTTGTTTTATATCTATTAAAATACGAACGATAATAGGGAGGGGGTGTATTTATAACCAAAATCCCTGTACCTAGGTGCACGGTTCGGGCTTCCAATGGAATTAACTATATACATATGTTTAATTAAATGCCAATTTGTAAAAATAAATAAACAAAATTTCAAATTTATTTCACATTTCAAATTTATTTATTTGAAGCAATAGAAATACTACATTGATTAATTAGTTATATGTACAATCTTTAATCAACCACAGACATGTTTCAAGTGCACATAGGCAACTAAATGACCATGTGTGCGTTAACAGAGATTTTGAAAATTCATCTAATTCAAATACAAAATAAAATTTGTTGTGGTTGTTCAAAATAATCAAATAACTTAAATCGGTAAATTTCCTTTATCCGGAAAATAAATCCTTCCTTTTATTAAGAATAGTAAAGTGTGACCCAAATGAGTTCACTACACAGTCATTTAGTACCACCTACATTCCTCCTACCCAAATTTTACCAGTTTCTACCTATACCCCACCTGATATTTGGACATAATCTAAATTTTCAATAAGTAGTTTTTACATTGACACCCACCACCATTTTGTTACGTCATGCTGAATTTGAACCAGTTTACCCCTATATCACGTTTAATTTTTCTGCAAATTTAAAGTCAATTGAATTCATTTTTTACATTGATTTTTTTGAAAGTTTTATTTGGTCGTCATTTTTATTTGACCACCTTGAATTCGAACCACAAATTCAAGTTAATCTAGTAAGTAGTTTTTTGAAGCTGATTTTTGAAATATTTTATTAGAGCACCATTTCGTTATGCTATACTTGATCCATACCAAAACGTTACTAGTTCGTTCTTATGTAAAACTTGATTTTCGTGCAAAATTTTAGATAAATTGGATAATTCGTTTTTCAGTAATATTTTATAACGTTTTAGTAGACCGCCAACTTGTTTCGACATATTGGATTTATATTTATAATTTTTGACTAAAATTTGAAGTTAATCTGGTAAGTGGTTTTAAGCCATTTCGCGAACTGAGCAGATAGACAGACAGACCGACAGAATCGACAAAACAAAATTTTTGGCATCTAGGGATGTAGGACTTGAGAGTGAGTTTTTCATGATTACAAAGATTTTATTTGGCCGCGATTTTGATCCACCATCTTGAGTTAGTACCACAATTTTACTAGTTCATCTCCATACCACAATTAGTTATGACACACAATTTGAAATCAGTCTATTAAGCAGCTTTTAAGGCTGAATTTTTAAATATTTTATTAAGCCACCATTTTGTTCCGTCATCTCGGATTCGTATCACAGTTTTACCAATTGATTCCTACATAATACTTGATTTTTGTGCAAAATTTGAGAAAAATTGGATAAGCAGTTTTTTAGTAATATTTTTTTTAAGATTTCACTAGGTCGCCATTTTGGATTTTTACTAAAATGTTACCAGGTCATCACCATATGACCCTCAATTTTTTATCAACATTTGAGTTCCATCGGGTAAAGAGTCTATGTCGCGAAAAGGCAGACCGACATAATACTTGATTTTTGTGCAAAATTTGAGGAGAAAAAATGGATAAGCAGTTTTTACGAATATTTTTTTAAATTTGACTAGGCCGCCATTTTGTTCCGCCATATTGGATTTTTATCAAAACGTTATCAGATTATCCTCATATGACCCTCCATTTTTGACGAAAAAAAAAAAATTTATTTCAATCGGGTAAGTAGTTTTTTAGCTATGTCGCGAACAGACAGACAGGCCGACGGAATCGAAAAAAACCTGTTTTTCAGCATCTAGGGACCTTGAAACGTAAGGATCTGAAAAATCTCGAAGGATAGTTTTTTCACGTTTACAATCTTCTACGAGGGAAATAAAAATCGGAACAAAAAACACTAAAATAGGTTCATAAAACAATATTAATCTTTTTATGTTACTGATAGATTTGATTTCACAAAGAAGAACGTTGTAAAGTTTGGGTGCAAGGTAATTTAGAAAAGTTAAATGCTATTTCTACTATTCTAGGAACCACTAAATGTCTATTTTCATTGCTTCTGGTATCATGTGAATGATTTACATAGTTTCTTGGGCTAGTTTTTCGCTAAATAAATGTATATGTACACAGTATAAACATGGAAAGATAATAAAGAAATTTATTTTTATAGAGCAATTATGTGGGAAGAAATGGTTCTTGAGATTAGACTGTGTCAAAATTGAATCACTTTCTGACGTTTCGCCTTTACCGAACCGTGACGTTTACCGAACATTCCACTGGACATGTCAGAAATGTATATGACACCAAAATTCTTGCATCGGTCTTGGGATTCTATAAACGGATCCTAACATTAATTGACCACAGCCGCGAAAATTTTCGTTCTATATTAATGTAAGGTATTAAAACAGTGTCCGAAATAAAATTGGCTCAAATAAAATGTCCTTCACCAAAATCAATTTTCACATGCGTTATCAGCACAGGCCTGCCGCAAAACATAATCGGGACATTTCTGACTACGTGTTCGGAGAAAAGCCGACTTAATTAACGCAGCATTGGTGCTAAAGGTCGTTAAATGCCGCCCTTGATTTATAATGTCCTGATAAAAGCAGCCCCGTGTGTGCGTTCGATATAACTCAATTCCGTGTAAGGTTCCGAATAAGCTCAAATAAGCGTCGGTTTCGGAAATTAGATAAGCCTTGTCTGACGACGAATTATTGGCAACTAGAAATTTTTTTTTCGGTTATACGAGGTGTGCGGGAACAACATCAGTAAACTTCTTTTATATGAGAAAATGATGGTAATAAATCATTTTAAAAAATGATGAAATCTTCTGGCCTCCAATGTTGCAATATCTGACGTCTGATAATTAGTTACTTAAGGACATACTGTATTTGAATAAAAAGTTATTTAAAAATGGCACTTTTGGAATGAAAAAGTAAAGAAAAATGCAGAAGCACGTAGGTTTTACATAGAAGCATCCCGTTATAGAAATATGCACTAAGCACACACTTTTGTAAATATTCTTAGGAGATTTGATGGGCAAGGTTCATTTAAGCATCGCAAGTATGTTCATCAACAATAAAGATGTCACTCTTGCAAGACCGAGCATATCTGGACAAGATATTTCCGGATGGCTGGATAGAAACAGGCGGACCCCTTCCTTGGGTACCCTGATTCTTATATCTCAATCCGATGATTTTTTTTCTAGACGTTAACATTAAACGTGCTGTCGACTACCTTGACGATCTACAAATTCGGATAATAAATGACTGTGACAATATTAAGAAACCACTCGGTGTTTTTATAGCGTTCGAAGACTTCTTTTAAAACCCGTTAGAAAATGCATAGAAGTAAATGTGAGGAAGTCGTTATCTCATAATTTGTTTGTTGTTAATATCATTGTCATTCCAAAGTTTGTGCCTCCTATTCATTCATTTTAAAAATGTATTATTTATGCATTTATTTAGACATTCCACCATATAATTACAATATATAAAATAGGTTTCGTCTCTTAATATAAGTTAATCTAAGTTTATAAAAATAAAAAACAATAAAACAACTTTACAATCATCCAGTGTACAGCATATCAAACCAGGACACAAATAAATGGTAAATAATGGTATTAAGAGTAAATATTATGTAGGTATCCTAATCTCTATAATCCATGAATTCTTTGAAGCTATAAAAAGTCTTTTCATTTAAATATAATAATAGGTTTCTTCGAAACTGCTTTAAGGATCTAGTTTTCTTGATTCGTTAGGCAATTTGTTGAATATTCTCACAGAGGCGTAGTGTGGAGATTTCTCATAACGAGCTGAGGAAATATAAGATTACCACAATGTCTCATTGGGTAGTTATGATTGCTTCTAAACTGGTCCTTGTTTTGGTACACATAGAGAGCACACTTTAACAGATCTATAGATGTAAGTCTAAGTATTTTGGAATTCTTCATGGTTTCTCTTCATGTTTCTTGAGGTTTCAGCCCGAAGATCAGTCGTATTATTGTTTTTTGGGAAATGAAAACCCTATTGGTGTTTACTGCTTGACACCAAAGAATATTGTTGTAGCTTATATGGGAGTAAGCCATTGCATGGCATGTTGTACGTTACATTACATAATTTTGGTTTAGTAATAGGGAAGTTTCCATTATTTATTAAAGTAAATAAACATGTTTTACAATTGTTATTTAATTGTTAAACTAAATATCGAACTGCAAGATATCGCAACATTTGAAGCAAGGGGATTTGATTTTTGTATTCCATTTAAAAATTTGGTTTATTTTGATAAAAACTTTGAGGATGATTTTCAGCTAAACGATGGAATTTATGGATTCTAAAGAAGAGAACATTATTTTTCGGTCTTCAAAATGGCATCTTCGTTTTCTACAATATCTGTCGAAATGAAAAAGTTCTGGATCTAAATAAATGTTAAACTTCAGATAAAGTGTCCTCGGGCGCACTCCAGTGAATTACTTTTATCTCAGGATTTTAAAGTTTGATAAGCCTAATTAGTATGCCGAATATCAACTTGATTCGTGGAAGATTAAATTTAATACCACCAAGAAAAAAAAACAAAAAGAACATTAAACTTTGCACACCCTGTCAATTTTTTTAAATTACTGGCTACCATTAGTTTTTCTTATAAAATATCCATCTTAAGTTTTCTGACGTTGTTCCCAAATACTCTGTACAAAATGGTCGACAATAAAATTATTGATTCGTACAAGTAAAATTATGGACTTAATTTAACACCTAATTCCTCAACTAACAGAAGTTTGATTATATCTCTTAAACATTTCTTTTTTACATTTTTATGAATTCTGTGAGCCTCTGAGTCTAACCAATTTAATCCCGATATCTTATGGTAATTGGCTGTGGCAGATGAATAAAGGGAGCTTTTTGCCCGACTGCGCATGGAAAGGAAGGTAATGTGTTTAATAGTCATGTATGTAAGTAGTTCTGTATCCACTGTTTGAACGCTGAAAGCCAGGACCAATTTTCAAGAGCGAAGGATCAAAAAATTCATCTGTATCCCGAGAGTGTCATTAGCTAGGTTTGCAAAAAAATCTGATAATTGAAGTAGTACGACATTTGTCCATAGAAGCATACATATTTTTATAACTAATTATAAAGGTATCAAATTAAAAAGCTAACTACGATTATTCTAAACAGATATGCGAATATAGTAAACAGAGTTCCAAATATAAGCAATTACTTCACGTTCAGCCCTGTATCATCTAAAAGGGTTACCATGGGTTTTAATTTCTAGCGTGCACGAATTTTTTTGCATGGTTTTAGGCCTTCGTGCCTGTATACCAGCACCTCCAAGACAGGATTGACCAGTTCAAAAGCTTCATATTTTCCATAAAAGACGTAGATTTATTTTTTTTGTCCTACCTTTTCAGGGTACGTCAGGATAATAATGTTTGTACAAAATGGACTTTTTAACTTCACTTGGGTTTAAACATTTGCAAATCTTCTCTCAGATACTTTCAGGGACAGCAAAAATAGATGTGGTCCGAAAAATAGAATACATTTCACGGACCCTGTCGAAATTTTGTAAAGTTGCAACATATAGGTATTTTATACTAAATTTTGCTTAATAAATGAAGGTGAAAACAATAGATAGATTAGTGGTGTCAAAGATGACATCACAGTAGGTTGTCCTCGTCGGTATCTAAGGGATTCAGATATAGTTTTATTAGTTTTTGATTTATACGGGATACCGGATACTTCTATAAAGTTTCGCTCATTTAGTACATTTTGTGGTTTCTTTTCCTATAATAATATACTAGTTTGTAGTAGTCGGGTTTTTTTTTGGTAATGTATAGTAGCTTAGAAAGCATACCTATTCTGTGCCCGGGCCCTCTATATTGTCAGTAGGCCCCTGCTTTCCCAACTACTTCTTTTTATTCGCTGACAAATTTTAACAACTTGATATATATGATAGACATTATTTAAAAAGATATACGAGTTATGAATATGTATTCTTATATATAATTTTGGAAGTTATTGTTGCATTAGTAAGCTAGAAGAAGCAATTTTTTATTATTTTTTTTTAATTTATTTTTTATTGAAGTTTTCGCTTTTCTTACAATAATAAGCAGGTAAAATTACAGGTAATTTACAGCTCGCACGGCACCAATGAATCGAGTATTTACAAACTGCATGGATAGTATTTAGTGTATTTATTTGCTTCTCAGTTTTCACACAATTTAACCACTACGGTTCACTATTGTCTTCATATAAGCCTAGGTTCTATCGTGCTTCTAACTTTAAATATTTCCTGATAAATTGTAGCATCTAAAGGTGTGATTTGTCATGCTTCAGCATATGCAACTGTTGTATAGATTTTCTAGCACACACGAATACCAACTTACTTCAAAAAAAGTGGGATTTGTTTCGTGTTGCCGGATTGTGTTTCCTGAATTAAGGGTCTCTCCATACGTAAATATAATAATATATTTAATATAAAGTAGGTATTTTAAATGAAGATTGTTGTCCTATGTGGCTAATTCGATTCTTTTTATGTGTTATTTTACGCACTATTATACATTTCTGGAAAGCTTCTCACATGTAGATTTTACAACAACTGAATTTTTTTATTTTTTATAAAAATATCTCCATGAAATTTTAGAGAAGGAAGTGAAGAGAAAAGACTTGAACTATAAGTTTGACAAAACTTTTAGTTACTAATACATTAGTCACATTCAAAAAAATCAGCTGTAGCTTTTTGCGAGTTTCAAAGTTATTTGGAAAATATGACAAGTCGTGACTCTGAAAAGACCAGAAATTCCAAGTTCACATCCTACCCCCTCCCTCTAGCTATTGAACAGCTTAACATAGAGCAAAACGGTTTGCATGTTCCTATCTTAGTTTTTTATAAGCTATCGAATGGCACTAGAGCCATACAAAATGTTTGGCTGAAGGCTGCATCATTTGAATTCTGTAGCATACGAAAAAGGAAAAAAATTGTCATTTTTCAAATGTCAATATTTCAGAAATGGAGATGTAGAATCCAAATATGGCATAATGTACCAGGTGTTCCATTAAAAAAAACCAAAGTTGTCAATTTTTGACAACTTTGCGACGTTCATTTGTTTCTGTTATTCTTTCAAAATATAAAGATCAACTATGTACACACTGTACATATATTACTACGTAACACGAATTTGCTACACATTATAAAAGTTTGTTCTCTCTTATTTTTCTCAAGTCGGAATACTGTGTTCCTTTGGTAAATCTGAATTAATGTGCATTCTCTATAGTCTATTATTTTCATCTTATTTTTTGAAAAATAATTTAGAAAAAAGGCTTAGTGGAGGGAGGATGCTTAAATAAACACACTGTATATGCAGGCAATTAATTTTAAAATAATGTTCAGAGTGTTATGATGTGAATAACAGGTTAAAAAAATCATTCGCAAGCTATTTTCCAGTAACCATGTATTATATTAAAAATAAATCCGTGTGAGAAATAATATTTGATGAATCTATATAATAGCTTTGACCCTTATACCAACTACTATGTTCATGCAAAGTGTGAAAGCAATTTCTCCAAAATTAGACAAGTTTTTGATATGAATCAAACTCATATTTTTCATAGTGCGGAGAAAAATGTGCAAAAGTAAAAGTTTGTAAACGAGTTGTTTCATCGTTGAAGGGCATGTATTTTTTGTTAGTGTGTAGATGGTGAAAAAATATAATGTATTTAATTAATTTGTTATAATTTATTTATTTAAAAACTTTGGTTCTCTAATTTGAAAAAATAGACGGCTATAAAAATGTAAGATCTAATAGAATGAGCTAGTCTAACTTGCATTCAAAATGACTATTTGTGCAGTATTCAGAGAGTAAAGTTGAAGTGTTTCCATGTTTTCAAAAAAACTGTATATTTTAAAATGTCTGTACTGCCAAAACAACCCTTGAATGTTGACTTCCTGTTATATAAGACTTTTTTTGCTCTAAATTACTTGCACTTTTACCTGTTAAAATATTTTGCCATCATTTCCTTTTCAACCTATATATTTTGCATAAAGACATTACTAAATAGCTATATATAATTTTTTTTAATTAATTGAATATTCTATATTTTTTGCTATATGTTCTATGCCTAAATTTAACGGTTTTCGAGATAACGACGTTTCTAAATTGTCAAAGGGTTAAATTTAGAACGAAGTGATCTTAACTTTCTAAAATCTGCTAGATGACTTCAACTTCCGATTAGTAACGATTATACAATTTTCTTAAAAAGCAGTTGAACATAGGTATAGGACATGTAACATAAAATGTTTTATAATACTTCACTGATCTAAAAAAATAACATAGGAAGTGGTGCATAAAAAAAGTATAGCATGTCGCAGATAACGTACAAAAAAGATTCGGAGCAGAACAAATCAATTTGGTCGGTAAAACAGTTTTTCCAAGATATAAAGAACTCTTAAGTTATAGAATTTATTCCACCTCGTGCATACAGATTAAACGATTTATTTGTACTGTCTTCTCTGTGACGCTGCTTTCCAACATTAGACAACACAAAAGTGTTGTGCTATTGGGCAGAACTAAAAAATGAAAAATAAAGAAGCATCATTTGAGGTGTAACAAGTTCTTTAAAATTAGAAGTTTTCACAATTTGCATTAATAAAAAAAGAAATTAATACAAGCATGCTAACAATATTATAAAAAATAATCGTCATATTCCCATGTTAGACAAAGTAATACCACTGCAAGCCACATGCGTTTTACAAAATACGTATACTGCAATAAGTATTTCTTTCTACTTCATATTCTACAAGTACTACTTTGTGACACTGATTTGGGGAAGGTAAGTACGTTTTATCTCCCTAGGGAGATAAGTAAATTGATTAGCAAAATTTGACACTGACAAAATGGTTCTCCAAACCTGTCATACAATCCAATTTTTTTGAATATTAGTAGAAAAAACATAATACACAACTCGGGACGTAGGACTCTTGACCAGTCTCAGACTTTTTTGCCATCCCTTGCTATCGGTCAATCGCAAACCACATCCTCGACTGATATGTGTCACCTACCTCTTTTGTTGTGGAAATAACTATTGCATATTTTGGTTCGCTTAAAACAGTTATTTTTAATACGGGGCTATCCGCTGCGGTTAATAATCAATCAGTAACCGATCATTAATCATAGTTACTACAGAATATTAATATAAGTTTCCAGGAATGGATATAACCAATAATGATTTTCTCAACTTTTCCAAATTTCAGTCAAGTATAAAGTGTTTATATATTGTTGCTGTTTTCGCCTAAATAATAAAATAAGTTAAAAAAGTATTTAGAAAAAAGCTTTTATGTATAAACTATTGCAGTGAAAAGTAAAAAATAATCCAACTTAACATAAACACAGAACTTCTAAGTTCTGTGTTCATGTAAGTTTAACTATTTTTTCACTTTTCAGTTTAATATTTTATAGGAGAAAGCTTTTTTAAAAAAAAATTTTTTACATTTATTTTATTTTGTACTTTTTAGTATTATCACTTACTCACCCTGTATAAGATATTCACGATTGGACACCCTAATATTGTATTGTAATCGGAATTATATATATATATATATATATATATATATATATATATATATATATATATATATATATATATAGTGTGTCCCAGATTCGCTTCTATATATAGGGATCTCGGCTCCTATTATACCTACAGAAAAGGTTAAATCGGAAAAGTTTTCGAGGAAACTTATTGCATTGGCTTCAGATTTACGATCGATCAATAAGTTTGGGAAATATCGCCGAAAACCCGAAAATGGCGGATTTCATTTTTCGCCAATATATCCAGAACGGTAAATTTGACAGCTGTCAAAATGTGGCATTATTCGGACACATTTTTAAGACAAATAAGATGGTGTATTCGACATTCATTGTTTTTTGTTAATCCGCAACCCGCCTCGACTTTCATTTTTCTTATGACCGCCATATTGGATTTTTCGATTTTTGGAAAGAGTCTAAAATTTCCAGTCTAGTGATATCTCACAAGTGCATTAAAGATTTTAGTGTCATTAAAATATCACACTTCGTAAATTAGGTTTCAATGTTATTGAAGGAGGCCATGATTTATTTGTCACAAGATTACATTAATAAGTAAGTAATGTATTGAACGTATTGAATTTTCAATACAACATGAACGTAAATAACGACTTAAAAAATCTAAATGAGCTTTAACTACAAAATGACGTCCATTTGCTTCGAGACATTTTTGACAATTGGTTTTTCGTACAACCCTGGTAAGTGTATTTCGGTTAATATTTCTAAATGTGTCCAGAACTCTTTGTCTCAGGATTTCTATGGTCACGGGGGGATCAAATTCATAGATTTCATTCTTCGTGTGATCCCAGAGGTAGAAATCCAAGGGGATCTAGGAGGCCAAGATATTGGACCATTTAAATAAATTATTCTTTCGTCAAACTGCTCTCTTAAGAAGTTCCTGACTTGAATGGTATTGTGAGCCGGACATCCATCTTGTTGAAACCGAGTTCTTCTTAATTCATCTTCCGTTAGAATAGCTCGCAAGGCTGGTACAACCTGGTTTCGCAAAAGCTCTAGGTACCTTTGCCCGTTTAGGTTGTAGTCAAACAAAAATGGTGCAATAAGTCGATTTCCTGAAATGATTAATAATTTATAAATAGGTGCCCAACAGTCAAGGGCGGCAGGGTCAGCAGGGTGGTACTAGAAACTATAAATTATAAAGGGAAAATTATCTTTATTAAAAAGTAGATATTTTCTTTCCGAAAATAATTATCGAAACATCCCGTAATGAATGAGCTTGTATACACTTGAAAACTATTCAGCTTTATTACGGAAAAGAAAAACATATTTGGTTAGCGGGAAGTAATAGCCGTAATAAATTATTTTGTTGGTATTGCATATTAATTTCGGAAATACTAAATCAATTTATTTCAGTGATACAATAATCTTAAAGAAGTACACCGTGCCTTAATAAAACATAAAATATCAAAAGAACAAACCCCTTGCGCTTTAAAATTTAAATTATTCGGAAATACAGCTGAACGCCTTTCTATAAATCATAATGAAAATCGAAAAATAATTCGACATTTGATTAATATGGTATTTTTTTCATAACGCAAGAACTAGGCTTCCCGGGTAATAGTAAATCATTAAATTCAGACAATCAAAATAATTTTAGAGAATTAGCTAAATCTGCAGAAAATTTAGATAAAGTGTTAATAAATTTATAGAGCCCAATTTTATTTTTATAGGTTCTTCGAAACTACAATACAAAATGATTGAATAAAAATGTAATACAATATCAAAAAAGTAAGTTGACTGACTAGAGTAGAACGTTTTTTTTGATCATACACCAAACGTTACTTCCAAATCTGATCTGTAGATGTCTCTCTGCCACTTCGTGAGGATCTTGCATAGCCCAATGATGACGGTTGTGCCTATTAAAGACTCCACAATTCGTGAACCTGCTCTCATCGGACCACAAGACATGATTTACAAAATCAGGATTTTCATTACATCTCCTAGTATACCACTCACAGAACTGTAGTCGTCTTGGAAAATCAGTTTCCTTAAGTCCTTGTACTATTATGGGTTTGTATGGATGGTATTTATTATTTTTTAAAACTGTCTGTAATGGTGATTTTGGCACATTAGTTTCCTGTTCTACAGTTCTTACCGATGCACTAGGGTTTTCGTTGATAGCTTGTAAAATGTTTCTGTCCCGACTTTCATTGTTATTATTGTATACGCTTCTAGGTTGTTCGAAGGCACCATGGTTAATTAAATTAACTACGATTTTCCTGAATTGGGTTTTATGAGGCTGCCGTCATTCGGGGTACATCTCCAAATACCTTGCTGAGGTAACGTAGGCGTTTCTGTATGATTGAAAGTACAGAGCTAACATGTCAACCTTTTCTTCATTTGAATACGGAATGCCGGCTATTTTCTATAGGTTTTGACAATTTATGTATCAGATTTATGATTTTATTGTGATAAAAGCGTACCTACTACTTATTAAAACACAGCTTTGATACTTTCAACTATTTAACTTAACGTCAAAGTCAAAATCCAATTTTGTTACAGATAAATCATGGCCTCCTTAGAAAAAACTGAAACCTAACTTACAACGAAGTGTAATATTTCGATGATACTAAAATCTTTAATGCCCTTGTGAGATCACTAGACTGGAAATTTTAGGCTCTTTCCAAAAATCGAAAAATTTAAAATGAAAGTTGAGGCGGGTTGCGGGTTAACAAAAAACAATGAAGACGTGTCGTATACGCCCTCTTATTTGTCTTAAAAATGTGTCCATTTTGGCAGCTGACAAATTTGCCGTTCTGGATATACTGGCCAAAAACGAAATCCGCCATTTTCGGTTTTTCTCCGATATTTCCAAAAACAATTGATCGATCGTAAATCTGAACCCGGATATCGAATGCAATAAATTTCCTCTAAAACTTTCCCTATTTAACCTTTGCTGTAGGTGTAATAGGAGCCGAGATCCTTGTATAGAGAAGCGAATCTGGAGCACACTGTATATATATATATATATATATATATATATATATATATATATATATACAAAATCTCTGTCATTCCGACAACGGAAACTATTTTTTACGTTTATTTTATTTTGTACATTTTAGCATTTTTTTATATCATAATGTTGTATTTTCATCGAATTTATATATCCAAATTTCAGTCAACTCCAGTAACATGAACTGCTTCAAAAGTTACTTGCAAAATTTGACCCAAATATACATATTAACTAACTAACTAACATACAAGTGAAGTTAAATAAAAGATTTTAAAAAGCATCTTTTGTGCTTACAGGGGTACTACAGAATACCCATATTAATATAAGATTCCATGAATGGATATAAACAGCAATGAGTTCTTCAACTTTGCCAAATTTCATTCGGGTATAAACTGTTTATATGTGCTGTTTTCCGCTTAAATAAAAATAGTTGACAATGTTGTAAAAGAGTAGTATAATGTTGTGAAAACTTTTATGGCTACTAGGATTAAATTTATGCAAAAAAATGCTTGACGAGGGGCACAAAATAGTAACACTGAGCCCTGTTCTATGATATCAAAATGTAAGTCATCGCTTGATAACCCAACTAAATACTTAAATACTTTTTTACTTCCCTCATAAAACGGAAGTATTGTAATCGTGAAAAACTCACCCTCCGAGATTTTTTTAGATCTTCACGTTTCAGGGTTCCTAGGTAACGAAAAACATGTTTTGTCCATTCCGTCAGTCTGTCTGTCTGTCGGTCTGTCTGTTCGCGGCATAGCTAAAAAACTACTTACCCAATTGACTTCCAATTTTGGTCAAAAATTAAGGGTTATATGGGGATGATCTGGTAACATTTTGGTAAAAATTCAATACGGCAAAACAAAATGGGGGCCTAGTGACATGTTAAAAAAATTATTACTAAGAAAGTGATTATCCAAATTTTGCACAAAAATCAAGTATTATGTAGGAATCAACCGGTAAAATTTTGGTATGAATCCAAGACGGCGGAACAAAATGGCGGCTTAATAAAGTATTTAAAAATTCAGCTAGAAAAAACTACTTAATGATCTGATTTCAAATTGTGTGCCATAACTTATTGTAGTATAGAGATGAACTAGTAAAAGTGTGGTACTAATACAAGATGGCGGGACAAAATGGCGGCCAAATAAATTGTTTGTTTGTAACATGAAAAAAATCGCCCTCTCAAGTTTTACATATCTTTACGTTTTAGCGTCCCTAGATGTCAAAAAAATATGTTTTATCAAGTCCGTCGGACCGTCTGACGGCTTGTCTGCCTGTATGTGAGTTCGCGGCATAGCTTAAAAACTAATCATCAGATTAACTCATATGGGATGACCTGGTAATATTTTGGTAAATATCCAATTTCCCGGAGCAAGATGGCGGCCTAGTGAAACGTTAAAAAAATTATTACTAAAAAAACTAATTATACAATTTATCTAAAATTTTTTACAAAAATCAATTATTATGTGGGTTACGTTAGGTTAGGTTAAAAGTGAGTAGATCAAACCGACCCTCCACTGCGACTCTGTGGTCTATTGTGGCTCCTCAATGAGTCTTATTATTGCCTTTGGGGAGGTATCATTCAAGTCCTCGGGCAGCAGGATAGCTGTACCGAAAATAGAGAACCTGATCCTGGCAGCTGCCGGGCATTCACATAGCACATGTCTGGCTGTCTCTTCATCCTCCATACATAGGCGGTACTCGGATTCGTCTTCAAGCCCCATCCTGTGCATGTGATGTCTTAGACCACAATGGCCAGTGTATAGGCCTACTGCTGTTTTGAGCTTAATTCTATTCATATTTAACAGACTTTCTGTTATCCTCTTCTTCATAGGAAGGGGGATAAATGCGTTTGCATTGGACAGGCCTGGCAGTACAAGCCAATAGAGATTAGCTTTTTCCTCAACCAGGTCGAAAATTGCGCGCTTGACCGTTTCGTGAGATACTCCTAAAGCTCGTTCAGGTCCCACAAATCTCGTCTCTGCTCCTTTCTTTGCTAGAAGGTCCTCAGGAGACTCATTTCCCTACAAACCTGCATGTCTTGGTATCCAGATAAGAGCGATTTTATTGTCGCTCCCCAGGCCAGCAAGTGTCTTTTGGCCGTTCCAGACTGTTTTGGATGTAGAATGACTCGCTTCAAGTGCTTTAAGGGCCGCTTGACTATCCGAGAATATTTTTATCGTTTTATGTGTTGTTTGTTGATCCTGTAACATTCTAACACACACTTCGATAGCATGGACTTCTGCTTGGAATATTGAGGTGTTATTTCCCTTACCGATAGATCAATCTTCGGTCTTACCCCATGTATTCCATCTCCAATCTTCGGTCTTACCCCATGTATTCCATCTCCTACATATTTATTGGTTTTGGAGCCGTCCGTGAAGAGGCACAGCTCTCCTTTAAGTAGATCAGATTTATTCTGATCCTCTCTCCCTGGGAAGATCACGGAGAAGGGTTAATGTGCACTAGCAGTTTTTGGTAGCAGGTCCGATGGCATTTCCAAAATGTAGTGGTTTTTCACAACTTTCAGCATGTTGGATGATTCCATGTGACTCGTGCTATCCACCACGCTGTTGGTAACATGATGGAGTCTGTATGTTGGCCTCATTGCTTCCCCTTCCACAAATAGGTGGAGTGATGGAAGTTTCAAAAGGAGCTCCATGGCCGCTGTCAGAGTGGAGCGAATCGCTCCTGTAATTGACCGGCAAGCCTGTCTCTGCAGTCCACTCAGTTTGGCTTGGGCAACACTTTGTTGTCCCTTGCTCCACCAGGCTACAGAGCCATAGGCTATCATTGGTCTTATTAATGTTAGGTACAGCCAATATAGCTGTTTTGGTCTCATACCCCATAAATTCCCGCAGATTTTACGGCAGGTCCACAGGGATAGTTTAGCTTTCTGAACTATTTCATTCAGATGAGCATCCCAGTTCAGCGTTTTATCCAGGATAATTCCCAAATATTTCACTTCAGCTGAAAATGGTATCACCTGTCCCCTTAAGGAAGGTGGTCGAAGTCTTTCCAGATTCCTTTTCTTTGTGAAGGGGACTAGTACAATTTTTTTAGGGTTGATAGACTCCTATCTCTTCCCTCTCACACCATGTTAATGTGATGTTCAGTACTTCCTGAAGGGTTGCCGAGATTTCCTCTTCAGCCTTTCCTTTTACTATGATGACTAGATCATCGGCATATGCCTGCAGATCAACCTCCCACAGCCGAACCACAGTCAGCAGTAGTAACTACAGCAAGGGCGATAACACTCCTCCCTGTGGACACCCTCTAGCAGCCCTAAAGCTCACTGTCTCGTCCTGTAGAGATGTTGTTATTTTCCTGTTTTCAAGCTTTGCCTGTATCCAGCCACATATAAGGGGTTCTAACCCTCTTTCAGTAATTGCATCATCGAGTGATCCAGAAAGGGCATTGTTAAATGCTCCCTCGATATCTAAGAATGCAGCAACTGCAATCTCCTTGTTCTATAGAGAGTTTTTTATGCTCTCAACAAGATTGCCAGTTCTGTTGATTTGCCCATTTGGTAAGCATACTGATGCTTACTCAGCGGATGTCGCCTAAGAGCTACGTCCCTGATGTGCTCATCGAGGATTCTCTCCAGGCTTTTCAACAAAAAGGAGGTTAGACTTATTGGTCTAAGCGAACTAGGTAGAGGATCATTTCGACCCACTTTAGGTATATATATTACCTTAGTTGCAGACCATCTCGCCGGTATATAATTCCAAGCCAGACTTGCTCTGAATAGTCTTGTTATGAAAGAAAGGAGTGCGTCCAACCCGTATTGTATCAGAGCTGGAAAAACTCCATCCTCCCCAGGCGATTTGAAGGGCCGAAAGGAATTTACGGCCCTTTGGACCGCCCTTACTGTAATTATTTTGTTGGAAGTTAGCCAATCATCTCTGTGAAGTCGTTTGTGTCGACCTACGAAATGGAAACTTGACCGACTATCCATTATCAGGCTACCTGGGAAGTGATTTAGTGCTAAAAGCTCCAAAGTTTCTTTCCTAGAGCCTGTAAAGGTTCCGTCTGGCCGTTTTAGCGATCCCAGTTCCTGAACGGGCTCCCTGGACAGAATCTTGTGGACTCTGGCACTGGTGGGTATATCTGATATACCCTCACAGAACCTTTTCCACGACTCTTGATTGTAGTATAGAGATGAACTAATAAAACTGTGGTACTAATTCGCGTTATAGCGTTCCTAAATGCCAAAAAGAATAATACACTCATCAGACTTCAAATTTTAGTCAAAAATTATGGCTCATATGGTGAAGAGATGGTAATATTTTGGTAAAAATACTATATGCCGCAACAAGATGACGGCCTAATGAAAAGTTTAAAAATTATTACTAAAAATAACAAATTATCTAATTTACCTCAAATTTTGCAAAAAAAAGTTACATAAGAGTGAACTGGTAACATTTTGGTATGAATATAAGATAGCAAAACAAAATGGCGGCCTAATAAAATATTTAAAAAATCAGTCTGGAAAAAACTACTTATCAGAATAATTTCAAATGTTGTACAAGCATTAAGTGTGATATAGAGATAAGCTGGTAGAGTTGTGTTACGCATTCAAGATAGTGAAACAAAATGGCGGCCAAATAACTTGTTAAAAAAATTTTGGAAAAAAATTTAATATGATATAAGGATAAACTGGTATGAATTGAACATGACGTAGCAAAATTTCGATGTAAGTCAATGTAAAAGCTACTTATTGAGTTCATTTTAAATTATACCCAAAATCAAATGTGGCATAGGTAGAAACTAGTACAATATTGGTAGGGCTCTATTATATTAGAGCACAATGGCGTTCAATAAAAATGTTTGAAAAAACGATATATTTGTATTCGTAAATAACTATGTACTGAACTAAATTGGTTCACACTTCACTAAAGGAAAGTTACCGATTTTTATATCTGGAAAAGCAAAAATGAATATGAATATTCATTTACATATACACGATTGTTTCGGTTTTTTTAAATGATGGTTTTACGCTACTCTTAGGTTGCAAATATCCCCCAGCATTTCGATATGTTAATTTTAAGTTTATATTGGTATTTTCACAAATGTGGAGTCACTATTCACCAGCAACGTGCATCATTCGAAATTATGGCATACCATAAATCCCTTGTCAGAGTAATACTAATGGGCTAATTAATCTCGACATCAAAGGGCATATTATCACAAATAATTAGGCAGTCAGAAAGCTGTTTAACTTGTGCAACGTGTATATTTATTTGAATCTATTACGGTGATTATTATTCAAAGCAGGAACTATGTGGAGTACAGATGATTAAATCAAAATTGTGTTTCTAAACGAATTTAATAAAATTTGAAATAAACCACTGGTCAATATTTAATAATGATAATCTTCATACATTACAATGTGCAGTCGTTAAAATTCACGTAATATATAGACATAGACATAGACATAGATGGGGAGCCCGACAAGGGCAGCACTTAGGCTCACTGGGGCCCATTGTGCTATCCCCCCAAGTAGGCGTGTCAGGCCAAGAGCCCACTCCTTTTTAGAAAGGAAAGGACCCTTTCAGGTCGCGCACGTCCCACAAGCTCGGGTTCCACATAGGTGTCACCCAAGCAAAGCAGTCTGGCGCTGACTAAAGCGTCACATCGACAGACTAGATGCTCGGTAGTTTCATCTACCTCAGCACAAAACCTGCAGTATGGATCGTTGTCGAGTCCAATCTTATGCAGGTAATATTTCACTAGCCAGTGTCCAGTTAGGACCCCGGTAATAGTTCTAAGTTGACTTCTGTTTCACGTAATATATAAAAAGTTCTAGAGTGAAGCAGCATAATATTAAATATACAAATATAGATAAATTGTTATTTTATTAAATAATATCAGAGTTTAAAACTATATCTTTACTGATTATGGGAAAGCTATTTTTGTTTGGATTAATTTAGAAGCTAAACAGTATAACTTTTATAGCTAAAAGTACACAGAAAATGAATATTTAAAACAAAATGTAAACCCTCGGATCAACCTCTGAAACAATGTGGGGTAAAAACATCAGAAAATTTCAACGCAATGCGAGCAATACTCTAAAGGTGTGGGCAATACTATAAAAATGCGAGTAATTCCCGGAATATTTATGCAATACCAAATAATATCTAAGCTAAACCAATACAATATGAAATAAATTCCTAGTTTCGCATCGATATTTATTTCATCTTGCGTTCCAGGAAAACCGGTTTAGTTACAAAACTAAAACTTTGGTTTATATTTCTAAGTATTAATTCTTCTTCTTAATAATTTTTGTTCATATCTGGTGTTGTGAGAAGCTGTCTGGTGCATGTATGTACAGAGTATGCAAGAAAAGACGATCTCTTTCCTAATCGTTTTTTTCTTAGTTTTACTTGAATTTTAATTTATTATGATATGTTTTATACACAGTCCAAAAATTACTGAATATATTATCCTCAATCTTTTAATTCCATATGTTGCAATCTAAAAATGTTTAAAAGCTGTTCCTTATTTTGTTATTTTGTCGAGATTTTCTGCCTTAACTTGCGCTACTACCAAAATTGCTACATTAACCAAAGTTTACTGGATAAAAATATAAGTTAGGATCCAGTAAAAAAACAAGAATCTATTTTTAAATTGTCGTCGTTTCGCAACATTACTGTTGCATCCTCAGGACACATATAGATTTTATATCTTTCATGAGACCCATATTATCAGTCTTTACCTACTCCGTTGGTTCGCAGATATTTGCCAGTTAAAAGTTTCTAAATGGTTTTCGTTAACGGTCTTCTTGTTGTTATGTTAAAGTGGTGTATTCTTTGGGGTTAGGAAATATCTGCGGAACCACGGAGTACATAAAGATTGATAATATGGGTTTCAAGTTAAGATGGCGAAACGAAATAGCGGCCAAATAAAATTTTTAAAAATTCATTTATCGTAAAAAACATTTGTTCAATTGACAAATTTTGCAAAAAAATTAAATGTGCAAATGGGATAAACTGGTACGAATTCAACAGGAGGTAACAAAATGGCGGTATGCGTCAATGTAAAAACTATTTATTGACTTTATTTTAAATTATGCCCAAAAGTTAAGTGTGACATAGGTAGAAAGAAAATGGTAAAATATTGGTAGGAATCCAATATCATAAAACAAAATGGCGACCAATAAAAATGAAAAGTATATGCAACGCTTATATACTATCACTATGGACTGAAGTGAACTGAGTCACGCTTCACTATTCCGAACAAATGGAAAAAATCATACTAGGGAAGTTCCGGCTAAAAGAAAATTTAACGATTTTTTTATTTATATAATAAAAATATTGTATTCTGAAATTCGACTAGCCGGTAAGTAACAATTTAATATTAAATTAACTGTCGATCGGGTTTGAAACTAGGCGGCTCGCCTTTTATCTGCGATTTTCAAAGTGCTGACGGACCAGTGCAGCAACTTATATTTTTATTCAGTAAACTTTGACTTAACGAATGTAGCTTTTGAGTAAATGACAAAGTCCAAAACTTTAATTCTGCCCCTGTCTTGTTTTTACATTGCTTTAAAGCCTGCAAATAATACTAGTGCCACATCCGAGTTCAACATAAAAAATAAAATTATACAATACATCTTTTGTTCACTTGATTGATAGCTACATTATACCATATTAGCTTGACATCATTGTACATTTTACTTCCCTTATTATTTAAAGAATCAGTGTACAAAAACTTACTCAACGGACTTTAAATTTTACAAAAAATCTGGAGCAATATAGGGATGAGGTAATAAAATTTTGGCACGAATTCAAGATAAATCATTTAGATTTACTTAAAATTCTTCCCAAAAATGAACTGTGACATAGATACTTCAACTGACTTTTGAATAAAAATCAAATGTAACATAAGGATCGACTAGTAAAGTTCAAGTGCGAATCCCATATGCCAAAACAAATAAACAAACTGTAATCTGTTTAAAAAATCAGTCAGAAAATACTACTTATTCGATTGACTTTACTGCACAAAAATTAAGTCTGACATAAGAATGAACTCGTAACATTTTCCCGAAACTTCCCTCGTTATGAATCTTTCCTTTTATTAGGATATCGATTGGTCCAATTAAGTTCGATACACACTCGTTTAGTAACACATAAATATTGCCTTTTCAAACATTTATATTGGGCACCGTTTTGTTCCACTATATTGGATTCCTACCAATATTTTATCAGTTCTACCTATGCCACATTTAAATTTTGGGTGCAATTTAAAATAAATTGAATAAGTAGTCATTACATTAATTAATTTATTTATTTATTTATTTATTTGATTCACAGTATATACAGCAAATGCCACTTACAAAACTGCTCTTAACTATTAAAGATTACAAATTAAGGATTTTATATTAAACAAGATTTAAGTTTAACTAGGACTGAGCCTGGGCTTCAAAAATCCTTTTTTCAATTGTTCGCGAGAATTGCCTCAAACTGGTAGTATCCATATCTAGATCACTTGCATATTTATTATATAGGTCACACATTCGGTATACAGGGGAAGTTTTGTATAAATTGTTCTGGGAAAGTCTAGGTAAAATGTTTTCTTGTTTCTAGTATTTCCGATATTTATCGAGAAGGAAAGTTGTGACAATACCTCAGGATCATCCACTTTACCATTGAGGATTTTAAACAAGTATATCAAACATATTTTGTTTCTTCTATTTTCAAGAGAAAGTCGGTTAAAAATGTGCAATAATTACAAATGATTATATCCTTGATTAGCATAATAACCAAATTTTTTCAAAAACATATATTTTAAGAATTTACGTTGAACGCGCTCAATGGTTTTAATCCATATTTCATATTGTGGTGCCCAGATTACACTTGCATACTCCAGTTTGGGCAAGACAAGAGAGTCGAACAGCCTAAGACAAACATCAACACTAAATGTTTTTGTTGATCTGATAACGAACCCCATTGTTTTGTGAGCATCATTGATTTTGGATACAATATGATCCGTATAACTCAATGCACTGTCAAGCAATACTCCCAAGTCTTTATGACTTCCAACTTGCTTTAATAAATTTCCATCAATTTTATACTCAGGGTCAATGGTATTCTTTTTAAGTGAAACTGACATAGATACACATTTTTTGGTATTTAAAACAAAACCATTTTCAACACACCATTTACACACTTCATTCATATCTTCTTGCAGGCTCACACAATCATCCATAGTTAAGATTTCTAAAAACAGTTTAAAATCATCTGCAAAAATCAGGCACTTTGCGTTTTTGACAGCCTGGCATATACCATTAATAGCAATAATTAACAATAGCGGTCCCAAATTGGAGCCTTGGGGTACCCCAGAGTTACTTTCATACATATTTGATTTTGCACCCCTGATCTCTACATATTGTTGCCTGTCAGACAAATAAGATAGTATGATGTCCACCAAATTACCTAGTGCGGGCATTTTTTTTAATGACGAAATAATTATGCTATGTTTTATCTTATCGAATGCCTTCCCCATTTCAGTGAAGATGACATCAACCCGGGATTTTCTATTAATTGCTTCATGCAAATATTGTACAAAAGCAACGAGATTTGTTAATGTTGATTTTTTTGGAAGAAACCCATTTTGGTGTGAAGATATAAATTTTTTTGTTTCATTATAAATTCTATCAAATAATATGATTTCAAACAATTTAGATGTTGCATTTACTATACTTATTGGACGATAATTGCTTATGTCCTGACGAGCACCACTTTTGAACACTGGTACTACCTTACTCGTCTTCCAGATACTCGGAAACTTAGATGTTGACATACTAAGATTAAAAATGTATAGTAAAGGCAACATCATTACATCACCACATCCCTTAATGACATATCCAGGAAGGCCGTCCGGTCCAATGGCTTTATTACCCTTCAATTTTTTAATTGCCGCTCGTACTTCGTTTTCAGAAATCGGCTGGTCACAGAAATATACTTTAAGGGGGTTCTCATTCTGCACCATATCTTCTTTAGGAGAAAAAACAGAACTAAAGAACAAAGAAAATCCATCAGCTACATTCTTAGTACCCTTGAATGATTCCTTCTTGTATGTTACTTCACATGGAATGTCATCATAACTTTTTTGTGATTTGACATAAGACCAAAAACCTTTTGGATTTTCATACAGACTCCCAGCCATTCTAGTCATGTAAACATTAACACATACCACCACTTTATTCTATCATGTTGAATTCGTATCAGTTCATACCCATACCACATTTAAATTGGCTGCAACATTTAAAGTCAATTGAATAAGAAGATTTTTACGTTGATTTTTTAAACATTTTATTTGGTCGCAATTTGGTTTCGCCATCATGAATTCGTACCACAACTTTACGAGTTTATCTCTATATCACATTTGCCCGCAAAAAATTTGAAATTAATCTAATAAGTAGTTTTACCAGGCTGTTTTTTAAATATTTTATTAGACCCCTATTCTGTTTTGCTATCTTCGATTCATACCAAAATGTTACCAGTTTATTCCTATGTAAAACCGCCATATTAAATTTTTACCACGATACTTCTAAGTCATCCCCATACGACCCCTAATTTTTGATCAAAAATTAATCGGATAAGTAGTTTTTAAGCTATACCGCGAACTGTGTGACCAACAAACAGACAGCCAGACCGACAGACCGACCGAAGGAATTGATAAAACATAATTTTTTTGGTGATTTTTTCACGATTACAAACATTTTATTTGACCGCCATTTTGTTCTGCCATCTTGAATTCGTACCACAATTTTACCAGTTCATTTCTATACCATAATTAATTAGAACATAATTTGAAATCAATCCCTTAAATAGTATTTCAAGCTGAATTTTGAAATATTTTATTAAACCACAAAATTTGAGGTAAATTGGATAAGTAGTTTTTTAGCAATATTCCTTTAGCATTTCGCTAGGCCTCTATTTTGTTTCGCCATATTAGATTTTCACCAAATGTTACCAGGACATCCCCATAAACCTCTTAAATTTTTATCAAAATTTCAAATCAGCAGTTTTTAACTATACCGCGAACAGACAGATCGACAGACCGTTGGATTTCAGAAAACATGTTTGTCGGCATCTAGGGACCCTGAAATGTAAAAATTTGAAAATATCTTGGAGGGTGATTTTTTCACGATTACAATACTTCCCTTTAGGAGAAAGTAAAAAACTGGTAAAATATTGAAAGGAATCCAATATGGCGAAACATATATGATGGCGTATTAAATTATTTCAAAAAACAATATAATATGGAATTTCTTCTTATGAATCCTTCCTTTTATCAAGGATAGTGGATAGTGCAGTTTGGACAAGTTTAGTTCGGCAGATACGTCAATGGACGGGTAAATATATAAATTATGATATCTTTCATTCCCCTCATAAATGATAATTAGGATGGAAACTCCGGGTAATTAGTAATCAGGTAAACTCGTTCTGCAAAATACTTTAAACGGAAGTTTCCTCGTCATAAATGAAAGATAACTTGTATATGTACTATGTGCTGAACAAAATTGTGTAATGCTTGACTTTCCATGGTAAAAGTGAAGATTCCTAACGGTGGAAGTTCCGATAAAGCCAATTAACCGATTTTTTTAAATTGTAATTAATGAGTTGGTATCAGAACGTAAATGAAACTGACTCTTTTTATTTAAAAACTTTGGAAATACTGTCATCATGACAATTTCAAAATAAATCTAAAACTGAAGACAAATACAAATAAATCCGAAAATAAATATATATTATTTTCTTTAAATGTACTATTATCATCTGCATTAGTCTTTTTTAAAATCAGAAATTTTAGAAAGGCCCGGGAAAATTATAATTATAAATGGAGGATAACAAATTAAAACTTTAAAGATACAAACATACATGACACTTAAAGCAATTAAATTGAAATAAGCTTTAACTTGTCACACTTATCAAGACAAGTATGTCTTTTCTTAAAATAGTAGTTTTACAATCTACTATTTTACATAAAGGCAAATGTATTAAAATAAATTCTATAAAGGGGTATTTTTAGTCTCTCTAGACTTTAGGTAGTGAAACTGGCTGAAATACTAGACCAGAAAAATGTACTATTTATACATGGCAACGAGAAAACTGGGATTATTTTAGTATGATCACAACTTAATTTTTATTTTTAGTACTGATGGTGAAAGCAACGAGAAACCACTATTTAGAACACATCCCCTAGTAGAATTATTGTTTAGTGTAATGCGCTGAAGAAACTACATACACACAAATTACTAAACAAAAAGAGGAATTGGAAAAGCAACGGGCACAAAAAAATCAAAACAAGTAAGAAAAGAAAAACTTATAAATAGAAAAGGTGGTTTATTTTTTTAAATAAAACACAAAGCCCCACAATCCGATTGAAACATCTCTCTTCCTACTTTGTAAATAAGTCTAGAGAGAAAATGGCGGCAAAAGAGTTGTTAGCGAGCTCCTGGTTAACCTACGAAATTTATATCGCTTAAAAACAAATACCAGCTTGGAATTTAAATCAAAAGTTTGATCTTATTATTTTTAAAGTACGTCAATTTATTTTTACTTGGGATGCTGAATTGACTGCAAATTATACCCTGATATAGAGGTAACAGCTAGAGTATAGTAAGAGTATCAAAGTGTTATCTCTGGTCCATTCTTCTCTATGGAATGGAAACATGGATCCTAAAAAATATTGACCATAAACTGGAAAACTTTGAGATTTCGACTTATCGAAGAATGCTGAGGATTTCTTGGACATCGCAGACAACAAATGAAGATGTATTACGCACAGTGGGAAGAGCATGCATACTATACAAGTACGAAAGACTTTGTCCCTGAGATATATATTCTTTATAAGAAAAAGAATTTTTATAAACCTCCATAATAGAGGACGCCTATTTTACCAAGAAGTTTACGTGAATTTAAATGAAACTAATCGATAAAAGGACAAAACTTTTTCAACGTATTGATTTGAACTTTAAACAATCAACTTTATTGATCACACCCTATAACATACCTTCAATTTGAAGAAAGAATAAAAAATTGAAAGTGTCGCTCTTTCTTGGGCAGGTTATATAAATCAAATATTTGGCCATCTTCTGTCACGACTATCTATAGCCTACTTTCTACTGTACGCACTTCTAGAAAAAGCAATTTTTAACATGTGAAAAGTTAACAAAAGTCGCAATAACACAGAATTATTTGAAATTGGTGAATAAAAGAAGACAAGGTAGGAACTATCTGATAAATGTGCAACACAAAGTGATAACTCGGTTTCACGCCAAAGTTCACATGGATAACAAACAGAGTCCACTAGTTCGAACATACAACTTTGAATTCAAACGATATTTCACACTTGTTTGAGATCTTATCGGAGACAGAAATAAATTCGAGGATAAAATCGTTTGTTGTAAGAGTTAGGAAAAGCTGGTCGAAATTAAAAAGCGCTTTGACTAAAAAAACGACAAGTTATAAAATACTAAATTCCTAAAAATACTAAAATCTACATAAAATATATTCCCTTTCGCGCAAGGAAGAAGATGTATCCAATTGAAAATAACTTTTAATTATGCATATTTTTAATGATAAAAAAGTTTCTTGCATGGGGCATAAGACGTTTTAAAACACAAACTCCTAACAATGAAAGAATAAATCTTGCATTATTCGGAATAAGCATATTAAAAAGAATTAGATTCAACATATTTTTGGTAAAAAAGTACCCTTAAGTAAAGCTGCAATTATACGATGTTTCAACATTTTATTTTAATTATAGACAACATTAAATACTATATTTATTAACTAATAATTAAAAAAAAATTACACATTTATAACATGCTTTAAATATTATCAAGTGCTAAATCCATTGAGGAGTTTTATATTGTCGTTCTTTTACAAGAAATATTGAATCTTTCTCTATAATTCTGACGTAGGCCTATATTGAGAAATTAGATGGAGTGAAATCGCTACTAGTAGAAGGTATATATAATATTTTAAGCCATTTTAGATTTTTACAATATATTTTGACTAATATAATTGATTTCGGTACATCATCTTATGTTGATTAGGTTGAATGACAAAATAAATTACTGATTTTCATTTCGTTGATCAATGCTACAGAAAAAAACAAAAACTATTTTATTTTGTATTTTGGCTGCAAAAATTAACGTAGCAAAAAAATTAAATAATAGTATGCAGGACAACTAATGAGAAAATCAACATTATTTGAAGAATTGAAACAACGCATCTAGTAACCACTAACAAATTCATTATGGTACAGCTTATGGCTCTACACTTACGCCAAAAAAAGTATTTTTTTCGACGACAATTTATCATATTACAGTCTAACCTACAGTAATTATTTATTCTACCAATATTTCGTTTAACAGCTAAAATATCTATTCCGCCCTGCGAAGACAAGTTGTCCTATCTGCAAAGCCGACTTTTTGTTGCCTAATAAATAATAACATTTTGTTAACTTAACTCATGTTTTATAATGTTTGGCCTTAAAGAATTCACAACTATTACCATGACTTTTGTTCTTTTAAACAAGGGCATATAAAACTATTAAAATGCTTCATATCTCAAAATTACTGTTTTGCACATAGGACATGTTGTCTTAAACTGATGGTATTGTATCAATTTACCGACATACAAAAAATAAAAACTGCTTGATTATATAGCCTGAATAATATAAGATAAAAATATCCAAGAGAAAATTGGGTACTATTGTAGAATTCTTATCCTTGCTCCATTTGAAAACTTAAGTTACTATGTCATGAATAATTATACCATATTTGTCATTGTTAAAATTGGGCGGACATATTTTGTATCGTACTGCTATATTAATGCTGTATGTAGTTTTTTAGTAAAATATTGAAACTTCCCGTCTAGAACTAATTTTTCCCGCTATGATACTACCCAATAATAGCTAGCTATATTTGGTTATGACATATTATAAACATAAAGTTGTTACAATTTGTGGCCAAATATTTCTGCTATATTTTCAGGGTTGTCCTATGTACCTTCTAAAGGATTGTAGATATGGTGATAATTTTAATAGGAAAGAAGGCCAATTAACTAATAATGCAGAAGTTAGAAAGGGCTTGTTAATTTAATGCTAAGATGTAACAAATATCCAACCAAAGACATATGTATAAAAGACTAAAGTTTCCAAAAAGATACAGAATTTATAATAAGAAGGTATTACTACAGGAAATACTTCTAAAATATTTCATTTACGTCAAGATGAAATTGTTATTTAACTGAATTCACACAATAGGTAAAATAAAACGTTCAATAATTTTATTGTACTCAAGTCTTTACGTCTAACTACTTAAAATAAAACTAATAATCTCGATCTCTTTTCACAAATTATTTAATTTTAAAGTTTCTATTCTGTTCAAATTTACTTTATAAGCTCGCACTTTTTATTTAAAAGATTTAATTATAATATAAATAACTAGAATTTAAAAAAGAACTGATTTTTGAAACATTTACAAAGAAACTTTAAAATAATAATTAATGTAGCTTATTGATAACCAAGATTTATACTTGTTTAATTAAAGAAAAAAACTTCAATATGAAATGAAGTGACGTTATTATCAAGTTTGGACATTTTTTCGTTTGAATGATTCATTCTAAAAGTATCATGAAGGTAAATTTGATTAAAAGATTGCCAGTTTCTTTTAAATAAACGATTATATTAATTGCCCAACGTCTGCAAATTATTATAATTATATACAATTTTCATTTTAAGATAATTAACTCCAAATAACTTTAAAGTTTATAGCAAACTGTACACAAGTTATTGAAAATATAGAAGAAACTTAATAGAAACTAATGTATAAAAAACGTATTAAAAAATTAAATCACTGAAAAAGATGTAGGGAATAGTTTTCCGATAGTATCAGCTAATAGAAAAATTTTGCTAAAAAAAGTGTAAATTTGTTCCGGATTACAGGTAAACAAATTTATTATGAATATACCATTACAGGTAGCAAAGGCAAACACTTGTAGTAGATAACAATCGTAACTAAGGTAACAGAACCTGTCACTGTCAACTTCTTATAATAAACCGGAACCATAGACACAATAGGCTAGTGGACTGGGCTTTGCGACTCTTTATTGACTCCAACACAGTGTGAGAGAGATGGTGCTAATCAAGACGGAAACCTCATTCGTTTTCGAGAAAGATGGAGCTAATTAACGCATAAATTTATCTCTTTCTCAACTAATGAGATTTCCGCCTTAATTACGCGTTGGCGTCAAAGTAAAACATTGCCCATATGTGACGAAACCAGCCTATATAACCTAGTATCTCAATGTCCGGAACGGACTGTTATTATTGACACCGTCAGAGTTGCGAGAAATTTTGCTCGAGAACATGTTTTTTTACGTTTGAATGACATGAATTGAATTCAATTGAAATGGTTGCAGATAGGGAGGTGAATTTTGGTGCGTTTTAGTAGGCACCCGGGGATATATAATGATGTATAGGACTTGATGGCGAAACTTCAGCACTGTAAGACCAAAACTTTTTTTATATAAACTGACAGACGGATTACGCTAAATCTACGAAACTTTTTGGAGGGATGCCGGGCTATGGAATCTACGGCCCTATTACCAGCGCAAACGAAGGATAGCATGTCATTTTTTCGAAAAATAAAATTTGAAAGATGGTCACTTTGATCTTTCGGACGTCTTAACGGTACGTCCTAGGGACCTAGAAAAAACTCTTCGACAACAAATTTAAAGGAGACCAAAATTCTAAATGGGTCTCTGTTTCGAAAATCTCGAATTATTGTAATATTCGAAAAGTCGAAACAAAAATGTTTTTCCAAAAATTTCGGTAATTAATTTTGTTTTGATGAAAGCAGATGAAACACACCTCATTGAAATGTAAATGTGTTACCTTAATAAGCATTCAAGCATCTTAAAAAGCTACATTTCCTTTACCAGTATCTTTTTTTACGGGATCGAAATCTTAAAGTAAACTTTTTTATTTTTACAGCTTTCACCTATGCCTGCACTCTCGACTAACAACTGCGAAGCTGTAATTGCTACGCCAAACGAAATTTGAGACGATATTGGGCCATAATGACACTATTGATTTTGCCTACTCGCTAGCTATAAGAGCAAGTAAGTGGGATACGTATATATATTATTTATTTAATAAATGAGGCACGTAGAGACAAATGTTAAAACTATTACAGAAAATAATACAATACAGTATAGTTCGGCTAATAAAAAAGTTATTTAATTGAAATAAATCTTATTTTACGCTAAAAAAAATGGAAAATTTGTATGAAAAATAACATTATCAAGATGTTTTTCTTCGCCCCTCTGCACCTCTTCAAAACAGAACCGGAAATGTGCAACGACTCACCGACAGAGGTCTGGAGTGATATTTTGAATTTCTTCACGGATTTTTCGTCTCAACTGTTTTAAATTTCTTGGTGTCGTACTGTATATCCTTTCGTTAAGATAATCCCACAGAAAAAATTCATGGGGGTTAAATCGGGACGTCTGGGTAGCCAGTTAATATCTCCCCGTTTCGAGATCACTCTTCCCGTAAAAATGGCACTGATGACTTTCATCGAAAGGTTTGCAGTATGTGAGGTGGCGCCATCCTGTTGAAACAAAGTGTTCTCATTGAATCAATATCTCTGTATCGACGAAAAGTAACTGAAAGTGCAGCACCCTTAGCATTTTAGAAAAAAAAACGGGTCCAATCCAGAGGTACTCATTGCAGCGTATACCGTCACTTTGGGAAAGTGCAGTCGTCTTTGATGCTTCTCCTTAGGGTTCTCAGAAAACCAGTAATGGCAGTTTTGCTTATTTACAAAGCCGCCTAAATGAAAGTGTGCTTCGTCGGTGAATAAGATATCGTCGAAATTTTCAAAAGTGTTAAGTAATGTATCCGCAGGACCAACCCGAAGTAAATAATCCTCAACTCTCAAGGGCTAGACCAATTGAATTTTATACGGGTAGAACTTTAAATCTCTAGTCAGTATGTTGTGAACAGCTGTTTTTGATAAATTCAAAGTCGCTGCATTTTTTCGGACCGAGCGAACCGCAGAGAACTACGCGTTACTGCCGCACAGGAATTCTCGCAGTCATGGTACGACCTGTAGACTTCTTATTCATGGTGGTTAATTAATCTCACCGAAGGTGCTTAATTTATGTCGTGGAGGTGATAATCGTCTCGATATAGACGTCGAACTGCTATGAAGAAATGATTATTCTTATAAAACGCTATAACAAACATAGCACGTTGTTCCCCGGTAAACCGCTTCATTGTAACTGATTTGCAAGCCGCTGCGTTAATTTACAACATATGCAAACGCTCTTATTCCCACTTTAGGAGATATTCGACAAATAAATAGGGAAAACCTTCCGGGACAACCTGTATGTCGGTAATTTTTAAGTTTTTAATGTTTATTTTTTTTTATCTAACAAAATGTACAGTCACCCTTAGTAGAATTTATAAACTTATGAGTGGCTGATTCATCTTGTTGCGGTATAAGACACAAGCGTACTGTAGGGGAGTATAAATTACAAGATCTCAATTAAGTACTGAAAAAGATAAAGCAACTTATTTGAATAATAGTTAAACAGATTAAGATGCCATGAAATTGGTTAAATAAAAGATAGGTAGCCTGAAACTTATCAAATAGAGAATATATATATATATATATATATATATATATATATATATATATATATATATATATATATATATATATATATATATATATATATATATATATATATATATATATATATATATATATATATATATATATATATATTGCATTGTATAGATCTAAAATAATTTTCAATTTGGTTGTTTCGAGCACACCGAAATATACATATTAAATATTTACCAAAACATATAAACTAAGTTTAGTAATTATTTGAAATAGGATTGATATCTACACATCACAGTGACATTTGAATATACATAAACATTTTTTCTTTTAGCCAAAGTAAATAAATTCTGTTCCTTGTCACCACAGGACGTAAAATGACATTTCACTCTCGGATTTAAAGACGTAAAATTGATTACTAGGTTAAGGTAATACAACTTTTTCTTTTGCATTTTAGGCAATATGCCGTTTTAGACCTCGAGTAAATTGTTAGCCTGTTTAAGTTAATATATTTCACACTAAATACGTACGGTAGATTTAGCGTCGACATACTATGTGTGCATGCACTTTTTATACGGGACGAACACGTTTTGTTTAATAAATGAGCCACGTAGAGGCGAGGGTCAAAACTATTACAGCATATTATAACTTACCCCATAATTTGTCTAACAGGTATGAATAATTTAGTTAGTTGTTTTTTGCAAAAGGTTTCTGATAAAAGCAAAAATAAAATTGACTTTTATAATAATAATATGTTTAAAAATAATTGTCACTTTAGTTTTACGCTTGGTACTTTTGACCAAATAAATTCTAGTATTATGTCTATAAAGACAAACTGTTGCGGAACTGATAATATTTCAAGACAAATGATAAAATATTGTTGTCAATTTATTGATGTTTATATTTCAGCCATAATTAATTCTTGCATAGAAACTTCATATTTTGCAGATGATTGGAAAGTTCCATTGGCAAATCTTTGACAAAAAATAATAACCCAAAAACTGTTTCGGATTTAAGAATCCTTAGCATACTGCCAGTTCTTTCAAAAATTATGAAAAAGTTTTGTACGATCAGATGATTGATTTTTAAATGTGGATTTAGAAAAAAATATATCACTGCTACTACATTGACTTCGGTGCTAGATGATGTAATTTGATCCTATGAGAAAGGATATGCCAGCTTACTAATACTTTGGGATTACTCGAAGGCATTCGATAAACTCGATCATAATCTCATGTGTGCCAAATTAAAGAATTATGGTTTTGAAAACTGGGCAGTTAATTTAATAACTTCGTTTCTTAATAATTGTTCTTAAAAAATATCAGTAAATAATATGTGCTCAGATACGATTAATATTCTTTCAGGTGTTCTGCAAGGCTCAATATTGCCTTTTCTATTCATTTTGTATATCTCCGATATTCTCACATCTGCCAAATTTTGTCGCGGAACTGCATACGCAGATGATACTCAACTTTATTGTAGCTTTGATGCGACTAACTTTGAAGAAGCAGTAGAATATATTAACTTCGACTATCTCATTCCGAAATTCACAATCTTAAATTAAACTCAGAAAAGTCTACTATTCTAACAAATAATTTCTATAGAATAATGTTAATATATCACTAGGGGAAGTTACTACGCCGTAAGTGGATTCTGCGAAGAGTTTGGGTGTAACCGTAGACGAGGAGCTCCGTTTAAAACAACATGTAAAAAACATAAATAAAAAGGCATTTAGTTAGCTTAATCTTATTTTTAATAGTCGCCACTTTCTAGACTACAAATTAAAAAGGATGCTCTGCGACAGTCTGGTTCTTCCTTACTACTCCTATTGCGATTTTGTGTATTACCATGTCTCGTAGTAATTGAAAAAAAAAGAATACAAAAGATGCAAAAGAGCTGCTGTAGACTTATTTATAGCATAAGAAAATTTGACCATATATAGGAATAGATGTACTCACCAACTAGGCAATTTTGTGCATAAACTGCCTACCACTCAAACGCCTCAAATAAACTCAAGAAAATGTTTATTCCCAAAATTAATGTTCACAATAGAAACGTCTGACATATTCAACTCCACGGCAGAGATCAGCTATATTTCAAAGATATTCATCTTACAATGCCATAAAATTATACAACTCTATTTAAGGTTTTTAATATTAATAAGTTTAAATTTCAGTTTCGCTCTTATTTTTTTGGTACTACCAGTGTCGCTTGGGGTCGGTCGAGGTAACAAGATTTTAGTTCTTTATTTATTAAAATAATAATAAGTTGTTATATATATATATATATATATATATATATATATATATATATATATATACAGGGTGGCCCAACGAAAAGGTCCCACCCTTATTTATGACTTTCCTGGTATATTTTGGGAAAAACGCTTGGACACGTCAATTTTGATTTTTAGGGGGACGTCTTTTCATGTATGATTGTATAATACAGGGTGTTCCAAAAATAAGATATCGCATTACACTTGACATTTTTAAATGGAAACCCCCAATTTTTTTTCTATTTTTGGATTCTCCAGGAAGTTTTTAGTAACTTTTGTATAATAGAGTTTATACCTATCTTCAACCATTTTGAAGTTATTTGAATAATTGAATAATATCAAGTATTGATAAATTAAATTCAAGAAAGGGTCAAAATAACGAAACTTTATTATCAAAACGGAAACATTGCAAGGGCTACTGCCCGGTTGTTTAATACGTTACATTCAGTCAAAAATATTAACCATAAGTATGTGGCTAAATTAATAAGAAAATTTGAAGCAACTAGATCTGTATCTAATATTCGCCGGAATCAGGAACACTAAACCATTTACAGTTTTACATTCACATTAAAATTTAAACAAAAATTAGTTACTTAGCTACAATGTGTCAAAAAGTCAATGTGGTAATAAATGTTGAAAGTGGTGTCCGTTTACCTCCATGCAATAATAAATATTTTGCTCAAATCTATTCCTAACATTTTCACACATTTCTGGAGTTATTTGTCTGCATTCCGCCGTGATCCGCTCCCGAAGATCTTGGATGGAGTCTGGCTTCGTACTAAAAACCTTACTTTTTATATGTCCCCAAAGAAAGTAATCTAAAGGACTCAAGTCCGGAGACCTTGGTGGCCACTCAATGGGGCCGCGCCGTCCGATCCACTGATTTGGGAAATGGGTGTCCAAAAACTGTCGTACTGGAGCTACATAGTGCGGTGGTGCACCATCTTGTTGGAAATGAAGAAAATTTTCATTATAATTAACCTCATTTTCTATTATTTCGGTTATTCGTGGCTCTATTGTATTTTCCAACATGTCCAAGTACAACTCCCCCGTCAAGTTTCCAGGAATAAAGAAAGGTCCTACAATATGATTTCCGAAAATGCCGGCCCAGACATTAATTTTTTGTGGGTATTGCGAATGTACCTCTCGAAACAAATGTGGATTCGAGTCGCTCCAATATCGACAATTATGTCTATTTACAGCACCATGTAAATAGAAGGTACATTCATCCGAAAAACAAATGTTAAATAACAAATTTGGGTTATTGTTCAAACGTTGTGTCATTAATTCGCAAAACTCCAACCTTCTATCATAATCGTCTTCATTAAGCTCATGGACAAGTTTAGTTTTGTACGGGTGAAATTTATAGGATTTCAAAATTCTTTGCACTGTTGAGCGTGTAAATCCTGAAGAAGTAGCCAGACCACGAGTACTTTGGGTGTTGTCAAGAGCCACGTGTCCCAAAACTGCTATTTCTCTGGCTTCATTTCTACTTGGACGATTTTCCTGATTCCGGCGAATATTAGATACAGATCCAGTTGCTTCAAATTTTCTTATTAATTTAGCCACATACTTATGGTTAATATTTTTGTCTGGATGTAACGCATTAAACAACCGGGCGGTAGCTCTTGCAATGCTTCCGTTTTGATAATACAGTTTCGTTATTTCGACCCTTTCTTGAATTGAATAAATCATTGCAAAATATTATAATAGAACTAGGCAACTTAACGATTTCAAATCAAAGATAAAGTTGTTCTATGATTTACGATGACATTGACGGATGCTAAATTTCTTGCTGGTATCGGTGATTATTATTTTTTTCCGTATTATCAGTACTAAATTAAATGAGGCGAATTTTATAAAAAAAATTAAAAAAACTTCAAAATGGTTGAAGATAGGTATAAACTCTATTATACAAAAGTTACTAAAAACTTCCTGGAGAATCCAAAAATAGAAAAAAAATTGGGGGTTTCCATTTAAAAATGTCAAGTGTAATGCGATATCTTATTTTTGGAACACCCTGTATTATACAATCATACATGAAAAGACGTCCCCCTAAAAATCAAAATTGACGTGTCCAAGCGTTTTTCCCAAAATATACCAGGAAAGTCATAAATAAGGGTGGGACCTTTTCGTTGGGCCACCCTGTATATATAGGCATATTTTGATAGTCTACTTTAAATTTTTTAATTATTTTTAATGAGGGTTTTTCGCATCTGAATATATACTAAATTGTATCTCTTATAACTTATTTATCTTGATATATACAGGGTGGCCCATCGAAAACGTACCGCAAGGCATAACGGCCAGGGTAATTTTTTTTTCAAAAAATCCAAAAACACGTCAATTTTGTTTGTGAGGGGGACAACTTTTGCCCTTAAAATGATCGCAAAATTTTCATCCCTCTAAGCGGGGGTGTCATCCCCCAAACTTTTTCAAATGGGAAGAGGGGTCAAGTGGTACCGCAATGAAAAGGGCTTTCTATTCTCTATACATTCCCGCTTTGGTTTTGAAAATCGGTCAAGTCATTTAGAAAATATGAAGGATTGAAATTTGAAAAATACATTTTTCAAAAAACGCATAAATTGAATTAAATAAAAAAAACTTACCGTATTAATGAAGCAAATGCTGAAAATGTTGCCCGTCGACCTCCATACAGTAATACAAATTAGCTTCAAATCGTTCTCGAACATTCTGAAGAACTTGAGGGGTCACTTCGCGACAAACGTCAATAATTCGTGTTCGCAGATCTTCTAATGAGGCAAGTGGAGTGCTATACACTTTACTTTTTATGTGTCCCCATAGAAAAAAGTCTAAAGGAGTCAAGTCGGGTGACCGGGGAGGCCACTCAATGGCACCCCTTCGTCCTATCCACCGCCCGGGAAAGTTAGTGTTTAAATAATTACGCACATTTTGGGAGTAATGTGGAGGTGCACCGTCTTGTTGAAATATCAGTTCCGCTTCAACGTATCCAGGATTATTTTCGATGATGTCAGTTAGGGCTGGGTCGATGGTATTTTCCAGTAAATCTAAGTACATATCACCTGTTAGAGTTCCAGGAAGAAAAAAAGGACCCACAATAGAATTTCCAAAAATACCAGCCCACACGTTCAATTTCTGAGGATGTTGTGTGTGCACCTCGTGAAATACCCTGGGGTTGTTCTCAGCCCAGTACCGACAGTTATGCCGATTAACTACACCGTTCAAAAAGAAAGTGCACTCATCCGAAAAACACACATTGAATAGAAAATTATTATTATTGGCCACTCGTTCACTAATAGTTTCACAAAATTGCAAGCGGCGATGAAAATCGTATTCGTTGAGTTCTTGTACCAACTGAATTTTATACGGGTGGAAATGGTGTTTTTTCAATATTCTTTGGACACTTGTACGATTCACGCCGGTCTCATTGGCTAATTTTCTTGTACTCAGCGTACTATCCATGGCAACTTGGCCCAATACAAAGACCTCCATAGCTTCATTTACTACAGGATTTTCCATCTGCCTCTTTTTATTCATAAGGGATCCAGTTTCGCGAAATTTTGCTACTAACTCGCGAACAATTTTGCCGGAAAGGTGTTTTTCAGGATGTCGTTCATTAAATATCTGCGCAACCCGATTGCCACATTCATTATTTTTAAAATAAAGTTCGATTATTTCCACTTTTTCTGCAAGTGAGTACACCATAATTATTGATAAAAAATTTAATGATATTGAGAAATTTAAACGCAGTTACAGAACAGCTATCTAGCAACTACCGCACCTGATCGTTGTGGCATGTCAAATCACTAAAATCAGCAGTAAACATCTAAAATAACAGGACAAAAATAGCGAATTGGTCGAAGGAATTTATCCTTATCATTTACTCTGATAATTTGTAAATAAACATTTTAAATTTCAATCCTTCATATTTTCTAAATGACTTGACCGATTTTCAGTGGCGGCTCGTGGTGTTTAGGCTAGGGTAGGCGACAACCACAATAATTTCAAGAATAATGACGTTATAAGAAAACGTTAAGCCGCGTACACACTTAGCTGACAACTAAGTTTTGTAAATTAAATTTATCCGCCTATCTTTTAAAAGGGCGAATTTACTTATTATGACATCCGTAAAGTTATCAGCCTTCTGTAAGGAGCAGAACAACTCTTTTTCTATTGAAATTAGCGCAAGACGATAAACGTTCATTTTTTATTGTATTGCGAGAATACGTTTTTATTCGCTTTAAACAAGAGAAATGTCTTTCCACTGAGGTACTTGTAATAGGTATGGTAGCAATTAACGCAAAAAGTTTGTAACTTTCAGGAAATATTTCTTGAAGTTCATTTTTTACGAAATGTTTTAAAATTGCCTCGACGCTCAGCAATGCAAATTGTTCATCGAGATATATTACACTAAGCTCATTAATTAATTTTTGTTTGTCAAAGAAATTTTTATAAAAGTTGGTCACATTTGTCACAAATTCAAGCGGAAAATTTTTGCTATATTCTTCGAATTGTGAGGAATCCGCTAAAGAAAAATATAATAACTGAGACATATCTGCAAACCTAACTTCTATTTGAGTCACAATATTGTCAATTATTTCATAAAATAAAATGCGTAAAGAACTTTGCTCATCGCCTTTAATGGTGTCCGATAACTTAATTCTTTTTGACAATTGCCCTGAGTCCCTATTATTAAAAATCCTTGTTTGGGCTTGTTCAAATATTGTATTAAACATTGTCTCATTTCTCAATAACTTGATACGATCTCTTGCCATAAATATTTGCTTTTTACAATAGGTGATGTCCAATGATTTTTTCTGTAGAATGTTGAAAAGGGGGTCAGTTATGTCAAAAATATGTTTATACACAGCGGTAAGAAACGAAAATTCTAAATCGTTCATAAATTTAAGATATCCCTTGGCCCCGTTTATTGACTCAGCCGATGATGATTGGTCGTCAATAATTTTAGAAAAAACTAATTTTAGGCCTTCCCATTCAGAGTGCAAGATTTGAATGATTTTAGAACGGGGAGCCCACCTGGTGTCTGAACTGGAAGAAATCCTCTTTCCTATCGTCGAATCTAAAGTAAATGTCCGTTTTGCAGACTGATGAAAAAATCCGGGAATCGAGGACGCACTTGCGAAAAAAATTCGGCAATTTTTTATATTTTTTGAACCAGTTTGTAAAACCAAATTCAATCTGTGCGCACTAAAATGCGTAAACAAAGCAAAAGGAGCATCATCTTTAACTTTTTTTTGCAAACCATTCAATGAACCTGCCATCACACTAGCACCATCGTAGCATTGCCTAACTAATTTTGTTTTATAATCGAAATTGCCTATGACTGTAACAATTAATCCATACATTGCGTCCGCTGTTCTGTCTTCGCTAACGTCATGAAAACCCAAGAAACTTTCTTTGATTTCACCGTATTTATTAACGTACCGAATTGAAATCGCACATTGGGACTTCTCAGAAATATCCGTAGTATCGTCAGCTTGCACTGCAAAAAACAACGACTCTTTTATCTCCCTATGAATTGTATCTGCAAGGTAATCGGAAATACAGGATATCAAATCATTCTGGATAGTTTTTGATAAACCAGAAAAAATATTTCCAATTTTTTTTAAATGTTGTTGTATTTCGTTATCACGTTTAATTAACAGATTAAAAGTTTCCCGAAAATTTCCCGCACTAACGGAATCGCTTTTTTCATTATGGCCTCTGAAAGATAATTCTTGCTTTGCTAGGTGACACGTAACATCGACCAAATAGCTCATTAGAAGTCTGTTTTTTCTCACCTCCTCATTATAAAAACCAAAGCGGAAATGTATAGAGAATAGAAAGCCCTTTTCATTGCGCTACCACTTGACCCCTCTTCCCATTTGAAAAAGTTTGGGGGATGACACCCCCGCTTAGAGGGTTGAAAATTTTGCGATCATTTTAAGGGCAAAAATTGTCCCCCTCACAAACAAAATTGACGTGTTTTTGGATTTTTTGAAAAAAAAATTACCCTGGCCGTTATGCCTTGCGGTACGTTTTCGATGGGCCACCCTATATATAGTACTTTAAAAACTCTTATATAAAATTCTATACGACTTCCAACAAAAGTCTTTATTATGGTTATTATTATTTAATATCTAGGTAATTTTTAAGTTTTTAATGTTTTTTTTATCTAATAACAATGTATCTGAAATAGTTATTTTTCTCTTTCCTTAATTACTAAACATGTCAACTTAAATCTTATTTTTGCTATACATGATCTTTAAACTACAGTTTCGATATAAAAATGGATTCAAATTATTTAGATGAAAAAGATAGCAACTTACAGGGTAGTATGATATAAAATATAGCTTTAATCTATAGTTTGAACTCAATAAATATCTCCATAGTAGTTCCACTTATTAATTAAAACATGTTTAATGTGCTAAGAATGATTAAAATTATACATCAGAAAATATAAAGAAACAAATTAATTAAAAAGATTGTCAAACTATTCAAAAGTGATTGTGTAAACAGGTACCTACTCGTAGCTAATATTATAAAGTCCATTAACTTCTATCGATTTTCACACTTTGTGCAAAAAATTAATAAATGGTCTTTAAAAAGCTAAAAGAAACAAACTTGCTATTCAAACTAAATTTTAAAGTGCTTTTGTTTTCTCTGATACATCACGTATTAAAACGAGATTTTATAATAATTTTAGATGTCATTAATATTAAAATATAAATCAGTTAAGTTTGTTTGGGTTACAAAGTTTTCTAATTACTAACTGAAAATGTATATTCTTCTTTTTTTTAAAAATTGAAAACGTTCCAAAGTATAAACGTATAATAAGTAAATATTAAATTTTTACCAAAACGTATAAACTGGGTTAAGTATTTATATAAAATACACATAAGAGGGAGATTTAAATATACAAATAAATTATTTCTCTTAGCCAAAGTAAATAAATTATTTTGTCTTACCACCACAGGACGTAAAATAACATTTCACTCCTCGATTTAGAGGCGTAAAATTGATCACTCTTAAGCTCCTACTAGTAAGGACATTAAAAAATGTTTGCTTTTAGTTTAAGGTAATACTTTTTCTTTTGCATTTCAGGTCTAATATGCCATTTTAGACCTCGAATAAATGTTTCGCCTGTTTTAAGCAATTATATCTCTAACTAAATACGTACGGTAGATTTAGCGTCAACATACAGTTTGCGTATGTGTGCATGCATTTTTGAAACGTTTTGTTTAATAAATGATCCAAGAGGCAAGGGTCAAGGTGTTACTTCCTATTCTGTAATGTAATGAACGTTTATACATTTATTTTCTATAGATATCACCAATAAAATAGTAATCTAACACTAAAAAGACAATTGATTTTATTGTTCCCAAAAATTTTTAAAAAAATGGTAAATTAGCTTTACTCGGAACTTCCCTCGTAGTAAATTTTCATGTTCCGCCTTTGTTGTGGATTTTTACTAGAAAATCCTTGATTTTTGAAATTTTGTTTTTATAAGTACACATATCATCGATCATTTTAGGTCACGTGATTTTGGCACATTCCACTGATGGGCAGACAAATTAATGACATTTTGCTACTACATTGTGAGATTCTAATGTGTTTATACTCCATTTTTTAGAATTTGTAATAGCATTTCTTTACTCAAGCGTCTGGAAGTGTTGACTATTTGATCCGTAGTGGGGATGTTAAGTGCAACTATGATCAAAAGGTCAACATTTTTGACAATATTGGTCATATGATATATCAAAACTGACAGAAAATAGGTTAAGGTGTCCCCCAGAAAACCTGTCGATGGTGTAATTCTAAAATGGTCTATAGACGAAATACATAATGATGATATATTTTGCCGCAATATTAATTTTATTTATCCATTTAATTTTGATTCTATGTTTATAGTTTTTTTAGTAGGTTACGCTAATAAAATATATGATCTAGCAACTTGGAAACCATAGCGTTTATAATGCGAGGTAATCTTGACTCCAATATCAATATTGCGGCAAAATATAAGTGATAAGGCCGTTTTCCATGCTGCAATTCTTCTTTGAATAGTCTTGAACACAGGCAGGAGCAGTTTGACAAAAGGTGCAAATGTCTTGCCACTGCGCATGCCTTTGTTCAAGACTACTGCATATTGCAAGAAAAATTGCAGCATGTAAAACGGCCTTAAGAACGCTAGCTCCTCACTGTCCTGGCAATAGAGTGCGAACTTTGCCTGTGTCAATATGTATTTATTTGACAATAAAAACATTATTAATATTATTACTATTATTAAATATAATCATAATAAGAAACACACTTCGGTGTGTCGTAAATGCTTTAATTCAACTTCAGAATTGGATTATTTATAAAGTTTATTTATTATTTTTATAGTTTGGTTAATAATAATCTAATATAGTTTAAAACGCAACTTTTAAATTTTTAGCGCTTTTTAGGAAATTAGTTCAATATTTCTGCAACAAATGTATAAGCAAATAAATAATAACACATAACGATGTAAGTTGTTTACTTGTTATACTAAAAATATGTATTTACTCTACCCTTGCTACTAAAATTGGAATTTTTAACAATTTGCTTATTTTTTCTCTTTAACTTAAAATAAAAAATTAAAATAAATTCTGATTCTCTAAAAACAAACCGATTTATTATTTTTTCATTAAAGCGAAGTACTCAAAATATTTATAATATCAAAAATCTTCGCAAACATAATATTTAAATATTTTCAAAAAATTCTAATTATTTCAAAAATGTATTTTAGTGTTACATAAATATTGTTCAAGTCTTTTAAATAAACTAAATAATTATTCTGATGTAGGTTTAACTCCTTTAAACAACTACTAATTGGAACTAATCTGTCTTGATTGTTATTCACAACTTTACTATTCGGACGAACCCGGCAATTCGGTAGATACAAAACGAGTTTCCAGTCTATTAAAATTGCACGATCCGTTAGTGGAAAATGTTAAAATTTTCTTCTGTATCCAGGCAGTAAGAAACTGCATACTTACTTAGACCTACTGTTTGTAGATGATAAACAATAATAGGTCAAATACATTTTATTGTTGATAGTGGTTGACAAGTATAATATAACAATTGGAGTGTACCTTAAAGCACCTGAAAGATATTTTGATATATTCATTTTTAGAAAAATATGGCCTTATTTTCTCCTTTTAATTAAAATATAAATAAAATAGGTCTCCACTGACACCCCAGTCTGATTTTATGTTTTCTTCATGTTGCATCAACTCTCCAAATGTAAGGACTCTAGTTTAGGAGAATTTCGGGTAATAGTACCCAAGTAGCACTTTTAGTCATGAATACGTCTTTGTTATCACAAGTATTTTCATTGAAGTAACCGAAACTTGGTGTCGCCACGTTCAGTTTAAGCTGAGACTACGTAGTCATTACCAAAACGGAAAACAATTTTAAGGTAACTATTTCGTGAATAGCATGTAACTGTGACTTTGACTATTACGTAGATAGTACGGAATTGTGTAGTTCCATTTAATTAGCCGAATAGTAATAATTCACCCTTTTCGTCACTTCCTTATTTCTGTCTTTATTTAGTCCATTTTAAAAATACGTATGATTCGATTTAATACAAACAAAACATTTATGGCGACTACAAACACTCAAATTGGGAATATGGTGTAGAGCGAATAGAATACGTTATTGATATTTGATGTAGGATACATGCATTTCACTTAGTTTTCTGGCTATGCTAAGGACCTAAAATTAAAACGCAGGCAATTTCTCTGGTGAATATGCTGCTGGTAGTCATAAAAAAATTACGCATCTTTCATTCAATTCATTTCAATTCGATACATTTTGGTCAAATATATTGGCCAATTTAAATCTCAAAAATGTAATTTTGAACTTTGGTTTAAATAGTAATTATCATTAAATATCTTATTATAAGGAGTGATGATTTGTAATGCATTTTTAATCTTTATACTCACAAAAACAAACATCATAGCTAAATATTTACAGGGGAGATGAAAATAAACAATGGCGTTCTATTGGACTTTTAGTTTTAGGTTGGCTGCAGTTTTTTACTGAGAAAATTACCTAACCTCAAGTGCCTACGACTGGTCCCATACGCTTTTATAGTTTTGGATTCTTTAAATACGCAGCTGTCACTTATACCCAATTACACTGAAGTTCTTATTAAACCTATACTGTGTATTATTACCAAGCGGTTACGATTTGAGTCACTACTATAATTCTGCCATCTATCATAACTATAACCCTTTGTTTCGCTTTTATTTTTGTTTCCTTAAAATACCGCTTTAGGTTGTTTTGTTCAGGTATGACATAACCATTGTGATATTTTTAATTGCCTATAAAATGTGGCTGAGTGACGAAAGCTACTTTTTTTTCTTATGGTATGTGAAGCCATTGTGAACCATTTTAACTTGTTACTCGTAGACGATAACACAACACATACACAACTAATTAATAGCTGTAGACCGAATTACAATCACTTTCGAAAGATAGTGGCGACCATAGAAGCTCACCCGCCAAATTTATGCAAAATTTCTAAAGGTTTAAAGGGGCGCACCCATATTATAGTTAGTTTTTCGCAAAATATGACTAAATTAATCTACTTTTATATTGACAACATCTGTCAGCGTCAGTTGTAAATATAGAGTTATGTTAATGTTTTACTTTAATAATCTATGTGAAATATCTATCTACTTTTTCATTTAGATTTTTAACAAATAACAATGTTTGTGCAAGCGATTAATGAGAGTTGTCTGCCAAGTGAATTTAGTAATGTAATATGTACTGAAAAAGGCCTTCAAAATAAGGTTTCTTTTATGCTAATCTTAGAGAGATTCTACCTCAAATTGAGGTGCTGAATGGAGTAAAACATACACTCAGACATGAAACAATATTGTCTTTTGCAGCAAAATAAAATCAAAATATAATAATGTGCAATATTTAATAACTTTTCTTGGAGTGAACTTAAACTTAAGACATTTACGGTTATAGTCATTTACACATTCATCACAAACACTTTATAATTACAAGCAAAAAACAGGTGAACCAGGCTTAAATACATTTCTCCGTATGGCGAATGGCTGAGAACTTCTTGTTTGAATCAATATTCATTTTAATAATCACAAAAATTAATAAAATTAGACACTAAAACAACAAACCTCATAAGAAACCCACGTAGGCGAAAAGTAAACAAAACGATTTTAGCAGCAATATGGCTGAACCATTACTCTATTTTTGCCACTGTCCTTATAAAATCACCGATTGAATCTCGTACTAGCGCCCACTATCTCCGGAACCTCAAGTAGAAGACGTAATAGTTTACTTGTAGTAAGTTGCAACAGAAGAATAACGCCTCGTAATAGCCAGTTTAAAGTAGCAGTAGACGATAACTTTTTCTACTCCGCAACGACTCGTTTTACTTTATATTAATACGGTATAGGAGTACTTTAGAACGTAATGGAGTAGTCTCTGGAAAGTTCAAGAAGGTACTGATACTTAAAAGTTGGAATTTAGTAAACAGATTAGAAACAGTAACTTTGAATAATTACTATTATGCAACGGAAAAGAAATGATGACCTTGGAGTCAATTCTTTAAGTAGTTGCTTGGAAGTAGTTATTATATAATTACTTTTCATGGAAAATTACTATAAAGTATTATTCGCAGTAACAAATACATATATAATACTTAAAAACCTGTAACCCAAAGTGTTTGTTGATATATAGTAGGATTATTAGTAATGAATACGTAAAAGCTCTTAAAAAATATTTGTACATTTGTACTCTGTCTGGTAAGAGTGCGACTGATAGTCGGGTAAGGGTGAGCATCATTTTCAATCGACACACTAGTCACAAACAAAGGAACCTTTCGTGTTGTAACCGGAACACTGTTCATGCCACCACAGGCAGCATAATATCCAGTCATCGCCAGTCTCAGCCTTGTGGCAGTTTGGGCAACGGACAACAGAGTATTTCAAGGTGTGATCAAATACCAACTTTCATAAAGAAATTCGGAAGTATTTTTCTAGTACGCTAATTACTAAAAAACTGAGTAGGCTGAAAAATAATTGAACATGCTGTTGTTACGAAAACATAATCTTGCATTGTACTGATTGTAGATGTTTGGTTATTTTGTTACATTGGAAGTAGTTATAATAGGGGAGCGCCTCCTCCTCCTCCTCTTCCTCTCTCTCATGTCCCTCATTCTTAACTTCCTCCCCTTTTATTCTCATTCGCATCATATTTTTAATTTTTTCTCTTTGTTCTCCCACATTTGATTTTGCATTCTTAAGTCTTATAAATAGGTGCATCATGATCATTTTAGTATGCCGAGACACATTTACTAAGCTGTGCTCGAGTTGCGTAAAAAGTTATTTTTGAATTTTTCCACCAATTTTGTATAAAACAAAAAGAAAAAATGTGTCAAGTAATAAGTGAATTATGTGTAATCGCGAAAAATTAACTACAACTATCAGACAGTTAAAAGTTAAATATCTCAATTTCTTTGAAGTGATTTCGAAAGATGAATACACCAAGCTGTTTTATCCACTGAAACGAGATTATTTGGAAGCAATTGACTGTTGTGATGATTATTTAGAAGGAATTATAAGCCTTACTACGTTTTTCAATACATTTGGGAAATCATACTTTGTAGGAGAATTAAGCCACCTAATAGAATTTATAGAAGATTGCCAATTTATACCTGCTATTATTGCAACCCAAAAGAGGTTTCAATTATACGAAGATAAAAAACAGGTATTATCAAAGAAAGTTAATCCTATTCGCAAGAGACGTCCCCCTACATATTTAAAATATTATGTTAAATAAATGAAATGGCTGAGTTGCTGATTGCAGTTAAATTATTAGAGGAGAAATTTAGTAATCTTTCAAAAACCTATTTCTCATATTGTATGGCAAGTGGTCCGGAGTGGATAGACTTTTATTGTAATCGATCTGAGGAATTCGTAAAGGCTGCCCTCTGTTGCAACAAATACATTGAAACATTAAATTTGTTTCAACTTATTCAAGATCTAAAACATATTGGCTTTGGTTACTATTTAAAAGACTTGAAGCAATTTATTGACGAGGATACTATTCTTCAAGAAATTGAAAAGGAAGAATAAATTTAATAATATTTACAATGGAGCAAATGGTTACTGAAATGTATGAAGAGTTTATTATATCTGCTGCATACTTCCAATATTTATCAATTGTAGGCGAAGAAGACGCAGAAGCACAAGATTTGTCAGCATATGTTAATAATATAGATCGAATGAAACAATGTAAATTAGCCGCTAAATTTTGTAATGATTATTTAAAATATAAAAATGAGTATGAACTTTTAAATGAATTTAGAAAATTAGATTTAAGGTATCATATTAATTGTATTCAATCATGGTTGGTTAATGCAAAATAAAAAGGTAATTAAGTTTTTTTTTATATTTTTATTCATTCATAAAACAATTGTCATATAAAAATAACACATTTGTCAAAGCACACATACAAGGTGATTTTGAATGATAGAAGCATTTTGGTTCCATTAGCTTTAGCGCTGGTTGTTCATCTATTTCAATCACATGCTTTTTAGAATATTTCTGTATAAAATCCTTTTTTTCGCTTCCTTTTACAAAAACAAAATCTGCTTTCTTCGTAAGTGTTTCAATTATTTTTGGGAAATGATGTAATGGAGTAAATCCATTATTCCAATGTATACAATGATAATTTTTCGTTAACCATACCGCCTGCTTGTGACAATCAGGTGAAAGAAACTCCATTGGAAAAGGCTTTTTAAAAATGTAATGAGTCATTTCATAACCATCAAAAGCTGCAAGCTCTTTCGGTATAAATTTATTTTTTTCATCTTTGAATCCTTGAATATCTATAACCAATCTCATATTTTCAAAGCAGCAAATTTTTTAATGAGACTTTTTTTACTTGAATAATTTGCAATTTCTTCTTTCAGTTGATTAATTTTAAAAATAAATTTTTCAATTTGTAGTTGTAGTTTTGATGTCATGATTAAAACTAAAAGCTTTTGAAACTTTCTTTAAATTAAATCGAAATATGAAACTAGTGGGGATAAAGTTTATAATTGTTTCACAATTTTAGTAAGAGGGTTGTAGCTACATAATTTGTCATGTAAAATAAGACAATAAGCAGAAGTATCTTTTTTAATTGCATTGTGTGTCTCAAATTCAATTCTCATTACTACGGATCCCGTTTGAATTGTTTCTTTTTGATGGGAGCAATCAATATGTGTAATAGGACTAATGTTTTTGAATTGTTCAGGATTAAAAATGGGTTCATTTGGAACACCATAGTAAGACTGTCTAAAGTTGGCAAACATTTCGTATAAAGCAGAAAATTTCTTTTCTTCGAAATTTAAGTACAAATCGTGATAAGGATATCTTTCAGAATTTAAATATACTCTAATATTTGACAAGGTAATATTTTCAAATTTACTCATATCTTTAATAATTTTCCCTTTTCTGTTTTCTTGAAAGCCAATCACAACATGACGAGGAGCTTCTAGTTTACTAGTTGTTTTTACCGGCCATGTGTGACGGGTTGTTTCGGTTAGAGAAGAATATTCAACAAGTTCCCAACTCCTGAATCCTATCAATATATCTTTATTTGATTCTAATATTTTTGATAGAGCAAGTTGTTGTGGCATATCAACTAGAATGTGAGGAACTTTCCAATAAATTTTATCGAAAGTAACCAATGGAGTGTCAGGAGCAGGTACAAGGTGTGCCGGATCTTCTTTGAAAATAACACCATCTAAATCATCAGTTGATCTAATAAGAACCAATTCCTGTTTCATATTCATAATAATTTTTCTGTAATCTTCAAAAAATCCTAAAAGCATTTTTAGTGGTATGGATACGGAGAATTTTCCATCATTATCAACTAAAATTGTATCACCTTCTTTCCGATGTGGAAACCAACCTGCATTTTCCAGTTTTAAACTTTCGTTGGTATTGTGAGAAAGGTAGCTTTTTAAGGTTGAATCTATAGTAATTCCGTTTAGTTCATAGCGGATTTCTCTGAACAAAAAGGCTATACCATTGTTAATAAATAGCAATTCTTTCTTATATTTACCTTCTGTATTAGTTAATTTTCCTTCGATATAAAGTAAACTATCTGATGGTAGAGTGTAAGCATCGAGTTCTTGAATTGGGATCCTTATTTCATCATTGTAATCGAATTTTGAAGAAATATATGGTTGATATGTGTGAAGCTCAGAACTGACGATGGAATTGTCTACATAAAGCTTTTCGTTTACGTTTAATATGTTCATTATTTTAAAACAGTGAAACCCAAGGATGTGAGAAATTTACGATTATCTCGTCTTAACTTGTTGGTGTTGGATTTGATACTGAACTGTTGTTTAGGCTTTTTCTTTTTATAAGTTTTTACTTTGTTGATAGTGGTAGGGGCAAGTCTCATCCTATCTAACAACCATTTTATATTTCCTCTAAAACTGATAAACTTATCAGTTTCTCCTCTAAAACTGATAAGTTCTCCGTCTTGATCAACTATTTTAACTGTTATATTGTTAATTGCTTTGACGCTAACTGGAAAATACAAAATGGGCAAAGGAGATTCAACTATTTTATACCCTGGAGCTACAGTTGGATAAAACTGGTGAATAATATGAACAGGTTTACCATTATTGTAAGAACCGACACAAATATTACAGTCAATACAAATAGCATTCACCTTAGTTATTTTTGCAACATTATCTGATTCTTCCTCTTTCATAGCTTCTAGTATCCTGCTATTAAAACCCAACATTTTTCCTATCGAATCTTCCTTGGTAAAATCAATTATTCTACTACACATTAAAAAAGTTTTTAGAGTATTAACATTTGCTTTTAAAAGAAAAAAAATTTTTTCATTCGGAAATAAATCTTCTATACTTTCTCTTATGTATGTTTCTATATCTGTAATGTCATAAGTTCCGTCGGAAATAACAATTACTTTTTTATCTATATAAAATTTATTATATCCTTCTTTTATATTGGGGATAGTCATAAACGTTTCAAAATCAGCTAAACCCAGGTAATATTGTTTTTCATCCTCTAAATATATGGGCGGATTAAAATCAGCAGACAAAACAGAACTGTTTCCTGATATGGCAATTGTGGTAGACATTGCAGTTTATTTATGAATGAGATATTACAATAAATAATGAGTTTATATATTTTTTTGCAAAAATTTTAGGGATAGTTGACCACAGTTATATGAATTAAATTTTTGTTTATTTTCATAAGTATAAAATACATCCACTTTGCCATTCGAATTAAAATATTTGAGAAGTTCAAAAGGTGGTTTTAAATTTCCATAACTATCAAAATATATTACATTTTTGTTATTTTTAATATAAGCAGTCCAATGAGATCCTTTATTTTGTTTTTTGTCCAAATTTACAATACCACATTCTTTCAGATTAATTTTTTTTGGAAGTTCATCGAGCATAAAAACACCTCTAAAGCCAGTTATTTTTAACAGCTTTACATATTTAATAATATCATTGTTCGTAAGTGCTCTTTTTGGAAAACTTATTTTGAGTTTTTTTTGTCTGCTTTCATTTTGACGGATCCTCCTTTATAAGGTCTAATAAATAGTCCCTTTCCTTTATATGGTCTAATATATAATCCTTTCCCTTCTTTAGAAGCATTTTCCATTGCAATATTATGTCTATGTATTTCTTCTAGTTGCTGTTTAGCTGCTTTAGCATCATTTACTGCCTTAGCAATTCCTGCCGCGCCTCCACCTAGTGCACCCAGGGCGCCAAGAATGGGAAACAAAAGAGGTAGAAATCCTCCAATTTTTTTGGGTGTTCGAATGATACGTTTTTTTCTCAATTTAAGTTTACCCCCTTTTGTATTTTTTAATCCCAAACCGAACTTTCTTTTACCCTTCATTATTCCTGCAACACTTAAAGCTGCAATTTTTTCACCAATAGAAGAATCTTTAGCTTTTACCCTATCCCAGGCTTTTTTTTCTAATATTTGGTCAGATATGTGTCTTTTTGATAAATCTTCAGTCTGAGAGTAAGATATATCATGTTCTTTGCAAACAGAATCCAATGGATTTATACCAACGTCACCTCTAGTTAATCTTTTTTCCAAGTTGGTGCCGGGACCACAATAATTATATCCTGGTATATGAACTTCGAAAGGTAGTTTGCTAATTAATTTATTTACTAAACCAGAGTCTTTTCTATTACGTGTTTTAATAGTTTTTTTCAACTTATGGCGACCCACATTCATTGAAGTTCTTTTTATACTAAAAGCACATTGACATTTTTCTGGTATAAATACTTTTACAGCTAAAAATATTTACTAGTGTGATTAAGAATGAGGATTGAAAAACAAAAATTCTCATTACCAGTAAATAATCATGACGAAAAAATTTTAAGTAAACAGTTGAGAAAGCATGGTGACTTATTTTGCGGTGGTTCAAAAAGAGGGCTTATAGTTGGTTGCAGTGGTAGCGGTAAAACCAACGTTATGCTTACACTGCTCGAGCATCCAAATGGAATTAAGTTTGAAAATGTCTATGTTTATTCAAAGTCATTAGATCAACCAAAATATGAATATTTAAGAAAGTTGTTAAAACCTATGAAAGAAATTGGATACTTTGAATATGATAGCGATGAGAACATTATTTCACCTCATGAGATAAAGCCAAATTCCGTTATCATTTTTGATGATATTCCTTGTCATAATCAATCTATTATTAGGGACTATTTCACGCATGGAAGGCATAGAAACACCGATTGTTTTTTTATTTTTCAAGGATATTCCTCAATCCTTAAACGTCTAATTCGAGAAAATGCAAACTTATTAATTTTATTTAAACAGGACTGTTTGTGTTTAAAACATATATATAATGACCACCGTATATTGGATATGACATTTGATCAGTTTAAAAATATTTGTGCTAACTGTTGGATGGATCCATATGGTTTTCTTGTAATTGACAAAGATTGTGAAGTAAATCACGGCAGATATAGGAGTAAATTCGATTCCTTTATATATTTATAAAAGTAAAAAATTTGCAGTTTTATTTCATTTAAAACTTGTACAGCATGGATAAACGTTTAGCTCGAGAATTAATAAGATCGAGACAAGCCGTGAAGCAGAAATATCAAAGCTTGAAATTAGCTACTTCTACTGCTCAGTCCGAATTAGAACAAACTTATAGACCAATAACACAACCACTTAAACAGCTAATTTCAAGTATTGGTAAATCCGAACCATTCGATTTAAAAGAAGAAAGAGTTTCAAAGTATGAAGATTTCAAAACACCTACAAAGCTTTATAAAACATCAACTCCGACGAAAAATATTCAGAAAACAGGAAAAACTCCGTCACTCCCTACAGGACTACCAACATTTTTAAATGACAGTAGTATCACTTCTTCCTCTCCTGTAGTACAACCATTGTCATCAACTGTTATAGCAGAAACTTCAGATCCTTCTAGTGACACAACAACAAATTTAAACTTGTCAGACATATTGGAACAAACTAGAAAAACAATTCAAACCTATGTTGGTACACCATCATATAAAGATTACTTAGCAGATTTTCATGAATTACCCAGATCATATATTGATGAGGGTGTGAAAGATACACAACATAAATTTGACCATTATTATGGAATAGTTCATGACCTCGAAACGGATAAGTTTTCTTTTGGTTTAACACAGATACCGGTAGAAATTATTGGAAAAGACATTAAAGTGGGAGGAATAACGTACACAGGCACGCCAGGTTTATACGAATTGCTTTTCAAAAAAGAACCGAAAGGTTATAAGAAGGAAGATTTAGATAATTACATGAACATTCTAGCTAAAACAAATGTTTTAGCTAGAATGAATTTTGATTCAAATGAACAAGTTCAAGGAAATACATCACACAAATATGTTACAATAATAGGACCATATTTACAAAGAAAGGGGATTACAAAGACAAAAACCTTGCCAAGATTAGTTACAGCATTTAACAAACCAAAACCTCCGTTTAGAACAACTAGAGCCAAATCTACAGGAAAGGGATTAATTTTGAAAACAAACAGATCAAATACAGACTATGTATACTGGAATAATGTTAACGAAATTGTTGATAGGCTACGTTTATTAATTTCATCAAGTGATGCGGGAAATAATGCTCATAGTAACGAGATTATCTCTATTATTGAAGAATTAAGAGAAGATAAAGTAATACTATAAATAACAGCTATCAAATATAATCATATTTATTGTTTAATGAAAGCTCAACATGACAGTTGATAAATTTGGACGCCATATTTCAAAACAAAATCAAGAGAGAATAAGTGACATTAATAATTTAATAAGGAGATTAGGTGAAAATGAAACAAATAATGAAATCTTTGCTAAAAAGCTTAAGGTTTTTGATGAAAATTTTTTAAAGTATGAAAACCAGATTAAAGGATGTTATACCTCAATTGAAAACGTTAATAAACAGTTGCTAACGCTAAATCAAATAAGTAAAGATTTGCAATTTTTAAATGAACATGTTAAAAAGGAAGACAAAAAATTAAGTGATGATATCAACAAAATTAATAAAATAATGGAAACAAATATAAGAGAAGTAATAATTGAAAAACACAAGGAAAAAATTAAACAATTAAGAACTTATATAAAAAGGTTAGATGATGAAAAAAAAAGAAATCAAAATAGCATTCTTAACAGTAGAACAATTGACCAACTCACTTTGGAAGAAAATCAACAATATATTTCCTTGGAAAATATAATGTCCAGTGTAATTAAGAAATTAGAACAAGAATTAAATAAAACAGAGGAGGAATTAAAAAATAGTGATAATAGATCAACTACTTTCTTAACTGGAGAGATAAAAAAATCCTTTAATGCGTTATACAATACAAATTGATAAATTGAATGAATGGGAAAAAACATATAAAAGTTATATTTCGAATTATTACAAAACATAGAAAGTGAACTTCCTTAAAATTGAATAAACAAGTTTGTTGTCATGACAACCGTTAAACAACAAGTCGTTAATGAATTACATAAACCTGCTAGAAAAAACTACAAACGCAGAAGGGTGGTAGTGAAAGGGTTAAATGATCTTTTTCAAGCTGATTTAGTTGAAATGTTACCCTATGCCAAATTTAATAAGGGATTTAAATATATCTTGATTACCATAAATGTATTTTCTAAGTATGTTTGGGCCGAACCGTTAAAATCTAAATCTGGAAAAGACGTAACAGCGGCAATGAAAAAAATATTAATCAGTGCAAAAACTCCACCAAAAAACTTGCAAACGGATAGAGGGAGAGAGTTTTTCAATGTAAATTTTCAAAATTTGATGCAACAATTTCGAATTAACCATTATAGCACGTTTTCCAATTTGAAAGCGAGATATAGTAGAAAGAGTGAACAGGACTTTAAAGAATAATATGTGGAAAATATTTAGCATTCAAGGAAATTACAAATGGTTTAATATATTAGCGGATATTGTAAAAGATTATAACAATACAAAACATTCTTCAATAGGAATGAAGCCAAAACATGTAAATAAAACAAATGAAAATAGAATCTTGAAATCTGCATTTACTCATGCTAAAACGTTAGATATAAAATCTCCAAAGTTTAAAGTGGGTGATCACGTACGAATAAGCAAGCATCGAGAGGCATTTTCAAAAGGTTACACACCAAATTGGTCAAATGAGATTTTCCACATTAAAGAAGTTAAGATGACAAACCCTTGGACATATTTAATTCAAGACGAAGATAATCAGGACATTCTGGGTGGTTTTTATGAGCAAGAATTACTAAAAGTAAAGCATACCGATGTGTATCTTATTGAGAAGATTTTGAGAAGGAAAGGAAACAAAGTTTATGTGAAATGGTTAGGACTTGATAAAAAATATAATACATGATAAAAAAAATATTGTTTAATTAAATTGAAATTAAATTTTAGTTAAATTTGTTTTATTTCTGTTCCTCACTTTATGCTTTAGCTGATACAAATTACAAAGTCTTAATGTGCTAATTAATTTCAAATAAAATTCACATTTACTAAACTAAAATTTTATTAAGTAAAACATCAAATACAATTTTTATTAAAACGTGTCAAATATATTTTATTTCTATGTTCCTCAGAAAATATCGAATCTAGAATAAGTTTACAATCATTTATTCTTTTTTCAAAACGGAGTCTATCTAAGTACCACATCTGAAAGTTACTCCTACGGGCTTGTCTGTAAGCAAAGCTCCACTTCACTAACACATGCACCTTATTGTTCTCTTCCAGAAAAGATATTGTTTTCTTCGTAATATTTTCTTTTTGATCCATTTTCATTGTTTTCTTCGTAATATTTTCGTTTTGTTCCATTTTGCTTCAATTTGTTTTCCATTTGTTCAGGATATAAAGCAAGTAATTCCATCATAGTTGAATCATTTTCACTGTTAGAATTTTCTGTTGGACTTATTATATTATAAACATGCGTACACAAGTCGCCACAATCAGATGAAATATTATTTTGAAATATTTTGAAATATGTATTGAATTCTTGCCTTTTAAGTATAGATAATCTATAATCAATAATTTCCTTTAATCGCCACAAATTGTCCAAAGACTCTTGTCCTAAGTATATGAAGTTTGGGCCTTTTGTAATTTGTAGAACAGGGGTATCATTTATTTTCTGAACCTGCAGATGAATGTTGTTTATATTCACACTGGTTTGATCAACTTGAGGAAAGTAGAAATTGTTTACAATAATTCCTTGATGAACACAAATGTCTTTCCAATTTTCTTCGGTTAGTGCGATTGAAAATCCAGTTTTTCCACCAATTACAATTTTTGGAGAAAAATCATTTAAACTAATGCCAACAAGAACAAATTTTGACAAAGAATTATTTAAAAAATAAATTTTTGAATTAAGAAGCGTTTCCAAAGGTTTATGAACCACGGCGTTGTTCATAATGACTAAACGAGACTGAAACATATTGTGTTATTCTTGTACTTAAATATTCTCATCCCCACTTTCTTTAAAGTTTCGATTAAAATGGATTAATGAAAAAATAGATTTCCAGTTTGAAATTTGTAATAAAGATAAATAATTAAAATGGTAATGTATAAAAATAATGCAAAGTTTAATGTAACACTAATGATGGAAAAGTAATAATTTTTGAATCCGTCATAATAATTGGTACAGTTGGGGGTTAAAATTTGTAACTGATTATTTTTAAACTTTAACCTTTCTATCCAATTTGTATCAAAAATAGATCGATTTGGATAATGATACAAAATTTTAAAAAATTTACTTGCATTTTCATTTCCATTTATTCGTTCCATCCAACTAATTGTACTATTGTTAATTAATCCAATTTTCATAAATTTACAATATTTACTTAGAGTGACGTCTGTTTTATTAGAAAAACATATTTCACACTGTGTTACGCCAGGGGGATGATGAACATAAAAAACATTTTGGAAAATAAAATAAAGAAGAATAAATTGAGATCTACTGATAGTCATTAAAACAAATTAATAATTATATTCCAAATTTATTAACATTAAGCAGATACTTTCACCACGAAAGCAAAAGCAGTTGTAAAAAAATAACAATAAAATACTTAATTTAAATATATGTAAAAGTTCATAAATAAGGATATTAATAATACTATATAAAATGTGTAGCTTGAAGACTTATTTTGAATGGTTACTTATTCGATTCCTATTTTTCCATAAACAGTTATTTAAATCACAATTCCTAGCAAATTTCTTATGCTCCACAATAGGATCATCATAACTTAACCAATCAAAAATTTCAATACCACAATAAAAACATTTACAAATATCATTGATTGAAGTATAGTAAAAGCCAGCTCCAGCTAACACTTCTGGTCTCAATTTTCCTTTCCATTTTTTAAAAGTGGAAAGTCGTTTTTCATATGTTTTAAAATAACTGTTATCAATTTCTTTGTCAAAAGTTTCTAAGCACATTTTGTGAAAGACTTATGAAGACTAACTTTGGTTTCAAAAACAACAAATTTAAATACCTTATAATATCTACATAAATATATCTAAATCTTCATGTTCTGCATTCCATTGATACAAAGCAAAATCTTGGTGTCCCCAAGCTAATGTATTAAAACTATAGGGAATTTTATACCGCTTATCATCTTCGGAACTCAAAGCCAATTTATTAATTAACTCTGTAAAAATTGTATGTTGTCTAGATCGAAAAACATACATTGAACAAAAGGTTTTAGAATGATTTTCAACAACATCTTTATAATGAATAAAATCCAACTGCTTTTTAATTGCACTTTTTTTAACACCTTTTGCTTTTTTTGTTAAACTGTTTTCCGTTTTAATACAATATGCTTTTGCTCCAGTACCAAAGAAAGCAGTAATGGGTTCACCAGCATATTCATCTTTGAATTTTCCTATAACTGACTTTGTAATAGGCATTTCATGAATATTATTAAATTCATAATTAGATGTGTCAAATTTGTGAATATTTTTATCATGTCAGAATA